>CM021101.1:12872983-13472983 GCA_007115665.2 Sequoiadendron giganteum | reverse complement strand
ACTTACTAGGTACTTAGGGGACATATTCACATTTTAAGTTTACTTAGGCTCTAAGATTCCTTCTAGAAGGATGAGTTGTCATTTCTAGATCTTATCTTATCCTACGTTGTTATGACTTATTTTTCTCATGTGATAGGATTAAGACACTTGTCATGATATTTTCTAATCCAATCTCACACCTTTCCTATATAAGCAAGGAATCATATGTACATTTTCATACTCAATGGCTTCCATTTTGGTATTCTTGCATCCTTAATCATAGCATGATATTTCTTCCATTTCTCTCTTATGGAAGTTATTTTTTCTTGCACCTTATTAGTCTTTAGAAGTCCTTTTTATAGGCCTCTTTTTTAATAACTTGCCATCTAGGAGGTGAAAAAATTTAAACAAGATATCGTCAAAAATCTAGCATTGTGAATTTTACAATGGTGTGGGTTATTTTCAATATTTTTTCTTTTTTATAGAATTTATTGCTCGTTGAAGTTAGATATCTTTTTATGGCTCTCGAGCTCATTAATGTTTGCCACAATCTCTGATTTTCATGATTCTTGTGGCATTGGAAAGGTATTTAGGAGCTCTACATTGCCATCCATGCACCTTTTTTGTATCTATCCTAGGTTGATCATTATTTTAGTTTTTCCCAAATGGTGTTCTAGAGATT
Organism: Sequoiadendron giganteum; assembly: GCA_007115665.2. Classification (NCBI taxonomy): domain Eukaryota; kingdom Viridiplantae; phylum Streptophyta; class Pinopsida; order Cupressales; family Cupressaceae; genus Sequoiadendron; species Sequoiadendron giganteum. The sequence goes on along the minus strand of CM021101.1, from coordinate 13,472,322 downwards.
ACTTGGATGTTTTGATAGTTGGGAGGGTACAATTTTGATCTTTTTAGTTCATTTCAGTTCCATATCATCCATCAATCAAGTTTTTCTTCATAGATTCAAGGGTTGTGTCAATTTCCAAGTTTTCTAGTGTTCCTTGGCATCGGGTTTGTTGTTTCTTTATCATGATTCTGACTTGAGTCCTTGAGTGACTTTAATATGGTTTATAGAAAAAATAATTATCTTTCCTTGCTTTTTGGATTAAGGATTCTAGTGTTACTCCACAAGTGTGCTTCCAATGCTTCTTTGTAGCAGGTTATCTCATTATGGGGGAGCTATATGGTCTCTCTTGTCATCCTTTGCAGGATGGAGATTGATTGGATTTGTGATAGATATCATTATTGTATTTATCTCTTTTAGGGAGGAGTTTTGTCTCACTAGGTTTTCTCCTTTTCTTTGTTTGTGAGAGATTGCATTTACATTTTAAATGGGTACCTAACATGGCCTCATAGCTAGGACCCATCCTTGAATCTTTGCATCATTTACATAATAATCTTCTCCCTAAGTTGCACTTAAGGGGGGTTTGGTGTGAATAAATGTCTTGTACCTAGTTAATTTACTTACTATGGATTTAGGGCACATATTCACATGTTAAGTTTACTTAGGATCTAAGATTCCTTCTAGAAGTATGAGTTGTCATTTCTAAATCTTATCTTATCCTATGTTGCTATGAATTAGTTGCCTCATGTAATAGGATTAAGACACTTGTCATGATCTTGTCTAATCCTATCTCACACTTTGCCTATATAAGAAAGGCATCATATGTACATTTCCATATTTAGTGGCTTCCATTTTGGAATTCTTGCACCCTTAATCATAGCATGATATGTCTACCATTTCTCTCTTGTGGAAGTTATTTTGTCTTGCAGGTGATCCTGAAGGTGTTGAGGATTTCACCATAAACTCCTACAATTTGGGAGGATGGATTTTGGATGTAGGGACCCAAAATGGATGGGGAAGATTAATGAAATTATTTTGTGGTATAGGGTGCCAAATGGACTTAGAATATAGGTGAGGGATATTGGTATTCACTTTGGATCAATATGAAGGCAAAGGTGGGATGGTGATAAATGAATTAGAGGAGAAATTGGAGGCACTTTTTTGGGTTTGGAAGAAGTGACCTTAGGAGGAATAAAGGATCTACCAATAGTTTTGTATTTTATGTTATTGAATGTGTATGCAAGACCATGTGTCATGGATTTTATTTTATATGGATAGACTCTAGTCTGTACCTTTCTCATGAAGGCCTAACCATTGACCTTGATAGTTTTATTTTTTGAGAATTTAGTTAGAAATAAGATGTTGGTTGTTCTAGAAACAAGATGTGAGTCCATTTTGAGGTGGAGGAGGATAGGTGTTGGATATTTTTTTCTCCTCTTTTGCAAGAAGACCACCATGAGTAAAGGTGATGGAACCAAGAGGATAAAGTAATGGTGTTGGAGTGGTTTTAATATGACGCTATAGGGGATAATGAAGGGGATTACATGGGACAATAGGAGCTTGATTTAGAAGGGGGTCTTATGGAATTATTTGGAATAATGTTTTGGAATGGTTAGGTTTGTGTGGATAGTTTTATGGGGTAGTAGGTATCAATTTAGCTTGATTATTCAAGCTTGGTGGAGATACGAATGGTGGGTTTAGTGTGTTCATGGTATGGGGACTTGATGTTTTTTTTTGGTTGAATGGTTTTAGAATTTTGGATGGTTTTGATGGTAGTTGTTGGGGGAATGATGGCCTCATTAATTATGCATTTAGGTAATTTTGGATTAGTATATTTGCATGGTTCCACAAGTTTGGAACTTTGGTTTAGTTTGTGGAGGAATCTATAAAGGTATGATTTTGATGGTGTAGGATTAGGTGGAGGATTAAGTTCACACATTGGGAAATAATGGGTTATGGGATTTGGATTAGGAGTGTAGGTGATGGGTGTCTCATAAGGATAGATATAGATTGGGATATGGATAGAGGAAAAGACAATTTTCCCTTGTCAAAGGTATCATAAGGGTGACCAATAGATATAAATGTAGGGGCATGATGATGTATTTCTTACTAGCCAATTCTTGGTCAAAAGGTAGGGGTGAGTAGTGGGAATTGGCAAAATCTTGATAGTGATGATATCATCAAGGGGTTCAATTTCATACTCATATTGATTAGCAAGACTATTATCATCATCACTTTTAAATATATTTTTGGGATGTTCATGATAAGGATAATCATCAAATAAAAATTTATTCAAGATGATCAAGAGGATGAAAGATAAAATTGGATGAAAATAAATGATTGGAAGATATATGAAATGAATTGGAATAAAATCAAACAAAAACAATTCATATTTTTTATTTCAAAATAACTTAAGGTGGATTTAATTTTAAACCTTACATCCTCTTGAGCAAGTCCAATTCATAATGAAATGGTGAAAATTGAGAGGTCCTCTCTTTCACCTCTAGGGTTTTGGACCTAAAAGGAAAGAGGCGATATTCACACACTTCACTCGAGAAAAAACCCTTGAGATCTCTTTGCTAAGGAGAAAGAGATATTTCAATAGGGTTGTCCCAAAAATAGAATTAGATCTAATGAGGGGTTCACCACCAAGTCTAGACTTGGAAAAGACAATGATATGAAAGTTGTAAAACAAAACCCTAATTGAATGCAAACTAACTCTAAATGACCTAGATAGATGAATGAAATGCAATAGAAAACTGTAAAGATGGAAAGTGTGCACCTGGAAAATTAGAGAAGGAAAAATGGAGGTATGGATCACTGAAAAATTTGTTGTCAAGGCTAACTGGGACTCATTCTCCATGCTTGGAAAATCAGTCTTGTTTCTAGAAAATGTGTTGGAACATGTTTCTGCCAAAAGGGTATCCAAATTTGTGAAAATATCTATCAAGGCTATACAATGGGACTCATTCACCACTTGTGGAAAATCAGCCCACTTCTGCCTTTTTGGAAGTTTGGGACCTGATTTTTTTCTTCTCAACTTCCTCTACTCTTCTTGATTGATTTCCAGATCTGAAACTACAAATTGCCACCTATAGATCTTCTCCAAGTTTCTCCAAGGGTTGATGACAACTTTGATCACTTGACAATTTTTCTCCAATCTTGCTCCTTGTGAAATATACAAACTAAATGTGCAAATCACACACAAAGGAGAGGGGAAATTTTTTTTGGGCTAGTGGATAGGGGTTTGCCTTGGTCAAACCCCTTGTTGGCAATTAAACCTTGAAAAGATGCAATAAAAGAGGCATGTGGATGTAAAATAGGGCCAATTAAAGCATAAGAAAGACCAATTATTAATGAAAAGCCTAGATAAGTGTGAAAGTGTGTTACAACACTTTACAACACCCCAAATAAGGTAAGATTAATGTTTATTTTTATTAAAATTGTGTTTATTATTCTTAGTTATTTGATAAAACCCTAGAAAAGTGTGAAAGTGAGTTTTAATACTTTACAATACTTTAGCAAGGTACTATTAAAATCCATTAGTTCACAAGGGTCCAAGAACTAATGTGAATGTGTCATCCACATTACAACACTAAATCATGGAAACATTAAGCCAAAATCCACAAGGAGGGCCCAAACGAGTGTGAAAATGTCAAGGGATCCATTTTTCTACACTACACATAGTCTATAAGAATAAATTGTCTTTTCATTTTCTCCACTATCTTGTCCCATTTGGTAATTTTATATTTTCCTCTTTTTCACCTTTCTAATTGAACCTCTCTTCACCATATTGAGGCATGTCCTTTCAACCTTTTCTTGGAAAATTTCACTCTATCAGGATCCTCCATCTCTTCAAATTTGAAATAATCTTCCATTTCATTAAGCCAATCTACCAATTCCTCTGGATTTAAACTTCCATTAAATGTAGGCACATCCATCCTAGGAATTTTTCCTATCTTTGATAATGAAATTACTAAAGGATCACGAGCAACTACTCCTACTCCTGCACTTCCTTGTCTCCCAGATTTGGCTAGCATTCTATGTGCTTTCATCTTCATCATCACTTCTTGGGTCTCTCATTCTTGTAAATCCTCTCCTTATCTATTCTTGTAAATAATTAATTTACCTTATCAAGGCTCTAAAATCATCATCTCTGATAAAATTATCTCCTCTTCCTCTACCCCTACCATGTGGGGCTCCTCTAGAAAACATTTGTGCAACACCACAACTCACAAGTCCTATTGTAAACTTTCGCTCTCTGGTGGTCTATTTACACACTTAGGATCAAATTTATCTGATACCACTAATATATGGAACTAAATAAAATATATTATTCAATTGAAACTAAATTAAATAGCTCACACAAACCATTGGAAAACACTCTTCATAGGAAAATAATTTCTTACAACAAATATTACAACTTTGGTTTGCAACTTGCAACCAACAATTTCAAATTTAAGTAATCTTTGCAAATGGAATTATATCAGTCCAAAAAGGAAAATGGGATACAACAAGACCTTACAAGACCTCTAGAAATCAAAACAATAAAAAATTATTTGCAACAGAAAACCAAACTTTGCAAAAAAAGTTCTCTCCAACTCCTACAACAACATACCTCTCACAAAAATCTCAACACTTCAAATCTGCAGCTACTAGTGATGTTCATGCCTCTGCAACCAATCTCCAATTTGTAACAACACCATAAAAATACCTTCCTAGAGGTATGCTACACCTCCCTATGTCTTCCCCTGTAATCTAGAAAAAAATCTCTCAAAAAAGAATTTATTTTCTTTAACACAAGTTGTTGTCTACATGAAATCAAATGTGAGTTCATTTGGTTTAATTTCCTTTCATTTCAAAACCCACTCCCAGAAAATCAACACCCACCTCTTGGAATCTCCAATTAAATTAAATTGGATCAATTAAATTAAATTAAATAAGCTTTTCAAACTTCAAGGCCTATAGTGTATGGAGGTAGTGCTTTTATGGCTTTATTGCTTTCATGAATAAAAGAAAAAAATTAGTTTTTCCAAACTTGGGTGTCCACCTTCAAGTTCCCTATTTTTTAGGAGTCTTGGAATTAACATTTGGAGTTACAAATCATATTGGAGGTCTCCCAAAAACCCATGCCTCCATTTTCTTTTTCTGTCTTTTTGCTTTCAAAGCATATCCTCCACTATCTCCTCTTATCCTACTTTCTTCAAATTCACTCCAAATTGCAAATTGAAATTTTCAGCATGACATAACATCCAAATGCACATAAAAATATGAATTTCACAAGAAAAAAATGAAATTCAATTCACACCAAAAATTTCAACTAAAATTAAATTCCACTATAATGATGAATATAGAGGATACTATTAAGATTGTGTGAAAAATAGAAATACGATTGTAGATGACCTATTTTAAAGAATTCATGGGAGAGAGAGAGCTTATGTATTAACTATATGTCATGGTTTTCATGTAACTCACAACAAAATTCATCCTAAATGTTAAAGAATAAAGTTAAATAGATCACAAAAGCTACACCCATAAAGCATTATAAGATTTTCATGGACTCATGGTGAAATTTCAAGGTTTTTGCTTAAGCAGTTGGAGGTTAAAAGTCAAGATTGTATGAAATCCTATACAAATACATGGATAATCGATTACTTCTTACTAGTGTATGCTTTTTCTTAAATATTATAACTAAATTTGATAATAAAAGCTATGTATAATCTCTTATGACTTATTAACATCTAAATCAACTTTTGTCTCTTACTGAAATTATAACGTTCCCTCACCAGAAGACTCATTCAAATCAAGATTAATTTTAACTACAATGTAATAATTTTGTGTCTTAGCAAATCATCATGTTAATCTATTGCACTATCATGGCACCATGCTACATGTCATGGATGCTCCTACATCATAGAAGAAAGCTCAAATTCCACCTACTCCAGTGAAAGGTGAACTACATACTCTTGTTGGATCTGATGATGAGGAGAGCTCAACGGCTTTGAAATTTCTAAGGAAGAAGAAGAACCTCAACCTCAACCATTGAGGAGGTATATGAGAGATAGGAAAAGACTTGATAGGTTTGGATACTCACCTAAAAAAATTAGCTATTCTTTGTTGGATTCTAATTGTATATTTCCTTTGATTTCTAAAATTGATGATCCTAGGACTATTAGAGAGGCTATGGGTGTAAGTGATGTAGATTCCTAGATGAAATCCATGAATGAAGAGATGGTGTCTTTAAATAAAAAAGAATACATGGGATTTTCCTAGAGGATAGAAACACATTGGTAGTAAATTGGCATTCAAGAAGAAATATGGTACTAATGGTAGTGTTAAAAATCATAAGGCATAATTGATCAATAAGGGTTATTCTTAGGTGGAGGGAATTGACTGTGGTAAGATATTCTCTCCTATTGAAAAATTGACATATATATGGTTCCAATTATCACTAGTATCATTGTATAATCTATAAGTGTAATACATGGATGCGAAGACAATATTCCTTCATGATGAATTGGAGGAAGAAATTGATGTCACATCCAAATAATTTCATGGTTAAAGGTAAAGAACATTTGGTACGCAAGTTGAAAAAGTCTGTGTGTGGTCTTAAGCAATCTCCTAGGATGTGGTACCATAAATTTTACACCTATGTGTTGTCTATAGGATTTTTGAGATCTAAATCTAACCATTGTTTGTAAAAATTAGATAATGGTTGCATTCTCATAATTACATTTTATATGTAAAATTTTGATTTCATATTTGAAGTCTCAGTTGTCAACACAATTTGAGATGAAGGATCTAGGTGCAAAAAGGTATATTCTTGGGATGGAGATCAAAATAGATAGAGTTAACAAAAATATTTGGTTAAGCCATATAAATAATGTGAACTCAATGTTGGAGAGATTCAACATGGTAGCTTGCAGATAGTTAGTCATTCTTGTGTTGCAAGAAACATAGATTTTTATGTAGGATTGTCCAAAATATTCCTAGTGAGATGAAGGGCATTACTAGAGTACCATATGTGAGTGTTTTTAGAATTATTATGTATGTCATATTCTATACAAGGCTATAAATTTCCCAACCAGTGGGAGTCCTTAGTTGGTTTATGGTTAATCCTAGATAAGTGCATTAGGATGTGGTTAAGAGAGTGTTCAAATATTTGTGAGATACTTTTAATTATTCCCTATCTTTTCATGTTTATCCTACTAGACCTTGACATTCATTCAATATTCATGGATATGTGGGTTCAATTTGGGTAGTTGACATAGATAGTATAAGATACACCAGTGGCTATGTGTTCATGATGTTTGGTGGAGCTATTTATGATGAGTAAGAAAAATGATATAGTCACTTTTTCCCCTATAGAAGTCGAGTAAATGGAAGTTACTCATTCTTGCAAGGAAGCCATTTGGATTAAGATATTATGTTTTAATATTTTTTTGATGCAAGACATGTCACTATTTTTTGTGACAATCAGAGTGCCATTTTATTAGAAAATAATACTACTTTCCATGGAAAAATAAAGCACATTGATGTATAATTTCATTATGTTCATGATATGATGGAAGATAGGAAGGTGAATAGGGAGAAGGTAGACACTTTGGAAAATTTTGCAAATGCATTGATGAAGCCAATGAATACTGAGAAGCTCGTGTGTCATTCCAATTCCATGGGCCCTGGGGCCCTAAGAAGGAAAGTCTTTGAGAAGTGGGAGAATGTTGGGATTAAGGTGACTCAACATTTGGATTCCTAGTATTTATTTGGTAATTATTTATTTAATTTATCTTACATTTGATTTTCCTATGTTAATTAATTTTATATGCACCCAATGATGTCACTTGTTGGATTGAAAAGTTGAGTTGTATTCAAACATGTGAATTGGAATGGATGACATGGCTCCTATTTTTAGGATTTGGGTGTCCCACTTTGTATGAGTTTAGTGAAGTAATTAGTTATAGTTAACTCATGTCATATTGTCAATTACTAGTGACAATTTTTATTTTTGAGGAGTCAATTTTGGAAGTTTTCAAGGTAGGTAGAATTATGCATTTAAGTGCATTACATGCAATGTTTTAATTTGCATGTTTCATGTGCTTTGCATGTTGAGAAGACTAAAACTGGCATAGTAGGTTGTAACATAGACTTGTGCATGTTCTTCCTTCTATAGTTGCATGTATGTAGTGAATGTGGAGATGATAGATGGAAGTCTATGGTGCCTATCTTAGTTGTCGATAAATATAGGCTATGTTAGTGCGTCTTTTATGATAAGTTAAATATTTTCTAATATGTTATGTTGTCAGAATTACTCTATGATTTCATTGATGTGTGCTAACTCCTATAGAGTATTAGCTCTATGATTGTATTATAATTCTTATTTGTTGTTGAATAAGAAAATTGAGTTGTGTGTTTATAGTGTGGGTTTTTTCTTGAAATGATTTTCCCACATAATCATGGTGTTATGGTATTGCAATGTTTATCTATTTTATATTTATTTGAATGTGCATTTGGATTTGTAGCTATAACAATTTAAGGGTTTAAAAATAAATTTTTGCATCCCTCTCTTATTTAAATTGGTATATGAAGTTTCTAATTTGCACCCAACTTCCTTTCATCAAGATCCTTGAAAACCACATCTTTAGAATAGATCATTTTCAAGGTTAGAGGATTCAAAACCTTGTAACCCTTAACATTATCCTCATATCAAATGAATATTGCATTTTTGAGCTTTCAAATCCAACATAGATTACTTTTCTCCAGGAACATGAACAAAATTCTCACAACAAAATATCCTTGACTATGAAATAGATGGTTTCTTACTTCCCCACATTTCATAAGGATTTTAATTAACAAAACCTATATTAGGGCATATATTAACTACTTGTAGTAGGTAGTATGCACATAGCCTTTTCCCAAACACACTAATCTAAATTTGTATCACTTGTATTTTTGGATATTTCAATCCAAATTTTGTGAATATTTTCTACAACCCTATTGTATTACACATCATAAGGAGTAGTCTTCAATTGTAATATATTTGCATCTTTATAAAAATTGTCAAAATCCTTGTAGAAATATTCACTTTCTTATTAGATCTCAACACCTTTATATTTTTATAGGACTCTTTCTCAACCAAAGCATTAAAATACTTAAACTTGGAGAAAAATTCAAATTTAGATCTAATAAAAATAAACTAAGGTGTATCTTGACTAATCATTGATAAATGAAACATAATAACAAGATTTACTAATATAGTTAAAATACATTGTATCAAACACATCTAAGTGAATAAATTATAAAAAAAAATTCCCTGTTAATTTCAACAAGAAAAGAAACTATATTATTCTTTCTAAACACACAATTCTCATAGGAATCAAACTCATAAGAATAAATACAAAAATCTAAATGTTTGAAGACATTTTTCACCAATGTGACCCAAAAATTTGTGCCACAACAATAATTCATTTCAATAGTGCTAATTATATTGTTAGATTATAGAAAGTGGATGCATCAAACCTAATCAAATTCTCACATTGTGATCCTTTTGCTAGAAAAAAATTATCTCTAACCAATCTACAACTATACTTGTTAAATGTCACATGCACCTTAGAATTGTTCAAATTGGACAAAAAATAATATTTCTATCAATTCTTGAAATATACAATATAAAACATAACTATCTTTTTCTCTTACCAATAATTTAATATATATTATTCTCACCAAGGAAAACCTCTCCATCATAAGCATGGTAAGATAAGAACTTCTCATTATGAGGATTCATATGGTAGGAGAAACCTAAATCAATTTTTCAATAGTCATGACACTAGTAACATTAGTAAAAATAAACAATACATCTGTAATACCCCTCCGTTTTGCTCTTTTGATCGAACAATGTTCTATTTGGTTATGTCTTATTTTCTGTTAGTACCTTGACTATGGTTCTCGATTACTATTTGATCGCTAGCTGTAAAGCGATCGGCATGTTATATTTTGATGTGATGGTATTTTATTCTGATGTTATCATTATGGCATGCTTTAGATTAGCATAGATGATATTTGAATTAATGATGTTTTATGCTTTTGATTAAACTAATATGTTAGATACGTCAGTTAGTAATATTGTATTGGTGGAGGGGACGGTATCGCATCACTCGCTTGCGAGCGCCCTGCGATTCTGTGATTTCCTCTTCACGGTGTGTTTTAATTATGACATATATATGCATGTGGATATACTATTTGTTCGCAAGTTGACAAGTACAGGACATCAACTCCACCTGGTTTCACAAGTTTGAGTGTCCATTGCCCAATGACATTCGATTGGGAGATAGTAGCTAGGTTTTCCATGTCAAGTCATCACCCTAGTCATAGTGTGTCATTGGTCTTAGTCTGGTCTAGTTGTTTTAATATTGTTCAATTTGCCTTGATTTTATTTAAATTGCAAGTTAGAAAAAGGTAAATAAATGGCGTTATGTATTTAAGTTGTTGATTAAATTAATCTGGTTATTATGTTGGAAGATGTTATTTAATTAAGTAATTAATTTAATTTAATTAATAAAATAATTTAATCTTGGATTAGATTCATTTTATTGAATTAATTAAATTGAATTAAGTTACTTGATAGAATTGATAGATATTTTAATTGAAAATTGGAATTAAATTTGAAAATTGAAAAATGATTTCAAATTGTTTTTTTTTAAGTTTTCAATGCAAAAATTGAAATTAGAGATATTTTCTATTTTTGTTTTCAAAAATTTATGAGGGTGGTTGCATAGATATTTTGGGATATTTTTTCTCTATTATGGGGATTTTTGAATGAATTTTCAACAAGTTTTAAAAAAATTAGAAAAGGAAGGAAAGAACAGAAATTTGTTGTTGGATTTTGGATTGGGAAGAAGCAAGTTGAATTCTTGGAGGAGCTGGAATCAAAAGAAGAATTGAGAGCTCCATTATTAACCTTTCAAGCTTTTGGGTTTAGGTTTTCTTCTTGTTTAATTTGTTCATTTTGAAAGGTTTCACAATTTTTAGTGTTGTTTGAAAATATTTATAAATTATGTTTGATGTGCAAAGAAAACCCATGTGAAAAGTAGTTTGAAACTGAAACAAAATATCAGTTTGAAAATGAATCTCTTCAAGGAAAAATTGTGTTCTTGGCTGCAAATTTATGTTTTTGAAAATTATTTGCTCAATTTGTTTGTGAAATTGTAAATCTGAGAATATATATATATAATTTTTATATTGGTGCATGTGTTATGCTGGGAAAAAAAATTTAATGGGAAAAAAATGTTCACCCCTGTCAAAATCGTGGATTAAAAATCCGCAAGGGTTTTAAGGAAATTTTATTTTCTTTAAAAAACATAAAAAATAAAAATTGTTTGTGGGAGACTGGGGGCTCACCCCCACCGCGCCCCAATGGGAGGTGTTGTGGGGGGAGTCGCACCCAACGTGTCCTCCATGCAGCCGTTGTTAGCACGCCGCCACCATACATGGTGGGTCGATTGTGCTAAGCACAGTCATGCCACCCTATATGGGGTCGGCGGTGCTCACAGCCGCCGCCCCATGGCCAACTATGTAGCCATCGACCCAGCCCTAAAAACAAGCACGTGGCCTGAGGAAAATCACTTTTGACTTTTTTTATTTCGGTTTTTTTTTTTTTTGGTTTAAAAAAAATAATAATATATATATATAATTAATATTTAATATTATATTAATATAATATTAAAATATTATTATATATGAGTGGTAAATATGTATTTAATATTTTATTATTATATTTGTATAATATTAAAATATTAATATATATAGTTGATTATTTTAAGTCTAATATATATATATATATATATATATATATATTAAAGTGTTGATTTAAATAATGGCATAATTTAAGTGTAGTTGGGGGAAATTTTAAATTACTAATATTTGAACCATGGGATGATTAGAATAATATGTTTTAGCAGATCAAGTATTGGATTTAAAAGTAATGTGTTTAATAGCAAGATTAATTGATCTTTAAATGATGGCATGATTTAAATATAATTGAGGAAATTTAAATGTTGTGCTCATAGTTGAATCGATGAAATTATTGTAGAATATTATATTGGAAAAGATAAATATTAGATTTGAAGGTATTAGGTTTTAATAACGAGACTATTTGACCTTAAATTGATTTAATTTGCAAAGGAGAAATAGTGATTTTAAAATGTCATGTTTTGAATTGATGAGGGAAATGTTTAAAATAATATTTTAAATTAGACTTCTTTTATAATATTCAATTATCAATATATGTTAGTGATAAAATATATTGTTTTAGTTGTGCATTAAGTTATGATATACGTATATATATTTTGAATATATATACATATATAATAAAATATTGATTCAATTGAGGGTAGGTTTTAAAGGTAATTAAGAAATCTATATTATTCTGTTTTTAGTCAAATTATGGACTTTATTTTAAAATAATATATTTTGGATGGAACAATATATTTGTTTTAAATGATATGGATATTAAGATAAGTTCATTGTTTTAGGAATGATTTTGTCGTAAAGAGAAAATGTTTATTTACTTTAAAATGTTAGTTTCTGAATGGTTGGAATAAACATTTATTTTTATAATTATTGAGAACAATTAGAGAATGAAATATTTGGTTTAAATATCATCTTTGTTCAAAAGAGTCATTATTCAATCCAGTTTTATTAAGGCAATAAAGGACTGAATGTTAATTAAGGGTAGTGGATTTAGAAAATCTGAAGTAGATTTAATTTTGATTAAATTTCTCACTTAAATGTAATTCCTTATGTTATCGCTTTGGGAGAAATTAATTTGAAAGGGTTGTTAAGTCTTCTAGATAGGGTTTTAAATATGTGGATTGTCGTATCTTGTTGTCTACCTTATTTGAAATGATGAAGTAAACATGTGTTTTAATTATTATCTAAAAGCAATTAGGAAATTAAATATCTTCTTTTGTCTAAGAGAGGTGTATTGAATTAGTTTCATTAAGACAATAAACTATTGTGTTATATTAAGGGAAGTGGATTTAATATATCCAAAATTAGTTTATTTCCTCGCAATTGCTTTATGTGATTATATCCTCTGTGTGCATGTTTGGGGAAATGGGTTAAGTGTCTTTAATATGTAAGTCTTCCAGAGGACCCTAGAGGTTCGGGGTTGTCATCTTGTGATGTCGACCGTTTGTTAATTCCCTTGGGTAGTGCTTGAAGTTATGTCATTGTTATTACCCGGTTTCCACGAATGGGGATGTTTTGTGCCTCCTATGGAAGGAGTGGATTATGTGATTTGTGCCTCTTTGTAAGGAGTGGTTTGGTTATGTTGTTACCTCCAATATTGGAGTGGGTTTCTTTTTATGTTTCCTCCTAGAGTTGGAGTGGTTGTAATATCTATTTTGTCACACTTGTGTACCCTTGGGTTGTGGACTTGTTCCACATGTTGTCTTAGAGGAGTGGCTTGCAATGAGGGTCGACACACAAAGTGGTGCCAGGACAACTCATTGTAAGTTAGTTAATCTAGTGACGACTAAAACAATACTTAGAAGATTAGGACTAACTTCTCACTAATCAAAATAATTATGCCTCACTCATGGACCCAAGTGCTCGTTTAGGCTTGGGATGGGTGGGAAGGCCTGGAATGGCAAGGTCATTTATCTTGTCTTTATGAAAGGTATTTGATTCCGCATGAGTGAGTATGGGGGTCGGGATTCGGTTGAGGCCACCAAGATAACCCATAGTGGGGTTCGATCCTATGAAGATTTCGAGAGGGAAAACCCATGATGAGTTGTGTGATGACACTTTGTCTAGGACAACAGTTGGTATTTGCTTATGTGTGTATGGTTCTTTTAACATACTTGATCTACTTTATATCTAGAAGCAATGCAACCATGTTGAGTTGTACTTGTGTTGTACTTGCATTGTACTTGTTTTGTACTTGAGTGGTACATGTGATTGGTTGTGTTAGTTTGGTTTAGTTACATGTTAGCATGTGTCTAGAGGTAGATGGCCTTGGCTAGGATTCCTTGTTACTATCTCCTAGCACGGGGGGTGGGCCTTTGGGTTCCACTTGGTTGGGTGGCTTGTACCTTACTCCATTGGACTTTCTTCTTGCTCGTGTGGATGAGATTTTCAATTGGAGTGCTCGAGGGATCCAATACTCTTTATGCTTTTATTCATTTCAGTTGACTCTTGTGATTTATTACCCCTCATTTGTTATTGAGGTGGAAGCTGTAATATGTAATCATACTTATTGAATTTACCTCATTCGAGGAATGAATGATGTAATCTCTTTATTAAACTATTGCTATTTGAGATCATATTGTAACTATTATGGTGGATGTAATTTATCTTGTATGGAATGTATGTGTTTCTAATTTGTTAAGTAAATGAATGTTATGGATTCATTTATGTTGTTTGTGGGTTAATAATTAATCTCAATCTCGTAACCTTAGAGGTTGTTGGCAATGGGTAGTAATCTTGCATATTAATTGTACTTAAACAAAACAAAAAAATTAGTTCGTTTGAGTAGTTAATTGCAACTTCCTCTAGGGTTACGTGGCAGGGCGTTACAACATCATTATCACCATTATTAGATAATTCATTTGTAGAGGAATCATCAAATTTACTTGCTTGTCCCATTAGCCCATAATTCCAACACTTCAAAATATTATTTCTACGAGTTTTGGACTATCCTATTGACTTGGATTTAGATTTATTACATTTTCTTTAGTCCCACCTTTATCCTTGGTCTTTTCTCAAACATATAAGACATTCTTAGAACCTTTAAAATTGGTCTTTCTCCTCATATCTTTACTAAGAAACACAACAAAAAAATTGTCTATTTTTCCTTTGCTACACTGCCATTGATAGCAATAATTAAGTTCTCCCAAGATTCAAACAAAGATTTGTTGAATGAACAAGACAACTGAGAAGGGGGTGATCATTTGTATCAAATTAAAACATCAAAACCCTCAACAATAATCAGATCCACATGCATTCATTAAACCCTTAATCTATTATAATGTTTAAACATGAAAAAAAGATAACATAAAATGAAACAACAAACACCATACACAAAAGAACACCAAATCTACGTTGAAAACCCTAGAAGAGAAAAACCATGGTGAGGATTAGCTCACAATATAATAAATTTCAAAACCAACACAAGGAGGGTCACTTATAGAATAGGACACACTATCCAGAAAGACTAACAATGCAAGCTCACTTTCAGAATAGAAAGAAGAAAAGAAGATAAAATGTAACACAGAAAACACACTCTCAATGTAATAGAGTATCAACCACAACATCTCCAATAACACTTATAGTCTTTAAGAGATCAAGATACTGTTGTGCAGTTTTTTGCACACACACCCCACTGAAATTTGGGACCCTCGTTTTTCGCTTTTTGGTGTTTTGGTCTTCCTTTTTTGGTGTTTTGTTTGCTTGGGCATGTGCTTGCATGCTCATCCTACCGTTTGGAATGGACCATTTTTTATTTATATTGACAAACCTTAAGTTCTAGGTGTATTTCAGGCTTTTCACTGTGTTCGGGAAAATCCGCCCTGGCCGGACTTTCCTGATTTTCCTTTGGTGCCTGGTAATGGCTGTCTTTTGCCCAAGTTCGGGGAAATTTGTCATGACTGGATTTTCCTAGTGTCCATTGCTCTATCAAATTCCTGGATTTTGGTCTTAGTCGTCCTATCGACTGCATTAATGGTGGTTGCACGACTTTTTGGGTAGTGTTATATTGGGTTTTGGGAATTAATTTGCCATTTGAGTTTGATTATTTCCTAGCCATTTGAGTTTGGAATGTTGAAGCTTGAGGTGTATTGCTGGATTATGCATTTTGAATTGATTTCGAGTGTTGCAATAGGATTTCTTGAGCATTGTTCGTGTTCTGCTCGTGCTTGAAGTTTATTGCCAGCTTCCTTGGTTTCAATTTCCTCTATTGTCATGGTATGTGGATATCTTCTCTTTCCTTCAGTTTGAATTTCTTTTTTGTGCATTTTCATGTCATTCATTGCTTCGTTCTTGCTTGAGTGTGCACGCCATATCTGGCCATTTGGGGTTTCCATGTCTGGTTGGTCCGTCCGGGTGGTAGTGTTGAGTATTTTCTCAGGGTTGATCTTTCGTTTTTGTTTCGAGGCTTGCTTGCATTTGCTACAACTTCCTATCCTTGTTTGCAAGCAAGTAGTGCCTGAGATTTTTCATGCTTCCATGGTGGAGGGTTTAGGGTTCTTGACCTAGTGCATAGCCAATCCTTCTCAAATTATTGAAAGATGAGTTTTAAATTGGTGGGTGATCCATTGGAGGATTAGGTCAAATCATTGTCGAGTTGCAGGCTCTTGGTCCATGTTCATTTGATTTGTTTGGGGTGAAGGTGAGAGGAACGTCGATGTTCGGGTTTTTAATGTCTTCGCAGAATTTTGTCTCTGACGGATTTCCTCGAGTTCGTTGTTTCTTCTCTACTCTTCATACTTTGCATTTATCCAGAACTTTGTTTGCCTCGTAGAATTCTGCTTCCTCCAGATTTTTGCAGATTTTGTTCTTGGGTCGTTTTACCAGTTTGGGGCTTTCATGATAAATTTGTATTAAGTCCGCTAAAATCTGCGCCATCTGGATTTTCCCGGATGTTTTGTGCTCCCTTCTTTTTCTCGGATTGATTGAACTGTTATTGTTTTTGGGGATTTCCATCCAAGGAGGATTTCTCTGAGCTTTTGTGGGAATGAATATTTTGATGATTATATGTAAATTTGCTTCTTGATAATGGATTTAGATGATCAAATGAACTTATGCTAAGTAGTTTCAAGTTATTCCTTTATTTCACTGATTGATTGAAATGATATTATGGGGTTTGTATGCTTAGTTTGCCAGATTCTGCCTAGGCCAGATTTCTCTGAAACTCCTATCTAGTCTGGATTCCACGAAGGAGGCTAAATCCTAAACTTTAGGATGGTTGATTTCTAGCACTTCTTGTTTTTCCTGTATCTTATTGTGTTATCTTTAGTTGTTTTGTAGGCAGGATTGGGACAAGATGCTGTTGGTCATGGCAAGGGAATGACAACTGATCCAGGTGCTGAAAGTTCTGCTATCACTGATGCAGAGAGAGTGAAAATAGACATAAAAATTAAGGTTCCTGAGAGCAAATTGACTTTTGTCTGGTCAGGATTTACTAATACCAATGTGGGTATGTGGGACTACGAAGAGTTCAAGGCTGAAATGGCAGCACAGAATCTCCCTCTATTGGCCAAAAGGACAGTGGAGTCGGGTTTAGCACATGTTGTTGGTTTCCCTTCCATGGTACAATGCTATGAGTTGGTGTTGGAATGTGCCAGAAACTATGACCAAGGTACACAAAGAATAATTGGTCCTCAATGAAGGATTGTGGCTAGCTTTGACCCTATGTCCATTGCTCAGACCTTTGATATACCTGATAGGTCATGTGTGGTGGCCTTTGATATGGATACAACAAAGAAGTACTATGAGGAGAATGTGGTCAAATCCTAGCAGGTGATCAATTCTTGGTTGGAGAAGCCCAAGTCCCACTTCTCCAAGTTGTCGAAATAGTTGTTTAGACTTAAATTCAAGAAAGAATACTATAATGCCATCACTCTCCTCAGCAGGTTGGTGGGACTGAGGAGTGTAGTAGTATTTGAGGTTTGGATGTTCAGTGTTATTGCTCGGATGGAGCAAGGTGTCAATTACCACTGGCCAAGTGCCATAAGTGCAGTAATCCATGAGCAGATATGCAATGTCTTGCAGACCAAGACTTCCACCATGACTTCCTACCTAGTGTATGCATTGGAAAGATTCCACCTATACAAGGGGTTGAGCACTAGAGGTGTATCCGCAGCTGCACCTGACAGGAGGGGGCTATAGAAGAGAAAATGATGCTTTTACAATGTATATTACCAGGTTGTTACAGGGTGCAGAGCATGTGAGGATTTCAGACAAGGCCAAGGAATTGATAAGGAAGTATGGGGCATGGTTCATCCAATTCCCCACTTTCTCCTACATTAGGATTGATGGCTATTATAGAGCTCCTTACAGACTCCCAAGGTACCCAACTGATCATATTATATTGTTGGAAGTCACTAGACAGATTTGTGACTTCGATGTGATTATGAAGGGGGGTAACATAAAACAGGGTTTGGGAATGATTTCCCCTTGAAGATAGGAACAAATGAGGTATGTCCTTCAATCCAATCTTCTCATGCTTCTTAAGAGGAGATGAGTACTTTTGGTCTCTCTTCCCATTCTAAGAGAGCAAGGTTTGATATTACTGGTGAAGCACAAAAGAAGGCCAGCAGGGAGTATAGCCACAAGGAAAACATTGAAGATTATTGGGCTAACCTTGGCGATGAATTTGATGTAAGGAAGAAGAAATTATCCAGGTTGCCAGTAGACCTAGTAAGGTTATACAACATAAAGTCCATTCGGGACCAGGTGGAAGAGCATGGAAATATGATTCAGGGTCATGTCTTTGAAGTTGTGAGAGATAGGCCAGTTGGAGAAGTAGATTGGCTAGAGGAAGAAAAGACAAAGTTGGAGAAAATTATGACTCTGGTGATTAAGTACACCAAGATGTGGCTGAAGCACAAAATGCTAGAATTAGAAAGTGAAGGTGTGCAATGCACCTATGATTTAATAGGAGACTTGGAGTCTCATTCTGCTTATGAGGAATCACATGAACAAGATCCTAAGGGTAAGGCCAAGGTGGACTCTCCCTTCAAGATCAAATTTAGGGAGGTTCAGGCTGAGGGGGTAACAAATGTGGGTAAACAAAGGAAGCCTATTGCCAAGAAGAGAAGGCATGTTTCAAGGAAAGAGGCTGAGAAAGATAAAGAAGAGAAGGAGGAAGTGGAAGTTGCTACTCCTTTGCTCAAGAGAAGAAGACTTGTGAGAATCTCACAAAAGGAAAAAGAAACTTCCAAACCAAAAAAGGAGGTTGAGGTACCTGTGGTGGAGATAGAAAGTTCAGGGGAAAGAACACAAGTATATATGAGGAGGTCAAGGACTCCTTCCCCAAAGGATGCTACAACAATGGGAGATGTTCCTATGACTTAGGTGAAGAACATTTCAAGGATGCTACAACAATGGGAGATGTTCCTATCATTGAACAAGAGAACATTCCCACTTCCCAAGATACTGGTAGTGTGTTAGAAGAACCAAGGAAGGATGAAGATCCTAAGGACTTAGGTGAAGAAGAATTCAAGGAAGGAGACCTCTACCATGCTAAGGTTGAAATTGATAAGGTGATTCAGTCCCCCTTGGTAGCCTATGCGGATTCACCTACAAAAGAGCAATTGAACAAATCCCCTCAATAGGAGGAGATACCAGCCAAGATCCCTTCACCAGCACAGGTTGTAGAGGAGCAGTCTTTAAACAAGGAGGATCCAACTAAAGAGATCCCTAATGTGCCTAGTGTTGAGAAGGATGTGCCTAATGTCCAATAGGAGCATGATGAATAGGATAAAGTGCCAACCGAATCCACTGTACCGGACTAGCTGGATAAATAATTAAAGAATAAAATGGTTATAGTGGAGGAAACTCCTCCCAATTGGGAAGACCTAATGGCTATTATTGGTAAGGGGAAAACAAAGAAGAAGGCCAAGGTTGTATCCAGAATTGAGAGGGATGGATCAGGAAACAGGGTGGCTCATGTTGCTACCCCTACTCCAAACAAAGACAAAGATGGAGTGACTACAAAGGACTATCATGTTTAGGCTATTGACTTGGGGCATGCCTCTATGGAACAGGACATTGAGGAGTATGAAGGCTCCAGTGCTGTAATTGTAGGTAGATTGAAGAAGGAGACACAAACTAGGCATGACGTGGAAAGGGAGAGTGATAAATTGAAGAGATATTTGTAGGAGTTGATGAAACCCTTGCATTCCATTGGCTCTTCCTCCTCTACTATAGGTTTCTTTCCCCAGGAAACAATTTTTGAACTTGAAAGGATGAAAGTCACCACACATGCCACAGTTGGTTGGTTGCAGGGAGTCTAGACTAAAGGAGATGATGCTATTAAAGATATCTTATCGACTGCAAAGGATGCCATGATGTCGGTTGATTGGCTTAAGGCTGTGCTAGCCCAGAACAAAGAGGACACCAATCTCTTGTTGCAGAAAAAAAGAACAATTATGGAGTAAACTGAGGATAAACTGGTAAAGAGTGGGATCCTTCCTTTATCAAGGGTTTCTGAGCCTTGGGAGTGGTTTGAGATCTTGCAGATGAGGTAGAAGGCCTTGAAGTTGATTCACAAGAAAAGGAGGTAGATTGAGGATACTTTGACTAGTATTTTTCATAAGTGTACCTCATTCTTTGAAATCATGATAGGGAGGAGGAATTTCACTCCCAAGCATCTCAATCTGGAACAACTTAGGAAATGGTGGAGAGATATATATTCTCCAGTAAGTGAGGGTCCAGTTACTGAACATCAGCTAGATGATGTTGCAACCTACATTGTAGTTATTGACAGGCATTTAACATATAGGGCTGATTGGGATGGCACAGTAAGGCAGGAAAGAGATGACATTAAGTCTCTTGAAATAAGAGTTAGGGTTTTGCCTGTGCTACCTATTGCTGAATTGGACAGGGTATTGTTGGTAGTGCATGGTGAAGTGGAGCATCCCAAAGACAAGGATGGGAAGCAGTTATATAGGGTTACATCTAAATTTGTGCTTCCCATTATCTACATGCATTGGGCCAACTTTTTGAGACCCCAGGACGACTTGGATGAAATTGGTGCAAATTGCACAGTTCATGTTATGTTCGAATATCTTTTGAGGCCGACCTATCTTGGGTTTTTCTATAAATTGGGCATGTTGCCTCATTTGTAATATATAGAGGAATAGATAAGTGATATAGACATAGAATATAGATTTCATATTTGAGCGAGTTAGGGTTTATCTTCAAGCAAGTATTGTAACAAAAAATACTGGAATTGTTGCCATATTTTTTGGTGGACTAATATAAGAAAGGATATTGTGACTTGGTATCTCTCTTTTGTTAAGTTTTATCTAGCATGGTTCTTGTTATTTCATCTTTAAAATTGCTTGGATTTACTAATTAGATGGTTTTGGTAATTCTTAGGGTTTCATGTTTGAAGTGTTGCAATGGTCTCTAGTCCATACTTTTTGTAGTTAGCTGATTGTTAGCTGCTTCGCAAAGTTAGCCTGGACTTAAAATTGTGCTTAGTTCAATTATGAATGTTTGTTCATTTTAGTTGCAATAGGATTGTCTTGAATGAGTTTTTTATAATTTTAAAATCTTTAATTACCTCAAAAAATTGCACTATTCCTGTGAGATTGCAGATTTATCTGGGTCAAACAGAAAGTAGTTTATGAGAGATCGGTCCATTTTGAGTATCTTATCTTTGGCATTGTCAATCTTAGGGTTAGAATTAGTCTTAGAAACATCTATGAAACCTTTATCTTTTGTTATTTCTTTGTTATCTGGGTTAAATTGAGGATTTCAAGTATCAATTCATTGTTTAGATCTGATAAATTCAAAGTCTAGCATTTTCTCGTAGTAAGGTCCCTTTGTGATTACCAACATTTTCACATTATCTCTAAGTTGTTTTGTTGCATTGTCAAGACCTGGCATTAGAGACCTTGGGGTTATGTCTTTTCCATAGAGATTAACCTTTCAAGAGAGATAGGATATCATATTCTGTCTGAGTTGTTGCTGTGCACAAAACACCATCAACGGATACCTCAACTCACTACATTCAAAAATCTTGCATTATAGCTTTCACTACAATTTGCACTTCTGCACTTAATTTCACATCACAACACTCAACTCTATTCCACACCTAATATTTCATCAATTCACCTTGCATTTATACCATCCATAACTTGAAAAATATCTTCAAGTTGGCTACACACACCTTACAGTTTACAAATTCAAAATAGGTTGGCACTAAATGTTCCTGCAGTGGATAGGAATGAGAGTGGACCAATATAAAACTTAATTAGACCCAAATCAACACTCGCACACCATGCTATGCCTTCATCAATACTTAAACATCTTCGAATGTAGTGTAAACACCTGGTCGATCGTTACCTATGCAAACACCATTAAACTTTGAATTACACGCTTCCTCAAATCCAAGGATGACTTGTGAACCACATACCATGCTTCATCATGATCTATAATATTCCTCTATCCTCCTGAAATCCATCAAAATCCTTCATAATAACTTGCACCTTCAGAGTGTACATTCCCAATACACTCAAACTACACTTCCAAACATTGCAACTCTAAAATCCATCTTCTAAAGAACCAAACCATGAATCCTATTTAAACGGGAAAGAGATAAACACTATCAACATATCTTCAGAATTGCAAGACCTGGAGAACAATTACGGAGAAACATAGAGCAAAACCATTTCTCCTAAACACTTCTATAAGCAATACTGTGAATACAATTCACACACTACTGAACATAACTTCCTCTGACCATCGATCTAGAAGAAAAAATTCTATATATAGAAACTCTAAACACATCTAGTCAACATATCCAACCACACAAGAAAATCTTCAACCTAGAATAAATGTGAAGCAAAACCCGAACACCTCTGCAACACCTTGTTTCCTTATTTTATCATTTTTCTCAATATCCTCAACATCTAAACCATAAATAGAAGCTTATCATAGTAACACTAGAGGTTAACATCAGTAACTTAACTAATGAAAACATAATGCAACTATTCAAAGAAACAATCTCTCTCAACCACTGCACAATTATCGCCAATGACAACACAAGCTTGTTGACATCAATGACAACTCATTCATACTTGCAACAAGAATAAATTAAAAAAAAATTATCTTCCTCATCAATTTTTTGTAGGGTGGTAAATAATGTGTCCACCTCTTTGTGATTAGTTATTTTTTCTTTGTTCTATTTACTATTTTTGTGAGTATATGGCTCTATCTCTTATAGAACCCTATTTTTCTAGCCTTAATAAATTTTGTACTGAGTGGGTTCCCTTGTAAGCCCTATTTTCTTTATCTAAAAGATCAACTAAAACTATCTAACTCAAGATAAAATTAAATGCATTAAAAAATTTAGCAATAGAATCACCTTCTTTCATTTTAAAGAGTACAAACAAGTTTTGAGATATAAATTATTATTCAAAACTTTAGTTTGATAAATATCACTTATCATCTTTCATAATAAGAAAAAAATAGTCTCCTTTAAGGCATTCAAGATTATTAAATAATTAAAACACAACCAAATGCTAATTTGTTCCTTCCTTTGCACATACACTCCATTGATCTCTTTCTGCCAGGAGATTCTCCATGATTATCTTTTGCAACTTGTAGATTCTAGTGACATTGAATTATATCTAGGGAAATATTAAGATGTCTACAATTCTAACCACTCACAAATTTACAAAACTACTAATTCGAGAGATCCCACTATAGCCAAAAATTATACAAAACTTCAAGTTCAAATTGATACCAAATGTTATGAATTTTACGCCACAAGTGTTAACTCCCACATACTTTTTAAGAGAAACTTTTCTAAAATAATATGCAGAACCAATTATGCAAAAATAGAAAAATGTACACATAAGATGACATTGAATGTGCCTTGAGAAAACTCTTATAAAAAAATATAGCCTCCAAACATCACACAACTTATTGTAATATCTCAACAATAATATTATAATATATTCACAAACCTTCTCCTTACAAATATTTAGCAACCATAAATAAATTATTTGCACTCCTTCATGCAATTGAGTAAATGAGAATTTTGTAGTTGTATATCCCACTCCATACTTTCTATCACAAAATATAAAACCTACCAATGCTTCAATTATTTATTCATACCACTATCCATATGCTTGTTTTTATAGGCCAATCTTGCACAAAACAACCAAGTGGCATTACCTAAAGCATGAGCCCAAAACCATGTGCTCACTAAACCATGAATCCCAATATTAAAGTATGTATTAAATGTGTTGACCATGTCGAATACATATTTAATATTTCATACAACTTACAAGAATATTTTTACCTTAAATCAAAAACTTGGAAATATCCTTAAGAATACATATCATAGTGTGGTATGTGTTAGGAAATAATACATCAATATGCAGTTCACTTAATCCATTTCCTACATAACCCCGTGAGAAAAATACATGCATACAAGCCTAAAAAATAACCATAATACATAGATCAAATAGACAAACATAAGCTAACACAAGATATAATTTGGGAAATCCCTCAAGAGGGAAAAACTCAACCTCCAAAATCATCCATAATCCATCTATTATTCAACAATAAAATAATACATACACTTATAGAGTTACCATGAATACTTATGAAGCATCAAGAATCTCCAATACATCCTCCATGTGTCCAAGCATGAATCCACACACCCCATGTAATGCTTCTCATATGCACTCCTCAAAAAGACTCAATAATGGCAGCCCACTCACCCAACCAACCTTAACAACTAAACATGTATTTGCTAGTAGAGATACAAGCTTGTGCAAATACAACGAAGTGGTAAGAAAAAACCATGTGAACACAAAACCATTGACCCATCATTTAATATTTGGTACTAATTTTTTAATTTATTAAATGTTTTCCCCAAATATTAAATTATTATCCTATGTATCCCACACATTAAATAATAAACCAATGTTATAATACAGCTTTACAAGGGGTCCCAAATAATTATCTAATGTGGCTAAACACACCTCCTAGGTGCACCATAATTAAATAATTATTTAACTACAACATTATAATATAGCAATTTATACAATGGTGTACAACACCAAATCCTAACATTCTCCCACTTTTTGTATACATTACATAAGGGTCAATCAATGAAGTACATCATCATGTCCATGCATGAAACCACGTGAATATCTGACATGCTATCATGCTCCATCAAGATACTTCCAATAAAACCAAAGTGACCACCATCTCAAGAAAGAACTTCTCTCGTCCTCCATCATACCACCTATGAAAAAAAGGAACATGTGAAGGTGAAGATGCACCAATCCAAGAACACAATTATCAAATCCAAGTGATAACAAAGGCTCCAAGATTCTATCAAAGGTGAAAACCCACATGATTGGAAATAACATCCACAAACATGCTAATACATCCAGCCATCCATACCTCTTAAGTATTAACATCATCGGTAAACTCATTTCAAAATATGTAACTCATAAGCCACAATCACAAGCCCTTTGTATCAAGCATGTCAATGAAGAACATACATATCCAGAAACTCCCACTGTGTGGTTAATGTTAAATATGAAAATGATCAAGGCATATCAAGTCTACCAATAAAAACTATACTGAGGTGTGATAAATGATGAAAACATGAAGTACCAAGAACAATAAAATGATCCACAAATGCAGCCCAAATAGTTTCATAATCTCTCACAACATGTCACCACAATCCTCCCAAATCATATAAACATGAACCTCCAAGAAGGAACCATAGAATAAAGAGAGAAAACTCGTAAATCATAACATGTATTTCTACCAACACCTCAAAGTGCTACGGTATGTCAAGTATGATCTCCTTACAACCCCAAATGAAAATCCTCAACAACACCCATCCACTCAATCTCTAATATCAAATACAATATATGAATCATGTAAAATACAAATATGGATGTAAGCTTCTCTAACAAGGAAGATCAAACTCAAAGTATCCATTCCCTAATCAATAAATCAGCCCAATGAACATCTCCTAAACTCTGCATTAATGGATGATAACATAACATCAAATGCATAAGGAGATAACCATGCTAAAAATCCCTCAAAATGAATCCTCTAGAACTAGCTAGCCATAGCTCAAGATCCATATCTATGAAAGATAAAGTAATATAAACTTATGTTAAATAATCCTCAGATGAGTCTCCCAAAATCAATCATTGTGGCTCAAGACTCATTTCCATGAGAAAACAAAGCACAAAACATAATACATCTAAAAAAATAATGGGAAAATACCTTTTAGATGATAAAGCACTAATTAGACCAAGAGTGGGGAATGAGAATGCTCCTCTAGGATAACCAATTCATCATGACTCACTCCAAGAACAATCTCCTCTATAGGTACATCAAGAAATCGCATCCATATTTAGGTGAAAGTTCCTCAGTCTTCCTACTAAAACCTCCAAAGAGTGACTATCTCAAGCAGATGTCTCTAATCCCAAGAGAAATCTAGCCTCACCCAATTATCCAAGTATCCATGAGCACCTAAAACCTATCAATCCATGCTAAGCTCCAATTGCAACACCACACTATGATGAAGCTCCCAAGAAAATGACCAATATACTCAACACTAAGAGAACCAACAAGATCAATGTCAAAGATCCAACTGCAAAATCAAGAACCCATAATGACATCATGATCTAACCATATCCTCCTAGGAGATCACAAGCAACAATGCACACATCCTAGTTTTGAGAGAAATTGTATCATGTCAAACCTCTAAACTAGTATCAAGAGTAAACCATGACACAAGACTAATCACACTCTAAACCAAGAATCAACATCTCCAATCACATGAAGATAACCATATCCTAGTAGTCAACCTATAAATGTGAAATAAATCTTTTGCAACAATAGGATCTAAGAGATCCTCCAAGATATCCACAAACACTAGAGAAGATCATCCATCACCAATGATGAATCCACATCACTACCAAAAACTCCCATTGAACTGTGATACTGAGCTACACATGGAATTGTGACAAAAATATCCTAAATGAAGATCATCCATGGTCCACACACACTCAACAACAATCCCAACAACCTCAAAGAAGAAGCAGAACCAATATCTCTAAGCCAAGAAGGTACAACCACCATCAAAACATCATGAATCAATCCTACGTCACTAAATCATCACTATCAAAAGCTCCCACTTAAATGTGTAACCAATAAAATGTAATCAAGCTATCATGACATCATGATAAAACCACATACTAACAGTCCCAACAACTCACTAATCAGGTACTCTAATCATCCATCCTCTCATCTCAAAGCAACATACTAATGTACAAATGACTATAAACAAGGCCAACTAACAAAGTCTCCATCAACATTGAATTAATATTGTGGATATAGAAAGTCCACATTCAAGTCATCCCACTGTAATCAATGAGTTGCACATACCTAAGGATTGCATAAAATTGTAGACCCCAAACACTAAATCATTCAAACTCATCATCACATTAGTAACTTGCAAATCGAGATACCATATAAGATAATCTATAGATAGCAAGACTCAAACACCAAATAAACCATAGATCTCATTCTCTAAACATGTCCACAAATAATTAACCATATTCAAGAAACCAAACAAGTATCTAGGATATAAAAACAACCTCCTAACACAAAACCAAATCACCACCAAACAACCACATACATGATCATGTTTTTATTTCAATGTTCAAATGTAACTTCATATCCATGATACCATAATCATTACCAACAATGTACCTACACTCAATTATCAACCACACAAGACTCCAAGTCTTCACACGTGTCAACCCATGTCCTCAAAACTAAAGAAAACCTATGTACATATCACCATCAAATTATAACTCTAAAAAACACTTGTAAACATGTACCAAGAAGTACAAAATTGATAATTAGTTGCACCATCATAAATATCATATAAAAGCATGTACTCCCTCTATTTTGTGTCTCTTGACTCATCTAGATTCTCACACAATCACACCCCAAATCTTAGGCACTTGTAAGTGATAAACCAAGTACAATCCTCTCTCTATATCACAAACTGAAAATATCACTAATCCACTATGTATTATACTACACATGCTCTCTAACACCTTTTCGAAATTAAAAATTTGATTTCATATGCAAAAGTTATGTCTAAAATCATGAAATCAAGAACATCTGACATCCAGCCCCAAAAACTAATGAAAACAAAAAAACATGGAACATAAAATGTACCAATGCATAGTTCTCAGAACCAGCTTTCTAACAAGTATAAGAAGTCAAAAATCTGACATCTTGGGTGAAAGTTATGCATGTTTGAAAATAAGTTCCCCAATCTAGATAATAGCTAGCAGGGTGGTGGCCCTCGAGAAAATCCCCTGATGGTGCCCCAGTGGCGCTACGCTAGTGGCATTATTTTGGCAAGTGATATATTTCATAAAATATTAATATTTTTTAATCTACGATTTTAAATATTTATTTAAATCCCACATGATAGGGTTGTCAATCCCCCACGGGATCAAGGCTTAGCCTGTTGGTGCCGATAGGTTGTCGATGACTGATAGAGCAATTGATAGGGCCTTGATAGATCCATATCAACCTATTAGGTCATGTGATAGACTTGTCGATGTAGGTTGTTGAGGGGGTCTATAGACCCCAAAAAAAAAAAAATTAATTTTTTAATTTTTTTCAATTTTCAAGAATAAAATTTCAATAAAGTTTAATTTTGTAGCAATTTTAATTTCTAGAGTATATTTATTTTTTTATTTTATTTTTCACCTTTGTAGTTAACTTGTGTCACTATATAATGATATGATAGGGATGTAGGGGTAAAAAGGTGTATTTTATTCAAGTGGCCAAAATAGGGAAAATTTTATATCATTATTTAGTTTTTGGTCATCTTAGATCCAATGGTGAGGTCTTTTTTGATAGGGTAGGGTGGGATGGAACAATCCCTGTTCCATTCTCTGGATCTTTATTTGCAAGATCTCTTTGGTGTCTTACTCCACCACCTTAACCTTTAGGACCTTCTTCATGTTTAGGTACCCCTGGTTCTCCTGGCCAACCCCACTACCATCACAATCCCACTTACCAAGTCAATCTTGGTGCACTGCTTCTAACTCTTCCTTAGCCCTTACTCTACCTTAAGGACCAACCTATCCTCAACACTCAATTTGATCTTTCCAGGGCTGTGGATTTGTTTCCAATAGCTTCAGACCATCCCCCTGGGGTTCTTGGAAGTTCACCAAACTCCATTCTTTCATCGCTTTCACCAAACCCTCCTTTAGGGTTAAAAAGGCTACTAGCCTTTGAGCCCCAATTAGGTCTCCATCTCCGAGAAAAATGGTTAGAAATCTCAAGTTCTCCAAAGACCACCCAATCTTTCCTTGAGCTTCTTAGGGTACATAGCCACCTCTCAAAGATTTCAGGGGTCCTAAGTCTACACTTCCCGTACAGTAACCCAAACTAGAAATGATTAAAGAACCTAGGTTTTGTAGCTCTTTCCTGGCTTTCCTGTAGAATGGTTAAGAATTCCTCTCACCAAATGAGTTGATGGAGCTCCTTCCTTCTTTCTATGCCTTGTCAAGGCATACACCTACCTCTCCACACCATGAATTTCCTGGAGATGGTCACCCCTTGCAAACCAAGTGCTTTGCACTTCCTATCTATCCTAGTCGGGCACTGTCAAGCTCGCCTAGGAGAAGACTTTCTCCATGATTCCTTGACTCCTAACCACTCCTAACCCTAACCTATTTACAGACATGGAGCCTAGTCATAGTTCCCAAGGGCCCGTACATAAAGTACAATGGGAGTGTAATTAAACCTCCATTATTTACAGTCTGCCAGTCAGAACAACAACTTAAAAGAAACAAACTAACTACAAAGCATGCCTGAAAATTGAACACACTCACTAAATACTACCACACAAATATTTAAGCACAGCTACACTTCATTCTACATCTACTCACAGTGCCATGACTGCTCCTCATCACACAAATTCAAAACAAAACACAAAATTTTCACAACCTTCTCACTGTCCTCATTATATTCATGAATTTTGAATAATGTAAAAGCTTGCAACCCTACTTACAGGTTGAGGCACACCATATATAGCTTTCCCAAAGTAGTTATGCCTTTCTTTTGTCAGAAATTTTAGTTACCTTGTGGCAAAGGTGCAAAATGTCCCATTTTGCCACTTTTGCCAATTTCTAAAGAACTAGGAAAAGTGAGTGTCTAACCTCATGAAACCTTTCCACTCCTCAACCTACTGATCACTAATGATCACTCCTGATCACTCCTGAACAAGACACAATATTAATCCCCTACTTCTAACTCAATGGTCAACATGACCTTCATGGAAATACATCAAAACAAAACTTCATCCTAGACTTCTTAATTTCCTAGTGTTTCCTAGGTGCTCCTGTAGCATTCTCCCCCCCTTGCACAAACTCTAAGGAATGTGAGGAGAGAGTAGTGATACATCTATGCCCTACTTCTTGAGCTGAGCTTCATCCACCCATGTAGCCTTAGATTCTGGCTTGTCCTTCCACCTTATAAGATGCTCCATGTACACCTTATGCCTTGTAGACTTCTTCACTCTTGACTCCAAGATCTTCTCTGCTTGTAGCTTGTCTTGAGTAGGTAAGGCTATGTTGCTTACATCCTTGAAGACATCCCTACTGGTCTGATCCATGTCATTGACTATCTCCTTATATCTGATCACATCAGCTACATTGAACATAGGTGAAATCCCCAAATCTACAGGTAACTCCACCTTGTAGGCATTCTTCCCATATTTGGCTAACACCTTGCATGGTCCTACTCTTTTCATTTTCAACTTGGTTGACATTCCCTTCTGCAAC
Organism: Sequoiadendron giganteum; assembly: GCA_007115665.2. Taxonomy (NCBI): domain Eukaryota; kingdom Viridiplantae; phylum Streptophyta; class Pinopsida; order Cupressales; family Cupressaceae; genus Sequoiadendron; species Sequoiadendron giganteum. The sequence continues at coordinate 13,441,756 of CM021101.1, read as the reverse complement.
CTAGACTTGTTGAGGTGGACCATAACATAGTCCCCTACTGCAAATTGTAGATTCTTTAGATAAATCCACCTTCCCTTTCAATTTTTGAGTAGCCTCGATGACTGTCCTCTTCACCTACTCCTGAATCTCCTTCATGGTCTTAGAGAAGTCCTCTGCATGTCCACTCCTATGTTCCATAGCTCCTAGATCCCTGAGGTCACATATACCTCTTGGGTGCATTCCATACACAATTTCAAAAGGACTCTTCCCTGTGGTCTGGTTCACCCTATCATTATATGCATACTCAACCTTTGAAATAACCATGTCCCATGTCTATCCATACTCTTTGGTTAGGCACCTTAGAAGGCTACCTAGCACCCTATTAACCACCTTTGTTTTCCCATTGGTATGAGGATGGTAAGTTGATCCAAAAGACAAGTTGGTACCCAATCTGCTTCATAGATTCTTCCAAAAGTGACTCATGAACTTCACATCCCTGTCTGAAACAATACTCAATGGAAATCCATGGATCCTTACAATTTCCTTGAAGAAAAGGTGAGCAATGTAACTAGCATCATGAGTGGTTTTGCAAGGAATAAAGTGACTCATCTTGCTGAATCTATCTACCACCACATAGACACTATCAAACCCTGTCTTGGTCTTAGGGAGTCCTACCACAAATTCCATGCTCACACACTCCCATGGTCTATTAGGAATAGGTAGGGGTTGATATAGACCAGCATTACTAGCTCCTCCCTTGGCTTTCATATATACTACACATCGCTCCACATACCTCCTTACATCCCTTGACAACTTAGGCCAATAGTAGAACCTTTGCACTAGTTCCAATGTCTTGTTGATGCCAAAATGTCCACTAAGACTACCATTATGCTTCTCCTGGATGAGGTTCTCTCTCATTGATCCTCTTGGAACACATAACTGATTCCCCTTGAATAACAATCCACTTTGCAATGTATACTCTGATTATTGGCTATGAAAATGATTCTCGAAGTCAGAACATACCTTGTAGGCCTCTGAGAAATCTTCATCTTCCCCATAGAGATCCTTGAAACTCTCTATTCCAATTCTCTTGATCTGTATCTCTTGCACCGTCAGCAATCTTCTACTTAGTGCATCTGCTACCTTGCTCAACTATCCCTTATTGTGCTTGATGGTGAAAGTAAAAGCTTGGATGTATTCCTTCCACTTCAAATTTCTATTACTCAACTTCTCTTGGGTGTTGATATAGCTAAGGGCCTGATTGTCAGTAAAGACTACAAACTCTTTGGGTAGAAGGTAATGCCTCCACTTCCTAAGTGACTAAACTAAAGCATAAAGTTCTAGGTCATAGGTAGAATTCTTCTTCTTAGCTTCATTGAGATTTTCACTAAAGAAAGCTATAGGTCTACCTTCTTGACTTATCACTCCTCCTACTACAATTCCACTAGCATCACATTCCACTGTCAACAACTTGTCAAAACTAGGTAATAAAAGAATAGGTTGAGTTGCCACTTCTTGTTTTAGTTTCTCAAAACCTTTCTCAACTTCTTGAGTCCACTTAAACTTAGTCTTTAAACCACCTTTGATTGTATCTAGGACTGGTGCACATATGCCACTAAAGTTCCTTATGAATTTTCTATAAAATTGAGCCAATCCATGGAAACTTCTTACCTCTGTCCCTATGGTTGGTGTAGGCCAATTTAGGATAGCTTCCATCTAGCTTGGATCCATCTTCAATGATCCTTGGGATACTACAAACCCCAAATACATAAGCTCTTGTTTGAATAACTCACATTTCTCTAGGTTGATGGCTAACTTCTCCTCTTGCAACCTTCTAAGAACCAACTCCACATGCTTTAGATGTTCTTTTGATGTCTTGCTAAAAATGAGTATATCATCAAGATATACCACCACAAATATCCTTGTAAATTCTTTGAGTACTTCATTCATGAGCCTCATGAATGTGCTAGGGGCATTAGAGAGGCCAAATGGCATCACTCTCCTCTCATACAACCCACCTGTTGTCTTAAATGTTTTCTTCCACTCATCTCCATCCTTGATTCTGATCTGATCGTATCCACTTTTGAGATCCAACTTGGTGTAGTATTGAGCTCCTCCAAGACAATCCATCAAGTCCTCAATCCTAGGAATAGGGAACCTATACCTAATTGTGATTCTATTTATTTCTCTAGAATCAGTGCATAACCTCCACTTACCACCTTTCTTTGATGCTAAGACTATTGGTACTGCACATGGGTTGATGCTCTTCTTGATTAATCCTTGGTCTAATAGGTCCTGCACTTGCCTAGCCACTTCCAAATTCTGATCCGGTGTAATATTGTAAGCTGCTTTGTTAGGAAATGAAGCCCCTGGTATGAAGTCAATCTGATGGCTAATGGCTCTCTTTGGAGGTAATTTTTCTGGTGTTCCATCGCTCACTATATCTTTGAACTGTTCTAACAACTTTTGGACTGCTCCGGGTATGACTATTTCCTTAGTCTTGTCTTCTTCTTTAGGTTGCAACATGACCACATATCCTTCACCTCCTTGTTGTAGGTTGTTAATGAACTCTTTACCATTGCTCAATAGGATATTAGGTGTCTTTGACTGTCCTTCTTCCTCATCTGACAGTGACTATAATTTAAATGTCTTCCCATCCTTTTTGAAAGAAATGGTATTCTCTTTCCCATCATACATGGCACTTCTATCATACTGCCATGGTCTGCCCAATAGTAGATGACATGCATCCATGGGTAACACATCACAAATTAACTTATCCTTGTACCCTCCAATGGAAAACTCCACCGTTGTTTGTTCATTGACTAGAACACTATGCCCTTTGTTTAACCATGTCACTTTGTAAGGGTTCGTGTGGGGTACTTTATCCAGCTTCAACTTCCTTACTACCTCTTCTGAGATTATGTTATATGTTGAACCTGAATCCACAATAACCTTACATACTTTCCCAAGTATTTTTCATCTCACTCTAAATAGAGCTCTTCTTTGCTTTGGCTCTTCCTTGACCAGTTGTCTGATCAAAACTCTCCTAAACATCAGATTCTCCCCCATTTCTATTTCAATGTGACTGACCTCTAGTGATTTAGTACTCATGGTGTCCTCTTGAGCATATGCCAATCTCTTCTCAGTGCTTGATGAAGATGCTTTCTCCAGGCACCTATAAGCTGGATGACCTACTTGACCACAATGGTAACACTTCATATTAGCAAAGTATGAATTGCTCCTGCCTGCTCCTCTTCCTCTATTTGATCCTCCTTGAGATCCTCTATCGCCTCCATAACCTCCTCTAGAAGATGTTTCACTTCCATGCTCTATGAGTTTAGACTCTCCTTGGTTTCTTTGTTCATTTCCTCTATCTTGGTAGCCACCTCTATGTCCTCTTTGATCTCTTTGATCTCTGCCTTTGCCTCTGCCCTTAGAAGCCTGATCTTGTTTCCTCTTGCTTCTTTCCTTGATATTAATAGCTAATTGGTAACATTGGTGTACTGTCTTAGGACTTAAAAGAGCCATCTCCTCTTGAATGTTCCACTTCAAGACGTTAAGATACCTAGCCACCTTGAGACTTTCATCTTCTGAAACATTAGACCTCATACAAATTTTTTGAAACTCCTCTATGTAAGTGTTCACATCTTGGTCTTTTCTTATGTAACTGAATCTCATAATCATCTGGTATGTATGCTTCTCTCACTTTTGCGACCATACCCTTCCAAGTTGAAATAGGCTTCTTGCCTTCCTTTTCCCTCTTTGTTTGAATGAATTTCCACCATGTCAAGCAGATCCTCTCAATCTAGACTTGGCCACCTTCACCTTTTGTGCTTCAGTGACTTCATCACACTCAAAATGGTTTTCCATGCCTTCTATCCAATCTATGACTAGATCAGCTTCTAATTTCCCACTAAATAGTGGTATGCCTTCAAGTGCTTTCCCACTCAAAGCTTTCAATTCCTTCAAGAAAGGCTCTTCTTGTAGAACAGGATCAGGTTCAAGGGTCTTGTCTTCCTCTGCAACCTCTTCACTCTTTGGTACCCTGCCCTCCAATCTATCACTAACCTCATCGGCCTTGATTTGCACATTACTCAATGTCTCCTCAAGTTGTGCTAATCTTTCTCTCAATCTCCTATTGTCTTCCTCCTGATCTTCGACCTTCTTTTCCAACTCAATGGTTGTCACCATGGTTGTGGAACCACTAGATTCAAGGTCGGACATACAAGACTCTATCCCAAATCTTTAACTTGCTCTGATACCAATCTGATAGGGTAGGGTTGGAAGGAACAATCCATGTTCCATGCTCTAGATCTTTATTTGCAAGATCTCCTTGGTGTCTTACTCCACCACCTTAACCTTTAAGACCTTCTTCATATTTAGGTACCCCTGGTTCTCCTGGCCAACCCCACTACCATCACAATCCCACTTACCAAGTCAATCTTGGTGCACTACTTCTAACTCTTCCTTAGCCCTTACTCTACCCTAAAGGCCAACCTATCCTCAACACTCAATTTTATCTTTGCAGGGGTGTGGATTTGTTTCCAATAGCTTTAGACCATCCCCCTAGGGTTCTTGGAAGTTCACCAAACTCCATTCTTTCATCGCTTTCACCAAACCCTCCTTTAGGGTTAAAAAGGCTACTAGCCTTTGAGCCCCAATTAGGTCTCCATCTCCGAGAAAACTGGTTAGAACTCTCAAGTTCTCCAAAGACCACCCAATATTTCCTTGAGCTTCTTAGGGTACATAACCTCCTCTCAAATATTTCAGGGGTCCTAAGTCTACACTTCCCGTATAGTAACCCAAACTGGAAATGATTAAAGAACCTAGGTTTTGTAGCTCTTTCCTGGCTTTCCTATAGACTAGTTAAGAATTCCTCTCACCAAATGAGTTGATGGAGCTCCTTCCTTCTTGTTGTGCCTTGGAAAGGCATACACCTGCCTCTCCACACCATGAATTTCCTGGAGATGGTCACCCCCTGTAAACCAAGTGCTTTGCACTTCCTGTCTATCCTAGCCGGGCACTGTCAAGCTCGCCTAGGAGAAGACTTTCTCCATGATTCCTTGACTCCTAACCACTCCTAACCCTAACCTATTTATAGACATGGAGCCTAGTCATAGTTCCCGAGGGCCTGTACACAAAGTACAGTGGGAGTGTAACTAAACCTCCATTATTTATAGTTTGCTAGTCAGAACAACAACTTAAAAGAAACAAACTAACTACAAAGCACACCTGAAAATTGAAAACACTCACTAAATACTACCACACAAAGCTTTAAGCACAGCTACACTTCATTCTACATCTACTCACAGTGCCATGACCACTCCTCATCACACAAATTCAAAACAAAACACATAATTTTCACAACCTTCTCACTGTCCTCATTATATTCATGAATGTTGAATAATGTAAAAGCTTGCAACCCTACTTACAGGTCGAGGCACACCATATATAGCTTCCCAAAGTAGTTATTCCTTTATTTTTTCGGACATTTTAGTTACCTTGTGGCAAAGGTGCAAAATGTCCCATTTTGCCACTTTTGCCAATTTCTAAAGAACTAGGAAAAGTGAGTGTCTAACCTCATGAAACCTTTCCACTCCTCAACCTACTGATCACTACTGATCACTCCTGAACAAGACAAAATATTAAGCCCCTACTTCTAACTCAATGGTCAACATGACCTTCATGGAAATACATCAAAACAAAACTTCATCCTAGACTTCTTAATTTCCTAGTGTTTCCTAGGCGCTCCTGCACCATTTTTGTATCAAGAGACCTCATATGTGAAATTTAATCTACAAAACCCTCATATGAAAACACAATCCAAGAAACCCTTTTGACTCAAAATTTTCAAACCCTAGATTTGTAATAAACCCAGCAAATATGCAAACCCCAAATTCCTAAATATGTAAAACAACACCTGCACATGTGTTTCATATCTTGTAATACCTCAAACCTATCTTTCATAGCCATAGATTTAACTTTGCACCAAATCTATTCAAAGAATGATTATAAAAAAATATGGGAACTCACACCTCCCATAGCCATGAAATCTCTAATATCACTTGTTAGGAAATAATGCATCAACACTCAATTCATTTAATTCATTTCCTACATAACCCCATGAGAGAAAAAAATGCATGAAATCTTATAGAATAACCATAATTCATATATAAAATAGACAAGCCCCAAGATAACACAAGATATACCCTAACAAAACCCTGGAGAGGAAAAACCCAACCTCTAAAGCATCCATACTACATCTATTATTCCACACATCCCATGTCATGCTTCACATATATGCACTCCTCAAAAAGACTTGATAATGGCAGCCCACTCACCCAACCAACCTTAACCATTAAACATGTGTTTACTTTTACAGATACAAGCTCACACAAATACAACTAAGTGGTAAGATAAAACTATGTGCCAAACAACCATGTGAGCACAAAACCATTGACCCCTCATTTAATATTGGGTACTAATTTTTCACTTTACTAAATGATTTCCTCAAATATTAAATTATTATCCTATGTCTTCCACACATTAAATAATAAACCAATGATACAATAGAACTTTACAAGTGGTCCCAAATAATTATCCAATGTGGCTAAACACACCTCCTAGGTACACCAAAATTAAATAATTATAACATTATAACATTATAACATTATAATATAACAATTTATGCAATGGTGTACAACACCAAATCCTAAAAATATGCACATCATAAGATGTATCACAACTAAATACTTATTATGTTAAATTATTTCCCAAAAAAGTTTGGCTTCTTCCCAAATCCTTGTCTACCCTCATTAAATCCTCCATACACACATTTCTATACACTCATCTTTATCCATGTCTTAGCCATATTTATTCTCATATTTTTAATATTTGTTGTCCTATATTTCCATATATTCCTCCCAGTAATCATCATATGCTACAACCTATTATTATAGCTCATTTCAATAATGTTTGGAAGTAATCCCACATGTCACAACTACCAAAAAAAATGAATTTGTTTACTCTCACCCATTTCCACTAGTAATTAGGATCCAAATTTGTACATATTTGTACAAAAATAAGTTATTTCCTTGTGAAACATAGAAAAATAGGTTGGGTTTCAAAATAGATAGAGCTTTATACTAAATTTGGAATGTTTCAACAAACTTACTATAAATAGAAAGAGTAAAATGGGGTGTAATGAACCTACCTATTTTCTATTTCATTCAGGAAATGAGATCATCCAAGATAGAGTTAAATTTTAGCCCTTAGGTGAGTCAATTCTATGGAAGATCTGACAATTTCAATGTGTCGATGGGGTAAATATGACTTAAATGAACTCTTGGGAGACAAATGAAAAATAACTAATGATCCCAATTATGCGATGTAACACTTGAATCTTAAAGTTAAAACATAACACTAAGAGAATCCATAATTTCCCTTCAAATTTGTGAAATCTAAATCATTATAAACATGTCATCGAAAATGTTCCAAAGTATCCTCTTGACAGAAAAAGTGACAAAAATGATTGAACAAGGGTTGTGGGAGAAAGATTAAAAATACCAAATGCACTCATTCATGACATATAAGGTTGGATATGATAGATGAAACATATGACTAACAAAAACAATGAACCTCTCACAGATATAAGAGTGGGAAAATGTTGTGCACCTATTACAAAATGTTGTTTGTAGAAGTTATCTTGGGACTCATTCACCCATAGGTGAATGGGTCTTTGTAGGGATTTCCAAAATTTATTTTTGGGTCCTTTGCTCCTATGTCTACATTTCTATATTTTCTAGGTTTCACAGTCAGACCTGGGATTTGAGTTTTCGTATCTTGATAACAAAGGTGACAAGAAATGTAACTTTGCAAAATTTCTCTTTTGAGACCTTCAAATTTTCTTCAACCTATGAACTTGCACCTACACAAGAGGGGATTTTTTTTTTGTTTTGGGTGAATGGGGGTTGGCCTTGGTCAAACCCTATTTTGGTAATTAAACCTTGAAATGAAATGAAACATGAAATGGAAGGAATGATGAATGAACAATACTACATTGCAACTCACCAAACCCTTGAATAAAACCCTTGAAAATATGAAATCTTGCATGAGATGACTTCAATGGATGTGGATCTTGATGCTTGAATCTTTCTTTGAATCTTTGACTTGAATGCTTTTGTTAGATCTTGAAACCTACATCACAATGTTAGCTCCAAAAACATGCATGAATGAATATAACTTTGACATGATGCTTGATATCTTGAATGCTGCAACAAATGATGAATAAATCTGCTCTTGAATGCTCGTGAAAATAATATTTACTCTTGTGAAAGTTCTCTCAATTGTGCTCTTGAAATCTAATGTTAATTTGATAAAATAACCTTATATTTATAGACATTTATCCTTAATTTCCCAAAAATTAAACATTATAGACTGACATTTGAAATTTGAATTTGGGAAGATAAATACTGCCAAAACATGTTTTAAAAATGGGTTCCAAAGCCTAGGGAGGATTCATTCGCCCATGGGCGAATGGGTCCCTAGTCCCTATTCCTAGAACACACATTACTCAAGGTGTTTAATTATGTGTTGCCATTAATTTTTGTCGGGTTTCCCCTTCAAAATATTTAATTTATTAGGCTTGTAGATGAATAATAGGGCTTATTAAGGCCTAATTAAGTCCAGTTTAATTAGGAGGGCCCAAACAAAGTGTGAAAATGTAAAGGGATACATTTTTCAACACTGTATATATTAAGGTATTATTAAGTCCATTTTAATTGAGGGTCCCAAAAAAAGTGAAAATGTAAAGGGATACGTTTTTCTACACTACATTTAGCCTCCACTTTAGTGAGAGGATCAGCACAAGCGCAAACTCACACTAAAGTAAACAAATATGTGTCAAGAGGGGTCCAAGTGCAATGATGTTGATGGGATAGGATGACTAAGATCAAGGAGGTGGTCAAGCCCCCAACATCCAAGATCTAATGTCAAACCAACATAAGCACAAAGTGACACACACAAGATGTATGATATGCAGTAGCAAGACAAAATACACAAACATACAATATCAAAGACTTAAAGAAAGAAAGAAAAAGAAAAAGGAAGGGGTGGATCAAGCCTTGACTATTTGTCCAACTTGATGTGGATCGAGCCTTGGCTATTTGTCCAATAAAATGTTTGCAAGTGGAACTCATTTTCCACTATGCAAACAACAATGCATGCTCACAGTAGGCTATTGAAATCCATTGTCCACTAGGTGAGCCCCAAAAAGTGGCCAATGAGAGAACCTTATTAGGCTCCCATAACCATACCAAATTTATGCATCCTGATAACTTTGATAAGGTGCCACACAATATAAAATTTTAGTTTCATAAGGCTAGCAAGCTTCGCTATGCTAAGCACTTATGAACAAAAATGAATCCACTAAGCAAGGTGTGTTATGCTTGGTGGCCATGAAAAAGGGTTGTAACTTCGAGCTTCACAAGGTTAGAAAGTTGTGTTATGCTAAACACATGAACAAAATGAAAATAGGATAAGACATTTTCAAAGGGGTTTTTCTTAGTTCATGTAAGGTATCATCTTTAGGGAACATCATGCCTAATGTCTCCAAGAGAGGACTAGTCAAGGATAAAAGATTCACACCTTAGGGAATTCCAACCATATCATTACCACTAAGATGAATATCATATGCCCAAAAAGGTCATGTTGTTGAAGGATATCAAGCATAATATCACCACAAAGAAGACACGTCACATGAATTTAGAAGACCACACTTTGAATAAAAATTTCATACTTCCTAGGAGATGGATAATATCATCACTAAGAAGGGAACATGCAAACAATGAACGGGGGACAATATGCCCCCCACTTAAAATGTCAACATACTTTCTATGTTGGTATTTTAAGTAGAAAGAGAGAAAGAGGTGATCCTTGAGAAGAATGCACACCTCGAAAGACTAGTTATCCTTGCCCCCAAGCATAAAGACAAAGACAACCACCAAGAACTATCATGTTGCTGCCAAGAGAGATATGATTGCACCTAATATTGTACCACCATGAATGGCAATGAGAAAGACACATAAAGCTCCTAATGCCACATAGTGATGAGCAACATGATAGGATGAAAATCAATATCAATTAGGGGAAATAGGTGTATCAACAAAAGGAAGAGAACCACAATCTTTAAGGCTGAATTTTATTACTCAAAGCCTTACATTCATTAGTAGAATAACCATAAACTCTATGATATGCACAAAATGAACTTCAATTGTAAAATTTCTTTCATGTTCTTGGAGGAAGATATATCAAGTGATCTTGGAGAAGTCTCGACAAGATACTCTCTTGATCAATAGTAGAAGATGTTCCTTTCTTTTGCTTCAAATATATCTCTTTCTTAGTACAAGGTTTCATACATACAGAAGACTCTTTAGATTGTGAGATTTTGTATTCTCCCTTAAAGAAGGGTGTAAAATCTAGTGAACCCCAATTATTACTAATACATGTGTTTGAAGATTTTTGTGTGATGAAATTTATATTAAGTGAATATTTATTTGATTCTTTTGTTTCTTTCAAGGGACAATAACCAAGACCACTAGTTGTTTCTATCAATTCAGGATGCACCAAGGTTAAAGTTGTCTTAGAAGAATCTTTTGTAATGTTGTTGCTATTGAGTGAAGGCTTTTTTGATGCTTTTATTTCTTTTGAGGGACAATAACCAAGACCACTAGTGGTTTCTTATGTATTAGGATCTATAGGGACATGAATACCTTGTTATCTAGCACCACATCCTTTTCCACTATAATCAAGTTGTTTCAAAAGTTTGTAACCTCTTCCATAAAGATTTTCCATTTCTTTCGGATTTGGTGGTTGTTCATAATCAATTTCGTAGAAGCTTGTTGTGTGATTTGTTTCTTCTTCTAAAGTGGTTGAAGTGTATGCTTTCAAAGTTTCTTCCAAATTTTGCGTTGACATTACTGTTGGTTCTTTTCTCTTTTCAAACTCTTTTGTTATGATCTTGTATTCTCCCATGAATGTAGGTGAAAAATATAAGGAACCCCAATCATCATTCAATAGCTTTGTAACTTTTTCAATATTCTTTTATTTTTCTTTCTCTTGCATAGGTTCCACTTGAGTAGTTTGTGTCAATGTTTTCAAAGGGCTTCCCTTGTCTTTCTCAATGAGAAAACTATCGGGTTCAAGGTCAGCCTTGATTGTATAAACCTTGTTTTTATAGACACATTTCATTATACAATGAAGAGTAGAAGGCACTAAATTCATTTCATGAATCCATGGTCCACCCAAGAGAAGATTATATGAAATATTATGAGGCATAACCTGGAAAGGAGTTTGCAATGTGGCCTTTCCAACTCTAATAGGCAATGTTATCACACCAAGTGTTTGTTTTCCTACATTATCAAATCCACATATAGATAAAGATTTTGGTGGTATGTGGCTTTTATCCATTCTAATCTCATCCAAAAGGTTTATGCTACACATGTTAAGGGCTAATACATTGTCAACAAGGGTTCTATTTGTCCCAATCCTATGAATATTAGCTATTATCATAAAAGCTTCATTTTCTTTTTGCACTCCAAAGGAGGTAGCTCACTTTGGTGGAAAACAATGTCTAAATTCATTCCTTGAATTAGGGCTACTATTTCATTCGGGTTTGGACTAGGGGGAACCACAACTTGTTGTAAGGAATTTTGAAGCATGTTATATAATTAGGGGAGGCTTGAATAAGATCCCATTAGGATATATTAGTGGGAGCATTTTGAAGTTGTTCAACAAGATCATACTCCTTTCCACTATGTAAAGGGAAACGAGGAGCACTAGGAAAAATAGGTTGAGGCAATGGTAATGAAATGGGAGCAAGTTGTAGTTGCCTATTTTTCCTTGTATTAAATATGTGTGAGCAATGGTATTGTAACTCGGTTGTTTTGAAACATCATTTCTAGAAATTTTTCTTGTAAAATTCAAGATAGCTCCTAGAGGTAATGGTTTCTTTTTAGGTGGCTCTAAGATAAGCATAGGTTTATTTTGAACTTGAGTTTGATGTGAGGGTGGGTAAAGGATAAAAGGTGGCTTAGGAGATGGCTTGGAAGGTCTAAGAATTAAAGGACTTGTAGGAGGACTTGAGGGATATCTAATTTTGATAACCTCAAAATATTTATCCTTGTTTTGATGATCTTTTAGCGAAGGAGAGTCTAATGTCACCTCATCATCTTAATCTAATGAAGCCACATTACTATTGTTTGAAAGACATGTATCAATGTTATTGTAACATAGATTTTCTGGAGATTGTTGCACAGATAGATGAGTAAGATCTAATCTAACAAATAATCTAAATCAAAACAATAAAGAATGGATAAATGAACAAAATAATTAAACAAATAACTAAAAATATCTCACTGAATATGCATCCCCTTCTTCGAATTATCTCGATTGTCCTTCTCCATTTTGTTTTATTAGTATTCTTGCCCTCAGATTTTTAGTATTGATGCAAGCATAACCTAGATGTATTGTCAGCAAAATATTGAAGATTAAGTTTCTTCTCAAAAGTATTGATTTCGGGAGGAGGAATAATGATAATGATAGGTCATTTTATAGATTTTGGGTTTTCGAACGATTGGCTCAGATTCAAAAGAGAGATCGACGGACGAGATTGATGAATTTCATGCGATGTGAGTTCTGTGTCATTTAGAACGTGAGTTAGAAAAGTATGTAGGATAAATATTAAATTAGTACGATAAATCTTGCATCAAGACTATTTGAAAATAGAAAGAACAAGAGTTCAAGATTAAATAAACAATTTAATCTTTAGTTAAGAGTCTTCGAAAATAGAGGAAATAGACTTTGAATGACAAAGACAAAGTTAGAACTCGAAGAATAAAGAGTTTGAATGCACACATGAATTAATTAATCAAATAAATATATTTAATTAATAAACACATTCATGCATATGAGTTAGAACTAGTTAATTGACTAGTTGTGACAGAGAGTCCTCTCGTAGAGATGATCAGATATTGAATCCAGAGATAACTGGTGGATTTAAAATAGATCTTGAGTCAGAAGGTGAGTGAATGATTAGATAACTGAATTATAGAAGAATGTGACATAAACAATTAATAATGAATTAAATGTTAATTTAATTCAACATTCGAAATTGAAATGAATTTAATTAAATAAATGATGTAATTTATTTAATTGACTATTGAAAAGGATTAAATGAATAATTAAATAATAAATATTTAATTATAGTTGAAATATGATAAAGGGATAATTAAATAATAAATTATTTAATTAAGAAGGAGAATTAATTAGTTAGCAACATAATTAAATAAATATGATTTATTTAATTAATCAAATTGAATAAAGGTCATTATGAATTAACTAAATAATTAAAAGGGTTATTTAATTAATAGAAGAAAGATGTGTTAAAAAGGTAATTAAATAATAAACATTATTTAATCATGACCATGGATATTAGAAAATTATGTCGAAAGTGGTGCTCGCAGGCCTAGACCAATTTTCGGAGTCTACAGTTTGCCCCTCTTTGATACAATGTTTTTTCGGGGTTGTGTCAAAGAAAATATGCCCCAATCGTGCCCCAGCATGAAAAAAGTTAGGGTATGCCCCCTCGGGAAAATTGACAAATTTTTGAAAAATTTCAAAAAAATCAGGAAATATTCCCAATAAGTCAATTTGATGGTCAAAAATGCTATGGAGTTGACGGAATTGAATTTGGAAGAGATAGGGATGTGTACGGGTCAATTGAAGTTGGAAGGTTAAGCAGCCAATAGAAAAGGTCAGAAGAAATGCCACCCAAACCCTAGGTATAAATAGAAATTAGATTGAAAACCAATTCATTTACACCCGGAAGAGTTGAAGAATTGAGAAATTTGCTTTGAGCATTGGACAAAGATGTCTCCAGTTCCCTATGCTGTGCATCGCGGATATCAGATCTGGACATTCAGGTGGCCAGCCGACGCAGGACCACCGGTATGTACCTTAAAACAAGCTTTTGAAATTTCATTTTGTACGTAGCTTTAGGCACCTAAAAATTTAATTTGCACATGTGGTCTTTCGCATTCAACGCATATGCGATCGTATGTAATGCATCTGCTTGTGGAATGATGTATATGTTAAAAGACGTCTAGGCTAGGTTTGGTTCATTTAGGAATTCAACGTAAATGAAATAAAATGTACTGCATTTGTAGTTGTGAATCGCATTTGCATTTAGGATAAACGCATGTAGGATTATGCAACGCATATGATTTTTTGAAATGCATATGTAGTGTAGTAGACAGTTTAGATAATGCACTGCATTTGAATGTTTGAAACACATTTGCATTTGTTAGAAATGGATTGGATTTTGTGCAATGCATATGATATGTGTGACGCAAATGCTATGTTTTACAATGAATTTGTAGGAATGCACCGCATGTGCTATAGTGAGCCGCATTTGGCTGGCAATTTTTCTAAAAACAATTCTAAGAAAAACTTGAAAAATTTGACATCTTGGTTGAAATGCAGGTTGTTTTAGATCCTATCTATACTCGGGAGACACATCCGAATACCTTCGAGCTGAGATCCCAGTTGGTCAGTGCAGAGACACGATTACTTTGGAGACTGGGACTACATCATGTGCTTACTATGCCCACGATTCGGGCAAACGAAGGTATGTTGATTGCTTTGTGTGAGTGATGGCATTTTGAGACTTCATCATTTCATTTGCTGACTGGGGAGGCTACGGTTACTTTAGAGGATGTTTATAGGATTTTGAGACTTCTTATCAGAGGAGAGCGGGTTATGTATGATACCCAGCGCGGATTTAGTGAGCTCACTAGATACTATGTGTATGATGACATTAGGAGTCTAGGGATAGAGCATTACGAGATCAGATGGCAGGTTTTGGCTGACAGATATGATAGGATTGACTACATTTTATGTACATTAATAGGGGGTATAGTTCTTCCTGACCGGCGGGGTCATGGATTTCCTATTGGGTGGGGAGAGATTCTTGTGGGGATATTAGAGAGAGAGACTGTGTATGCTTGGGGTCCCTATTTGTTAGGCATGTTGTATTTTCACTTACATGATATAGTGTACCGAGATGCACAGTCTATGAGCTGCAGTACCACTCTTCTCATGATTTGGGTATGGGAGCGCATTGTTGTATTTCGTCCTCTTGTCACTGCAAAGCGAGAGGCTAGATTTCCTTATGTTTTCTGGTATATGAGAATCATTACTCAAAGTCATGTAGGAGACACGGGCTATTGGAGACATGCACTAGACACATTGGATCAGTTTACGTGGAGGCCATACATGGATTGTGAGAGATGGTCAGATGAGGACGGACATTTGACCTTTTGTCGATAGATACAGTGCGTAATTGGTAGGACTATTTCGAGCGTACATATCATTAAGAGACACCTATCGGATCAGGTTTTGAGACAGTTTGGGGAGGTTCAGGATGAGCCTAGAGGTAGAGCAGAGTTTGGTCGATCTTCCAGAGAGGTTCCACACTGGGGGCCTATGATACCAATGGCTACTGCAAAGGTAGAGATTCAGGCATTACAACCATTACAGTGGGGATGGAGAGGTAGAGTAGAAAATATAGGGACAATAGCCACATATGACACATGGTGGGCAAAGCATCATCTTGTTTCGTATACAGATTTGGATCAGTCGACACCAGTTGAGAGATGAGGTACAGGGCCAAGAGGGTGGTGTAGAGGGAGAGGTTGTGGTAGAGGTGGTGGTGATGATGGTAGAGGTGGTGGTAGGCAAGGATGGAGAGGTCAGTGAGGTGGTCGAGTAGGTGGACTATCCCCTATTCGAGAGGCAGAGGTCGAGGATGTACCGATGTTGGACATCGGAGGTGGAGCAGAGGCACAGGTTAGAGATGAGCATGCTACCAAGGCAACAGTAGTAGAGGAGCATGCAAAGGTAGATATTGGTGGAGAGGACCCTGTAGAGGATGAGGAGGTTGATATGGATATTGATCCGCTTGGTATTCTAGTAGGCTATGGGGAGGATGATATTGAGGAGGAAGCACCCATGGAGGAGTAGGAGAGACAGCTTTGGGATTGGATTGTAGAGGGGAGACGAGATGATGATGCCCCTAGATACAGTGATAGGGAGGCATTGGAGGAGAGGCTGTGATTGGTTATAGCAGAGCTAGATGCCTTGCAGATAGAGAGAGACAGTGCTCATATGGAGAGATACAGTGCACTCATGGAGAGAGATCAAGCCATAGCTCGAAGATAGGAGACAGAGCAGCAGTATACAAAGGTTAGACACCTTTGCATTGGAACTTCATTTGATGGTATGGTACAAGAGCTAGTCAAATCAATAGAGAGAGCAACATATTATAGAGATCTGTATGAGTTAGTGGTGTCAGCAGAGAGATAAGCTCCTAGCTTTTCAGAGGTTCACAGCCAGAGATCACAGAGCAAGATTCAGACTAGGACTCAGAGCACAGAGGGTGTGGTAGGACCACCAAGGATAGGTTCGTATGACAGGCCTTTCACCTCATAGAGAGTACCTCTAAGGTAGTTTCCTCTACCTTCACCACATGATAGTAGCGATAGTGGGACACGTTGACACTTGTTATACATGTAGACATTGTATTTTGACCAAAGAGCCTACGAGCGGGTTTTTATTTATGGCTACATTCTGATATTGTATTGTGACACATTATTTTGAGTGATATATAATATGATTTTTGGCAGCTTCTATATGATATGCAATTCTATTGTATGATGATGCATTGCTTCTATATGATTATGTTTCCTAGATGATGTATGTATATGTGTGTTATGTATGAGTTTTTTCTACATTATGATGAGTTTATGTAGTCTATAATGTTATGGTGTCTTTATTTATGATGGATGATTGAATACAATGTTCTATATGATGTTATTTATATGATGATGGAATGCTTATTATGCCATGATTTTCCTATATACGCAATGAAGATGTCAATGTTACTACATGTTTGAAATGCAATGTAACTATTCAAAATGCTTATAGAATGTATGCATATGCAGATTATCTAATGTTTTTGTTGTGTCACATGACTCTATCATTATGTTGAAAAAGAGAAATGTTAGCATAGATGATTTCAGAATGTTAGTAAGAAACAAAGAAGGTGGTTGATTGAAAAACATATGATCTTCGATATTTTGCTAGATTTGCTAAGCTTGCATTTTTATCATCATTGGGTGGGATTGACACAAATGGATAGTACACACCATGATATGAGATAGACCATAGCGTACAAAGTCATCCATCTGCAAAACATAGATAGTCGTAGACAAGGAGTGTCTTAACTCATACTAAGGACAAGACTACCCTAGTCGTTTTGTCTTGACAAACTACAGACAACAAACAAATAAAAGACAGGTCATGAGATGTCATTTCTCCTCTAAATCCTTGATGGGACATCCTTGAGAAAATTAGTAACATGACCAAAGTTAAAAAGATAGTTGACAGACAACATCCAAATAAAAAGAGTCTTGAGACATCCTTGCTTCTCTAAATCCTTCAAGGGACATCCTTGAGAAAGCTAGTAACTAGACTTATGCACAAATCGATAGAAAGATAAGACAAAATAAGATATAAAGTCATAAAGCCAAATAAAATTATTCTCTTGTGGGATTGTTTGATGTTTGACATAGCAGGATGTGAGGGATGACACATACCGCATAAGACATTGAGTCTGGTTTCGACTTGGTGACTATCTGTGTAAGGCATGACAAAGCCTGGTTTTAGAAAGACATGTGTCGTATAAGACATTGGAGCTCGATGATGTTGATGTGATAAGCTACATGAGGCTATGAGAATTTGACGATGTTTGTTGATAAGAAAGAAATATCTTGCTTAAGACATAAGTTGATCATTTTGACAATGTGATTGATATTGACTTGATGACAGTTTGAGATGTTTTCCTTGTTGATGCATGACTTGTTTTGATTCCTTGACTGATTTGATTGTGTGTGTGTGCATTGATAGTGTATGACATGAGATGATATACCCTAAAGGACTAACCTAATGCGGCCTCGAGGGCTCATCGATTGATTTGCCTTTCCTACGTTGTACATGCAGAGACCTTGTAGTTCGACCAAACTTTAACTGACATAACTGACTGAAGATATGCACCTAATTTGATGATATGCAACATGTGTGATAATAAATGTGATAAACCCTATTGGATTGACCTAGTGCGGTCTTAAGAGCTCATCAATTGATTAGCCTTGCCTACGTTGTACACGCAGAGACCTCGTAGTTTGACACGACCAATGACTTTGAATGTACAAAGAGTCATGATTTTGATGTGTGTGAGACGTGTGAAACCTAGACAGACAGACCTAATGCCTCGGGGGCACATTGACTGATGGCCTTGCCTACGTCCAGTCATAGAGGCAACATAGTTCGACTATGTCTACGACTGACTTAACATAACTGATTTGACTTTGTTTTTGGGATTTTCTGACATATTTTGATTTTTTTGTATTTTTGAGGTTTTCTACAGTTTTTGAATTTTTTTTAGGACATTTTCTGATGGTGTAAATGCTATGTACATGGTCCACATGGCACAGAATAAGGATTTTCCCCCAGTCAGGAATAAGACATGTGAGATGGAGAGGGGAATGTGACGGAATGGACTTGATGTCAATCGTTCCAAGCAATGGATAGGACAACCATTTATTATGAGGGATGGTGAAAAAGCCTTATTGGAATGATGGTAGACAAAAGAGTGAGTTTGACTACATATGGCACCTATTTTCCAAGTTTTCACCATGGTACTTATCCATAGCGCCACCGAAGTGGTTTTCACTATAGGACAGATTATTTCTCTTTACTATTTTTGTTGTTTTTCCAAAAATAATTGGTGTTACAAAGATGCCTATTTGCTAGGTTTTCATCAAGGTAACCATTTTCTTTTCTTTTTTCCCATTTTTTTGTATTTTCTCAATTAAGACAAAAATTCTCAGAAGCTATGCATAGAACCTCTTCAGATGAAGGTTGTTGATTGGTGACAAAAGTGGCTCTCCTTCAGGAGTAGAGAGTTGGTATGCTCCTGATCCAAAAGCTTCTGTGACTATATAGGGCCCTAACCAGTTAGGTTCAAACTTACCTGGCTTTTCTCATTTAGCTTGATTCTTGGGATTTTCCATTAAAACCAAGTCACCAATGTCTAAGTGTCTATTTAGAGCTTTCCTATTATAGCTAAGACAAAGACGATTCTGATATGCTTGCAAATGGTCTAGTGCTTTTTGTCTTTGTTCATCCAGCAATTCTAACTCTTGTAATTTGGATACACAGTGTACACATCTAAAAATGGTCACAGTCGATTGAACCTGTTAATTAATTAAATATGAATTATTTAATTAATGTTTCTTAAGTCTTCTACATATAAATACATTTAATTATTTATTTATATTGTTCATTTTTCTAATTCTTCTAAATTAATTAAATAAACGAACTTTATTTAATTAATGCTATCTTCCTCTTAATTAATTAAATAAATTTTACAATTTATTTACATTAATTATCAAAGTTTAAATTCTAAATTTAAATGATATTCTTCCCTCCACATTTAATTAAATACTTTTTGATATTTAATTAAATCTCATTTTCCAAATTCCCACTTCTCTCACAAAAATTAAATATTTTTAATATTTAATTAAAGCCATTTCTCATTTCTCTCACACATAATTAAATATTTATTTATTTAATTATGAGACACCTTTCAATTTGTCTCTTCATTTTTCTGTCTCTCAGAATTCTGCCTTCTTTTCGAATTCTCGATCTCTCACTGTTCATTCCAACAGGTTTGAACTCGACCGTCGATCTTGGCCAATCGAATTCCTACCTTCAAAAATCTATATATACAGCTCTTTCATGAGCTAAAAAAGGGTCTCGAATCTCATACTTTCATGCGTAGTTATTATAGTCGCATATTAAGCATTTCATAGCATTTCAATTCAATAAGCTCAATCTTGTAGATGCATATGCATTTTAATAATCTCATTCTCTCAAGTGCCATTCTATAAGCTATGTTTGCACAACTGAGAGCAAACATATTGAAGCGAATCCTTGGAGATAGAGGACAATGGAATGAATTTGAAGAAGCTGTTGTTTATAGTTTGCATTTACTTTATTAATTTAGTTTTCTTCAATCTAATGTTGCATTGGTGTATTAGATTAGATTCAATTTAATTGACGCATTTTCTCATACACATTTTTGGCACCCACTGTGGGGCCAAGCCCCGCATTTAACTTCTATTTTGTAGAATTTTTCTGGCAGGTGATGGACAAAAACCGCGGTTTAGTGCATACAAGTCTTGGTTTAGTGCATACGAAGTCTGTTTTAGCGCATACGATGACTGTTCTGGCGCATACATGACCTGTTCTAGCGCATCCGTGACCCCTTTCAGCGCATAGACACCCTGTTCTGGCGCATCCCTGGGAATTCTTCTGGCACATTCGTAACCTGTTTCGGCGCATACAGTGACTGTTTCGGCACATTTACCAGATCTTTTAGCACATACATGTCCTATTTCGGCGCATTCGTAACCTGTTTCAGTGCATACAGATTCTGTTTCGGCGCATTCGTTTGTAAAAATTTAAATTCTGATTCCGACGCAATCTGCGGACAGAATTTTTTAGATGCTATTTTTAAACAGAATGAACCAATCCTAGGGTAGACACTTAATTTGGAATTAACCAATCCTAGGATAGTCACCAAACATATTTTCTTTTGGTTAAAATGAATCCCATGTTTTTAGTGAAGCAACATCTTCACTTAGAATAGAAAATCTTTCAATTTGGGATTTAAAATTGAACCATTATTTGCATGTTGTGATTGTGGGTAATAGGTATATGCTCTCCCCTTAACTGGGTGATCAGAATACCAGACTTACCTTTTATTTTATGCAATTTAATGCTTTATTACATCCTTTAGAAGGCCTGCCGTAGTGGAAAAAAGTACTCACCCTACGGGAACGACCTAAGTGGGAACACCTGAAGCCAAGGTTTCCAACCCACTATAATCAAAAGCAAGTTGTGTATGAAAATCCAACTTGATGGCAGTAGATAGGATAACCATCACCAAAGCCTTTGTTCTAAAGGTTGGGAGGTCTCTCGAGGGAGTATATCTATTGTCACGCTGAATGGAAAGACTTACTAAGAACCTAGTGTAGAGGCCAGTCGTGTCAGTAACCAAACATCATTTTAATCACGGTGCAAGGGGAGGGAAGAAACTGCCCCCAAGACACTCACCATATAGTCACCATGGATTGTTTGCTCAAGGGATTCGGTATCCACTTCCGTCACTTTGAGTACACACCTGGAAAAGACAAAAACACGGGCGCCCTCTAGGGGGTGACAAGGCTATGTGAGTCGACGTGATTTTAAGCTGTGGGCTATGATTACGATGATGACCTATTTGACAAATTAAGAGTGAGTCTGATTGAACTGCTTATCTTGTTTAAAACCTGTGGAAATCTCAAGAACATACACTCTTTGTTTAGATTCTAGGATTAGCAAAACAATTGTTTACTTCTATGCTGTGTTTTTCACATTTAAATCAGATTAAGATCATCCAAAACAAGAGAATTTTGTCAAACTGTCAAAAACATGTCGGTCTTAGAACTGTTTTAGTGCATCCGGTCCCTCTTAGCGCATTGGGTCTATGTCTTAGCGCATTGGGTCTCTGTTTCAGCGCGTCTGTGCACTGTTTCAGTGCATCGGGTCTCTGTCTTAGTGCATCGGGTTTCTGTCTTAGCACATTGGGTCTTTGTCTTAGCGCATTGGGTCTTTGTTTCAGCGCATCTGTGCACTGTTTCAGCGCATCGGGTCTCTGTCTTAGCGCATCGGGTTTCTATCTTAGTGCATTGGGTCTCTATTTTAGTGCATTGGGTCTCTGTTTCAGTGCATTTGTGCATTGTTTCAGTGCATCTGTGCTCTGTTTTAGCACATTCAGTCTCTGTTTTGGCGCATCTGTCTTCCGAACTTTAGGTGTGATTTTTTGGATTTTTAAAAATCAGGGCATAGTCGTCTTTCTCATTTTTACCAACTTGCAATCACATATGCTACTTATCCAAATCAAACTTTGCAATTGAGATTCTGAACACATTTAGGCATCCACTAAATTCATCTATCTATAAAGCTAAGATCAAACTTCACAAAGTGCAAAAATCACCTTTATTTTTTAATCTTTGGTTTAATTCCCACAAACAGGATTTTCATCCTTTCACTAAGAGAATCACAAACTAAAGATTAAAAATCTCTTAAGTCATAGAATCTTCATTCTATCTTGACTTTCATCACTATTGCACTACTTCATTCCTTTGATCAAAGTTAGTAGAGTTTGAATAAAGCTTATGCCTGTTGTCACAAGATCTCAAAAGAATTTGGAAAAAGACAAAAGCATAGCAAGTGAAATGGGTGATAATACTGAGAAGGAAGAGATTCCTTGGCATTTTTCAACAATGGAAGAAATAATAGAAGAAAAACTCCAAGAGGTTGAACAAGATCCAAACTTCCATGTTCTTATGGACAAGATGATGGAACGAAACAAGGGAAAATATTTTTATAATTTAGCTATGCAAGGAGCTAAGTTACCATCAAATTTTGACATGGAGAGGTTTAAAGAAAGTCCTGAAACCCCTCTTGATGATGTTAGTGTCATTACTCAACAAGTCAAGGAACTACAAGGGAAACTACAAGAAATGCAAGGGGGAACAACAAAGAAGTATGTTTTGAGGAGATATGTCCTTATCCATTCGATAGAAATCTTCAAATGATTCCTTTTCCAAAACATTGTGAAATCCCTAAGTTTGATAGATATAATGGGAAAACTGACCCCATTGAACATATAAGGGATTTCCGAAATATGTGTTTAGAATTTGCTCATGAAGACACCTACTTAATGCGATTGTTTCCATGAAGTTTGGGTGGACAATCCATGGAGTGGCTTTCAAAGATCACTCCCCCCATCAAAACCTTTGAAGAGTTGATGAATAAATTCATATCGCAATACTCTTACAACATCCAACATTAGATAACTATGCTTGATCTTTGTAAGATAAAACAAAAAGTAGGGGAATCTTTCACTACATTTTTGCAAAGATGGAGAAAAACATTTGCTAGATATTCTCATCATGTTCCTAAAAAAAAAGATGGAAATCTTCATCGATAGTCTTAATCAAGAAATGAGTTACAGACTCAACCTTCATTGTCCTCCATCATTTGAAAAATTGATTGAAAACGCAATCACTATTGAAGGAGCATTGATCAAGCGTGGAGTTCTAAAAATTGATAAAGAGGGTTCAAATTTGTACAACAACAACAAAAATCATAATACCAACAATGACAAGTCATGATTTTGGACCCGAAATAAAAATGTTGGAAATGATGGGGTAGTGGGTGCTAACAACGTAAATTCAAAACCTGTCGTTCTTAATGTGTCAGGTGCTCAATGTAACAATAATGTTGGACTTTCTAACACCCAAGGCAATGTTTCTAATCAAGGAAACACAACTAATACTCATGGAAATAATTTTGGCAATCCCGGTATGCCCAGACCGTCATATTTTTCAAATCGATGGAATTTCACTCCCTTGGGCCAATCTTTGGAATCCATTCTCAAAGAATTATTGAATCAAAATGCTATTACATTGCCACCACAAAAAGACTATGAACCTTTAGTTAAACCACCATCGTGGAATGACTCACACTTCTGTGATTATCATAGGTGCAAAGGTCATAAGACAAACAATTGCCATAGGTTAAAGAATATTGTTCAAGATTTGATTAATAATCGTACCATCAGAGCTGAGGGACATAATGTCAATAATGATCATCAAGCATTCAAAAACCCACTCCCTAATTATCACAAAGGGGAATCCTCGAATGATAAGGGCAAGAATGTTAATCACATCCAAGACATTATTATCAATCATATCTATACTTATGACCCTCAAATCAATGCTATCTGAATCAAAGGTAAGCCAGAATATCAAGAGGTCAATGTTACTACAAGGGGACAAGCCAAGATCATTGTCAAAGGCGGCTCATCTAAAGCAGCTATTCCCCCTCCAAGTCAATACAATTTGGTTGAGCAATTACGAAAAATATCAGCCCAAATTTCTATCTTGGAGCTCTTGAAGTTATCACCTACACATAAGGACATTCTAGAAAAGGCTCTTATTGATACAACCGTATCTCCTGATCTAGATACCAATAAATTTCAAGCCATGGTGGGACACTTGTCCTCCAACACATGTTTATCTTTTTCTGAAAGAGATGATTCATCCATAACCCATCCACATAATTCATCACTCTACTTAGAAGTCATGGTTCACAAAGCCTGCCTTAGACGTGTCCTTATAGATGGGGGAGCTGGATTAAATATTTGTTCTTTGAAATTGGTCCTAGCTTTGGGATATTTAGCAGACTCTATAGACCCAAGGAGAAAAATTACAATCAAGGCCTATGATGATGAGGAAAGGACTTCAAAAGGACTCATCATGTTACCAATCAAAGTGGGACTTGTTGTGAAGAATACTTTTTGTCAAGTTCTCGATCGAGATCTAACCTATAACATACTATTGGGTAGTCCATGGATTCATGACATGCAAGTTGTCCCGTCTACATACCATCAATGTTTGAAGTTTCCATATGATGGACAAGAAGTAACAATACCAGCTGATCACAATAGCAGTCAAACTTGTTCTAACCTAAGAGCAACTCAGGACACATTCATCCTGCATAACAGAGAGGCTTTGGCCATCTCTACTCCCAAAAATAAAGAACAAGTGCAAGAAATGATAAGCAATTTTGGCAGCAAGCTAAAACTGAAAGACAAGGGGGTGGGAGAATATTCTTTATCTCTCTCTAATCTACCCCTATCTCCGAGATCCCATGGTCAACCATCGACATCCACGCAACAAGCTGCAGCAGTTTTAGCCTCAACTTCAACCCCCATTGCCAAGTTTAATGGGATGTTTATCAAAGGAACTGAAGAGGAAGATAGAGCTATTTTTGATTGGCTCTACAAAGATGAAGAAGAATCCGTACAACATATTAAGTTATCCACACAACAATATGGAAAGGGTTATTCTATCATGCAACATATGGGTTATGAAGGAAATGGCCCTCTAGGTAAAAGAAAAGAAGGTATTGTTGAACCTGTCCAATTAAAAACAATGCACCCAAAGGATAAAACTGGGTTAGGATATGTTGAGGATATTAAGGAAGAAGTAGCACACTTAACATCTAATGAGGAGTCGGCTGAAAACATTCTACGAATGCAAGAAAACGATTCTGACACTGACTCCAATGAATATGAATGGGACACCATCTATGATGATGAATTTTGGAGAGATAAATAGGTGGATTTCATACGCAAATTCTCACCTACATTCTTACAAGGAGAAAGCTCAAGACCATCGCTTGATTGTGTCCTACAAAGTGATCAGGATTCTAGTTTGACCAATTCGATTCAAAGTGAGATAGATCATTTTAAGGAGGATACCATCATATATCTCCCCTATAATAATGTTGACAATAACATCATGACCCTCACAGCCAAATACCTTACTCAATCTAATGATTCATTACCTTTGGTTCATCCCGAACTCATTGATTGGGAAAAAATCGCACCCATTGATGTCCCAACTTTTCCAAATGACGAAACCATAATAAACTTTCTTTGTTCTTCCCTTCCCGAAACAAGTTCCACCAAGGAATCACCATATTAGAGTTTTCGATAGGAAAGTTTCAAGTTTCTCAGCTATGAAATAAATAACATAAAAGAAAGACCTAATGGTAAAAACCTAACAAAGGCAGTATTAGGTCAAGAAAAAGGAAAAATGAAAGAAAGATCTAATGGTGAAAACCTAACAAAGGCAGTATTAGATCAAGAAAAGAAAAAAATAAAAAGCGTATCCAATGGTGAAAACCTTTCAAAGGTGCCAGAGGATGGGAAACTTGACACTCTTCCGGAGTACTATCAGGAAAAAACTTCCATTTTGATTGAACCAACAGAGGCACTCAATATCGGTGCCACAGAAAAGCCTAAAGTGTTGCAATTGGCTGCATCTCTTACAGATGAAGAAGTACCTAGATTCACAGAATTTCTCAAAGATAATCAAGTCAGTTTTGCATGGTCCTACGTAGATATGTCGAGATTGGATCCAGATCTCATCACGCATCATTTATCTATTACACCGGGGGCAAGGCCTGTAAAATAGAAACTTAGAAAAATGCATCCACATGTTGCATTGTTGGTTAAAGAGGAACTAAAGAAATATTTATACGTTGGATTCATCCGATCCATCGATTATGCAGAATGGATTTCCAATATTGTACCTGTTTCTAAGCCAGATGGAAGGATCAAAATTTGCACAGATTTTAGGGATTTGAACAAAGCATGTCCTAAAGATGATTTTCCTTTACCAAACATTGATATGATTGTGGATTTAACTGTTGGACATGTAATGTACTCATTAATGGATGGATTCTCAGGATACAACCAAATAAATATTGCACCAAAAGATCAGGATAAAACATCGTTCACATGTCCTTGGGATACTTATTGCTAGAACGTAATGCCATTCGGATTGAAAAATGTAGGAGCTACTTACCAACGAGCAATGACAACAATTTTTCATGACATGATGCATACATTTATGGAGGATTATGTTGATGATCTTCTTGCCAAGTCTAACACTAGAGAAGGACACATTGATATCTTGTCTAAAATTTTCAAAAGAATGGAACAATTCAAAGTAAGACTTAATCCTAAGAAATGTGTCTTTGGAGTAAAATCCGGAAAGTTATTAGGATGCATTGTGTCAGAAAAGGGAATTGAAGTGGATCCAGATAAAGTACAAGCAATCCTTGATATGTCACCACCAAGGAACATCAGTCAACTATGCTCTTTACAGGGACGGTTACAATCCATTCACAGATTCATTGCTCAATTGGCGGATAAGAGTTTACCATTTACATATCTCTTGCACAAGAATGTTCCATTCAAATGGGAGAACAAATGTGAAGCAACCTTTGAAAAAATAAAGCAATATCTCATGAATCCTCCAGTATTGGCTCCACCAATACAAGGTGCGCCTCTCATATTATATATTGCTAAAACAGAAGTATCTTTAGGAGCATTATTGGCACAAGAAGACTATTTAGGAAAAGAACGAGCCATTTATTACATCAGCAGAACTCTAACAAGTCACGAGCTAAATTATACCTTCATTGAAAAAGCTTGTTTAGCAGTGGCATTCACTTCTCAAAAATTATGACACTACATGTTGACTCATACAGTAAAGCTTGTGTCTAAGATTGACCCACTCAAGTATCTTCTAAGCAAAGCAACCTTAACTGGCAGGTTGGCTAAATGGATCATGATCTTAAGCGAGATTGATATTCAGTATATGGATCGAAAATCTATAAAGGGACAAGTAATTGCATATCAACTAGCAGAAGCACCAATGCTAGTAGAACACCCAATACATGTTGATTTTCTTGATGTCGATATTTTTACAGTGGATATTCAATATTCATGGTCACTCTACTTTGACGGTTCTTATACTCAACATGGTTCAAGAGCAGGAATTCTTTTTATTACACCTCAAGGACATACGATCCCAAAATATTATCAGCTAGTGTTTCCTTGCATAGCTGAGTATGAGGCATTGATAATCGGCATGAAAATTGCAGTAGATTGGAAGATCGCAGAACTTTAGGTTTTTGGCAATTCACAACTTGTTATAAACCAAATCAATGATGAATATCACACTAAAGATGACAAGTTGATACCTTACAAAAGAATGGTGGAAGATCTCAAGAAATACTTTGTTAACATCAAGTTCATACAGATTCCATGCATTGATAATAAAGCAGTAGACACTATGGCTACAATCGCCTCTCTACTCCAATTGTCAGATAATCAGAGACGGTATGATTTCCTGGTGGAACAATTATTTTCTCCCGCCCATGACAATCCTGAAACACAAATCATTGGCCATCTTACGAGTTCTGACTCTTCCTTATATGGCCAAATTTACACTTACCTGAAAGATACCACTTTACCCTTAGGTTTGTCTAGGAATCAAAAATGGAATTTCATTCATCAATCATCCCATTACACCTTAATTGCTAACATCTTATACCGGTGTGGTTTGGATGGTACCCTCCTTAGGTGTCTTGAACGCGATGAATCGAAAAAAGCCTTACAAGAAGTCCATGGTGGAATTTGTGGGACACATTCAAGTGGACTAACCTTAGCAAAGAAACTTGTAAGATTAGGATACTACTAGCCAAACATGGAGAAAGAATCATTCCCCTTTGTGAAGAAATGTGCCAGATGTCAGATTCATGGGAATCTCATTCATGCTCCTGCTCAAGAATTACAACCTTTTACCACAACATGGCCTTTCGCTCAGTGGGGATTAGATTTGGTTGGCAAGATACATCCATCATCTTCAAATGGACACAAATTTATCATTACAGCCACTGAATATTTCACTAAGTGGATTGAAGCTATTCCTCTAACAATTATTACGGGTAAACAAATCTCTTCATTTATCTTGAATCATATCATTTGCAGATATGGCATTCCTAGCTCCATTATAACAGATAATGGTAGACCCTTTAAAAACCAAGATGTTGATGAACTATGTGAAATATTTCGCATCCAACACAGGTACTCCACACCTTATTATCCGCAGGGGAATGGTCAAGTTGAAGCTTCAAACAAAACAATTCTAAAAATTTTAAAGAAAACAGTGAATGAAGCAGGTCGTGATTGGCTTGTTCAGTTAAATCTGGCATTATGGGCCTATAGAACAAGCATTCGCACACCGATGGGAGCTACTCCTTATGCTTTGGTATATGGAGCAGAAGCTATTTTACCACTAGAAGTTGAGATCCCTTCACTTTGAGTATCACTCAAAGGGCTGATCAATGATGAAGACTACAGAGTATCAAAGTTACAAGAGCTGGAACTACTTGATGAATGACATCAAACTACAGTTAATCACTTGAAGGGATACCAATAAATCATGTCTCGCAGTTACAACCACAGAGTCAAAACCACGGAGTTTTCAAGTGGGTGATTTGGTCATCAGGGAAAACCCTCGAAATCAACAAGATCAGGAAAAGAAAGACAAGTTTGAAGCAAATTGGCTAGGCCCGTTTGTTATCGTTGCAACCTATGGATCGGGGGCATATCAGTTTTCGACAACAGAAGGGGACTTGTTTGAAGATCTGATCAACAACATTCATTTGAAGAGGTTCTACACTTGAAAAAATCAAAAACAATACAAAAAGTCCCAAAAAAAAAAAGAACAAAACAAAACATTGCCTTGATGAAAACTTGGAAAACAGGCATCTTGGTAATAGCAAAAAAATCATAAAATCAGGAAAAAGTGCAATAAAAACAAATGATGAAAACCTGGCAAATAGGCATTGTTTGTGATTCCATTTAGCTCTCTCATCTATTATGATTCATTTTGCATATGCATTCTCGCATTAGCATCACACACACCTCACTATCACATTCGCGTCATTTTCCTTGAAACGACAAGGATCTCATCATGGCTTGATGATTTGAGGTTTATCCATCGCAATGGTTGTGTCTAGCAAGAGTCAGAGTACAAGGTCACTAGGGGGCAGTTCGCTTTTCTAGGAGGTAGTTGGCAGTGTGTGTCTAGCATCGGAATGTCTAAAACAATAGTTTCTGAGCTTACATGTTTATCTTGAAAGATGATTTAAAAGACAAATTGGATGATCTTAATCTGAATAAAATTTATGACAAAACCTACAAGCATAAGTTGCAAATTGTTGTTTTGATATTTGATGACATCATATCTTTGGAGTGGTTCAATGATGTACTGAACTAGAATCAAGAGGAAGAAGTATGATTTTTCTTTGCTTGTTGTCTGTAAGTTAATCATTAGTATTGTGCAAATTGGTTGCGGGACATGCTCTACAACATATCATTGATGACATTTCAGAATTTGCATAAGAAAACAGTTAACTTTTGTCTATTTCTGCAAGCAATACTCAGGTCATCTGGGTTCAATTATACCTCAATGCTTGTATTAACTTGCTATAGTAAACATTATGGAAGCAGTACTCAAGTCATCATTGGTGCTAACATACCCCTTGATGCTTGTACTAACTTTCAACATATCAAAATAGCTCAATGATGACAACTAAACATAGCAAGAAATGGCAACAAGGAGAATGATTCATAATTTCATTTAGGGTTTCATAATTTCATTCAGGACTGCATAATTCATTTCCATCTTGAGGTTCTTTTTAAATAGATTTTTGAGGGTGGATCACATTCTTACAATATCTTTTTCGACAATGGTTGAGTAAGACTGGACATTTGTTGCATCTCATCATCTCATTATCATATTCCTTATCATATCATTTTCCATCAATATACATCATATGCATTCATTACATTATAGGCATGATTATCATTCATCATTCATTAACATATACATCTGCATATTTCACACATTCATAAAATAAGAAATTGCATTCATTTTTCTTACGTCATTACATCATATATCATAAGATCATTACATAAGAGCATTTTTCATCATCCTCATCATACATTACACATATCATATAAAAAGCATTCACATCTTACATATTGCATTCCATACATACATCATAAAAGAAATATTATCATCATTACATCATCATACATACATAACATATAAAAATCCAAATAAAACATCCATAACATGTGCATAAATCATCCATAACACATATATAATCAAATCGCCACTGCATATCATAGATCTCATCAAAACAAATGTCCAGGAATACAAGGATATCAAATGTTTCAAAAAGATATATCATACAATGGCATCAATGTGTATAATAACTACTCATCAAGGAGGGGCATCCGGCTATGGCTCATGGCTACTGCTGCTGCCGGAGGTAGCGGGTCTCGCTGGATCTCTACTCCCGGAGGCTTTGCTCTCTCGTCTGGGTGGCGAACCCACACTCCTGGAAAAAATCCTAGAGTGACTGCGTGAGTGAGTTCGAGACCAAGTACCTGACTGAGTGAAGGCTATCCGTCGCTCAGGTGGCACTACTTCAAAATACCGCATCCTATAATACTCGGCCTCCTGAGCAGTCTCTAATCCCTCGGCCACAACCTCTCCAATAGAGGTGCTCTCCACTGACCTCAGTAGTCTCTTAGCAACCCCCTTGGCTTGTACGCATCTCTCTCAGAAACTATCCCTCTCGGCCATAAGTTGTGCTATCTGTGGGTCTAGAGGTGGAGGTTGTGCTATCTGTCCCTGTAAATGGCTGATGGTCACCTGGGCCTGTGCTAACTAACTCCTTAGAGTCTAAACCTCAATCTGCATAGCATCCACTTATCCCTGTGATGGAGCCCTGATGGTGATCCGCGGCGCTAAAGTATTAGCTTGACCCACTGCTCTAGATGTTCGTGGCCTGGTACTGAAGAGAATATCAAAGAACAGTCTCTATCTCCCACCACCCCTATCATCCCCATCATCGGAGTCATCTGACTCCTCCTCTGTCCCCTCGGTCTCAGAGCTCTCATCATCTACATCCATGGCTCCCCCATCGATATCTACCTGTACCTGCCCTTGATCCTATGGCTGCCCTGCTGCTGGATGTCCCTATGGCTGCTATAACCCTTCCTGGATAACTGGACCTCCCATCAATGGGGTAGGCTCATTTGGACTAGTAAACCGTGGAAAGGGATGTGTGTAGAAATATGCAGCGTAGTCACCTGTCATCCCTGCATCTGTGATCTCTGGTCGTGTGGTCTAATCATCGGGTTGCAGCTCAAAGTACTCTCTGGCGGCCTCAATGGTCCAAATTGGCCCCCACTCTGGTATGTCTCCTCGATGCCTGGAATACTGTGTTGTCCCCTAGGGCATCATCTGAACCCATCCAAACTGTCTCAGAACCCTCTGACTCAAAAATTTCTCAATAATGAAGGGGGTGTGTCCAATCAAGTATCTGGGCCTCACAACATATGGCATCTCTAGGTCATCTGTCTACCACGAGTTGCAATCCACATACAGTCGCCAGATGACCGTGTCCAAATCATCCAGTACCCGTCGCCAGTACTCTAATTTTCCCAGCCTCGGCTGGACAAGGGGCCCTATGTACGCATAAATGTATGGAAATCCAAGAGGGTGATCTCTCCTGACAATAGGACGAGTAATGGCGAAATGCTCCCATGCGAATAACTGTAAAAGAGTCACCTCGCAGGAAAGACTCTTCCCACCTGTATACACAACCTGATGAAGGTCATGGTACAAGTGGGCTAGCATGCATGATCCCCATTCATATCTAGTACGGTGTAGAAGCATGTCCTCCAAGATCCTACCCCACCCCAATGATAGTCCCTTTGACCTGCGATCAGGACAAAGGAAACCACCGATCATCCCTGCCAAAACTGAAGGCAGTGGGGCATACCTCTCCGTCATCTCCTTCCAGGGAATCTCATATCTGTAGAAATGAGGATCTTGGAAGACCCATCTCAAAGCCTCTGTACCCCCAATCTCCTTGTGATCATAAATCACAAGCTCTCCAACCACAGGAATACCCAAAATCCTGTAGACATCCTCTGGCGTAACTATAATCTCTCTTGTCGACAAGTGGAAGGTGTTGTGCTTGCTGTACCACCTCTCTGCTAAGGCAGTCAATAGTCCCCTGTTGACCCGATACTGCGGGATACTCAACAGAGCTCTCAAGCCACACTGGTCTATCACTCCCAAATCATCATGGGATAGTCGGGGAATCATCTCCCATGTCTGCGGAAATCTCTCTCTAATCTGAAGGAGACCAAAATCCTCCTTTACAAAATTATCAAGCAAGCATGCAAAATAAATCAGCAAAAGGATATCATCACTCAATCAATACATCAAGCAAGTTGACATCACATCTAATTTGTTTTTCATATCGCATGGAAACAAATTTAACAGTCATCATGACTTAATTTGACTTTCAAACAGGCAAGCAAATCTATCATCTATTTTGTTTTTTATATCGCATGGAAACAAATTCAATAGTCATCATGACTTAATCTATTTGACTTTCAATCAAGAAAGCAAATTATCATCTCTATTTTGTTTTTCATATCGCATGGAAGCAAAATTTATCAAATCTATTTGTTCTTCAAGCACGAAGGCAAATTTATCAAATCAATTCATCGATGATATTCAAATGCGTAAAAATTTGTTGTCTAATCTAGCAACAATCATCAAGCATGCATCAATTTTTCTTTTAAATTGCAAATCGACAAAAATTCATGAATGCGCTAAAACAGTCAATCAATGCGCTAAAACCATGGATGCGCCACTTTATTCCATGGATGCGCTAAAACAGTCCACGGATGCACCATTTCATGTATGCGCTAATTCATTAATCAAATGCGCTATAATAGTGCATGGATGACCTAAATCACCCATGCGCTACTCTATCATTTCTGCAGGAAGGTTTCATAGATGCGCCATTTTATCTATCCTATGCACTAAATCCCCTATGCGCGATTATCTAGCCTCTATGCGCAACTGTTCTATCCCTATGCGCGACTTTGGATGCGCTAAACTATATACCATATGCGCTAAAAGACCTATCGCATGTGCTAAAACAGAATTTTGAAATTTGAAAAAATTCGAAAAAGCATCTAAAAGCGCATAAAAATTTTACGGAGAGGTTTGGATCGACTTACCGGAGGTCCATACATCAGTGGTCTCTGATGACGGCGACCTCGCTCGAATCTGTGGCTCTCATACGGGATCGGCATTGCTTTTTTCCCTCTCAGAGCTCCAATTTTCTCAAAGGTTACTGTTCAAATGAAAGTGACATTTCACCTTTTTCATCTTTTAAAGGGGTAAAAATAGCATTTATTACTGGGCAAAGTGCTATTTCAAGAGTTAAATCGCCATTTTTCTCAAAAATCATCTTAAAATCTTCCAAATCAATCTCCTAATCATTCTCATCATGCGATTCATCTCTCGAGGGGGCATATAGCATCATCAACAATTTTTCAAAGTCAGGGGCGAATTCTTTGAAGCAATGCATAAAACACATCACTTCAAAGAGGGGCAAAACATACACATCTAAAAATGGTCACGGTCGATCGAACCTGTTAATTAATTAAATATGAATTATTTAATTAATGTTTCTTAAGTCTTCTACATATAAATACATTTAATTATTTATTTATATTGTTCATTTTTCTAATTCTTCTAAATTAATTAAATAAACGAACTTTATTTAATGAATGCTATCTTCCTCTTAATTAATTAAATAAATTTTATAATTTATTTACATTAATTATCAAAGTTTAAATTCTAAATTTAAATGATATTCTTCCCTCCACATTTAATTAAATACTTTTTGATATTTAATTAAATCTCATTTTCCAAATTCCCACTTCTCTCACAAAAATTAAATATTTCTAATATTTAATTAAAAGGCTTTTTCCTTTTCTCATAATTAAATATTTACAATATTTAATTAAAGCCTTTTCACATTTCTCTCACACATAATTAAATATTTATTTATTTAATTATGAGAGACACCTTTCAATTAGTCTCCTCATTTTTTTGTCTCTCAGAATTTTGCCTTCTTTTCGAATTCTCGATCTCTCACCGTTCATTCCAACAAGTTTGAACTCGACCGTCAATCTTGGCCAATTGAATTCCTACCTTCAAAAATCTATAAATATAGCTCTTTCATGAGCTAAAAAGGGGTCTCGAATCTCATACTTTCATGTGTAGTTATTATAGTCGCATATTAAGCATTTCATATCATTTCAATTCAATAAGCTCAATCTTGTAGATGCATATGCATTTTAATAATCTCATTCTCTTAAGTGCCATTCTATAAGCTGTGTTTGCACAACTGAGAGCAAACATATTGAAGCGAATCCTTGAAGATAGAGGACAATGGAATGAATTTGAAGAAGCTGTTGTTTAGAGTTTGCATTTACTTTATTAATTTAGTTTTCTTCAATCTAATGTTGCATTGGTGTATTAGATTAGATTCAATTTAATTGATGCATTTTCTCATACACATAGAGTATTCTTCATCGTCAATGTGACCTTTCAAGGATACCCTCAGGGAAGGAATTTCAACCTCAATAGGTAAGATAGCTTCGGATCCGAATACTAGGGAGTATGGAGTGGCGCCAGTGGGAGTACGGATGCTTGTGTGGTAAGCCCATAAGGAAATATTAAGTTGCAGGTGCCAGTCATGAACATCGTCATTGAGAGTCTTCTTTAGGATTTTGACAATGGTTTTATTAGATGCCTTGGCTTGGCCATTACCTTGTGGGTAATACGGGGTGGAAAAATGATGTTTGATATGGAATTCTTCACGTAGATGGCATACTTCTTGGTTTTTGAATGGGCGGCCATTTTCTATGATAATGGATTGGGGTACACCATACCGAAAAATAATATAGTTTAGGATAAACTTGGATATTTGTGTGCCGGTGATGTAGGTCATGGGAATAGCTTTAATCCATTTGGTGAAGTATTCGGCGGTGGTTATGATGAATTTATGGCCATTAGATGATGGAGGGTGTATCTTACCTATGAGGTCAAGTCCCCATTGGGTGAAAGGCCATGGTGATGTAATCATACGAAGCTCCTGTGCTGGTGCTCTTATCAAATATCCATTTATCTGACACTATCTACATTTCTTTACAAAGATATATGAGTCTTTTTCCATTGTAGGCCAATAATAACCTAATCTCATAATCTTATGGGCTAAAGTAGGACCACTCAAATGGGATCTACATATACCCTCGTGCACCTCTCGCAAAGTTGTTTGTGCTTCTTCAGCATCGAGACATCTCATTAGGGAGTTATCTAAGGTACGTCTTTACAGGGTATCTCTGATGATGATGTACTTAGTTGACTTATGGATAAAAGTTCGGTGTTGGTTGTTTGACAGGTCTAGTGGTAAGGTTTGGTCATTTAGATAGTCAAATAAGTCTTTGTACCAAGGGGAAGTAGGACCAACAATCATACACACCATTGTAGAATCAGGGACATCATAGGCAGGGACCAACAGTTGTTCAACCAAAAACTCAAACTTAGGCACGTTACTTGGAATATCCAATAAGGAACCCACGGTTGCCATAGCATCTACTGCCCTATTTTGAATACGTGGTATTTGTTTTTGAAAAGTTAAGCAGCATTTTCAGGGTGTTGTACCCTTCACAAAGGGCCCAAGGGGCCAAAGAAAAAAACATAGTTCATCACAGAATTTGAACTATAGATAGAACCAGAAACAACTAGCTGATAGCTATGGAAAACCAAAGAAATTAAGCAACCCCCAACACAACGGGGTCAGAGCTGGCTCCACGAGCCCGAGTCTGAGAAGCAGACACAGATTTATTCTTTCGAAGAACAACCGACCAAGGAGGCTCAGAAGCAGGAAGCGAAGAGAATGGTGAGAGGAGTAACTCTGCCTCAGCCACCATAGGACCACTAAACAGCGAGGGAGTCAGCAATGAGGCAGCCGAGAATGAATCAGCCAATGAAATAGTAGAATCTCCCAACAAAGGGCAGACAGGGTCTGACAGAGCAGCGACAACAGGGGCTAGGTCAGGCACAATAGTGTCAGTAAACTAGACCAAAGGTGGATCCATAGCAGAGAGGTTCAGGAGAGGAGCAGCAACATGATGGTCGACCTCCTCAGAAGAATCACCATCAAAGTATTTGTTGAAAAGTAATGTCATCAAAGTACGTGGTATTTGTTGAAAAGTAATTTCATCAAAGTACTTCTTGAAGCTATCGGCCATGTGCTTATAGGGGGCAAGTTTCTCATCCTTAGTCTCATAATCATCATTTACTGGTCGGATTACTACCTGAGAATTGCCAAAAACATGTAGACTCTTAATCTTCCACTGGGTTGTCATTCTTAGTCCTGTCACTAAGGCTTCATACTTTGCTATATTGTTGGTGCAAGGGAAAGCAATCTTGAATGATTTAGGAATAGTATCGCCTTGAGGTGTAACAAATAGGATACCTGCTCTTGAACCACGATTTGTATGTGACTTGTCAAAGTATAATTTCCATTTTGTTCTAGTGTCAACCATGAAGATAAATTCATCAGGAAAATCTGCCACTAAAGGATGGTTTGCCTTCATAGGTGCATCCGATAACTGATCTGCAATCACTTTTCCTTTTATAGCCTTCCTCTCCACATATTGGATGTCATACTCACTAAGTATCATAACCCATTTAGCCAATTGGCCTGTTAATGTTGCTTTACTTAGGAGATATTTGAGGGGATCAATCTTTGCGACCAACATTTTTTCACAATTTAGCATATAGTGTCGAATTTTTTGAGTAGCAAAGACTACCACAAGATAGACATGTTCTATGTTACTGTAATTTAATTTGTATCCCACCAAGGTATGACTGATGTAGTAGACTTCTCTTTCATGACCTTGATCATCGTTTTGTGCGAGAAGAGCTCCTAATGTTGACTGAGTTACTCAGATGTATAGTATCAAAGGTTTTCCATGTGTAGGTGGCATCAATACTGGCGGAGTGAGTAGATAATCCTTGATTTGTTGGAAAGCTTCTTGACATTTAGGTGTCCAGACAAATGGTACTCCTTTTTTGAGTAAATGTTGAAATGGGTGTATTCTGTCTGCCAGTTGTACAATGAAATGCCTGATAGACTGTAATCTTCCCTGTAGTGTTCTTAGTTGACCAATGCTGACTAGAGGAGACATTTCTACAATAGTTTTCACCTTCTCTAGATCTACTTCAATGCCTCTTCTGGAAATGATATACCCTAGAAGTTTCCCTGATTTCACTCCAAAGACACATTTCTTTGGATTTAGTCTGACGTTGTAATTATCTAGCCTCTGGAATATCTTGTCTAGAACTTTCAAATGATTTTCCCTTATTTTTTATTTAGCTATAATGTCATCAACATAAGCTTCCATGAGAGTATGTACAAAGTCATGGAAAATAGTAGTCATTGCCTATTGCTAGGTACCTCTTGCATTCTTAAGCCCAAAAGGCATAACATTCCAACAGTATGTGCCCCATGGACATGTGAAATTTGTCTTGTGTTGGTCTTCAGCTGCAATTTTGATTTGGTTATATCTAGAAAAACCATCCACGAGGGATAGCATCTCGTATCCTACTGTAAGATCTACTATCAAGTCTAAGTTCGGCAAAGGGAAGTCATCCTTAGGACATGCCTTGTTGATGTCCCTAAATTCTGTGCAAATGTGAATGCCCCCAGTTGGTTTAGTCACCGGCACATGATTTGAAATCTAGTTTACATAGTCTATGGTTCTTATGAATCCGACATCCAAGATTTTCTTAAGTTCTGCTTTGATCAATAGGGCAATCTGTGGATGCATTTTCCTTAACTCCTGTTTGACTGGCTTAACACCTATTTGTAATGGTAGATGGTGTAATATTAGGTCTGGATCCAGCCCAAGCATGTTTGCATATGACCATGCAAAGTTTATCTGTCTCTTTGTGAAGAAGTCCTTAAACTCAGGTTGTTTTGTTTTTGTTAGCATCAATGACTTTTCCTGTACCACTGGGAGAATTTTTAAACCTCCATCCTTGGGTGCCTCAGATAGGTTTTCACCCTCGGATACGTCCTTTATTTTGATTGTTTCTTCGTCCAAAGGCGCCTTTCGGTTTTCACCTAGGGACTTGTCATTTTTCTCATTTTTCTTTGTATTATCACTTTTGCGACTAGAGGTGTAAACAGACTCCCCAAAATATGCTTTATCATCCAAGTCTATGGTAAAACCAGCTTTATGATCCCCTCTAGGTATGCCTTCTCGAAGTCCCATGAACTCAGCTATTGCTTCGTCGTTCTTGAATACATCTAGGATGGGTGTACCTTGTTAATCCCAGTCGATAAGTTGGGGATATATGAGAGGCATGTCATCATCGGATTTATCAAAGGTGGTAGCTGACAAGGTGAATACGGAGTGGTTGACATGGTCATAGAATTTTTGGATTAACTCCTTCTTGTTCTTTTTCCCATGGGTAGGTAAAATTTGATGTGGGACTATTGCAATGGTTAGGTCATTAGAAGATGGTTCGTTAGGTGCCCAAGATGCATGATCAAGGGTTTCCCAATAATAGTGCTTAAGCCATTCTTCTTTGGTCAAGGACTTCTTATGACGGGGACTAGATGGTTTTGGTATGGGTTTTATCATTTGGTCCAATTCTCCAAATAGATTATCTAGGTTCATGGTACTGGTAGAGGAAAGGGAATCCCATTCACAATCGCTTGAGTCAGGAGATTCATCATAAACTAGGGGAAGTGGTTCGTGAGATATCTTGATGTCTGCATAAGCACTCACTTCCTCTTGAAATGGTGATGAAGTACTAGGAAAACCAATTCTAAGCAGTTGAAACCCTACCCCTAGGTATTTCAGTCATGGTGAGACAATGATCAGTTCCATCCTTCCATTTTGGTGTAGTCCTAATCTACTATGCCCTTCGCTTTGCATTATCCTAAAGCATTTTCCATAGTGATCATTAGTTATCTAACTAGACGGCGAGGGGTATTCATTGTCTTCCTGGTACAACTAGGAGGTAATATCACCTTGATCCACAATTTCTTCACTTAACTCTCCCATTTGGTTAATGTCATTGTAGGGGGAACATGAAATGTAACTACATATTTTCTTCTATCTGGCATGGGTAGACCATATGCCTTAGGTGGAACCAGCTGACTGACACAGTAGGATGCCTTCATGTAATATTCTCCACAGCCCTTGTCTTGGATCTCGATCTTAGAAGTGGATGATGGTGGTTTTAATGAAATGGACTTGATGAGTTGTGATGGGTCAATGTATAGGGATAAACTAGATGATGAAGCTTCTTGATTAACGGGAACCTGTCATTGTGGAATTTCCGTTAGGCTCATATAATATTGAAAAGGATTTGGATCACCATCAATCGTGATCTTGGTGCCATTATACGAGAATTTAAGACATTGGTGATATGTGAAAGGTACGGATTTCATTGCATGTATCCAAGGTCTACCTAACAACATGTTATACGAAAGGGTGAGATCCAAGACTTGGAAGCTGGTTTTCATAATTTTTGGGCCAATTCTGATAAGGAGTGTGACAACTCCTTTGGATGATCGTTCCTCATCATTGTAAGCCTTGATGACTATGCTCTTAGAGGTGTCTACGCATTCTTCTGAGAATCCTAATGCCTTAACCAATTTTAGGGTACACAGGTTCAAACCTGCTCCTTCATCTACCAAGACTCGTTTGACTTTGGTTTGATGGACTAGGACTTCAAGATGTAATGGGTCATTATGATCGGTCTTTTCGGTTGAGTAATCATGTTGAGAAAAGGTGGCATGATTTGAGTTAGTTAAATATCCCACCATTTCTTTGAAACGATTGACATCTAAGTCGTAAGGAACAATCATTCTCTGTAAATATTTTTTGAGAAAGGCTTGATGCTCAGGTGATAAAGTTAGCAGTTCCAAAATGGATATTTGTGTTGGGGTTTTTCTCAGTTGATCAATGAGATTGTACTTAGACTTGGAAGACTATGTGGGTGGCTCAGAAGAAGGACCTGGAAGAGTTATCTTAGTTATGTGTGTGTTTACAACACATTCAGGATACTTCTTAATAGTGATGGTTTGGACATTTTCATTAGCAACTTGGAGGTGATTTATGATCTTTCCTTTACCATAGTCATACTTGGTATTGGCATAATTGGCTGATGGAGTATTCTTGGCTCCCGAACTAGAGGCCTTTCCTTTCGTGTGATCATATAATGGGTCTGTGAAGACCTTATGATCACTGTTCTTAGTATTTTTTTGCCCATTGACCTTGATGGTTCCATTTTCAAAAAAGTCTTGTATAATATTCTTCAGTTGTCAACATTGTTGTAGGTTGTGTCCTTTTGTGTGATGATAGTCATAATAGGCATTGTCATCCCACCATGAAGTTTTAAACTATCCAAGATCATATTCTCTTGGTTCCAAAGGTTTAATGAGATCGTGTTTAATCAGCTCTTTGAAAATAGTCTCGATTGGTTGCCCCAAAGGGGTAAATTCACATGTAGGAAATCTCCTTTGTGGTCTTTGTTGTTGTGAATTTTGGACAAAATTTATTGTTTGATTTGGACTATTCGTCATGTCTTGATTGGGGTTGTAACCTCTAAGTGTGATAATTGGTCCCATTTGTATGGTCTTAGCATCAACAATGTCATCATTTGTAACATTTTTGTTTCTAGACCAGAATATGTTTCTATCATTGGAAACGTTTTGATGTTGGACAACTGTGTTTCTGCCTGGTACTTCAATTTAT
This sequence comes from Sequoiadendron giganteum, assembly GCA_007115665.2. Taxonomy (NCBI): domain Eukaryota; kingdom Viridiplantae; phylum Streptophyta; class Pinopsida; order Cupressales; family Cupressaceae; genus Sequoiadendron; species Sequoiadendron giganteum. The sequence goes on along the minus strand of CM021101.1, from coordinate 13,400,394 downwards.
CCTTTGTCAATAAGGCCTTTTTCAAGGATGATGCCCTTTTGTACCAAGTCTAGGAATGATGTACAACAATGTACCCTTAAGTCACCTCTCATTTTTGGATTGATATTTTCAAGGAATATCGTGACCTTTTATTTTTCTAGTATTTCAACTAGACATCTACTAGCTAGACTTCTCCATCTCTGGAAGAAAGTGGTGAAATTTTCACCATCTTCTTGTATTGTGTGGCACAAGGTAGCTATTGTTACTTCATTTTCTATGTTAAAGGCAAAGTGGTCGACAAAGTTCTCAGCTAATTCACCCCAGGATCATATGCCATACGGTAATTTATAGAACCATTCCAATGCTATCCCAACAAGGGTTCACAGAAATAGTCTCATCAAGTATGTGGGGTCATATGATATTTCCATGCATGTCGTTGAGAATTCTCTAATGTGTTCCAAAGGATTCTTCCTCCCATTATACTTAGGAAAATTCGGTATAATGTATCCATGGAGGAAGGGTGTCATGTATAGCGCCTTGTTGAAAGGACATGGACATAGATCTTGCGCTGAGATAGTTCGTTTGCCTGACATAGACATGTTGTCCATCTATTGTTGAAGCATTTGCATTTGGTTTTGGAGAGCATCTACTTGCATCAAGGACATGTTGTTTGTGTTGTTTGGATCAATGTAGGTGTTCTTAAATGTTGTGTTCTGTGACGGGTTGTGATTTGGCGAGGGAATATATCCCGTTAGAATGTTCTAATTTGGTGTAGGAATATTTCTTGTCTGAATGTTCTGATTTGGTGTAGGGATATTTCCCGTCTGAATGTTCTAGTTTAGTGTAGGAATATTTCTTGTTGGAATGTTCTGGTTTGGTATAGGAATATTCATGCTAACTTTGGATCTTTTACCAGTAGTGTTTGTGCCAAAGGGGTTTGATGAAATTTCTCCCATAGTAAGTTGGATCTTTTGAGACCTTGTTTCAACCATGAAAATTTGCTCAAAATGGGGTAATGCAAACTATGTCTAAAAAGTGATATGTCCTATTTCTATGTTTTTTGGATTTTTTGAATATAAAGAATGTTGCTAAAGATTTTTAAAATGTCGTATACTAAGATGACGTATGCTAGGATGAACAATATGCAAAATATCGAGTAGACTATGACAGTAAATGATTCTAAGATGGGTATAACTTACCACCTATGGAGTAAATCCAAGCAATGATTTGAGTTGACCAAGGAACCTGATTGTAGGACAAAGATAATTGACAAGGCAAATTTCCCAAACTAGATTGTTGAGCTGGAAAGATTCAGTAATAGGACCAAAGTGACTAGGCTCAATGATGATGACAAATCGGAACATGAAGGTATCCAATGACGCGGAAAGTTGTTCTATTCTACTACATGCAATTTCCTAGGAAGTGTCTAAATGTATGCAACTTAGGATGACTATGACTAGGACGTATATGACACCTAATAATGCAAGGTTTAGAGCAATTTTTTTCCAATTTTTGTCCAAGGTTGATCTTAAGAAACAGAAGCAAAAATGACAGTGTAGCTATCGGACTTAGTTTTACAGTTTTCATAGTTTTCTATTGACAGTCAAATGCGGTTCACCTATCAGTTGCGGTTCTACTTTTGATAGATGCATTTTATATTGCAGATGCGATGATTTGACTAAAAAATAGGTTTCGAATGTTGACCGACAATTTTGACTTGTGACAGATGCGGTTTAGTTTTTGACAGATGCGACTCACAGTAACAGTTGTGACTTGAAATATTGATTTTGTGAACCTAAAATTTTTGACAAATAGTTGCAGTTTTCCATTTGATAGTTGCGGGCCGAAAATACACATGCGACTCAGGATTTGACAGTTGCAGTGAAATATCTAAACTCTATAAAACTGGACTTTTTTGACAGACACTTGCGGTGATTAAATTAACAGTTGCGACTCTCTAAGACATATGCGGTTCTGAAAATGATAGTTGCGACTCTTGTTGATAGTTGCGGTTTTTTTGAAGATTCTGTTTGGACTGACTCCATTTGATGATCAAGTTGTTTGATGAATACAGCAAAAACAAGCACGGAATACAATGTGTTTTCAGTTTGTAGTGATGGATATGTTAAAATCAGAGAACATTTACAATGTAGGTTGTGTTAGACAATACTTGTTGAATTCTTACTTGGATAAATCCAGCTACGCATATTCAAGGCGAATGACTAGTAGCTTGACCCCATTGGCTCCCCTCCACGACACTCACTTATACAGGGCATTCAAGCTATTGTACCCATGAAACTCCCATGGCATACATCTCATCTCCACACATGAACCATAAATATGTAAGACGGCTTCACGGGTCTAAACCTGTTGCACCAGCAAATAGAAAGGATTTTGGCAAAACTACAACAAGTGGCTTTTTAATTTGTGCACCCATTCAGAAGAGTCATGCGAGAGGCAATATCATCCCAGCTATGCAGAGGTTACACTCTGCAGGTTTTAACGCACCACAAGGGTACTTGGGGAGTCAAGTGTTGGTCCACTGGGATCCTTGTAATATTGAGCTTTCCTCGAGTATTAAAATTTGTATACCGGTTGGGAGTCATTGGCGATGAGCACATCATCGATTTTGAGTCATCTTGGGGTGAGTACTTTTTCCCACCAAGACAAGCCCAAGTTCTAGAGTTAGTAATCATTTCTCTTACACCCAGGATCGCATAAATGCTCAAGGGGAGAGGATACTTCGATATACTAAATCAAGGTTCTATCTAAATAAGCTCAGGCACAAAAGACACATGTTCTTTTTAAACCCAAATGATAATTTTCTAAACTACCAAACATAAAGATTTCCAAAAAAAATTAACTAAAAACAAAGCCTTCATTAGGTCCTGCATGCAAACTGATCAATAGTTCCCTTTGTGTCTTCGGCTTTCATCCTGCAGAAAATATGTTTTTGGTTTTTATTTGGTCTTCTATGCTTCGTCTTGCAAAAACTAAGTTACTCCTCTAAAGATAGCTGCAAACAAACATTAGCAAAAAAATGAAATAACACAAAAACGAAAAATGAAAACACGAATGTACGAAAGCTAATAAAAAAGTGAAAAACCTATTACCATGCATATGTGGCTTTTTGAGCCACAGATGCATCATGATGTTGATAGGCAGATGTGGTTCAATGTTGACAAGCGGATGCGGTGCAGAATGTCGCAGATGTGATGCAGGATGTCAGATGCATCGCAGGATGTATCAAGTGTGGCTCGTGAATACGAATGTGTCATTTATTTGAGTGGATGCAGTGTGTCATACGATAACCTACAAAATAAAAAATGGAAATCGAAAAGTATTGCACAAATTTGAAGTGTGATTCACGTCGGGTTCACCAAATGTAACATAGATTTTTTTGAGATTGCTGCACAAATAGATGAGTAAGATCTAATCTAACAAATAATCTAAATCAAAATAATAAAGAATGAATAAATGAACAAAACAATTAAACAAATAACTAAAAAGATCTCACCGAATATGCGTCCACTTCTTCGAATTATCTCAATTGTCCTTCTCCATTTTGTTGTATCAGTATTCTTGCCCTCAAATTTTCAGTATTGATGCAAGCATAACTTGGATGTATTGTCTTAGCAAAATATCAAAGATTAAGTTTCTTCTCAAAAGTATTGATTTCGGGAGGAGGAATAATGATAATGATAGGTCATTTTATAGATTTTGGGTTTTCAAACGATCGGTTCAGATTCAAAAGAGAGATCAACAAACGAGATTGATGAATGCCATGCGATGTGAGTTTTGTGTCAGTTAGAACGTGAGTTAGAAAAGTCTGCAGGATAAAGATTAAATTAGAATGATAACTTAATCTTGCGTCAAGATTGTTCGAAAATAGAAAGAACAAGAGTTCAAGATTAAATAAACAATTTAATCTTCAGCTAAGAGTCTTCAAAAATAGAGGAAATAGAATTTGAATGACAAAGACAAAGTTAGAACTCGAAGAATAAATATTTTGAATGCACACATGAATTAATTAATTAAATAAAGATATTAAATTAATAAACACATTCATGCATATGAGTTAGAACTAGTTAACTGACTAGTTGTGACAAATAGTCCTCTCCTAGAGACGATCAGATATCGAATCCAGAGATAACTGGTGGATTTAAAATAGATCTTGAGTCAGAAGGTGAGTGAATGATTAGATAATTGAATGAAAGAAGAATGTGACATAAACAATTAATAATGAATTAAATGGTAATTTAATTCAACATTCGAAATTGAAATGAATTTAATTAAATAAATAATGTAATTTATTTAATTGACTGTTGAAAAGGATTAAATGAATAATTAAATAATAAATATTTAATTATAGTTGAAATATGATAAAGGGGTAATTAAATAATAAATTATTTAATTAAGAAGGAGAATTAATTAGTTAGCGACATAATTAAATAAATATGATTTATTTAATTAATCAAGTTGAATAAAGGTCATTATGAATTAACTAAATAATTAAAAGGGTTATTTAATTAATAGAAGAAAGATGTGTTAAAAAGGTAATTTTAAATAATAAACATTATTTAATCATGACCATGGATATTAGAAAATTATGTCGAAAGTGGTGCTCGTAGGCCTAGACCAATTTTCGGTGTCTACAGTTATCATTCTCTCGCACCATGATATCTACCCTAGTAGGAGAGTTTTTAGGAGAGGAAATGATATCTACCCTAGTAGGAGAGTTTTTAGGAGAGGAACGAACAAGACGTTGATCGCATTCCATGGTTAGATTTTCATCACAAGTAGGGAAGGAATCAAGAGAAGAATAACTTTGATTTTCTTGCTTACCAATGATTGGATCCTTTTGTTCAATTAGATCTTTCCAAGTGGGAGGAGCATTAGGAAAGGGAGAAACAAGATTCTCATGACTCTCACTGAGTGTATCTTCTAACACCAAACTATCTTCTTCACAACTAGGAGAGATAGTAGGAGAGGAGAAAATGTGATTGTCCATGATTTCATCCTTTTTCACTAAAGCATTCTCACAAGTGAGAGATGAATGGAGACTAAGTAAAGTGATGTTAAGAAATGTGTCAATGATCTCATTCTCTTGTGCCTTAATATCTTTACAAGTAGGAGAAATTTTAGAAGAGGGGCTTTTAAGATTATCATGATTCTCAATGGTGTATCTTCTAACACCAAAATACCTTCATCACAAGTAGGAGAGGTATTGGGAGAAGAGAAACTATGATTTTCATGATTGTCTATGCTTACATCCTCTTTCACTAAAAAATTGTCACAAATAGGAGAGATATTAGGGGATGTGGAATTAAGGAATGTGTCAACAAATTTCACTTTCTTGCACTAAGAAACTCTCATAACTAGGAAAGATATTGGAGAAATGACTAACGTGCTTGTTAATGATATTTTTCTTGGTATACTTGGAAAAAAGATACTAACATTATGTTCCAAAATGAAAGTAATCTATCCAACTTATGCAATGCTTCAGAAATGTGAACAATTATCGTACAAATCTGATTATTTTCAATACTGAAATAAATTTGGAATTATTTAAAATAGCTACACTAAATGGATGATTAGACCTAGATGCATAAAATATAAATTCTTGAAAATTGTCAAACTGAAATAGTGCGTTACCAATAGATTTGGGAAGTGCAATAAACCACAAAAAAATAAAGATAAAGTTGGTTTTTTAATAGGCCCTGGAGGACTCATTCACCCATGGGTGAATGGGTCTCTGTTTAGGGTTTTTTTAAATAAAAAATGTAATTCTTGAGTTGTTCTTTATGTTCTCTATTCCAAATTGCAAACTGGTATTTACAGTTTCAGAATTCTGGAAAATCAAAGTTAAATGCAAGTGTAAAATGATGCTAAATGACAACCAAAATGACCTAATTTTAAATGCAATTTTGGTCCAATTTTTTGATTTAAGTGACTGAAAGTATGCTATTATGTAAATACTATGCAAAATCAATATAACATTTTGCAATTTTTATTTAATTTTCAGATTTAAAATGAATGCAAAATACAAGTTTACCTCTGAAATGCAAGGCAACTTTATGCAAAATTTAGAAACCCTAAATGCAATGAATTAATTCCAATCCTAGATCTAGGGTTTGAATGCACTCCAAGTTAGAAATTAGAATGTTCAAATGTCAGATTCACCATAATGAAACATCGAAAAATAGGGTAGGATTCAAAACATATAGGGCTTTATACTAAATTTGAAATATTTCACCAAACTTACTATAAATAGAAAGGGGGAAATGGGGTGTAATGAACCTACCTATTTTCTATTACATTCAAGAAATGAGATCCTCCAAGATAGAATTAACTTTCAGCCCTTAGGTGAGTCAATTCTATGGAAGATCTAACAATTTCCTTTGTGTGTGGACGGGTTAAATATGATTGAAATGAACTCTTGGGAGACAAATGAAAATGATCCCAATTATGCAATGTAACACTTGAATCTTGAATTTAAAACATAACACTAAGAGAATCCACAATTTCCCTTCAGATTTGTGAAATCTAAATTATTATAAACATGTCATAAAAAATGATGCAAAGTGTTCTTCTAATAGAAACAGTGACAAAAATGACTGAACAAGGGTTTTGGGAGAGAGATTAAATATACCAAATGAACTCATTCATGACATATAAAGGTTGGATTTGATAGATGAAACATAGGACTAATAGAAACAGTGAACCTCTAGCAGATATGAGAAGGGGAAAATGTTGTGCACTTGTTACAAAATGTTATTTCTGGAAGCTATCTTGGGACTCATTCACCTATAGGCGAATGGGTCTTTGTAGGGCTTTCCAAAATTGATTTATGGGTCCTATGCTCTTGTGTCTGTACTTCTAGATTCTTTGGGTTTCACACTCGGATAGTCGGAAATAAATACACTACACCTTGTATTTAAAGACATTTATTTAAGCATTAGTTCATCATCCAATCACACTAAAATAATTAGAATGCCTAGAGCATTCATTATATGATTCTTTTGATTTGGAGCACTAAAAATAATTTAATTTGTAACAAATCCATCCAAGGCATCGATATTACTTAAGATTGTTGTTTTTGATCATTTCCATAATTGTAAAGCAAGTTGAATCAAAGGGGGTTGACTTAAGAGAACTCGACTCTTGAATGCAATGAATTCCCCATGATATTTTTAATTACTATCAATCCTTGAAATTATCAAAGAAAAAATAATTCAACAAAAGTATGAGAACCAATATCTAATGGTAAAATATAGGTACTTGGTGGAGTCGTGAAATATAAACAATTGAACACTCCTACAAGATTAAAAAAATGAAAGTATGCAATAAAAAGAAGATTCAACACAATAGCTGGATATATTAACTCACAATAAGATGTACACATATAGTATAAAGGAAAATAAATTGTCACCTAGAATGGTGGTAAAGGAGCCTAAAAATAGGCACGTAACTCCACTAATCTAAAATTGGTGGCATGTGACCTCTATAAAAATCTAAGAGAAAAGAAAATACCTCAACAAGCTTAACTCCAAATATAGGAGTAATCCATGCAAAGTATATTAATGGGAATAGTCTACACTAACAATTAGAAAGTAGAAGTGGGCAAGTCACCAAATCAAATCGTAGGTCACATGATAGATTTGTGTTGCATGGAAGTGACCAAAGTCATGAGATTGATTTGTACAAAAGTTAGAAACTATGACAATTCTAAGGTATTTTTCTAAAAACAGAGAATTCATTACCAACACTAAGGTGGATCAATTATACAAGTCATTAGCCTTTAAATTCCCTCTTCAATTCTAGAGGTAAGTAGGCTCTTCTTTCTCAATTAATTTCCCGAGTTAATATTTATTATTTAATTATCAATTCCTAATAGCTAATTATTTAATCTAAATTAATTTTTGTATATTGTAAACATTTATTTAATTTGTGTAGATTAACCACAAGGAAATTGCATTTTCTTTTATATTTATATGTCTTCATTTTTAAATTTTACATAAAAGTTTGAAGAATATGTATTAAATTGATATTAGTAATATGTCTTTAAATTTTGATATTATTAATTAAGCTATTGATACCAACTTAAAAAATACATTTTAACATTTCATCGATTATTGTTTTTTATTTTACTTATAATTAAAAGATTAAATAATACTTTTTCATATTTAAATATTATTGATCAATTATATTAGATTTCTACTGTCTATTAAAACTATTTTTTCAAAAAATTGAAAAAAAAATTATTAACAATTTTCTCATTAAATTTTTTACACAATTTTCTTTCAAAACTTTTTTTTAATTATTATTGATCAAATTATCAATACCAACATTCATTTTTATTAAAAACTTTCTAATATTTCCTTAATATCTCATTTTTTAAGGTTTTGGAGATAAAAGACTCAAGTTGGTATCAATAATAGACCTTCACAATTTGATATTATTGATGAAGTTCCTGCTACCAAACATTATTTATTCGAGCTCTAATGTCCCATCGGTTTCTGTTGCAGAGATAATAATTTCCTCAAATCAAAAAAATGTAGTATTAGTAACCATAAGTTACCCATACCTAACTTAAAATTCAGAAATGCACTGTCAGTACCGTCCAGAAGACCTCAGCCACATTTCAGAGGAAATAAAAATTCCTTTCACCATCCTCCCTCCATAAGGGCTTTGGTGGTCCTGCTCCAAAGTCATGTCCAGCTCCAGACCAATCTATTCAGCCCGTGGAAAGTGCCAATAGAAGGGCCACACGCAATGGTAAGTACTTAGAGAAAGTGGGTTGTACTCTCACCGGCTGGATAAGTTTTTTAATCCAATTTCCTTGAAAATGTTTGCACATAAATTTATGGGCCTGTCAAATATCATCCTTTGGCGTGATAGAGTTGCCATTCATATCTGGTGGGGATTGTAAAGGCTGGCATTTGTTGTACACATACTACACTATTTTTCATTACTAAATCTTCAACAAGTGGCAACCACATAGTTTTCCAATAGATGTGATGGGCTCGCTAGAATGTCATGTTTAGAACTTTAAAGTGTTTATCTGAATCCAAAAAAATTTGATGGATCATGGAGTGTGATCCGAAACATTGACGCAAAAAAATATCTACACTGTCAAATTCAAAAATAATACTGAACTATAATATAGATTGTGGAAACTTGATATCATTAACAGAAAAACTTTACAATTCCTTAAAAAAAAAACTAATGATGATTTTATGTTTTTGTCAATTATAATAATTAAATCTCTGAGGTGGAATTGTACTCACTTTTGCATTCTCTTCTTTCATATCAAAATCAGTCAGCCCTTATGTAGTTTACCTGATTCAACTGCTTTGAAAGACCTCCACTTTTTCAGATACAGAGCTATCAATTGGAATTCTTGCACCGACGTGCCCTTTGGCCTAACTAAATTAGCTAATAATGGTCATTATCACATATTGTCATGATTCTGCTTTTCTGAAAACGAAATCACCTCTGCACTCTTTATTTTTCTATTTTCTTAAATTCTTGACAAACCACTCAATCACTTGCTTCCACATAAGTTGTCGGTATATTAAGGGCCACTTTATCTATACTTTCTATATTAGGTCAAAATAAGATATATTCATGTAAAGGAGATGTAAGTCACAAAGTTGGTGGCGAGGTATAATTAAAATATTCATTAATTAGAGCAAAGTTATTCACAGTTATCATTTTTTGTTCCATCTACAACTGTCCCAATTTGTGTTTGAATGGCATTATTTCTGTATTCTGAAAATAATTGGGCCCTTTGAAATTTGGTCAGATGGGATTGACTTTCTGAGTAATTCTACAAGTTCTTATATTTTGTATAAGTACTTTATATATATAAACAAACATGTTTAGGAGTATGGTATGTATTCATGTGTAAATATTCATATTGTTTTTGCTTGTCTTGATGTTTATTTTTTACTTTCATTTTGTGGTTTCTTATTTTAGTTTTGATCTCTCAAGAATAAGTTTTTTGTCAAGCTTGTGCCATCATTATGTCTTGAACCATGTACAACCTCTTCTCCACCCTTCCTCCCTCTCTTTTTTGTCTGTCTTGATCTGCATTAACCATTTTTTGGACTCCTATAACTCTATTATCCTGATTATGGATCATAGAACATGATCAGAAATATTGATATGAAAAACTCACACAATCTAATCCAAAAATAACAATGATCAACAGTATGAATTGTGAAAATCTGATATCACTAATCTACAAGTCCTATTGATTTTAATCATTTCTTGTCTTCTAAATAATTCTACATTCATATAGAGTCTACCTGATAAAATGTATTCCTCTGAGAACAGTAGGAACAATGCAAGAATTGAAACATGATGCCAAGACACCTGGAGGCTTAAATCCATATTCATTGTTTTTCCATTTTTCTGCAAATTACACCTTCTCTGAAGTTTGGACAATCTAACAAAACAGATCCAATCTCCTACTACTAAGGGGTATGATATGAATATGATGGTCTCATTGTATTATGGTCATGCCTTCTTTTGGAATGCTTTTTTAACAAAGCTGCATAGGCAAAGACGGCAACTCTTAAGGGTTTGGATCCTAAGGTTTTCCACCTGTAAGCAACCCCAACTTGCCGCTAGCCAAAAACCCTTTGGAAAATGGTAACATGTTCATCTAATGAAATTGGTTGTCTATCGGCTATCTCATAAAAATCACGCTTAAACATATATCAGATTTGCCCTCCCAACAGAGACTCTGTATCAGAGAAATTGAAGATGCCGAGAATATATACAGAGCTTTGAGTTTGTGCAACCCTTGGAGAGCTAACTTCAACAAACACTTTACTCTGTTCTGATTCTGTAGTTAAGCTATATGCATATGTATCACGAAACTCTGTTCAATTGTTATCTGTTTATTCTAATCAATAAGGATCATCCATGACTCATTAACACCTATAGTTTCTTATTTTTCTTCAAACAGATGAATAAAATTTCACTACTAGTAAGCTCCATGCAGGTTTAAAAAGTCAATTCTTGTTATGTGATGTAACTCTGAAATGACTCATCACTACAGATTCATTATTAAAGAAGCTCAAAGGTGGGGAAAATTACCATGGTCATACTTTGTATTTTCTGTGCTTAAAATCATAGTTTTCATGTTAGTCTTGAAGTTTAATTTAGACATTAATGAGCTAGTGGTATTGCCTGCTCAATCATTTCAATTCTTGCCCAGGATTGTATTTCCACAGAGCTATTGGCAAGAAGAAAGTCATCAGCCCAAACAGGGAATATAAAGAGCTAATAATTAATTCAATATGAGGTAGTTGCAAGACTGTTGAATAATCCATGCAGGATAAAAACTTCAATTCAATATGTTTTACTAGATATAGCTCCCAAGTGACACATCACTACATATTCATAGTCAAGAAGCTAATAAAAGCCCGAGTCTTATATCTTGTAGCTGTTGTGCTTAAAGTCATTGTTGTCATGTTAATGATTTCGAAAGATCAATTTACATTCCCACCGTTAATATCTGCTCTTATCATTTAAATTCTTGATCAAGATATTGTGTTCCACAGAGCCATTGACACTGAGGAAGAGTTATTATCTCAAAGAGGGAACTTGAAGAGTGGAAAGCCCTCATTAATTGAATCCACAATTAAGAATTGGTATGCTCATGTTAACAATACTTGGTAACTTCATTTATGAAGGAAATTGAGTTATAAACATGAGAAAACAACCATGAATAGCCTTGCTTGTTGGGCTTACATCAATAATATTTAAATCTTGAATCATCTCTGGGGGAAAGAACATGTACATTTGCAGAGATCATGCTTGCTTCTAAGTCAGAGATCATGCTTGCTTCTAAGTAAGCACAATTGTAATTTCCTTCCTTTACTGTATACACGTATCCAACCCTAGTATACAGAGCTATTCTCTAATCATACATACTTATATGCAGGTCCAGCTGGATGAATGCATATTGTAATATGTCCTTTAGCAGCAATTCTTAGCAATTCCTCCTACATCTGTCCAGAACAAAAGAAAATTTCTAGTTGCTCCTTGTGAAAAGAGCTACATTTGAGATACCAGAGAAGCGCCAGGAGAGTCTCTACCTGTTGGGCAATAGGTTTACAAGCAATCAGAAATTTGGTCTCAAAAGTCTTATTTCTCTTAACCATTCGGGCCTTACCCTTAGGCATCGGACCAGAGTGGAGTTGGTCTGCAACTGGCACTGGATATCTTATATCGTGATGCTTTTCTTATAAAGACAATTTCAACTGACAATAATAAATACTACGAAGAATGAAAGTTCATCTTCCCTTGCATGCATGCAACTATAATTTCCATGCAGAGACTGAAACAATAGGAGTATCTTGCCAAGCAAGAGTTAAAGTAAACCCATCTTGGTGAAGCTTGAAGGAGTCATTTGAATACAAACCCAACAAGAGATTAGCCTGACATTGGCTGTAATGACTGAGGGGAGAATCCTTAAAGCCTGAATGACGAAGAAACTTTCGCCAACTATCAATGCAGGCGTATCTAAGTGAATTTTCCTTATCATCCACAAGGACGCTAGAGATATTGGGTGCAATGTAAACTCTTTCAATCAGAAGTCTTTCAGGATTATTTCTTTCCATGGAGGCTTCAATGGACTGGAACACGGCCCTAAGGAAAACAAGACACTGCAGGAACCGGGCCACAGGTGAGGGCATGTTTTGATTGCTTTCAATTTCCATTACGGTAAGAATTACAGGATTCAACCTTCTCAACAATGCCAAGAGCCCATGGATTTTACCTGATTTACAGAGCATTCTGTTGAGAACTACAGAGCAATTTACAGCTACAATCTCATGAACTTCTATATTGAAGGCAGATTCATCAAGTTCTTCCATTTCTGCAATCAGTGGGCGAAAAACAAATTCAATACCTATTGATTGAGCAAACTCGAGCAGACGCCTCCCTGTCTGCTTCAATCTCTGCTCATCATTTCCTATGGCCGTAATCTTGAGCAACTTCGGGAGGCCTCGAGGCCTGACGGACAGAGATTGCATGAAGCTGGGCCACTGTAAGCCCTGTCTGATCTCCAGGTCAATGATATGAATTTGTGAGGCACCCTCCACGGCTTCAAGTATCACCTGGTTGCTAGTGAAGTGGAGAAATTTGTGATATGGAAGAAGCTGATACAAGGCTTGGTAAGCTAAATCATACTCCAGGCAAGATTTCTCATTAGGTTTGTCCTCGGTTCTTCCTTGTTTGAAGCTGTGCTTCTTCAGAGCCTCGCTCGCATAGAAGGATAACCTTTGTAGGGGTTCTCCAAATGGAGATGACAACTCTTGGAGCTTCGCAAGAAGAGAGTGCAGGATATCATGGTGTCCTCCTGTGGAGGCCTCTGCACATTTGATAAGGATTTGTAGAAGGTCCTCTTGGGCTACTGGGGGCTCTGGCAGACCTAAGATGCCCTGAAACTCAGATGGGCATTCTCTAAACTTGCTGCTAAATTGGTCCAAAGGCGAATGCAAGCTAACAGAGCTGCTGGATCCGACAGCATCTGAATGGTCAGAAGGGCTGCAACTAGCTTGAGCAGTGACTAAAACGGAGATATCGTCCACACCATCTTCAAAAAATGGAGGGATTGGCAGCTCAGCAAAGTCCTTGCTTGGGACAATCCCTTCTACAGCATCAAATCCCTGATACAAACCATCAAGAACACATGTTTCTTCTGTGACAGTGGACATGGATGTCAGACCATCACTATATGAACACCCCATGCTCTTGTTTTCGAAGCAGTCTCGCTCACTGGCCCTTAAAATTGAAGGGCCAATTGGCTGCTGCTTGGTATAAAACCTTCCAGAGTCCCAAACGGCTGTGTATTGGCTTGTAGGTAACGTTGTAAAGAGATTGATTTTTTCAGGAAGAAGGTGGGCAGAGCTATCCAAGCCAACAACAAAACTGGGCTCCCACAAAGACAGCCGCTGCTGCTGCTGCTGCTGCTGCTGCTCTTGCATATCCACAGCTGAATTGTGGAGAAGCCAACCAGAGCCAGGACAAGAAGGACGAACATTGTATGACATGGTTAAATTGTACTGAAAAGCATATGTCCCCTGGCAATACTTTTTTGTGTCAGAGAGGATTGATAATGAATCATAGGTTTGACACATGTGCCTATGCCTGTCTTGTTGCAGTGAACTCCAGCCCATATAAAGGCTGAAAACAGAGAGATATGAATGGCAGATGATTGATGGAGATGATGTGAGGAATGCAGTAGTACTTCAATTATCTAATCTACCTTGGCCTTGCCTTGTCTCGTATTGCTTTCTTTTACCTTACAAGACAAGTGAGCATGCCCTCCCTTACCCTCTTAAAACACTCTTCCTCTCTCTGTCAGACAATACAGCTCTTTGTCATCTAATTATATACGCATAAATAAATGTACCCACTTGTACATCAGCCACCCTCCCCAAGCAATCCGGTTTCCTAGTCCCCTCTCATCTCCTGCTCCAAGGGGGAACTCTGACATTGAGCTTCCTACTGCTCAAATTTTGTGCCTGTGAGATTGTTATCATTACCTACCACATAAGAGTAGACTCGTCAATTTATTTTACCTGTCATGAACTGTATTGTTAACTACCATACAGATATGCTCAAATTGTCAAAACCCATATTTAATTTCACTGTAAAACCTAGTTAACTAATTGTCAACGTCACACCAAAATCATAAACCTAGGCCATGTTTAACAATGACACAGATAATGTTGTTCATCTATACATCCTTTATTTTTATTTTTATTTTTTTATTTCCCCTTTATGACGCAATGAATCAAATAATTGCGATGTTACTACTAGAAGAAAATTATATAAAAATACAAAGGTTAGAGAGGTCCCTCAAAGAAAGCGACTTCCACTTGGTGATGTTTTTGGTCTTCCCATTCTTGGAGACCCTCAAATTCAAATCAAACCTGTTTTTCATAAACGGTTGAAAAATACCAATAAGTACGTACCTATCGTAGATTTTCAAAGGCATTATTAAGCACTCCATGTATTGATCCAGTTAAGGGTATATCAAGGTTAAAGGAATTTGCAAAACCATGAAAGAGCTATGGAGAAATTTTTGTATTAGTTTTATTTAGCAGTTGCTTCCAACCGACAGAAGTATAGCATTAGCTGATTCTTAACGAGTGAATAATTTCTCTTTCATAGAATGTGGTGCAATTTTCATCCAAGCGGACAGGGTTTAGAGCTTGCTTTTCTTTGGTGTTGTTTTTCTCCATTCTATGCCATAATATATTTTTTATTATGAGTAAAAAATACAATTGTTCGTCTTTTTTTTCTTTTCTTTTCTTGTTTTTAAGGCAGTTTTTTATTAAATGGTTTCAAATTTCAGAATTTCATTTGCTGATGTTTGTAGGAGAATGACTCCCTCTTAAAAGTATTCTTGAAAATTCATATCAAAAGTGTTTTATAAGATATGTCTTTTCAAAATTTTATTCGTGTAGTTTTGCATCTTTCAAAATTTGATAATAGATGGCTTAATTTTTTACTTTAATTTGTCAATTTATTGAGAGAATCTCTTTTGAAAGTGTAAAATGCCTATTTGAGCTACAACCAAAGAGTTAGATGCAATACAAAACCCAAAGACTCAAATAGCAAAGCACACTTGTGATAGAGTAATAATGGAGGCAATGAACAAACAATGCAAAACAATAATAAGAAACCTACATCAAACTCCATATGTTGGCATGGATGTGCTCCAAATGTGGCAGTATGGCGATGCTCTCAGCAAGTAATTAATTATTTTGACAATATGAGTCCATCATGTAGATATTAGATGATGAGATGGGAGGTTAAGCATACTCACACATTTGTGAAGATGGAGGTGGCATGTGTGACGAACATGTTGATACATGTGTGAACATGATGGTGGCATGTGTGAGGAGTATTCTCACACTAGCTCGATGAATCAAGATAAAGGGATGAGATGAAGGGCTAAAAGGAGTGGGATGAGTAAAGCATGCTAACACATGTGGGAGCATGGAGTGGGATGGGGGACACATGTGAGAAGGTGAAAAATTAAGATTTTGATCAATGGCTTAGAGTTGGAGTGTTGAGATTAGAAAGATGTGCATTTTTTGCACACATGCCCTACTGAAAGCAGGGACCCTCTTTTCTTGCTTTGTTTTCTTGTTTGTTTGTCATAGGGTCTTGACTTCATCCCTTTAAGGAATAAGTCTCTTGGTCTTGGTTTTGTTTCACCCATGTGCTTAATGATAAATCTGCATTTGAGATGTCATTTTTGCAACTTCATGATGATTGCTTAACTCTTTGAGACCGACCCTTGCATAAAATTTTGATTCAAAGGCAAAATTGGTCAAGTTTGGGGTAGGTTCAGTAATTCTGAGGTATCTCGGATTACCTGAACCCTAATCCGGCTGGGTAATTCGAGCTACCTTGGATTACCCGAGTCCGAGTTTCCATCAGGTTTTCGAGCTTCTATGGGCATGCATGTGAGCATTTATTGCTTGCATTAATTGGTTTTAAAGGGCCAATTTGGAATATAATGTGGATTGCGAGCTCATTTGATCATTTGGCATTCGTGTGTATTTGAAGATGAGAAGTATCCATTCGATTTTGAGCTCCACCATTGGGTCTATCTCCTCTAGGTGATCGTTCTAGGGTTCGAGGGTCTCCATTATCGGTCTTCCATTGCCTCCTCCTTCATTGTGTGTCATTTTAAGGTAAGCATTTGGATTTTTCTCAAGTGATTTCGATTTATTTCAGACTTTATTGGTAAATCTTTGAATGATGAATCATTTGTTGATTTTGGGTTTTGGAATTGTTCCACCATTTAAGCGTTTTGTTCTTTAAAAGGCATTCCTTTGAATTTGAAATGGGTATAGATTTAAGCAGATGGGGCGTCTTGATCTATAAAATATCCTTAAAACCTACCTCGTGCACTCTGCCCTATGATTGATATTGAGATCCTAAGGTAACAACCTGTTCCAAACCATTAACTCAAAACCCTAGTTTTGTGCTTGTAAATTTGATAAAGGATGAGTGGTGTGAGGATTTCAAAATAAATTGTTTGAATCCCTACATGAGTCATTTGAATTTTGTCTCAGATTAACAATGATTTGATCTTAGGAGGGGGAATTTGTTTCATCTATCATCTTTGCATGAAGTAGTTTCAACACTTAAGCGAATTTTGGGCACCTGAGCTAAAACTCGATAATTTTGAGGTAGCTCAGATCTTCTGAGCTCTAATCCAGCTGGAGAATCCGAGGTCCCTCGGATTATCTGAATCTTATGTTTAGCCAAAATTTTGAGCTCACATGGGGTGAACACTTAGCCAATTTCTAATCTCGCCCTCTCATTCAGTAATTATGAGCCACCTAGTATTACCCGAACATTAGTTCACCCGGATAATCCAAGGACCCTTGAAATACATGAGCCCTGTGAATTTGAATTTCTGATGCATAAAATGAACTAAACTTTGAATGAGAACATTTGTGAGATGATGATCCATGGATGAATGTATCAATAAACTTCTTCCATCAAAGATTCTAATAGCCACAAACTTGAGTGAGTTCAGTGTTTTGATTCCCGAGGAATTTGAGCCTGCTTGGATTACCCGAGCTCTAGTCCAATCAAGGAATCTAAGCCTACTCAGATTGCCCAAGATCTTTCATTGTGTCCCAAAATTTTAATAAATATTACAAGTGAGCTTGCATGATGAGGTTCTAGGACCATTGCATGGGATATTGATTGATCTGAGTAAATTTTATATGCATGCATAATGTGATAATGAGACCTGTCAAAATGAATTGCTTGCCTTATGTTGTCATTGCAACTTAAATGATTATAATTTTGATTTTATGGAAATATTTGTATTCATATTGGTGCTCCATGAATAGATATAATAGATTATATTTGTGTTTTCCATTTTGGTGATCTTGGTCCTTTCTAATAGATGCAGGCAGAGCTGAGTCCTGACAAGGCATCTAAGTCAAAAGCTGCTTTAGTGCAAGAGGAGGTTAAGAAAAGATCAAAAAGTATGAAGTATGACTTCAAGGGCATATGGTCGGAGTCCAAGATTGGTTCTACCTGGTCAAAGATCATGGATACAAATATTGGACATATAGATTATGATGACTTTCAATAGAGGATGTTTGGAAATGCACCAACTCAGTTAGCACAAGTTATCACCCATACTAGCTTGGCTCAAGCAACAGGATTCCCACCAACACAACTTTGTCTGGAGTTGGTTTTAGAATGTGCAAAGCACTATGACTCTAAAACAAGAATTATAATTCACCCACAAGGAAGAGTCATGGCCAACCTTACTAAAGAATCCATTGTAGAGGTGTTCAATATTGCCTCACACCATAAACTTATTGAGGAAATTAACATTGGGGAAGCAATAAGGTTTTACGATCAAGATCCCAATAGGGCTTTGGAAATCATGAACAACTCTTGGATATTGAAGCTATGAAACCCTAAACCTACAAATGCACAAGAACAACAAACATGGTTAATGTTAGATCAAAATGCATGCAAATATCAAGGATTCCCCATAAAATCCACCTATTTAAACTAATATTAGGAAATGAAGAACAAACTCAAATAACATGAAAGTAAATCCTAATCTAGCCAATAGATTGATGATCCCATGGGAGAATTGGTGGCAATGGAGTGTTGCAATTGACCCTTTCCCAATTCCTATGTTGCAATGTAGATTGATGAAGAAATTGTCAAATCTCCAAAGAGATTTGAGCATAACCTTGGTGCAAATATGAAAATGTGGCGAATGCTTGGATATGATGAGCAAAATTAGTTCTCAATTGGAGAGAGTAACTTTGCATGTGAATTGTGGATGAAGATTGAGGAGAAGAGTCTCCAATTTATAGACTTCTATTTGGAAGAAGTGAGCAAGATTAAGCAATGTGGGACAAAAGCTAATCCAATGGCATTGTGCCACTTGTCCACATGTGATTAGATGAGGAATGAGCACATTTTGGCCAATGTACATGATAAATTTATAAATTTGAATTTGAAATGGTGAGTTGACTTGTTGAAGGGGGAAGAGAAGTGAAGTTAATGTCACTTGGCTCAAGGTCAAGGACATGTAAGATGCATTGAATGCCTTGTTGGAAGGACCAAGTCCACTTGGCCTTTTTGAATTCAAATGAGGGAATATTCCCTTTTGATGCTTTGTGAGGGAAAATAGACAAATTAATAAATCAAAGTAATTGATTTATTCTGCAACTTGCATTCTCTAGAGGATTTTAAGCAGAGGGATTAACTTAATCATGGTTTTGATTAACTTAATAAAGAACTAGATGATGTGACAATTTAGATTTAGATTTATGAATTGATTTAAGTCAAGAATTGAGAGGAAATGATTTATCAAATAAATGATTTGATTTATTTAATCAAGAAGGAATATGTTAGATTAAATCAAATAAGGTTTAATTTATTTTATTTAATAGAAGGACTTTAGAGATATTAATTAAATAAAATGATTTATTTTATTAAACAGAGATGCAATGGTTAATTAAATTAATTGATTAATTTAATCATTGAAAGAGAAAGACTCAATCCAATAAATAATGATTTATTAAATTAAGAGATAGAATGTGATGAAATGTTGGGAATGTGATTTAAGAGGAAACGTTGTTAGTAATCGGGATCAGGTGTGCCAAAATGAATTTGTACATTTTCCATGTCTACATTTTGCCCCTCTTTGAAGCAATGTACTTGTTGCATTGATTCAAAGAATAAATTGTTGTGATCAAAGGTCCGAGATTTTTTTTTTTTTGAATTTTTTCAAATGCCCCACTGCTGCCCCAGCAAAAGGATATTGTTGGATATTTCCCCCTCAAGAGATCAGACGAAAATTTTGATTTTTTGGATGATCTCGTGAAAAAGATGACAAAGTGCCCGACAGGCCAAAAATGCCCCAGAATGCTAGAAAAATGCATTAAAATGCCAAAAGGGATGCATAATGACTCTCGATTGGATGAAAACGGGTTTGGAGGACCAAAACCCCCTTCGAAATGTCAAATTAGGTCAAAAAACCCTAATTTTTAGGCTTAAATAGACCTCAAGGGGTCATTTTCAATTCATTTGCAATCTTAGCCTTTGGAAAATTTCATATTTTAGCTCTGAGTCTCGGTTGAAATGGCACAACGAGAGCTTCCCAGGCACGTGTTAGAGAGGGTTTAGACGCACCAGCAGCTAGCCGGCACAGGATTCGTGGTACGTACCCCTATCCAACTTTCAAATTTATCATTTTACGTGCATTAAATAGGGTCAAAGTCCTGCCAAAAAAGATGCAGGGCTATATGGCACCACATAAAGTGTCTTATCGTAACCGCGTAGTCCCTTATTGCACCGCATATGTAAAGTGCACCACACAGGCCACTTTGCAATTTAGCATTTAGTTAACCAAAAGTCCACCGCGTGCGCTCACTTCACCGCGCGACGTAGTTAGGAATTTAGGGTTTGCCTTAAGCAGGACCGCATATGAAAAGTGCGCCGCGCGGGCCACTTCGGAACTTTCGAAATGGAAAACACCACTGCGGCGATGCAATTTGGAACTTTCCAAACTACGCCGCACCCGCAAACAGTGCCACATTTGCTAGTTTAGGGCAAAATTTAACGTGAGATGCAAACTTTTTTCTGATGCGATGGCCTTCCCTGTGTAGGAGGAGCCTAGTGTACTTTACTCGTGGGAGCACCGGTGGGTGGTGCTTAGCAGACTAGGGGATATGTATGAGTTGGTCCAGGAGCACCTTGGTGCCATTGGTCTCTGGTATGTTGCATACGTCCCTCCCATTCGGGCTCACTTAGGTATGCTTAAGGCTCTGGCGGAGTGATGGCATAGTGAGACTTCTGCCTTCCATATCCCTACCGGCGAGGCTACTATCACTCTTGAGGATGTATGGCGCATCCTTCGATTGCCTATTCATGGGACCTGAGTCATCTATGATTTGGACGTTGGTAGAGAGGCTTGTTATGGGGTTATGGAGTTGGGTGAGATTGAGTTTTGTGACGGTCAAATCAACTTAGAGCTATACTGCGACCGCGTGCATACATACAGATTGATTATTGCCACTTTCATCTCAGGCCTTGTAGTGCCTGATCGGTGGGGCAGATACTTTAGTCCAAGATGGGGACTAGCATGGGATCCTATGGTTCACCGCAGAGAGTGCTTCGCTTGGGGACCAGTATTACTGGCGTCCCTCTATAGGGATCTTCATGAGTTTGCTTATTTGGACAGCAGGTCCATCGAGGTTGGAGGTACCTTACTGCACATCTGGGCATGGGAGAGGATCCCAGTGCTTCACCCGGATATCACACTAGTTCTCCTAGAGACAGATGATCCCCTTGTTTGGCGGTACGATGGGGTAGTGATGCACTTTTCTTTCATTGGTGCAGGTGGTATTCCGCACTGGCGGTGAGTTCTTGATGAGATGAGAGAGTTTGTCTGGAGATCGTGGATGGGTGTTGGTCCGTGGCGAGATGATGATCAACAACTCTTCTTTTCCTGACAGAACAGGTTGATGCAGAGCCGAGAGCACACCATGATTGAGAGGTATCTTCTGGACAAGGTTGCTCGTCAGTTCGGGGAGGTACAGGACAGGCCTGATGACCAATATGTGGCCATCTTTGCATGCATGACCAGAGAGACAGCATGGGGCCAGCCCATCCCAGTTGCTGAGGCAGTGTCCTCATTTAGGTAGTTAGTGGCTCGACTATGGCCATATGATTAGGGGTCGGCAGATGCGAGGGTCACTCCAGCTTATAGGGCATGGTTCATACCTCCACTCAGATTGACAGTTCTAAGCGCAACTATCCCACGATGCAGACGCAGGGGTTGGGTAGCTGGTAGAGGGTGGGGCAGAGGATGAGGTGGGCCTCCTCCTCATCAGACACCTCCCAGGGACGGGGCACAATAGTCACCTCCCCGAGTAGGGGAATAGGATGGTCAATTGAGGGTAGATCCTCAGTAGCAGCTAGTAGGGCAGCCAGCAGGACAGCCAGCAGGGCAACCCGATCACCGAGATGCGTTGATTCAGCAGATATAGGGGCAAGTACAGGCTCTGACTGTGGAGAGAGACTAGGTACGATCCGAGAGGGATCAGGAGATGGGCCGACGGAGACAGTTAGAGAGTGCATCGTCCTCATCCCAGGGCTGATCAGTCGATATTCGTGATTACAGAGAGGCAATCAGAGAGGTCGAGTACTATGAACATCATTACCGATAGGTAGTACCATCAGACCGTAGAGTGCCAGAATTTTCCCAGTAGACAGGGAGGCGACCGA
Organism: Sequoiadendron giganteum; assembly: GCA_007115665.2. Lineage (NCBI taxonomy): Eukaryota > Viridiplantae > Streptophyta > Pinopsida > Cupressales > Cupressaceae > Sequoiadendron > Sequoiadendron giganteum. The sequence continues at coordinate 13,378,092 of CM021101.1, read as the reverse complement.
CAGAGGCCCATGGTCAGAGATAGGATGGTGAGGGCAACAGCCAACAGGGCTTGCCCCCTTTTTGATCACAAGACAGTTTGCTTCATTTTTGATATACGGGCTGCAGTATTTTGGCCTTATCGTATTATGTATTCGATATACACCTGATCTGATTTGTATCATAACAGTATTTTTTGATGATATATATGAGATGATTCGCCCTTTTATGATATGTATGGTGCAAATGTATGATATGCAGATGTATAATATGCAAATATATGATGTTATGAGATGTTTCTATTCTTATGCTTATGTGATGTGATGCATTCGATGGATGCATTTCTTTTTGTATATTTTTCATGTTTTATGTATGTAATGTATGTTAATGATGGTAATAGATGCAAATGGTAATGGACGTAAATGATTATGTATGATGTAATGCTGTCTTAAGATGTTTAAATTTATATTATTCCTCATAACTTAAGATAATGATTGATGTGATTTGCTTTAATGTTGATGATCATGTGGATGCAGGGTGTATGCATGGGCGATGCTTTGATTACTATTATGATACCATGTTAGTGTGGAAAGAATAGAAGAAACACAAAATTAATGAATTAGTTAGGATGGAGATGGTGATTTGTATTGCTAGGAATTGAGATTTTCAAAGGGTCAATTGCATTATGTTTGATAACACACATAGGTACGATGCATCAAGGTATAAAGGACCAGGATGGCGTGGTGCCTAGTGTGATGGAATTTGACTCGACAATCAGATAGGAGTATTCTTGTTCACACTTAACATACATACTTCATTTGGGATGTAGTTCAGACATTCTCAACATTTCGGACCAAAACATAGAAAAGCAAGCTTTCCTATGTGGTCAACAAGATATCTAAAACATCCTCTCTACAAATCAAACAAAACATATATGACTAAGTTATTTTACAAGGATATCCAACAAGCACAACAGATAAAAATATAATGATTGTTGCCCCCATTTCTTTCTCTCTAAACCTGTTTTATCTAGGCATCCTCGAGAGGTCCTTGAAATGAGTGCAACATAAGATAAGTCAAAAAAGACCAAGATAAAGTAAACAGAAAAGCTACTATTCTTCGTACCGCTAGCCAAGACTAATTACTGTGAGGGGTACCTAATGCTTATGTCCATCGCAGGAAAGCTTCATCCTAGGACATGTAGTAATTAGGGTTTTGGTGGAACTGATTGGGTGACAAGCTATTGATACTCCGAGCTGACCAACTTGCTTGCTTACTGACTTAGACCTTCAAGGCTTTGACGATTAGGTGTTCACTTTGGAACCTACTAGACTTGCTTCTGACTGACTCACTAAAGGCTGAAGGCGATGATTGACTTTATTATGAGTGATAACAATCACGGGTGAAAGCGAGATGAAATGGATGCACTATTTTAGTTTTTTAGAATATTTTGAGGCTATTTTTGGTATTTTCAAGATTTACGATGAACGGACTAACTTAAAGACCTATCCTAGGGGTCTCGAGAGCTGATCCATAGATTAGCCTTGCCTACGTTATACACGCAAAGACCACGTAGTTCGACTGACGACAAACTTGACTCAATGATAAGATGGACAAACGGATTGCTATTTTATTGCTTAAATGATTGACTTAAGATGCAGACTAGATGGGAAAATGGATTGCCAATGCGACAGACGCCTAAGGACTGACCTAACTGTCTTGAGGGATGATCAAAGATCAACCTTTCCTACGTTCAAGCTCAGAAACGATGTAGTTCGACAAGGTGAAAGACTGACAAGACTTAATGATGAAATTTTTGATGATTTTCTGATATTTCCACATGTTTTTGGATTTTTGAATGATTTGGATGTTTTTGGTTTTTTGATGAATTTGAAGAAGATCACAAGAATATACACAAATCCGATCTGATGCCGATACAGGAACATGCTCCCAGCATGATGCGATAGACTACTTCGATAAAGGTAGGACAAACTGACCTTAGGAATATGCCAAGTAGTACTATGGTGGAACGTGATATAGACACCAACTCAAGCTATGGTATGGATGCGAGCGGATGGGTGGATGGATGATTTATTGAGATGCGATGGAAAGAGTGAGTCATGCAAATCCTGGTAGATGGGGGGTGCTTTATTTACACTTAGTGCCTGTTTTCCAGGATTTCACCAAGGTACTTGTCCAAAGCACCACCGAAGTGGTTTTCACTAGAGGACGATTTTTTTCTCTTTACTATTTTCAATCATTTTTTTGATTTTTTAGGATTTTTGCATGTTTTTGATTTTTTTGTTGTCACCAAGACACCTGTTTGCCAGGTTTTCATCAAGGTAACCATTTTTTCAGGACTTTTTCTGATTGTTTTTGTATTTTTTGCTTCTATACTTTGCAAGATTTAGGCATAAAACTTTTTGAGGTGCGAACTATTCATGGGCTCCTACAAGGGTTCGCCTTTTGGTGTCGACAACTAATATGCCCCTGATTTGTAACTCACGGTGATGATGAAGGGTCCCAGCCAATTAGGCTCAAACTTTCCTTTTGTATCCGGGTTTGGCACATTCTTTTGGTTTTCTTTCAGAACAAAGTCACCAACTTGGAAAGTGCATTGCCTGATCTTCTTGTTGTAGCTCCATTTCAGGTGATTTTGGTACACTTGTAGATGATTTAAGGCATCCATGCGTCGTTCATCTAGTAACTCCAGCTCATTCAGTCTTGTAACCCTATATTCTTCATCTGTGATGAGGTTTTGCAATGATATCCTCAGTGACGGGAGCTCGATCTCAATAGGGAGGATGGCTTCTGATCCGTAGACCAGGGAGAATGGGGTGGCGCCTGTTGGTGTGTAGATGCTGGTGCGGTAGGCCCATAAGGCGGGATTTAGTTGCAGATGCCAGTCACGACCAGATTTATTGATTATTTTCTTGAGGATTTTCAGAATGGTTTTATTTGTAGCTTCTTCTTGGCCATTGCCTTGTGGATAGTATGGGGTGGAAAAGCGGTGCTGGATTTTGAATTTTTCACATAAATCACGAATATCCTAATTTTTGAAGGGTGTCCCATTATTAGAGATAATGGATTGAGGAACACCATATCGGCAAATGAGGTAGTTCAGGATGAATTTGGATTTTTTTTTTCCCGTGATGTAGGTCATGGGAATTGCTTCGACCCACTTTGTGAAATATTCAGTGGCGATGATAATGAACTTGTGGCCATTGGATGAGGTGGGTGAGATTTTACCGATTTGATCGAGCCCCCACTATGAAAAGGGCCAAGGTGTAACAATGGGATGCAGTTCTTGAGCTGGTGCATGAATAAGGTCTCCATGTTGTTGGCACTGCAAACACCTTCTGACAAAGTTACGTGCCTCTCTCTCCATTGTCGGCCAGTAGTACTCAATTCTTAGCAACTTCTTAGCCAAGGTCATACCACTTGAGTGTGAACTACATGTGCCATTGTGTACCTCAGTTAGAGCAGTCATGGCCTCCTCAGGTTTTAAACAACGTAGCAAGGTTCCATCGATATTTCTACGAAAGAGGGTCTCTCCTAGGATGACGAATCATGAAGACCTTTTGACAAAGGTTCGCTTTATGTTTGGGGTGATGTCAGTTGGGAGGATTCCTAACCTTAGGTAGGTGTATATGTCATGATACCAAAGATCACTGGGACCAACAAGTTCACATGCGTATTCTGACTCTAGTACCTCGAACGTGGGCACGAGAAGCTATTCTACGAGGAATTCATGTTTTGAGACGTTGCGAGGAATGTCCAGCAAGGATCCAATTGTTGCCATTGCATCGGCTACTCTGTTGTTTGTCCTTGGTATCTGCTCAAAGGTGATGTCGATGAATGATTCCTTGAGGCTTTCTACCACCTTTTTGTATGGTGCGAGCTTATCATCCTTCATTTGGTATTCACTGTTGACTTGGTTCATGATAAGTTGCGAGTCCCCTAGACCTTTAATGCCATGATTCGCCACTGTGCTACAATTTTGAGGCCTATGGTTAAAGCCTCGTATTCTGCAATATTGTTGGTATAGGGGAATGCCAGTTTATATGATCTAGGTATATAGTCTCCTTGCGGGGTGATGAAGAACACATCGGCTCCTGATCCATGCTGCGTGTGGGAGCCATCGAAGTACAATTTCCATTGATTGGCTGCATCGAGGTTGAAAAGGGACTCATCTGGGAATTCTAATATGAGCAAGTTATCTATGTAGAGAGGAGCCTCTGCTAGCTGGTCTGCGATAACTTGTCCTTTGATTGCCTTTCTCTCGACATATTCAATGTCATGTTCAGATAGTATCATTACCCATTTAGCCATTCTTCCTATGAGCATTGTTTTTGACCATAGATATTTCAGGGGGTCTATCTTGGCAATCAGCTTGATTTGATGAGCTAGCATGTAGTGTTTGAATTTTTGGGCTGCAAATACCAATGCCAGGCAAGCCTTTTCTATTGATGTGTAATTGAGCTCGTGCCCCACCATTGTTCTATTGATATAGTAGATGGCCTGCTCGGTTCCCTTTTCATCATGTTGGGCTAAAAGGGAACCAAGGGTGGCTATTGTTGCTGAGATGTATAGGATTAATGGCTTCCCGACAATTGGTGGCATCAACATAGGTGGTGTAAGTAGATATTCTTTAATTTTGTTGAATGCTTGCTCGCACTTGTCATCCCACCTAAATGTGACTCCCTTGTGAAGCAAGTGTGAATAGGCGATCTGTTTATCTACTAGTTGTGCTATGAATCTTCGGATGGACTGGAGTCTACCTTGTAATCCTTTGAGTTGCTTTAACATTCTTGGCACTTCCATTTCAAGGATTGCTTTTACTTTTCCAGGGTCCACCTCTATCCCTCTCATTGAAACTATGTATCCCAAAATCTTTCTCGATTGTACCCCGGAGACACACTTCTTCGGGTTGAGTCTGACCTTGTATTATTCTAGTCTATCAAAGATTGCACTTAGAGTTGCTATGTGATCCTGCCTTTTCTTTGATTTAGCCAATATGTCGTCCACATAATCTTTGACTATTTTATGGATCATGTCATGGAAGATTAGTGTCATGGCTCTTTGATATGTAGCTCCTGCATTTTTCAATCCAAACGGCATCACATTCCAGCAATAGATGCCCCAAGGACATGTAAAGGCTATTTTATGCTGGTCCTCCTTTGCTATCATTATCTGATTATATCCTGAGAAGCCGTCCATTAGGGACAACATCTCATGTCCGACCATCATATCCACTATCATGTCAATGTTGGGTAGTGAAAAATCATCCTTAGGACATGCTTTGTTTAGGTCTTTGAAATTTGTGCAGATGCGGATGCCCCCTTTTGGTTTTGAGATAGGTACAAGATTTGATACCCATTCTGGATAGTCGATTGGGTGTATGAAGCCAACATCCAGAAGTTTCTATAGCTCAATTTTGATGAGCAAGGCTATTTGTGGGTGCATCTTCCTTAGCTTTTTTCTAACTGGTTTTGCTCCGGGGTAAACAACCAAATGATGAACCGCCACCTTAGGATCCAGACCTGGCATGTCAGCATAGGTCCATGCAAAATTTACCTTTCTTTCTTTTAGGAATGCTGCCAATAGTTCATGTTCTTCTACCAGGAGAGACTCTACGTAGAAGGTGATTTTTGGTTCTGATTCCGTTCCTAAGTTGACCGGGTTGCACTGTTCTGCCAATACTGTTGATTTCTCCTGATGTAGAGCAGTAGGGGGGAGATTGAATCGTTCATCCTCCGGCACCTCAGAGAGGTTTTCACCATTGGATGCGTCCTTTATTTTTACTGTTTTATGGTTAGAGAGTGCCACAGTGTGGTTTTCACTGAATAACCTCGAGCTTATTCTCGATATTTTTCTTTTGCGACTGAAGGAATCAATCATCTCCTCGTAGTATGCTCGGGTGTCCAACGTGATGCTGAATCTTGCCTTGTGATCCCCACATGGGATTCTATCCATTAGTCCCATAAATTTTGAGAGCACCTCATCGTTTTCAAATGAGTCTAGAATCGGTGGTCCCCTTTGGTCGTGATCGATGAGTTGGGGGTGTACTAAGGTGATTCAGTGGGTTGGTTGGTTTGACTCAGCTATGGAGGCACTTATCATTAACAAGGTGGAATCTTTGAAAAGCCTAGGGAGACCTGCTATGGTATCATCATTGTCACTACTAGGACAAACATCAGTGACATCAAATGTGTAATTATCGAGTGGGATACCTAAGCAAACAGGTGGTTTAGGAGTGGTTGTTGTTACCTGAGGCAAGGACCTGACTACCCTTCTAGGAGTACCTCTACCATGTACAGTTATACTCAGAGGAGTATACCCAAGGCCAAGGTTTCGCATTATTCTTTCTACAATGATGGGCTCCAATTATCCATCATTGTTTCTTCCTAGGCTCTCATTCCTGTTATAGCCCATACCAAACCTCATTTGTAACCCTCTGTTAGTTTCCTCCATGGGTAGGGTGGGAGTGGGTCTTTCATCTTGGTATAGTGTGTTTGTGATGTCCTCTTTGTCCACATTCTCCCGATTGAGATCCCCCCAGCAGTGGAATCCAAAGGGTTCTGCTCTAATAGTGCAGACAAGTGTTTGAACTGGCTAGGGTTGTCCATGCGACCTAGGAGATTATGGTAACTCTCCTACAACAAATGCATTTCTCTTCATTCTATAATGACTGCATCCATTGTCATGGATCACGTTCTTAATCTCGGATATGTCAGGGATGGTGGGTGTCTTTGTCGTAGAAGTGGAAGCAAGGTTGGCTGGGTCAACATATGATGTGGATGGGCCTTCATCATTTTTTGGTACTTGGGGAATCTTATAAAACTTGGCTTCCAAGTTTTTCTAGTAGGCAAAAGGTTCGAGATCCCCATTTATAGTGACCTCCTCGTTCTGATGTGAGAACTTAGTGCACTGGTAATAGGTCGAGGCCACTGCCTTCATTCCATGGATCCACGGGCGTCCCAAGAGGATGTTGTATGGTAGGTCAAGGTCGAGGACCTGACAAGTGGTTTCCATGGTTGCCGACCCCACTTGAATGGGGATTTTGATAGTACCCTGAGATACTCTTTCTTGGTCATCATATGCCTTTATTGTGATGCTTTTGTTCTTATTGATGGAATCCTCAGCGAATCCCAATTTCTTTATGAGTTTAAGAGAACAAATATTAAGGCCTGCACCTCCATCTACCATGACACTTTTGACTTTCTTTTTGTGGATTAGTACTTGGAGGTGGAGTGCACGGTTATGAGATGGCTGTGGAGGGAAATATTGATCCAAAAATGTAATGATATTTGGAGTAACGATGTTACCCACCATAGCCTGAAATTGCTCTGTGTCGAGGGTGGCGGCGACGGTAGACGCAACTAGTGCTTCATCAAGGATCTTCCTATGGGCGGTGAAGATTTTCAATAGTTCCATGATGGAGATTTGGGTGGGTGTTCTTTTCGGCTGGTCAATGATATTATAATCATAGGGGATGGCCTTTGTATTGGAAATGGTGGTCTTAGCAGGTGCCCCAGTGATGGTAACCTTTGTGCCTCATGTGGTGACTCCACAGTCATTGTTGGCTCCCTTGATATTTATGACGATGACCATTTCATCAACGCATCCAACTATCTCCTCGTATACTAGATTAGCACTAGCATACTTTTGCTTGCCCTTATTATTCCCTTGATTATTTCCTTGGTTATGGTTTGGCATCGAATTCGTGTATATTTTTAGGTCTTGGTTTTTGGCTGGCTGCTTGATGTTGATGACCTTATCCTCAATGAGGTCTTGGATGATGTTTTTGAGTCTCATGCAATTGGCCGTGGTGTGTCCTTTGACTTTGTGAAAGTCACAAAGGAGGTTCTCATTATACCACGATGGCTTGGTCATGGGTTTCGTGTATTGCTCGGAGTTAGAGACTTTGATTAGATTCTCCTTGACCAACTTTTTTATTATGGACTCAATCGATTCACCAAGAGCTGTGAACTTCCTCTTGGGGGGAAAATTGTTGCGGGGAGGTGGTCCTCCTTGATTACCCAAATTGTTGACTTGATTGGTGGAAGATGGTTGTGGCTATGCTACTACCGCATTAGTTTGCACATTGTTGTGATTATGTTTTTGCGGTTGATGATGGTTTTTGGTATTTTGCTTAGGGGCACTGATGACCACTTTAGCATCGACCATGCCATTGTTCATGATATTTTTATTCCTTGACCATGTTCGAGGTTTATCATTGTAGTTGTTAGATGGGTGGTTATCCTGTGGTGGAGTGAATGTTGGTGTGCATCCTCAAGCAGTAAGGGCTCTTTCGATGTTAAGCGCCTTTGGAATCAGTTGATCATATGATGTGATGCACTACAATTTTAGGTAGAACGCCAAGTTTTCATCTAGATTGGCTATGATGGTGCAAACTTGTTGTTCCTCTGGCATGGCCCACTTGCTCTGATTGGCCTTGGATCGCCATCTTTGCAAAAAGGATGTGAATAGCTCTCCTTTACCTTGTTTGAGTGCGGACAGTTCTTCCAAACTAACATCCGCACCCATATTGAAAGCATAATTCTTAAGGAAAGCCTTCACAATTTCCTCGAATGTTTTAATGCCCATGGGTAGGCGAGAAAACCATTCCATAGCTAGACCAGTCAGGCTTCGGGGGAAGATTCGCATTAGATACGTGTCATCATATGCGACCTCCATGCAGTGCACCTGAAATTCCCTGACGTGGTTTTCAGGGTTGCCCGTTCCATTGTATTTATCAAATTTTGGGATCTCAAATCCCTTTGGGAATGGTTCCATGGTGAGACTTCTATCGAACGAATAAGGGCACAAATTGCCTTGTGTCCTTGTGGTTTTTCCTACTTGTAAGTCCAACACTTGCTGCGAGAGCAGTTTGATTTGTGTTGTGACATCCTTGCTTGGATCAGGAGGTGGGATGAATGAGTGGTGAGGTGTTTGAGGTGTTTGATGGGTGGGAAGAGTACTGGTGGGCATTTTCTGCAAGCTCGGTTGTGTGTTCAAAGCCTGATGGTATGCCTGCATTTGCATCAACAATGCTTGTTCTTGATCTTGCTGCTGTTGTTCCAACAACGCTTGTTGTTGGTCCATCTGCTGCTATTCCCATGAAGCCTGCTGTTGATCAATCTGTTGTTGAGCTAGTAAAGCTTGATATTGGTCTAGCTCTTGTTGCGCCAACAAAGCTTGTTGTTGGTCGAGCTGCTGTTGTGCCAACAAAGCTTGTTGTTTAGCTTGTTGTTGTGCCTGAAAGTCTTGCAGGGCTTATTGGTAGGCTTGTAGGTGGATTGCTTGCAATTGCTCTTGGTACTGTGCGTGTGCTTGTTGCTAGGCTTGAGCCTACACTTGGGCTTGCGCTTGGGCTTGTGCTTGTGCTTGCGCTTGAGCTTGTGCTTGCGCTTGAGCTTGTGATTGTGCTTGTGCTTGAGCTTGCCCTTGAGCTTGTGCTTGAGCTTGTGCTTGTGCTTGCACTTGAGCTTGTGCTTGCACTTGAGCTTGTGCTTGCACTTGAGCTTATCCTTGAGCTTGGGCTTGGGCTTGCTGATATTGCTTGAATACTCTTTGTTGGTTGGCCTTTTGAAGAGTTTGGATTAAGGTAATGAATGAATTCGTTGAGTTGGCTCTTGGTGGGATTGGTGGTGGAATGGGAATGATGGCAACCGTCGTGATTGATGGAGGAGTTACGATGGTGGTTGGGATTTGGGTTGTTGGTGGGGTGGTGGAAATGCTTGGTCCTTGAGGAGGTATGCTTTGGGGGACTTGAGGACCAATGGATGTATTCGTTGTGATGACAAGAATGGTTGTGGTTTGTTGTGAGGATGTGGGCAAAAGAAGAGGGTTTAATGTGGTAGTTGGATTGCCTGAATTGGAGAAATTTTTGATGGGTAGAGGTGGAAGACCCACTCCAAGAGGTGATGCGGATGTGAATGGAAGCGGGGGAAGGGATGATATACTACCTTGGAAAGAGAAAGGATTGATAACTTCTGTTGTTCCAAACAAGCCACCTTCTCTATGTGGTAGAGAAGTTGGTGTGTTTTATTGAAAGGCTGGTGAGGCATGAAATGAAGATGAACCAGCAGGATTATGAAATGAGAGTGGGACTACGGGTGTAATGAATTTTTCGGAACAAAATTATTCGGTGTGGTGGTGACAACTACCTCTTTATTGGTCACTAGGCGATGCTGCTATAACTCTCGAAACATAGCACTTCCTTTGTTTCCAATTGGTGAGGTTGGAGTGATGGTTGTAGTGATGTGGGGTATTTCTTGATTGATGTTTGACATTGGGGATGTTTGTAAGAGGCATGCCTATACTAGTGCTTGCATCAAGGTCGAAAGGGAATGAGACCTCTCCTTCCATTAATGTGTTTAAGTACTTGAACATGGCACTAACAATTTTATGGTTTTCAGGGTTTTGAACCATTTTTATCATTTCGGATTGTGTCATCCCCATGTCTTTGTTCATGATTTCCTCCTCATGGCTCTCCTCTTGAGGATTTTGTGATGATAAAGGAGAGCAGTTGGGGGATTGCTCGATCCCACAAGGTTTATTTTAGAGGTTAACTGACTCATGTCCATAGAAGTTGATATGTCATTGATATTCTCCATATTCTTCTTGTATTGAGATCTAGTTTGAACCATAAAAATCAGGATCATTTGATCCTAACCTTTCAGGTTCAAAAGAGAAGAAACTAGGAAAGCCAAAGATCAAAGAGGGCGATGATGATAATGGGGTAAAGGGATGAAGTGAATGTATGAAACATTTTGGAGAAATTTTGAAGGTATATGCTAAACTTGTACGGGCTTTTAGATTGGTTGTGATAATTTGAGTAGATGCGTTAAGTCAAACAGGATTGTAGTGAAGTTGTATTCCCTAGGAAGTTGCGTTATCCTAGGGGAACTTGCACAAGTGGATGAATTAGCTAAGTGTGTTAAGCCAATGTGATTTGTGAACTAGTAAACCTTTAGGAAGTTGTGTTATCCTAAAGGTAAATTCATCCAAGAGTGTTGACTATCTTGGCTAGGTGCGTTAAGCCAAGATAGGGTGATGTTGGTTTAGCCCTCTAAATTTAGCACGAGTGATTTTTCTAGAGTTCTCAAAAGGTTTGATGATGGGATGAGATTTGATTTCGATGAAAAGATGGATGGGGATGATGCTTTGATCCTAGACTTGAACCTAGACACAACTCTTTCTTACAAGATCTCGGTGTTGAAGAACACGCTATACTTCCTATGGGAGAAAATAAAACCTTTCAAAAAGTTCAAGATTCTGTTGGTAGTAAAACACATACAAAGTTGGATTGTTCTTTGAAGCTTTTCTGTAAAAGTTGTATACAAGTCTTCCTCTTACTTCAAGGAGCATCTCAAGGTGTTGCTCACGGAATTTTAGACTAATTTTTTTGAACTTTGGTTTTGGGATTTTGATCTTGCAGGAAATCATTGGAAACAACACACATGAAGTTAAATTTGTCTCTTTATCTTGGTTTAATGAATTTATTTTTATCAAAGACACTTGCTTGCTTAGGTTTCAAACTATATGTCTAGTGTCCCACTTTCTTTCTCATCCCACAAGGTCCTTTGTGTGGAAATCAAGGAAAATAGGGCAAAAGTTCCTTATGTTTAACCTTGTTGAAAACAAATGACGACAGAATTTGGGCACTTAGAAACCTCTAGGAATATGATTCCTGGGGAAAGCAAGAGTGTCCAAATTCGTCAAGAGGTATTTGTTTCCCACAAGGTGTTTGAAAATTGAAGGTCTTGTGTATGTTTGTTTTCAAGTATTTTGAGGACCAATCAATGTGTTCTTTTCTTCAAGCACTTTTACAATCCTAGGATGATGAGGCAATATCTTGTTGGGTTCCCACTTGGATAAATCCAGCTGCGCATATCTTGTGTGAATGGTTAAATGCTTGACCAAACTGGCTCCCCTCCATGACACTCACTTATTCGGGTCAGCCAAGCATTAATACCCACGAATCTCCCATGGCATACTTTCCATTTCCACAACAAGACCGCATGTATAACGTGGGGCAGCTTCAAACGACATGACCTTTTGCACCAACAAGATAGACAAGGTTTTGGCCTTTTTCTAAACAAAGGGTTATAATTCAGGCATTCCATTCATGGGGGATTATCCAACATCGGTGAGAGTCCATTGCTGTCCATCTCGTCAGAATAATCCTCATGATTCTTGAACTTTCCTCAAGAATCCACACTTATATACTAGTTGGAAGTCGTTTGGCTTTAGCGTGTTCTCGGTTGGGTTGTTCCCTTGGGTGATTACTTTTTCCCACAAGGTAGGCCCTCTAAGATAAACAAAAGCGAGCTAACATAGCCCATCGTTTACACAACCTTTGTTGAAAAACAAAGGGGAAAACCTCCGTAATATGTCGTGCTCACACTCGCATGTTTTGTTCAATTTTAAGTGCCCAAATTGAAATGTGGAGGCAATCTTTTTAACAACCTAATATCACTAAAATGTTTTTGATTCTCAAGATCGCAATGAAGTGCGAGAGAAGCGCATAGACATTTTGAATGATATTCACTTGTAAAAAAGATTGCAAAACATGGAAAACATTTGTTCATTTTAAACCTCAAAGCAATGATGACTTCTTTTTAAGCACCAAATGAAGTGTGAGTTTGCCTTGTTCAATTGTTACCTTTTAAACAAAATCTAGTGTGCTTGGCTAAAGTTCTTTTTAGCCCCTTGGAAACTTTTGAAAGGAAATTTGATTGTTAATTTTAGAATCCAAAAGAAAACTAGTGTCCTAAAATCAAAGAACTTATTAAATCCTTTATAGAGTGTTAAAAAACACTTTGTAGAAAATAAGCATGTTGTCATAGAAAAAAGAAAGATTGCTTGTTCTTTTTAGTCCCAAAGTAAATTTAATTTTCCTAAGACCAAAGATATTTAAAAAATTCTCTTAAGGAGTGTTAAAGAACACTTTTAGTGTTTAGGAACACTTTGGGTTTGTGAGCATGATATCATGATGAACTTCTTTCTTGGCTTTCCCTCTTCTCCAACCTGCAAAATGATAGAAAACCAAAGAGCAATAATATAGAAAACAAAGTTAATGCTCAAAAAATTAAAAAACGTGTTCAAATTTAAAAACAGACTATTTCCCGCGGCAGAGTTTAGCAAGTGTGGTGTTGTTTAGCGGGTGCGGTGCTCTTTAGAAAATAGGCAGTGCCATACAGTGTCGCGTGATCGACTGTATGCGGTGCTCTACAGGAACAGAGACTACAGGTGCAGTGGACTTTGGCACGTGGTGGAGTTTGGAAGCGGCAAAAGTTGGCAAATTTTCAAATTTCAAATGCGGGAAGCAATTGTGGTGCTATATGGTGTCGCGGTCTTAAATGGGTGCAGTGCAATACAGCATCGCATCTGAGTTAGTGGTGCAATATAGGACCGCATGAACTTCCCGTGGTGCAGTTTCTTGTATGTAAGCAAAAAACATGAAAAAACCATGGAATTTTGAAGAAAAACGTGATAAATTTTGAGATCCGCCCTCCTTCTAGCGCCAAAATGTGAACCCCTAAACCCGCAAATGCACAAGAACAACAAACATGGTTAATGTTAGATCAAAATGCATGCAAATATGAAGGATTCCCCATAAAATCCACCTATTTAAACTAATATTAGGAAATGAAGAACAAACTCAAATAACATGAAAGTAAATCCTAATCTAGCCAATAGATTGATGATCTCATGGGGGAATTGGTGCCAATGGAGTGTTGCAATTGGCCCTTTCCAAATTCCTATGTTGCAATGTAGATTGATGAAGAAATGGTCAAATCTCCAAAGAGATTTGAGCATAACCTTGGCGCAAATATGAAAATGTGGTGAATGCTTGGATATGATGAGAAAAATTAGTTCTCAATTGGAGAGAGTAACTTTGCATGTGAATTGTGGATGAAGATTGAGGAGAAGAGTCTCCAATTTATAGATTTCTATTTGGAAGAAGTGAGCAAGATTAAGCAATGTGGGACAAAAGGTAATCCAGTGGCATTGTGCCACTTGTCCAGATGTGATTGGATGAGGAATGAACAAATTTTGGCCAATGTGCATGATAAATGCATAAATTTGAATTTGAAATGGTGAGTTGACTTGTTGAAGGGGGAAGAGAAGTGAAGTTAATGTCACTTGGCTCAAGCTCAAGGACATGTAAGAGGCATTGAATGCCTTGTTGAAAGGACCAAGTCCACTTGGCCTTTTTGAATTCAAATGAGGGAATATTCCCTTTTGATGCTTTGTGAGGGAAAACAGACAAATTAATAAATCAAAGTAATTGATTTATTGTGCAACTTGCATTCTCTAGAGTATTTTAAGGAGAGGCATTAACTTAATCATGGTTTTGATTAACTTAATGAAGAATTAGATGATGTGACAATTTAGACTTAGATTTATGAATTGATTTAAGTCAAGAATTGAGAGGAAATGATTTGATTTATTTAATCAAGAAGGAATATGTTAGATTAAATCAAATAAGGTTTAATTTATTTAATTTAATAGAAATAATTTAGAGATATTAATTAAATAAAATGATTTATTTAATTAAACAAGGATGCAATGGTTAATTAAATTAATTGATTAATTTAATCATTGAAAGAGAAAGACTCAATCCAATAAATAATGATTTATTAAATTAAGAGATAGAATGTGATGAAATGCTAGGAATGTGATTTAAGAGGAAACGTTGTTAGTAATCGGTATCAGGTGTGCCAAGACAAAGTTGTACATTTTCCATGTATACAGAAGCCTAAGCCCCACTATTCAAAGTTGCCTAAACAGTTGCACAAGAGTGATTTCAAATAGGAATATCATGATATTATAACTCTGTTGGGTAGATCATGGGAGTTGAAGAGGCCCATATCTTTCATACATGGATGTTTTACCCTTGTTGGTATGTGGCGACTGGTCATGTTATACTGTACACTCTTTAGTACTGAATACTCTTCATGTATCCTCACTGAAAAGGAATAAAACTATTGTAAACCCTAATTTCTGGAAGCTTATAAAAGCTTGTTATAAGTGGTTGGAATGGGGAGTTGTAGCATAGCATTATTCATTTTATTGTACTATATTTTGCACTGGATAATAAAATCATTGGATGGCTGCGGTTTTGTGGATGCAGCCCAAATCGGGTGAACCACGTTAAATTCTTTGTGTTGTCTTTAGTGTTTTTTATTACTCTATTTTATTGTTCAAATCTGCATTTAACTTGTTAGATATCTACCTTCTAACCCTAACAACCCTATCACATAGATAGTGGCTAACAAGCATTATCATTGGGCTAGAATCATAAGCAACAAATTGGATGCCCAATGGAGAAGTGTACAAGAAACCAATAGGTTTACTATGACTTCATACCTTGTCCATATGTTGGCACACAAGACTAAATATAGGGGTCTTAGTTGCAAAGGGGCTATTGGGAAAGATAAAATATGGGACATGCACCCACAATTGTAGCACAAAAAAAGCAACTATAGAAGAGCCAATGATACATTATTTATGTATATTCCCAGGCTCTTGCAAGATGCTCTTCACATCAGGATTTCCTCTGAGGCCATGGACTTGATCAAGCAATATGGTCAATGGTTCAATCAATTTTAGAGATTCACATACATCTAGATACAAGGATCCCCTATTGTTCCACTCAGATTACCAAGGTATCTGACCAACAAGATCCTGATGCTAGAAGTGACAAAACAAATGGTAGGATTTGAGGAGATCCTAGAACAGGAGATGAAAAAGAAGGGGTTGGGAGTTGAGTTTTCCTTGAGATTAGGAACTTTGGAGGCATTTCCTTCTATTCAAAGTGCCTATCATTTAGAAAAGGAGATGGAATAGTTTAAGCTATATTCCCATACAAACAAAAGAAAATTTGATCCATATGGCAATGCCATGAAGCAGGAAAATAGAACATTCAGGCACAAGGATCATATTGAAGACTACTAGGCTAACTGTTGAGATGAGTTTGAAGTGATAAGGAGAAGATTCTCTAGGTTGCCATTGAAATCAATCAGATTGTACAGAATTGCAGAGGTGTCTAATCAGGTGCAAGAGGATGATGCAGACTTGCTCCAACACCATGATTTTCAGTCAAACAAGAACAAGCCATTACCTCCAATCAACTAGTCAGAGGAGGAGATAACAAAATTGGATGAAGTTACTAGACCAGTCAAGAAGTACTCCAAGTTATGGGTGAAGCATAATGTGTTGGAGCTGGAGGTGGATGGCACCAAGATCGCTTATGACTTAATGGAGGATCTGGAATCCCAATTTGAAGAGGAGGTAGAGGGTGAAAACGATGACACTACTGAGCCCCAAGATGAAGATAATGAAGAGGAGGGTAGCCCCCTCAAGATAAAGAGAAAAACCAGGAGTCAAACATAGGTTAGACGGGGAGAGAAGCCCTCTCCTAAGACAAAGAAGGCCCCTGAATCCAATATTACAACTGAAAAGGGAGAGGCTTCATAGCTGGTTAAGAAGAGAAATTTGGTCACAAAAAGATAGAAGGGTGCCAAGGCAGGGAAAGGTAGTGTTTCCATTGATGCTCCTTCCTCAGCAAAGGTTGTTGATATGGAGAGTTATGGGGAAAACCCCCAATTTTATGTTAGGAGAAGCTCTCCCAAACACAAGGCATCTCCTATAAAAGAAATGAGAAGTGCAGAAGAAAGGGTGCAGAATGAAGGGGCACCTACTAATGATGTCGAGGAGAGAGAAACTATAGGAAATAATTCTCCTCCACTTTCTCCTCATCTACAAATTTCAGAAGAAGCTACCCACAAGGAAGGAAATATATCAAACGATCTTGGACATCATGAAGCCGAAGATGAAGAAATTTCTACTACTGACAGTGGGGAATGGAGAAAATTTGTGCAGGAGATGAACCAATCTACCTCCAGAGCAAAAAGAAAAAATGTGGAATATGAGGTGGTGCAAGAAAGGCCACCTAAGTCTCCAGAAAAAAGGTAATAATTGAGGAACTGGAAGATCATCCAAGGGTAGAGGAGAATAGAGAGGAAGTTGTGGATAGTCCTCACCAAGACAAATAGGGACAAGAGGACTGGATGGAAACAAGAAAGGATGTTGGAGAGAATGTGGTTGATAGTCCAAATAAGGAGGTAGCTATAGAGAAATCCATTGTCCCCGAATGATTGGAGAAAAGGCTTAGTAAGAATCCAATAATTGTGCAAGAAGAAACTCCTAGCTAGGACAAACTTCTAGAATAGTGGGGGCAGCCCAAGCAAAGAAAAAGGGCCAAGACTATCTCTAAAATCTCAAGAGATGAATCTAATAATAGATTTATCCATGTTGCAGTGCCTGCGAGTGATAAGTTCAAGGATGAGGTCAGGCCTTCGAATTACAAAGTGCAAACTATTAATTTAGGGACAACCACCAAGGAGAAAGAAAAGGAAGAATATCAGGAATCTTCTTAGGCTATTCTAAGGAGATTGGACATAGAAACTGAGGAAAAGGAGAAGCTGCAGAAGCCATTAAAGGATGTTTATAAATATGTTCAACGTCTTATGAAGCCTCTATAAACTAGTGGGAGTGAAGGTACTATGTTGGAGGGGTTGTTGCCCAAAGAGGCTGTTTCAGAAATAGAAAGATTGAAATCTACAACTCACAACACCCATGAATGGCTTCAGGAGGTCAGTGAAAGGGGTGATAAATCAATTGAGTAGATCTTTGGAATTTATTCCAAGGTTGCTGAATTTCTTAAGGACACCTCACAATTTGCTACAGATTGCAAAAAGGTTGATGAATCAACTACTGATGGGTTGAAGAAAATTCTACAGATACCCAGGGATGAGTTGGCTAAGATGAATATCTTATCCTCAAATGAAATTGGTAAGGTGAAGGAGTGGACAAAGGTTTGGAACTATAGGAAAGAACTTCTCTCCAAGGTTTTGAACAAAATCACGAAGCTGTAGGGGAAAATGAAGGAAATATATGATATTTGCATCAATTTTCTAGAGATAATGACTGGGAAAAGGAAATTTGGTCAAAAGAACATGAATTTTAATAGATTGCAGTCATGGTGGCATGAAATTCATGCTCCTTCTAATACTGCTCCCATCACTAAGGATAATTTAGAAGATGCAACAATTTATATTTCAAAATTGGATAAATACCATGAGTTACAAATTGAGTGGACTAAGATGATGCCCCAGTATTTAGAAGAATATAAAAATCATAAGGCAAGGGGGTAGGTGCACAAAGATGGTTCCCAAAAAGGGGACTTAAGTGGACAATTTTTTTTTGAAATCAAGAAATATTAACCTTGGATGTGAAATTGAGGATAGTTACACTCAAAATTTTGAGATGAAACAAGAACAAGGATCGAAGTGCTCCAAGTCTACTTTTTAAACTACTAATTTATTTTTAAATTTGTTGAGATTAAGGGGTTCAAAAGAGGGACGTATACAAATTGGTGTTGTTTTTGTCAGAAAAAGCATAACATAGCAACTCTTGTACGACTCTCATACGGTGAACTTTTTTTTAGTATTTTTAAAACCGCAATGGTTAGAAGTTAGCTAATCATATGTAGTTGATGCATGATTTTTTTGATAGTTTTTTAATGAATATTTGATTTTTTACTAATTTTCGAAGTGGACACTTCCTAAAAACAAAATTTTGGCTGTGCCACCCTACAAATTTTGGAAAATAATTGATTTTTTTTTTTAAATTTTTTTGTAGAATGGAGTCTAGTTTCTAAAAATGTAATTTATTTGAAATTTCGATGAGCGGTTGATTTATAACAAAAAAAAACACCAAACATTGCTTTTTGCTAAAAAAGAGACATACAAACAAAAACAATTATGGCTAAAAGGCTTAATATTGTTAGAAAGTAAAAAAAATACATCATTGGATAGCTAAGAGAGAATGTAACATTACCCAAATGTTCGATTTGTTTGATATTGAACCATGTGCAATCCTGACGGTGAACACGAACTCGATTATGTGAAATATTGTAGAATTTGCAAAAACACATCTTTGGTCATTGGGTATGCCCTCCAAGACTTTGGGTTGGTATTCCAAGGAAAATACCAATCCTAAGGCTTGGGGATTGCTAAAGCAAGATATAACGTGAGCGTGTTATAATGCACTCATGTTATATCTCATATTTGACATGTTTTTTTGCTTCTGCGGAAAACATGTCAACCAAGACATAATGTGAGCGCATTATAGCATGCTCACATTATGTCCTCATTTATGTTAAATGCTATTCTATTGAATGTATGTTGATATATTTGTATGTTTGTATGTACATGTATTCTTGTATGTCATGTATGTCTACATGTATGCATGATTGTATGTATGTATGCGTGCCTATATGTATCAATGCATGTATATTTTATGTATGCCTATATGTATGTAAGATTGTATCTACACATGTATGTATGTATGCTTGTATGGATTTAGGATTGTATGTACATATGTATTATGCTTGTATGTATATAAGTATGTATGTATTTATGTATGTCTTTAGAAGGTGAGAGAATTTTAAGAGAGAGAGAGAGAGAGAGAGAGAGAGAGAGAGAGAGAGAGAGAGAGAGAGAGATCCTGAGAGGGAGAGGGGTGGAAGTGAGATTAAGAGAGAGGGAGTGGAGAGAAGGGGTTGGAGTGAGAGGGACTTATCTAGGTAGGGTGGGAGGGATAGAGGGAGAGAGAGAGAGAGGTGGGAGAGAGAGAATTGAGAGAGATCCCGAGAGAGAGAGAGGGAGAGAGAGAGAGACAAAGAGAAAGAGAGAGTTATGTAGGTAGGGTGCCAAAGGGAGAGACTTGAGAGTGTGAGGGGGTTAGAGGGAGAGACTTGAGAGATAGGTAGTGAGAGGGAGTGGGAGAGAGAGGGAGTGTGAGTGAGAGACCTAAGGGAGGGAGAGGGTGTGGGAGGGAGTGACCTGATAGAGGTAGATAAAGAGGGGGTGGAGTGAGAGGGACTTATCTAGGCAGGGTGGGAGGGATAGATAGAGAGAGGGGAGAGATACAAAGAGAGAGTTACTTAGGTAGGGTTCTAGAGGGAGAGACCTAAGAGAGAGAGGGGGTGGGAAGGAGAGACATGAGAGAGAGGGAGAGAGAGGGAGTGGGAGAGAGTGGGAGGGACATAGAGAGAGATGGATAGAGGGAGCAAGAGAGGGTGGTAAGGATTTATTGAATGAGAGGTACATAGAAAGAGGGAGAGGTGAGATGTATAGATAGAGATAAAGTGATAGAGGTTGAGGGTATAGGGTTGAGGGATTAGGGTGGAGGACTTATAGGGTTGATGGTTTCTAGGGTATTAGGGTTTAAGGGTTGAGGATTGAGGGAATAGGGTTGATGGTAGATGGTATTGGGTTGAGGGTATAGGGTAGAATGGTTTAGGGTTAAGGGTTTAGGGTTGAGGGTAGAGGGTTTAGGGTATAGGTTTGAGGGTATATGGTTGAAAGATTAGGTTTAGGGTCCAATGTAAAGGGTAGAGGGTTTAGGGTTTAAAGATTGAGGGTTGAGGGATTAAGGGTTGATGGTTGTGAATTGAGGATTGAGGGTTTAATGTATAGGGTAGAGGGTAGAGGGTGGATGGTTTAAGGGTTGAGGGTTGAGAGTTGAGGGTTGATGGTTTAAGTTTGAGGGTAGAGGATTGAGGGTATAGGGTATAGGGTTGAGAGATTAGGGTTGAGGGTCCAATGTATAGGATAGAGGTTATAAGGGTTGAGGGATTAGGGTTTAAGGGTAGAGGATAGAGGGTTGAGGGTTTAAGGGTTGAGTGATTAAGGGTTGAGGGTTTAGGGATTAGGGTAGAGAATTTTCTTGGATTTAAGGGTGTAAGGATTGAGGGATTAGGGTTGAGGGATTAGGGTTTAGGGTATTGGGTATTGGGTTGAGGGTTGAGGGTAGAGGGTAGAGGGTAGAGGGTTTAAGCGTTTAGGGTTTAAGGGTTGAGGGTTGAGGGTTTAGGGTTGAGTTCTTAAGGGTTTAGGGTTTAGGGTTGATGGATTGGGGTATAAAGGGAGGGATGGATGGATAGAGAGAAGGAGAGTAGAGGAGGGAGGGACATAGATATATGAGGGTTGAGGATCCAATGTATAGGGTAGAGGGTTGAGAATAGAAGGTATAGGGTTGATGACCTATAGGGTTAATGGATTAGGGTATTGGATTGAGGGTATAGGGTTGATGGATTAGGGTTGTGGGTACATATGGTTGAAGGATTGGGGTTAAAAGTCCAATGTATAGGGTAGAGGGTATCGGGGTTGAGGTTTTAGGGTTTGAGGTTTGAGTATTGAGGGATTAAGGGTTGAGGGTTGAGAATTGAGGGTTGGGTGTTTAATGTATAGGTAGAGGGTAGAGGGTTTAAGGGTTGAGGGTTGAGGATGGATGATTGAGGGTATAGGGTTGGGGGGAATAGTTTTGAGGGTCCAATGTATATGGTAGAGGGTATAGGGGTTGAGGGATTAGGGTAGAGATTTTCCTAAGTGGGTTTAAGGGTTGAGGGTGAAGGGTAGACAATTGAGGGTAGAGGGTAGAGGGTTTAAGGGTTTAGGGTTTAAGGGATGAGGGTTTAAGGTTTAGGGTTTATGGTTGAGTGTTTAAGGGTTTTTAGGGCACATGGTAGATGATAGGTTGTCATTAGGTCCTACTACTTTAGAATAATTGAATGTCAATTGTCGATCGAGTAGTGTCCAAGGCAGTTTGCAGAAGGAGAGTATTTGAACAACCCATTTTATATTTTCAATTTTTCTTCAAACTACAGAAATCAAGTCTAATCTAAAGCCACTACTTCTTAACTCGAAAATAATCTCACTCTAAGAAAATCCAGGAATACTAAATTAAAAAGCATAAGACAACTAATTTAGAAAGCATTATGACTAAACTAGAAAGCATAGAAACAAGAAAACTAAACAACTAGTGTATTAGAGAAACAAAAAAGTAAGGCAATAGACAATTAAACATCTTTTAAATAGTAAATGAATATTATCAACTATAGAAGATAACTTATAAAAATTCAAACAATGGTGCTCTGGAACAACAGACTCGACTCTTCAACAACTTGTTACTTCCTACTGAACAACGATTTACCTTTAACAAAGAAAATAACTTAACAATAAAATACTTATCTATCTAGGCTAACTCCCCTCGAGTGGCCAGCTTGTGGGCTACTAATTCATCTTTAGCTCACATAAACTACATATTCTCAAATCCTCTTATTACAAACAATCACCATCATTCAAATTCAACATTTACCAATAGACATAAATTAGATAGCTCCCTCTCTATTTACCATGTGAACAACATAATGATACTCCCTCTCTGTCTTATTCACTACTTATGAAATTACAATTTTATAGATAACTTTTTAACTAAATCCTAAATTTAAGATGGCATGGATAGCCATTGAAAAAGTATTCCTTAACTTAAAACTAACTTGATGTCTTTAAATCTTTAAAACATGTAGAAGGCTCGAGAAGAGCCATAAATTTTTTAACAATAGAATTTTAAAGAATTGAAACTGAATCTTCAGCGCATCATCCAAGCATCTAGGAGTGGGTTCGCAACATTACTCTTGAGGCACGTGCTGGCTAAACTTCTGCAACAGCTGCATGATGACCTGTTAATCCCTAAAAAAACACTCAAATCAACCCATTAATCTTGCTTTGGACAATTTCCTCAATTGATCAAAAGAAAGAAAGAAAGCATAATTTTCCTTAAAATAAGTAATTACTTCTCCTAAAGTTTAATAAATTAGCACAGGCTTAGGATTGAATTAGCAAAAGTAAGCTTTCCAGATTTTATTATGATGAGGTTATTTTTACCTCATCATTTCCTCCCCTACCTAATTTCTGGCAGGTCCTCCTGCTCCATGGTTAAACCCCTGAGTTCTATTCCATTCTTCATAAAGAGTACTGAGATCATGTTTTTCACTGGCTGATGCATTTAAAGTTTCAGGGTTATGAATGAACCCTCTATGGAACATCACACTCTGTCTCCACTCATTAAAGAGTCTGTCATTTTGATCTGTGGAAATATTAAAGGCCAGGGGTGGATTAAGTAGCAAGGGGGGCCTGTATTTCATTCCTATCCATTTTGTTCTTAGGGTTTTCAGGATTTTAACTAGAGTATCAGCCCTTCTAAATGACCATCTGATGTTTAGAGAAGAAATAACTTATCTTTTCTTTAAATAAGCTGGAAGAGGGGTGAACCTTTCCTCGCATGCATGCCATGCTTTTCCAATTAATTTCTATCCATTTTCCATGAAATTGTCATAACACAACTTGAGGTTGTTGTCATACCTTTCCTTCATCTTTTCATTAACAAGAAGAGACAAAAATGTAGCTTTGAACCCATTAGGCCTTGAATTTGGGGACCTGATCTAGAGACCCACTGATTTCTTTGCCTGTGCAAATTATTTTGTTCAATCTTGCCAATGAATTTGATTTATCATGGTTGAGAGAAATGCCCTCAATTCTACCTCTCCAACAAACAAATTAATGAAGAAATCTGTATAATTTTCTAATAACAAATCATGCAAAAAGAATTGACAAATTAAATCATGGTCTTCAAGAGTTGATTCTACAAATATTTTTACAAAATCTTTGTCATTAGGCTTATAAGGTTGATCATTATAGATCCTAAATAGTTTCCATCTCAGCCATTGTTCATTCAAAAACATTGAGTAAATTCTCGATGGCCTTGTACAATTCAACAAACAGTCCACAAGTTGATAGGAATCCTATTTCTCTCTGTAGGCTTTGTGAAATGACTCTTTTAGGAGCATCGGTTCTTTCTTTAGCCTATGATTTTTAGTTTGGACATTTCTGAGGAAGTAACACTGTTCCATCCATTTTTTTAGCAGAGGCAGAATGCGGACCTGGAACCAATCAGTTACAACTGGTTCAGTTTGAATTGCTTTGGACTCAATTTGGGGTCTCACAATGCACTCCTTCAAATCTTGTTCTAGTTCAACTACTCTGCTGATGGATGTATTCAATTCTTAAGTCTTTATTTTCTTGTCCTCCTTGAAAGCTAAGAGCATGAGCACAAAATTATGTTTTATTTTCTCCATTTCTGTTTCTTTTTGTGCAATGTTCTCACTATAAGTTTTATGCTTTTCATACTGCTCTTGCATTTGTTCCTCCAACTTATAGATGTTTGAGTCTTTTTCTTGCAATTGTAGCTTCAAGCCTCTTATTTCTTGATCCCTTTTATTTATTATAGCAATTTTTACAGCCAACTCCTCTTTCTGCAATTCTATAAATTCATTATTTTTAGACAATTATTTCCGTAAATCATCAATTTCTACTTTATAATTTTCTAATTCAGCAATGGCACAACTAGTTTCAACTGTTTCAACAATTTTATCTACAATGGGTGACAAATTTTCTGGCATTCTGTCTTGAGTTCCATCATTGAAAATTTCCTCTATATGTGCAGAATGGAAAGGAAATACTTCACCTGAATCCTCTCTATTTAGGGGTATCTCGTCTTCACTAGCTTGCTCTAAAATTTCTATGGGCTCTTGTGGCCGCTTAGGCTTTTTCTTTTGTGAATTTCCCTCCTTACCCTGTATTGGGGTTTCAGAGAATTCAGAAGCCAACCGCTTACTCCATTTGAGTGGAGGTGATTCCTGGAAAATGATAGGTGTTTGATTTTTCCTTGTTTTCTTTTTCCTTGGTTTACTTGTGTGAGAATAAACAATATCAACCTATTCTTGCAAGTCAGGGGTTTTTATTTTATCACCGCAGAGGTTTGGAAAATCCTCACCAAGAGTGGTGGGATTAAGAGCTTATAGAGTTAGAGCCCTTAGGGGAAGTTGCTCCGGATGATGGAATAGCCTATTGGGATGGTTCCCCTAATTCTATGGTTCTTGCAATTGCAAGCTTCTCCATTTTCTTTAAAAATTTTCCCCATTTCCCCTCAGGTTTCTTACGGAAGTGGTACTTGCAGATTAACTGAATTAACCCGTGATGTTTCAAAGGCCCAAACCCTATTTTATACCTCTCCATGGAAGTATTTAAGGAATCACACAAGAATTCAGGCATATTAACCCTAAGAGCTGGGTCCTCCTTTCTGTGATGTAAATGGGTCAACATACGAAAGGTAGGCCCTACAACTATGGTAAGCTGACCTTCACAAGTAAAGTACTTTATAATCCATGCAATGGTAGTACCCCAAGGTTCTAATATGGAATTTCTCGAGAATCCCTTATTTTGTCCCCTGGTACTTATTACTACCATTGGATATGGGTCTCCCTCTCTAACAAATAATTTAGCTAATTTTTGGTACGTTATTTGAGAGGTTTCTTTTATATTTATGCTTGAATTCTCTAATCCAGATAAGCGAGAAATAATATTAGAGCTTACCTTGAAATGCTTCCCTTGAAGTACCACTTTTCCATTTGTGTAGTTCTCAGCAAAATATCTTACCAGCTTTTCATTATGGCCTTCAAATTTTCTGATGAAGTTTAACCACCCCGCTTCCTCGAACAATCTAGAGATATTACTCAATCCCAATAATTTTTCTGCTAAATCTGGCTCTGCCTTTCTTTTACCACCCCCCATTTCCTGATTTCACACTTTGCAAGAGATTTCAATTCCAGCACAGAGCTCCCATGCAAGATCCTTTTGAAAAGATTGCCTTTGAAATTACTTATTTGTTTTATTTGCAGCTTACGCTTCAATGATTTCCAATCTACATGGAGATTTACAAAAGGCTTTGTGGTACAAGTAGTTGATCGCTGGGTGGCATAAATTGCTAAATTGGAAGTGAGGTTCGTGCCAATTAATTATTCTTTATTTGAAAATAACTACCTATTTAAAGCAAAAAATTAATACTTACCCTCGTTCTGTGATCATTCAAAGATCTTAAACCTCACAGATTTGACAGGATGATGTGAAGGCATTGGTTGAAGTGACGACAGAGTCATTATGATATGGTGCAGAATTCTATGGGGGACGGAGCTGTTAATGAGGAGTACGGAGTTGGGCGGCTTACCTATACCTAAAGCGAAAATAGAAAGATAGGTGTATTGGATATTTTGGTAGAAGAATCAGGAAAATTTAAAATTTTTGAAAAAGGTGGCGGGAAACAAACGAACAAGTTCTAGAGCACGTATTTTGGTCAACATGCTCAAAACGAGTGCATAAGTTCCAGAGCATTAGTGTGTGGTGTAGACAAAACAAGAATGAAATAAAGGTTCTGGAGAATCACTGAAAGATGCAACCGAAACAAGAATGAAATGGAGGTTTCAGAGCATTGCTGGAAGATGGAGCCGAAGCAGCGACGAAATGAAAGGTTTTGGAGCATCGCTAAAAGATGTAGCTGAAGCAGCAACAAAATGAAAGGTTTTGGAGCATCGTTGAAAGATGCAGCTGGAGCAGTGATGGAATGAAAGTTTTTGGAGCATCACTGAAAGATGCAGCCGAAGCAGCAATGGAATGAAAGGTTCTAGAGCATTGCTGAAAGATGCAGCCAGAGCAGTGATGAAATGAAAGTTTCCAGAGCATCGCTGAAAGATACAGCCAGAGTAGCGACAGAATGAAAGTTTGAGTGACATGGAAAATAATCTTCACAACTTTGAACCTTAGTACAAAATGCCTCTTCAGCATGATAAGCTCTATACAAGTTTTGGAGAATCAGGCTTTGAAAACGTCAAGTTCCGGAGCATCGACATCATAATGTTCTAGAGCATCTTTGGAGGGTGCTCCGAAAGTTATTTTTTGCTTCTTGAGAAGTCCTACAAAAATATGAAAAATATTTAGCTAAGTACAAAAATGACAAAAGATCAAATGAAGGAAAATATCTCAGCATACATGCCCATTTATTGTATATTTTCAAAATTTTATTTAGTTTTTTTTTCTTTTTCTTTCTTTTCTAACAGTAGCCTAACATTATTACTGGATAGACTCTACCATGGCAGAGTCAACACATTGGACCTCACCTTGCATTTTGACCATCCTTGTAAAGTCTTCCCTGTTGACTGGCTTATGGTAGACACGTAAGCAATGACCATTAACCAATAGAGTTCACGTGTCACCATCGATTGGTTTTAACCGAACAGTTCCATTTGAAAAGACTTCCTAAACTTCATAAGGTCCCAACTAGTGAGCCCTAAGCTTTCCCTTATGATCATTGTATCTAGAATCAAATAACAAGGCCCCGTCCCCATTGTGAAACTCATTTTCCTTAATATGTTTATTGTGCCATACCTTTCGTTGATGTTGAATTAGTTCAGTTTGATGGATGGCGTGTAAATGAAGTTCATCTAATTCGCTTAGTTGCAGAACTCATTCAACTTGGGTTCTTTTTAAATCTAGACCTAATTCCATATCCATTTGTAGAGTTTGTAACTCGGAACTCAATGGGAAGAAGAGGCTTCTTCCCAAAAATGAGCTCATAAGGACTGAATCCAGACGTAGATTTCTAGGTTGTGTTATATGCCCATATGGCTTCAGGGAGCTTCCTGGCCCAATCTTTTCTTCTAGAAGAGACTATTTTTGTTAGAATATTTTCTAGTTCTTTATTAGTTACTTCTACCTGGTTGTTCGCTTGAGGGTTGTAAGGGGATGACTTTCTATGACTTACCTAAAAATGATTGGTAAATGCTAGGAGCACTCGACACATGAATTGTGGTCCCTGATCAGTTACGATACTTTGAGGGGCTCCTAATTTAAGGAAGATTTTATTATAAAGGAAGTCTGCAACCTGCTCTTCCCTAGCTATTCTTAAGGCTTGAACTTCAGCCCATTTTGTCAGGTAGTTAGTGAAAACCAGTATATACTCTTTCCCTTGAGAGGAAGGATCTATGGGTTCGATGAAATCTAAACCCCATTTTTCAAATGGTTCAAGGACTACCTGAGGCAACAACAACATTTACGAAGAAACAGTTGGTCTTCCTACCCTCTGACATTCATCACAATGATGAACATAGTTCTTAATGTCTTTGTGCATTGATGGCCAATAGTATCTGACACCTAGGAATTTGTGGGAAGTTCTCTTTGCGGAGTAATGTCCTCCCGATGAGTCATCATGACAAGCCCTTAGAATGCTGTAGGTTTCATCAGCTCTTACACATCTCCTCAAAATCATGTCAGGACCACAACAAAATAACATTCCATGAATCCACTTGAACAGGGCACTTTCCCTGATTAGCCGCTTCTTTTGCTTAGACGTGAATCCAAGAGGTATCTTAGATGCAGCTAAATAGTTAGTGATATCTATGAACCAAGGTGATTTTACAAAAATCACAAATAGATTTTTATCTAGGAAATCATCCTATACAGGGGTAATGTCATCTTTTTCATGTTTGATTCGTGACAGAAAATCAGCTACCACATTAGATTTCCCTGGTTTATCAAGAATCGTGGCATTAAACTCCTGAAGGAGCAATAGCTATCTCATGATTCGACCATTAACCACAGGTTTGTTCATTAGGTACTTCACAGCTGAGTGATCCATATAAACTGTGACCTTATACCCCGTAATATAATGATGAAATTTCTTGATAGTGTGAACAACATCTAGGAATTCTTTTTCTGTTGTTGTATAATTCTTTTCTGCTGGAGTAAGATTTTTGCTAATAAAATATATAGCATACTTCCCTCCGTTCACATCTTCTTGTCCCAGAACTACATCGATAGCATCGTCAGAACTATCAGCATAGATATGAAAGGGGATACTCCATTTTGGCCCTCTCAGAATGGGAGCAGAGACAAGTTTTTCTTTGATTTCTTCAAATGATTGCTGACACTCAGATGTCGAGACAAACTCTACTTCTTTATGTAAAAGAGAGAACATAGGAGCTACAATTTTACTAAAGCCTTCTATGAACCTTCTGTAGTAATCAGCATGTCCAAGAAAACTTCTTACATCTGTCTGAGTTTGAGGGATTATCAACTGTTGGATGACTTCAATTTTCTTAGGGTCGACCTTTATTCCTTCTGAGGAAATATGATGACCCAAGACTATTCCTTGCTCCACCATTATTAAGCATTTCTCATGGCTAAGGGATAGTCTATTTTCCTCACAAACTTGCAGAACTCGATCTAGGTTCTGAAGAGCTTCGTCATAGATTGACCCATAGACTATAAAATCGTCCATGTAAACTAAGACACAATAATTAATGAGAGCAACAAATATAGCAAGAACGACTCTCTGGAAGGTTGCTGGAGCATTGCATAGTCCAAAAGGAAGCACTCTATATGCAAATGTGCCCCAAGGGTAGGAAAACATGGTTTTTTCCTGGTCTTCTGGAGCAACCTATATTTGATTATAACCACTAAATCCATCGAGAAAGGAAAAATACTTTCTTCTGGCCAAGTTGTCTAGGACCTGATCAACAAATGGTAAGGGAAAATAATCTCTATAAGTGGCTTTATTGAGTTCTCGATAATCTACACAAATTATCCACTTCCCATTTTTCTTTGGGACTACCACCATAGGTGATACCCATTTACTATCAGAGATTGGATAAATAAATCCAGCACGAAGGAGTTTCTCAATCTCAATTTTGACCAAATCCTTTAATGCAGGATTGAGTCTCCTTTGCGACTAGTGAATAGACCTTATACTGATGTCAGTGTAAATGTGATGAGTACAAACACTTAGGTGAATTCCCCTCATGTCCATATAATCCCAAGAAAAAGCTTTGGATCTTTGTACCAACACATTAAACAACTTATCCTCCCGATTTTCTTTCAACCAGCTATTGATATTCAAGGTTTTTTTTGGTAATAGAATTATCGATTTTGTTCTAGGATGAACCAAGGTCACAACATACATAGGTCACAACAACATATTAAGAGGACAACTATGAGGTACCAGTTGGTGAAACCTTGTGATATCCTCATAGAAATGACTTGTTCTGGGAATCATATTTGCTAAGGGACACAACATTCCCATTGTAGTATAACTGTGCTCCATTCCACTTATATCAATTGGCTGCCTGAAAATCCTTGGAGCATCCATCATTTCTTCCTCATTTGGGGTTATAGCAAGGCGTGCTATCTCGTTTACTAACTCTTCCTCCACTTCTTCCCCGTGTTGTTTAATTACCACCATGGCTAGGGAGGCTAAACTATTTGAACCATTCAATTCATAAGGTTCATTAACCCAAATTTTTCATGCTTAGTAGGCTTAGCAAGGGGATATAAGAACAAGAGTTTGCTATCCTGTCCATTCGAAATGGTCATTCCCCCTTCCCTACAATCAATCTTAGTAGCAACCGTTGCCAGCCAAGGTCTTCTGAGAATTATAAGATAGCTATCCTTAGGAATAAGTGACTGAATTACCTAGAAGTCGATTGGATAATCCCATCCATCAACTTTGACAAGGACATTTTTAATGATGCCCTTTGGGATGGCTATAGATTGATTTGCCATTTGTAAGACTGTGGTTGTAGGACGTAAATCAGTTAAACCTAATTTTTCCATTACATCCACAGTCATCATGTTAATAGTTGCTCCTAGATCCACCAGTGCATTTGGTATTGTTACCTCATTGACTGTAACAATTATAAGTGGACTTCCAGGATCATCGTATTTCAGAGCAATAGTCTTTCGAGACAAAAAATTAGCTAAATAACCATCAATCTGAACAATATTTATCATTTTTGGCTTTCTCCCTGGTGTTTTGATACATAAATGCTTGATTAACTGGTTTAAATCAAGGATTTCTTTTATTGCTTGCAATAAAGGAACTTCAATTTGCAACTGCTTAATCTCTTGAATTAACACAATTTCTATAGCCAAAGATACTTCTGGAGTATCTTCCAGAGTTATGGACTTTAAACGTTTTAGATGTGGTGCCATCTTTTTCTTTCTTGGAACAGGATCCTCCTTATGTTGACTTAAGGACTGACCCTCCTCCCCCCGAGACAAGTCAGCAGCCCCTGCTGCTGAAAAAGACTCTTTGTCTTGAGGAGTAATATCCTACTTAGACGATGTGTCTCTTATTGGAATTTTAGGCTCAATTTCCTCCACTATTTCTTCAATGGTTGGTGGTTGAAGAGTTTGACCAAAATGCAACTACACATTTCCGAAGTGTATCGCATTGAGCCCAGTAACATTTTCATGTTCGGTAGAATAGACTGTGTATTTTGGCGATTAATTTTAGGATTAGGAAGCGGTTGTGCTGGAAGTTGAGGTTGGTTTACTTGCTCATTTTGAGGAGGGTTCTGAGTTGGAGGTAATAGGTTTTGTTGTTGATTCCTCCTTCGTTTAGTATAAAACTAATTTTGTGCCCGATTCCATTGGGGTACTACATGTTGTTGGTACCACTATTGTTGGGGTTGATTTGGCAATTGTTGATTGCCCCATGTGTGGTTTGTCCACTCAGGTGACCCCCAATAAGGAGTTCACCAGTTAGGTTGAGGTGGAGGCGACTAATTCCAAGATGGAGTCCATTGATTATGAGCCCAATTATTTTGTGGTCTCCATGTAGGATTAGGATTTTGTCCATAAGGGAAATTACCTCCTTGACGTTGGTTTAAAGCATGTATTTCTTCTTCAACCTGAATGGTTTCTTTTAGTATTCTTAATATCCGACAAAATCTCACACTGGTTTGTAGGATGATTTTTCTCACACACTTGACAAACATTGACTTTATCCAAAGGACACTCACACAATAGGTGTTTATTCCAACACCTTGGACAATAAATTGACAAGGTATCAGGGTTGCGGGTTTTAGCTTGTATACCATCTAGGGTGGTATTCAACTGCATGAGAATATCCGTTTTTAGATTTGTTATTTCTTCGCAGAGCTTGCCTATCTCATTAGACCCTTTAAAAAGATTAGTTTTGCAGATTCCTCCCCTTGTACGGGAGAAATTCCAACAAAACTCACATATTTCTTCAAGATTTAATTGAGATACATCACCTTTTCCCATTAAATGAAGGTTTCGTTGAGCGTCATCATCAAGACCTTTAAGAAATATTTTTTTGAGAATCTCTACACTAATGGTTGTTTCTCCACATCTTTTGGAGAGGAAGAGAAACCTATCAAGATAATCCTCCAAAATTTCATCCTCATTTTTCCTTAGCTTAAACAGCTTCTCCTTACGATCACTTACCCTACAGTAACTCTGGTATTTTTGTAAGAAAACAGTCTCCATTTCTTCCCAGAATGTTATACTACCGGAACCCAATCCCATGAACCAGCACATTGCTGAGTACTTCAAAGTTGACGAAAAAAGATTCAACTTTTGGTTGTCGTTCTTATAATCATAAGTCTGACATAGGACTTTAAATTCAAAGAGAAATTGGTCAGGGTCTTCCGAAGGCAAGCCATGGAAGGTTGGAAGGAAAGCTAGAGAAATGTTCTTCATGATAGTATCATCATCAGCATCCGACGTAATAGGATAGGTAGACATTCTAGGAGGCTGAGGTTCATTGTGGTTAGGTTCAGCTCTACGATCTCCCATGATGTTTAGAAGAGTATGTTCCTCATAAACAATTTCCTCAATAATTGGTTGTTCTCCCAGTTGCTTGACAGGTAAATAATGGAAAGCCTAGGTCGAGTAGGCTCAAATAATTCTTCAGAAGTGTGGTCATCTAAGCCTTGGGCTTCCCTATGTATGATAGGTACGTATTTTGGGGGGGTCTTTGGTATAAAACGTCCGTGAGGGCCTCTTTTCTGGACCATGCAGAAAAGAAAGCCGACTAAGATATTTTTGGCATAAAACTTGTATTCAAACCATCTCCTAATAACACTTTAAGCAAAAAGGATTTTTAAGAACTCCCTGGCAATGGCACCAAAAAGTGATAAGCTATCATTAGGTCCTACTACTTTAGAATAATTGAATGTCAATTGTCAACTGGGCAGTGTCCAAGGCAGTTTGCAGAAGGTAATTATTTGAACAACCCATTTTATATTTTCAGTTTTTCTTCAAACTACAGAAATCAGGTCTAATCTAAAGCCACTACTTCTTAACTCAAAAATAATCTCACTCTAAGAAAATCCAGGAATAATAAGTTAAAAAGCATAAGACAACTAATTTAGAAAGCATTATGACTAAACTAGAAAGCATAGAAACAAGCAAACTAAACAACTAGTGTATTAGAGAAACATAAAAGTAAGGAAATAGACAATTAAACATCTTTTAAATAGTAAATGAATATTATCAACTACAAAAGATAACTTATACAAATTCAAACAATGGTGCTTTGGAACAACAGACTCAACTCTTCAACAACTTGTTACTTCCTACTAAACAACGATTTACCTTTAACAAAGAAAATAACTTAACAATAAAATACTTATCTATCTAGGCTAACTCCCCTCGAGTGGCCAGCTCATGGGCTACTACTTTGTCTTTAACTCACATAAACTACAGATTCTCAAAGCCTCTTATTACAAACAATCACCATCATTCCAATTCAATAGTTACCAATAGGCAAAAATCAAATAACTCATTTTAACAGTGATTTGCAAAACCATGTGAACAACATAATGATACTTCCTCTTTGTCTTATTCACTACTTATGAAATTACAGTTTTATAGATAACTTTTTAACTAAATCCTAAATTTAAGATGGCATGGATAGCCATTGAAAAAGTCTTCCTTAACTTAAAACTAACTTGATGTCTTTAAAGCTTTAAAACATGTAGAAGGCTCGAGAAGAGCCATAAATTTTTTAACAACTGAAACTGAATCTTTGGCGCATCATCCAAGCATCTAGGAGTGGGTTCGCAGCATTACTCTTGAGGCATGTGTTGGCTAAACTTTTGCAACAGCCGCATGATGACCTGCTAATCCCTACAAAAACGCTCAAATCAGCCCATTAAACCTGCTTTGGACAATTTCCTCAATTGATCAAAAGAAAGAAAGAAAGCATAATTTTCCTTAAAATAATTAATTACTTCTCCTAAAGTTTAATAAATTAGCACAGGCTTAGGATTGAATTAGCAAAAGTAAGCTTTCCAGATTTTATTATGATGAGGTTATTTTTACCTCATCAGTAGAGGGTTGAGGGTTGAGGGTTTAGGGTTGAGGGTAGAGGATTGAGGGTATAGGGTTGGGGGATTAGGGTTGAGGGTCCAATGTATAGGGTAGAGGGTATAGGGGTTGATGGAATATAGTTTAAGGGTCAAGAGGGTTGAAGGATTAGGATAGAGAGTTTACTAAGTTGGTTTAAGGGTTTAAGGGTTGCGGGTTGCGGGTTGAGGGTAGAGGGTAGAGGGTAGAGGGTAGAGGGTAGAGGGTAGAGGATTAAGGGTAGAGGCTAGAGAGTTTAAGGGTTTAGGGTTTAAGGGTTGAGGGTTTAGGGATTAGGGTTGAGTGTTTAAGGGTTTATAGGGTAGAGGGTAGAGGGTAGAGGAATTGAGGGTTGAGGGTTTAAGGTTGAGGGTAGAGGATTGAGGGTATAGGGTTAGGAGATTAAGGTTGAGGGTCCAATGTATAGAGTAGAAGGTACAAGGTTTGAGGGAATAGGGTTTAAGGGTTGAGGGAATAAGAGGGTATAGGGGATAAGAGATTAGGGTTTAAGGGTTGATGATTGAGGGTTTAGGGATTAGGAGGGTATAGGGGTTGAGGGATTAGGATTTAAGGGTCGAGGGTTGAGGGTTGAGGGTTGAGGGATTAAGAGGGTATATGGGTTGAGGGATTAAGATGGTATAGGGGTTGAGGGATTATGGTTGAGGGTTGAGGGTTGAGGGTTGAGGTTTGAGGGTTGAGGGTTGAGGGATTAAGAGGGTATAGGGGTTGAGGGATTAGGGTTTAAGAGTTGAAGGTTGAGGGTTGATGGATTAAGAGTGTATAGGGGTTGAGGGATTAGGGTTCAAGGGTTGAGGGATTAATAGGTTATAGGTGTTGAGGGATCAAGGTTTAAGGGTTGAGGGTTGAGGGTTGAGGGATTAAGAGGGCATAGGGGTTGAGGGATTAAGGTTTAAAGGTTGAGGTTTGAGGGATTAAGAGGGTATAGGGGTTGATGGATTAGGGTTTAAGGGTTGAGGGTTGAGGGATTAAGAGAGTATAGGGGTTGATGGATTAGGGTTTAAGGGTTGAGGTTTGAGGGTTAAGGTATTAAGAGGGTATAGGGGTTGAGGGATTAGGGTTTAAGGGTTGAGGGTTAAGGGTTGGGGGTTGAGGGATTAAGAGGTTATAGGTGTTAAGGGATTAGGGTTTAAGGGTTGAGGGTTGAGGCATTAAGAGGGTATAGGGGTTGAGGGATTGGGGTTTAAGGGTCGTGGGTTGAGGGATTAAGAGGGTATAGGGGTTGAGGGATTAGGGTTTAAGGGTTGAGGCTTGAGGGATTAAGAGGTTATAGGTTTTGAGAGATTAGTGTTTAAGGGTTGAGGGTTGAGGGTTGAGGGTTGAGGGATTAAGAGGGTATAGGGGTTGATGGATTAGGGTTTAAGGGTTGAGGGTTGAGGGATTAAGAGGTTATAAGTGTTGAGGGATTAGGGTTTAGGGGTTGAGGGTTGAGGGATTAAGAGGGTATAGGGGTTAAGGGATTAGGGTTTAAGGGTTGAGGGTTGAGGGATTAAGAGGGTTTAGGGGTTGAGGGATTAGGGTTTAAGGGTTGAGGGTTGAGGGATTAAGAGGGTATAGGGGCTGAGGGAATATGGTTTAAGGGTTGAGGTTTGAGGGTTGAGTGATTAAGAGGGTATAGGGGTTGAGGGATTAGGGTTTAAGGGTTGAGGGTTGAGGGTTGAGTGATTAAGAGGGTATAGGGGTTGAGGGATTAGGGTTTAAGGGTTGAGGGTTAAGGGTTGAGGGTTGAGGGTTGAGGGTTTAACGGTTGAGACTCTCCCTCCTACCTCCTCTCTCTCTGGTCTCTCTCTCTCTCTCTCTCAAATCTCTCTCCCCTACCCTCTCTCCCTCTCTTAGGTCTCTCTCTTATTGTTAAATCAGTCCCAATCTCTCTTTCTCCCACTCTCCCTCTCCCTCTTTCTCCCTCTCCCTCTCTTAACCGTCTATGCTCTATCTCTCTCCCACTCCCTCTCTCTCTCAAATATCTCCCTCCTACCCCCTCTCCCTCTCTTAGGTCTCTCTCTCATTGTTCAATCACTCCCACTCTCTCTTTCTCCCACTCTCCCTCTCACTCCTATCTCTCTCCCCTCTATACTTAACCCTTAATCATTTAAACCCTTAACCATTTAAACCCTTACCCCTTAAACCCTTAACTCTTAACCCTCTACCTTCTACCTCTCTCCCTCTCCCTCTCCCTCTCCCTCTCCCCTACATACTTAACCCTTTTAACCCTTAAACCCTTAACCCTTAACCCTTTAAACCCTTAACCCTAAACCCTTAAACCCTTAACTCTTAACCCTCTACCCTCTATCTCTCTCCCATTCCCTCTCTCTCCCCTCTATCCTTAAACCTTAACCCTTTAAAACCTTAACCCTTAAACCTTAACCCTTCAAACCTTTAACCCTTAAACCCTTAATTCTTAACCCTCTACCCTCTATCTCTCTCCCACTCCCTCTCTCTCTTCCCTCTGTCCTTAACCCTTAACTTGTTGGGTCTCAAAAACATAGGTTTGAACCATGAGAGGTTGCCAAGCTCTCACACTGCTATTGGCCAACTAACAAGGCCAACCATTACAGTTGAACCTTCTAGTCTTAAAGCTCTACTAAACCTAGGTGGGTATACCTATATGAATGTTGCAGATTTTGAACTATGCTTCCTAATTTGACTAAACTATCCACAATGGAAAGTTGATAGTGGAGAGATATGATATAAATTTGGTATAAATTGTATATGCAATATCAAGGTGAAGCCTGATATGTTCAGTTAATGGATGTTAAATGAAATGAATAAAATTAAATAATAAAATATGGAAGACTAGTGCCTTGTTGGGTAAAACAGAGTCAAATGAAAGTCTTAAATGAGTGGTTCCTATCTGGTAAATTGTCTAATTGTTTGGCACACACATATGAGTTTATAACTGGTATAAACATGCAAGAATATGATTGATAGACACTACTTGAAGTAGAATATCAATCCTAACTATTTTATTCTTCTTAATGATCCAAATAACATTCCTAAACTACTGTAATTGACTGAAAGGAATTTAATTCTTCTTTAAAGAAACCAATTAATCAAATCACATATACACAACAAATGTGCACTGATAAATTGAACATATACTTGATATTTCGACTTAAATAATCAAGAAACATCAGATTAGAGACAATCAAATAATTGCAAAAATCCAACAAACAACTGATACCAGAATAAAGCCACCCAATCAACAGTCTTTCATTATCTTCCTTAAAATTTATACATGCAACATAGTCTTCTTGAATGCAAACATTCTAAAAATATTATGCTTGCCGTAATCTATCCCTATTCTCATCTCCCTTTTACAACTGATTTTTACAAGTATTTATACAATAAATTTTAAGGGTCACGACCCTTCATTGTCTGTCACAGCCATTCACATTCTGCTGACAGAAATTAAAACATTTAATTATATTGCCTTATCGAAAAATTAAATGATTTTTAAACTATAGCCTGATGCCTTTTATTTTTCCTTGATACATTTCCCACCTGTATTCTTTATCTTATCGATACTTTACACCTTACCTCCCTTTATTTTTATTTCCCCATGGATTTTATTGCTTTCATCGCAACCTCATTTACAATTACCTCTCAATTGCAGTCAACTTGTTGACCGACCGTGGTATTGCGATGAGACTGTCACGGTCGCTTCTTCATTGTTACCGCGTTACCACAGTCTTCGTTCTACCCAATGGCGGTGTGGTGGTGACCATCTTCAACCATCATCCTTACTACCTACAAACCTTCCACCATGCTACTGCAACCTCTTCCTTCACCGCGTGCAGTATGGTGGTCTTAACCATCACGATCTTCCTTTCATCTACTACCCTACCACGTCCTTCACTTTTGTTGTCAGTGGTAGTGTGGTGCCAACATTAACTATAATCTTCTCCGGCCACTGCATTACTGCGGTCTACTTCCTAACCTCATGTGGTATGGTGGTGTCTTGTCAACAATTATGCGCACTGTCAACTCGCCATTGCTCACCAGTTATCTCACCGCCATCATGATACCACTGTCAATTAATTGACTGCACGCGGTGTGGTGGTAAACACTTCATGCCCTGCTCCTTAACAATCACCCTCCATCACTCCAATCACCGCGGTCAGTCAGATGACTATTCATGGTGTAGCGGTAACAGTCATTGTGACTATGCCTTGCCTCCACCATGGTACCACAGATGGTTTGATGGATGTCTGCGGTAAAGCAGTAGGAATCAAAAGGATAGTAATTTCAAAGGGTAAAAGCTAGCAGTAGAATATATAAGTCATTTTGGCTTCATGGATGGGGAATAAATGGATCATGTTATGAAAGATAGGAAAATATATGGGTTTAAACAAGTAAAGACCTTAGGATTCTAAAGCAAAATTGTGGAAAATAATAGGAAAAACCCCAAGAATTCTTATGGAAATTTTGGTTCTAACAATGGCTCCATCTGGGGATGAATGATTGTGAGATCATTGCAAGGATCTAGAATATCTTTGGTAGAGCAAACCAAGAAAATAACATGAGAATGAAAGCAATGGAAGATGAAGGGAATGAAAGAGTGAAGAAAATAGAAAGTGGAGCGTGGGGAATGGAAGGTGAAAATGACCCTAATCTATTGTACATGGAAAAAAAGCGATACTTTCAAAAAGGGAATTCCTGAGAATGTCCATGTACTGGCAAACCCAAACCCTTCAAATTATCTAAACTACTGTGCATGGAAAAAAATATTTAAAAGGGGTTCAAATAAGAATTGTCCATGCACTGGCAATTCTTAACCCTCTGCAACTCCGCAAGAGAAAAAAAGCTTCAGGAACTTCCCATGTACAGGCAACTCCTGCTCCTCTCAAGACATGTTCTGCAAGTAGTATGAATCCTCTCCTATTTTACCAACAACAACAAAGGGTCCCAACCACAATGCTTCATATTTCCCATGTTTTCCTTTCTCCTGGCATCTTGCATTCCACATCAGTACAAGATCATTTTCTTCAAATTTTCTATTTTTTTCCTTTTTATCAAATAAATACCTCATTTGTGCTTGCAACTTTATATTTTGGTTTTGAGCTAGTCTTCTCATCTCATCAAGCTCTACCAATTGTTCCATTCTCTCCTCCATTGGTTCAAGAACCTCTATGTCTTCTTGAAGGATAAACTTGTAAACTGGCAACAAATTTTGTAAAGGCATCCTAGCTGTGTTCCATACACTAATTCATATGGGGATTTTCCAATTGCATTTTTCACAGTAATCCTATCTACCCATACAACCAATCTCAACTTTGAATCCCAAGACTTTTTATTTTTACCAAGCATTCTCCTTATGATTTTCAAAAGACTCTTGTTGTTGGATTCTTCCTCACCATTAGCCTATGGGTGACATGGGGCAGAATAAGAAATACTAATACCATGTGTACTACAAAAATCTCTAAACTCATTAGATCTTAAACACATCCCATTGTCTGTGATTAATCTTAATGGTGTACCAAACCTAGTAATAATGTTGTCCATCAAAAAATTGATCACAACTTTACCTGTTGCTTGCTTGGTTGGGGTTGCTTCTACCCATTTGGTGAAGTAATCAGTGGCTACCAATATCCATATGTGTCCTCCACATGATTTCTCTTGTATCTCCCCAATAAAATCAATCCCCCATTGATGAAAAGGGCTTCAACCTGCATAGGTCTAAGTGGTAAAGCTCCCTAATATTTCAATTTTCCTGAAAAATTCTAACATGCCTCACACTTTCTCACATACGAAAAAGAATCATTAAAGACTTTTGGCCAGTAATAACCTACCCTGAAGATCTTATGTGCAGTTGTCTTTGCAGAATAATGGCCTCCAAAGACCCTTTATGCATTTCTTTTAAAACATGTTTAGCTTCTGGCTCATCTAGACATAACAATAACATTCCATCCCTGTTCTTCTAAAACAAATCACCTTCTATGAATACATATTTGGATGCTTGTAATTTCAAATTTCTTCTTTGGTTATCATTAAATTCTTTAGGGCACTTCATATTTTTGAGGTAATACATGACGTTTGTATACCAAGGTGTATGCTCAATACTTGCAATTGCATTTTCTTCATCTTCTATATTGCAAATTTGATTTGCTTCAATATTTGCTTTTGCCATCAACTTGGCCAAACCCTGGCCTCTCACCAATTTGGTGATATGTATTTCCATATCAAATTCCTGGGTTTTATTAATCCACCTGCATCTCTTCTCTGTTACTTCTAACTGTGTTAAAATGTCTTTAACAACTGTGTGAGGAACATAAGCAATCACTTTGGCTCCAACCAGATACGGTCTAAAAGCTTTTGTGGCTTTTACTAATGCAAAGGCTTGTTTTTCTATTATATCATATTTCAATTCTGACCCCTGCAATGATTTACTAAAGAAGGACATAGGCTGCTCATGACCCTCATCATTTTTCTGTAGCATGACAATTGCTATGGTGTGAAATGAAGCAAAAGAAAATATCTGAAATGGTTTACTAAAATCAGGGGATTTTAAGATAGGGGATTCTTTGATGGCTCTTTTTATAGATATGAAGGCATCCATAGCTTCAACAGTCCAGTCCAACCTTTCTCCTTTTTTCAACATTTTAGATACAGGTTTAACAATCTCAACAAAATTGGACACAAACCTCCTAACAAAATTGATTTGTCCAAAGAACGATTGGATGGCTTTGACAGTTTTAGGAATAGGAACATTATCTATGGCTTTAACTCTCTCAAGATCTATTCTAACTCCTTCCTTCGACACAACATGTCTTAAGAGTTTTCCCTTTGTGACAACAAAATGAAATTTTTTAGGATTGAGACTAATACCATATTCCAAAGGTTTGATGAAGATCCTCTCCAAGTCTCCCACATGATTCTTTGCCCTTTTGGAATAAGCAATGAGATCATCTTGATATACAACCATTATAGCATTGATCAAATCTGTAAATGCCACATCCATGGCCCTTTGAAAGGTCACTCCTGCATTTGTGAGACCAAATGGCATTCTTACATAGACATATGTTCCCCATGGAGTTGTAAAAGCTGTTTTGTACTACTCAGATTCTTCGACCTTAACCTGATTATAACTAGAGAAACCATCCATCATAGATAGCAACTTACATGCTATTACTTTATGCAATATAGCCTCCATGTTAGGTAGAGGGTAATTATCTTTGAGGGATGCTACGTTTAAATTTATGAAGTCCACACACAGTCTGATATCTCCGTTCTTCTTTCTTATAGGAACTAGGTTTGACACCCATGTTGAATGCCTGATTGGTTTGATGATACCTCCATCTCTAAGCTTTGCCAATTCCTCTTGCATCTTAGGTTCTAGAGTTGGATTGATAGGCCTTTGTTTCTACCTAAACAACTTTGCATCTAGTTTCAATGGAATTTCATGTTGAAATAGGTCCTCCCTATATGCTTTAAGATCTTCATAAGACCATGCAGACACATGTTTATATTTTCTTAGTAATGAAATCAACATTCTTTGAACAGTTGGGCTTATTTTCTTTCCAATATATACTTTTCTTGGTGCCAGTTCAGTCCCTAAATTTACCTCTTCAATATCTTCTTTCTTAATTGGTGTTTGTTTCATGAGGGATCTATCATTTCCATCATATAATCTCTCCAATGCTACTAGTCCTTTGGGGAGTTTATTAGTTCTAAGTTGCAAGACCTTCTTCCCAAATACTATCTGCTCTCCATATATTTCTTCTACAAAGACACTGAAATCAATTTCTTGGGCCTTATATTGATCTATATAGTGAAGGAAATTCAAAAGGTCAGTATCATCATTAAAAATTTTCCAATTGTATATATTGTCAGGCACAACGGTTCTTGTTTTGAACTCAATTTGGGATATTCCTGCTAGCGTGATGTCATCTTTTCTTAATGCCACATTGGCTAGGAAATTCGCCATCATGTTTTTTGATCTATCCACCCAATCAATGGAGAAATCGTCAAATAGCCCGATTGTATCCCATATTGCATTCTTGTATTGCTTCAGCCTTTTATTTTTTGCTACATATTTTGATCTGATTTGTGACACCACCAACTCAGAATCACCCAAGATAGACAACATCCTAATCTTATGTTTGACAGCCATGTTCAAACCAATCAACAAGGATTCATACTCTGCCACGTTATTTGTACATTCAAAAGCCAAAAAAAATGAATATTTAAATGTTGTACCTTCAAGTGATATGAAAACTATCCCAATGCCATTACCTTCTTGACTGCATGCCCCATCAAAGTACAATTTCCACACACCTTGCTAATTTTTAGAAATATGTTTATCAATTAGGTCTTTGTTTACCAACTCAAGCTAAGATAATTTTACTCTAAAACTCCCCAAATCTACATTACAGAAGCAATTAAGTTTCTCTTGAGGAGCATATTCAAAAATTTGATTCATTCTGGGCTCCCTATACAACTTGACCTCTTCTCCATTCACTGGTATAGTGGCATATGATAAATCAAACTGCACATTGCCCCCTACTGCTGCAATCCATTGTCTTGATAGGAGCATTCCAAACTGGGGAGGTGTGTCAATTACGGTTATATCAATATTGTAGGCAGCTTGTGGGTAGGTTGCTAATCTTACTTCCACATTCTTCATTATTCCTACAACTGGAACATGCCTGCTATCCATGTCGTAGCATTTACCTCCTTCCACATCTATCCACATACCAAGTTGTTTCATTACCCCTACTGGCATAATATTCATGGAATCACCTCAATCTATGATGCAATTTCTCACTAATGAGTAAGGTGGTGAAGAATGGGTCCACCTGTGGTGTGTTCATTAAGCAGGCCTCTGGAATTTTTACCTCCTTCCTTTTATTAGTAATCATGAACCTCCTTATTTTTAAGGTTTATATTTTGATTCCCATTAGACATCAATTGTATGGTACCTTTCCTATATTCCTTGATCTTCATCATTTCAATTAATGGGACAAACATTTTTAGTTGAGATAAGGCTTGTATGAAATCAAAGGATGTACCTTCAGTTCTGGTCATCTTCTTGGGTTCTATCAATTCTCCTTTGTTCTCCTCCTTTTCCCCTTTGCATGTTTGACTTGGCTTTTGTTTATCCATGGTGACTTCCTTACCTTCCTCTTTAGGAGTACACTTTTGTTCTCTTTTATCAGATTGTTTATCACTTGCCTTCTTTGATATCTCATTTGACACCCTTTTCTTTTTTATAAACACTCCTCTAGGAACACCTTCATCTTCGTTCACTGTTCTGTTCCTCAACCGATATTTACTTCTAGCTTCCTCCATTGCTGCAATAGTCAATCTTTT
Source organism: Sequoiadendron giganteum (assembly GCA_007115665.2). Taxonomy (NCBI): domain Eukaryota; kingdom Viridiplantae; phylum Streptophyta; class Pinopsida; order Cupressales; family Cupressaceae; genus Sequoiadendron; species Sequoiadendron giganteum. The sequence goes on along the minus strand of CM021101.1, from coordinate 13,334,820 downwards.
AATCTCTTCTTCACTCGGTCTCCTTATACTGCACCTATTAGTCTATCATGATACAATGAGGGGGTCTTGCTCATTTTCACTTTCTTCATAGTCAAAAAAAACCTATTGCTCTGCCATATGAATATTGTATTTTTGATGATTAACATCATACTCATATCCTTCCTCCTTTGAAGATGAATACTCTCGCTCCAAAGAATTAAGACCGTGGGAAGTTAAATAGATGTTATGATCTTCCCCACCATTATTTTCCAATATATCTTCTTCTAGTATTGACTGAGCTGTAACACAATGCTCTGGGGAATGTGGTGCATAACAAACTGAGCACCAAGGAGTCTTATCTACCATATATGCTCCTTTCTTTTTTAAAGGATTTGGTGTTTCTTTATTCCTTGGTCTATCAATTACTGGCTTCCCATCCTTCTAGTTTGTATTATAGGGCATGTCATGTAACCTTGGTATTTCATTCCTATATGTATTCTCTTGTCTATTTGGGGGAGCATATGGGGGAACCCTAGGGTTTTCCATTTTAGAAAATATCCCTGCAACTTTTCTATTATTCTAAATAGTCAGCGCCATCTTTTGAGCTTCAGCCAGATTCCTAGGATCTTTGTTCCTAAGCTCATATCCTATCTTGGGATCAAAAGATTTCAAGTAGATGCTCAATGCAGTAGGATCAACCAACTTGGATCCATGAGGTATCTTATTATGTAGTTTGGAAAACCTCTGATTAAAATCATAAGCTGACTCATTTTGATGCTTCTAGATAGTTAACAACTCATGCAAAGCAAAATCTAATGCACATTGATTCCCATATTGCTAGAGAAACTACTCATAAAATATATGAATGGAATTAATGAATGTTGTCAGAAAACTGTTAAACCAGTCCTTAGCATCTTCAATTAGTGACATCATAAATAATCTCATTTGTACATCCTCATATTGCATATCCAGGTCTTGAATAACTATTTTAAAGTTTCTCAGATGCTCCTCGACTGTGACTGCACTACTTCCTATGAATTTTGGGACTAGGTTTCTCCAATTGTTATCCAGAGGGTAAGGGTATATCTGAAATTGGGTCAAATCAAACTACCTGATCATGGTTGTATATTATGGAGGAGGATTTTGGTAATGCTGATGCTGGTACACTGGATTACTATTTCCCATATATTGTTGACCTTGTGGGGGTACGTGCTACTAATAAGGAGGTGGTTGAATACCCTTATGCTATGGTGGAGCATTTTGATGTCCACATTGGTTCTTTGGCTGATTTCAGTGGGCCTGTGGGGAATTTGATGGTATCATGTTGTTATTTTTATGAGGGGGCATATATTTAGGTGAATTAGCCATTGGCATTTTAATCTGAGCCTTTTGGAACTTCAATTTCTCAAATTCTTTCATTTCCTGAAACCTTTGCTCATATTTTATCCTTGATCTTTCTATTTCTTGCCTCATGCACTCCAACTGTGCATCTGCTTCATTTTGGGCCATAAGTCCATGATTTTCTTTAGATGCTTCTTCATATTCAAGTCCCTCCTCAAAAAGTGTTGTTCTCTGCTCATACTCAAAATCTCTCCTTTTTAGCCTCAAAATCAGCCATGAACTCATCATCCTTCTCATGGTCTAATTGCCAAAGGGAGTTTCTCTTCTCCTTTGGAGTGTGAAGTCCTTTAGATGGGTTGTTTTCATTTGTTAATGCATCATATGAATTATGCATTTCCACCGGTCTTTTTTTGTTTTTAGTTGTTGGGCTGTGGTCATCGAACACTTTCTTGCCCTAATCATTTATATAAATCCACGTAATTTTATCATTAGGACCATCACTATCTCTGTATAAAGATCTTCTTCCCTGCACCATGTATGCTTCCACATTTTGTATACATATATATATGACATAAGTTGACATTTTGTATGCTTGTCCATGCTTCCATTTTGAGCCTATCTTGCAATCATTGCATGCCACATTACCACATTTCTTTAAGGCATTTTGGTTTGAAAAAAATCATGTGACCTTTTAGGTTAACTCTTGTACATGATGATTGTAAGTATTCTTTATGAAGCCTTTAATGACATATCTTTTAATTAACTTGAATGGATAAATTTTTGAGGAGTAATATTCATCTCATTACCATGCTATAGGTAAAATTATTTTCCATGTCGAAGAAACAAACAAAGAAGAAACTAATAGACAAAGAGAATGAAACCTTCAAAGAAAAGGAGAGAGTTCGAGTGGAGGTATATCGTGAAAAGAAGAAATTGGAAACGATTGAGGAAAACAAGCCAATTGAAGATGAACCTCAACCATCAAAAAGAGAAAAGGAATTGGTAGCACAAAAGGAAAAAATGCGAAAGAATCGTGGTAAGACAGATTCAGATACCGTAGTTGGAGACACACCCTCTACGACAAGTGAATATGAAGGGACACCATTAAGCACAAGAAAATATGGAGGGAAAGCATCTACCACAAGTGAATATGGAGGGACACCATCTACCACAAGTGAATATTGTTGGACACCATCCAACAGATCTCAAGTTGAGAGTACATCATCACTCAGATTTGACAAAGAAGGTATGCCATCATCACCATGTGAACCTCAAGGTATGTCTTCTTCTCCACCCTCGATCGAAGGTACACAATCTAGCCCACATCAATTAAATATTGATGAAATTACTAATATTGAGATGTATGTACCTAGGAGAACACCACCTAGAATTTTACATAGAAAGCCAAAGTATTTGATTAATATTGATGATGAGATTTTGTAGCACATGGAAGGTAAGATTTCAACACGCACTTGTAGAAGATATGCTGATAAGATTTGGAAATTCTTCTTTGAAATGCTAAATGAGACCGCAAGATGTCAACTATTTATTGAAATGATGTGGGGTGTAAAGTATAGGAACATCATGAAGAATCTTGGGTTGAGAACATTGAATGCATCGAGTGAATATACTATTGTGAAGAATCTAATGGATGCTTATGAGAGTGTGGGTTAGACCTCACACTCAAAGGATAGTAATGTCACCCGATGTGTCATTACATTGAGTTTGGTAAGCTATCAAACAAAGAGAGATCATCTCATTAGAAAGATGAGTGAACAAACGAGAATTAGTAGAAAAACTTTATCAAGAGCCATTCAAAGGCGACAAAGAATTGAGGGCACTGATTCAAATGAATTATGGGCATTCTAAGGGAAACTGCCACGAAAAGATAAAGAAGTTGTTGAAGCCTTGAGAACACTAATTGAAGAGTATTTGAAGAATAACACAAGGCCATCTCCAAATCAAAGGGATGTGGTAAGAAGGAGATTCGGTAGTTGGAACCATGAGCCACATCCAAAGCATTTTTTGGATATGACTCAAACCCAATTTTTTCATAAATTTCAAAATGATTATCCTCAAATTATTATTTCTCAATTTTTTAAAAAATGCTTAAACCTTTTTAGGTCAAGATAAATCACAAACGCACTACTTGTTGTTGTAGACTACATATTCTTTAACCATTAAGATGTTTATTGTTCTATATGTTTAGATTTGCATACTAACGATGTTCTGCAGGATTGTGGCATAGAAGCCCCACCAAAATATTCAAGAGAGTTCTTATCAAAAAAAAAAATTGAAATAGAGGATGGCCAGATATTCTATAGGACAACATGCTTGGATGGTTCATGCGAGCATTGTGGTGGCTTCCAGTATATGCTAGTATTTCAACATATGGAAAGCATAGATGAGGTGGGACAAAAACTGGTAGAGTTCAGGAAGTATAAAATAGTGGCATATGCTACAAAAGATGGGTCTCAAGAAAAAATGTGTGATTTGGTTATTGAGAAGATTCTAGTGTACTAGTTTATGTCTATGTTTCGTGATAATATACTATCTAACAATGCATATCCATAGAGCCCGATGGCTAGACATGTAATTCAAGCTATGCAAGGACACCTTTCCATTTGGCAACATAGTATGAGTGGTTGACTTTGCAAAGAACTACACTCTACAACCACAACATGAGGTCCAGTCATAATATTAAAAATCCACATAGGTTTTGATATTTGTGCACATAACATTCATTCATGCATCTGATAGTACAAAGGACCAAAGGAAGGTATTGAGGGAGTACCACTTTTACATTAGTGATGATCACACACATTCTCCAGAGTTCATGCAAGGTTGCTTCCAGAGTTTCTATAGTGGTTTGGCTCAGAGGGGCATAGCATATGGTTGACATATAATATGGTCAGATAACTATGCAACATAGTTCAAGAACTCACACATGTTCTACTAGTTGTGCAGGATGCATGTCATTACAGGTGTTCAACATATGTGGAAATTTTGTGAGGTCGGACATGGAAAGGGGGAGCATGATGGTGTAGGAGAATGAGTGAAAAGAGCATTAGCATGAGAAGTGTTAAAGTATAAAGATAGTGTGAAGTTGACAGATGCAAGAACAATCATCAAGTGGTGTAATACTTTGATGGGTCCAGGTAATGAAGGTACTCTTCAGTTCATATATATTTTTGGTTGATGGATGATACTAACATTACACCATATGAGGACTATTGTACACTAATAGGATTGAGTGAGCTACACTCTTTCCTTAGCTCAAATGCAGGTTCATGGAGTATCGATACACAAAATATGGCATGCTTTTGTTCTTCATGTACAATGCAAGCCTCGAATGATTGTGAGTCAAGGGAGTGGATTGACAAATGGTTGACAAGTTATCTTAGCCCACTTCACACATATCACCCTTTGACGACATTGGAATTGACACAAATGGAATCATTAGTTGACTTTGACCACGTATTAGATATAGTTCAACTAGGTGATATATCTACTTGCTTAGTTGTTGAAATTCCATATTTTTATCTTACTTTGTAGTGTATTCGTAATGTTGACTAATTTCAAGAGATTTGTTGCACATATCAATGCAGGGCATTTTTATGCAGTTATTGCAAATGAAGACAATGAAGAGGGAACACACTATTACTTGTGTCATTGTGTTGAGGCCAAAAATAAATTGGAGGCCCTAGTTATAGATGGAGAAAACATCGAATACCCTACAGGCTTAGTTGTGGTTATTGGAACGTGGCTTAGAAGGTACCCACATTCGAGTGTTAAACATTGGATGTGTTTAGGAATTTGACACACATCGTAAGATTCTTCATCACTCCAACTTTGTCATGGTATCAAATGTTTTTTTGACCAAATATGGGGGTATACCTTTGAACAAGACCCTGTGGAAGGTCCGTGAGTCTGACCATGAGGCAATACTTGACACAGTAAAGAGTAGAGCAGACCCAGATGGTTCGTTGGATTAATTTGTAAGTATATGCACATTGCTTCTTATTAATTTATACTTGTATACACATTAATTTGTTTGATGCTAATGCTATCAACTTCTTTTACTTTTCCTATTTGTAAGTAACCTACTAAACATTGATTGGTGTCCCCTTGTAGAAAATGTAGATATATGAGCCATCCAAGAGAATGTTAACCAAAAAATCAAATCAACATCCTTATTTTGATGATCTTGACAAATCTCAATCATGATTTTAAGCCATTACAAAAGTGTGTGCAAAGCTTGGTGAGGGAATTTCAAGTTATTCATTTGAAGTTAACCTTATCATGAGAAGCTATGATGTAGACATTATAAGAGCATCTCAAATTTCAACTTACTCTATTCATGTGAGGTGTTGTGTGCAATAGGTATGTTGGAATTCCCAATGAAGATGTATGACCAGGAGTGACTAAGTTGTGAGACCTACATGCCTATCTATAAGTGCCTTCCATATATTTTCATTTCATTTCCATTTTGAATGCTCTTTATTTTTCTCTTTTACTTTGTGTATTTGTAAGTAAATACTAAAAATTGATTGGTCTCTCATTGCAGAAAATACTAATTTATGAGCCATCAAAGAGAATCTCAGCCAAAAAATAAATGCAACATCCTTATTTTGATGATTTTGACAAATCTCAATTATGATTTCAAGCCATTATAAAAGAGCATGTGAAGCTTAGCAAGGGAATATCAAATTACTCAATTAAAGTTAACCTCATAATGAGCACCTATGATGTAGACATTTAAAGAGAATCTTGAATGTATGAGTGACATTGTAAAAGATCTATGAGAACAAATTACCTAAGGCATTGTAATGATATTTACTCAAATACTGTAATTTTGGAGTTCATGTTTGGTGTAGTAGCACCTTGTTCTCTAAATGCCTTCAATAGGCAAATTTGCAAAATTTGAATTTTGAAATGTAAACAATGTGAAAAGGTCATGTGAAGGTCATATGTAATGTATTCAAAGTCTCAAAGAGGTCATTAGGTGATTAGATAAGTGATATAAAGCATGCAAGGTCGAGAAAAACATAGATCTTTTGTATTCTTGAAGATTTACAATCAATAAAGTCCTTATTTTAGTGATTTTATGAGTTTTTCCAATTGTTCATTAACTTGTACGGCCTGTATAGTATTTTAAGGCCTTGAATCTTGTTGTTTAAGGTTGAATAGTGAAGTATCTTTCATTTGAATCTATCTAGGAGGGTATCCATTGAGTTTATCATTAGTTTGAATTGATTTTTCTCAACTCGATCTATAAACCCTCAAGATCGGGTTTTGAGAGTCTAGATAACCAATAATGATCACTCCACAAAATTTGACAGTTTAGATTAGTGGAGTAAGTTATTATTAGGATGTTTTAGGTGTGTGTGTGTGTTTATAGATGCAAGGGAATTCAAGAAACAAAGGTGGAGTTGTTGCTATAGGATTTTATGATGGATTTCCAAGTGAAAAGTGTAGCTCCAAGTGGTGTTTTGAGGAAAACTTCTCAAATGACTTCACAAAAAATGACTGATCTAGATAGCTATTATTGAGTTACAACACATAATTCAAAATCAATAGTGATTATCTTGGAACATGTGCCTCAAAAATGACCTTCTTCGTTGTCCTCATTAGGCTAACTAGGCCTAATTTGCAAAGGAAAATACCTTTAAACATTCAACAACCTCATGAAATTGTTGGGGCAGAAATTATAATGTATCCAAACCCTCAGATCCATAATTTGTCTCAGGAGAAACTCACTCCACCATGCCAAACCACAAAACCCTTATTTTATGCTAGTATAAGGAGGGTTTATTGAAAGGAATGGTTCCACACCTTACCAAAACATGCCACCACCTCAAACATTCTTAAAATCACCTAAAAAAACTTAAAAGACAATCACCCAACCTCTACATGGAATATTTTATCAACCCTAAGGTGAAACCTCATTTTTCATGCCCTTTTCCATCAAAATCTATAGGGGCAGCAACACAAACCCCATAAAACTTATATCCTTTCACCAAATAAGCACCCTAACATCAAAATGGGTTTCTATATATGTATTAGGTCTATGGAAACACAAAGAGATAGAAAAAGAGAATACAATCACCTTGTACAAAACTGTATAGTTCAAGGAAACATCAAATTTTTGGTAAAAATATAGAAAAATGCAAGGAAACAATGAATTTTATTGATCTTCTTCTAATTAAATGGTAAATTTATGCTAGGAATGGTAAATTTACACTAGGAATGGTCCTCTTTCGCACCCAAACATGCAAAATCACTCCGAGGTACATTCAACCAGATTGATCCCTTAAGAGTCCAAAGTGCTAAATGGCTGCAAACTTCAGCATGTTGTTACTTGGATACCATGACACTAGAAAATTCTCATATGATCCTACAAGATCCCGTTGGGCCCCTCTACAAAAACCTCTCTTGGTTTTGGCTATACCGGAGTGGTTTTCCCATGGTGGTAGATTTTCACTTGATGGAAAAAACGTCAAATACAAGTAGTGCAAAGTTACAAAGTGGTTGAAATTTTGTTTTGCAACTCACATTACCAAGTGGACTATTCCAATGCATCTGAATAGGTATGTTTATTCTAGGCATGGTCCTCTTTCACACCCAAACACGTAGAATCACTCCAAGGTACATTCAATCAAATCGATCCCTTAAGAGTCCAAAGTGTTAAATGCCTGCAAACTTCAACATGCTTAGAAATTCTCGTCTAATCCTACAGTATTGCATTGGGCCCCTCTATAAAATAATATCTTGGTTTTGGCTATCTCGAAGTGGTTTTCCCGTGGCGGCAGATTTTCACTTGATGGAAAAAGCGTCCAGTGCAAGCAGTGCAAAGTTGCAAAGTGGTGCAACTTTCGTTTTGCAACTCATGTGACCAAGTGGACTGTTCCAACACATCGGAATAGGTATTTTTATGCTAGGCATGGTAATCTTTTGCACCCGAAAACATGGAATCGCTTTGAGGTACATTCAACCGGATCGATCCCTTAAGGCTCCAAAGTGCAAAATGGCTGCAAACTTTAATATGTTGTTACTTGGATACCGTGATGCTTAGAAACTTCTTGTCTATTCCTACAAGATCACATTGGGCCCCTCTACAAAAAAATCTCTTGGTTTTGGCTATCTTGGAATGTTTTTCTTTTGGTGGCGGATTTTCACTTGATGGAAAAGGAGTTGAATGCAAGCAGTGCAAAGTTGAAAAGTGGTGCAACTTTCATTCTGGAACTCGTGTGACCAAGCAGACTATTCCAACACATCTGAATAGGTATTTTTACACTAGACATGGTCCTATTTCACACCCAAACATGCATAATCACTTCGTGGTATGTACAACCGGATCAATCCCTTAAGAGTCCAAAGTGCTAAATGGCTGCAAACTTCAGCATGATGTTACTCAGATACCATGATGCTTAGAAACTTTTCGGTTGATCCTATAGGATTGCATTTGTCCCCTCTGCAAAAATCTTTCTCAGTTTTGACTATCTCAAAGTGGTTTTCCCATGGTGGCAAATTTTCACTTGATGGTAAAAGTGTCCAATGCAAGTAGTGCAAAGTTGCAAAGTGGTGCAACTTTCGTTCTGCAACTTGTGTGATCAAGAAGACTATTCCAACGTATATGAATAGGTATGTTTATGCTAGGAATGGTCCTCTTTCACACCAAAACATGTGGAATCACTTTGAGCTACGTTCCACCTGATCAATCCCTTAAGAGTCCAAAGTGCAAAATGGCTGCAAACTTCAACATGTTGTTACTTGGATACCATGATGCTTAGAAATGTCTCGTCTGATCCTATAGGATCGCATTGGGACCCTCTATAAAAATCTCTCTCGGTCTTGGCTATTTCAAAGTGGTTTTCTCGTGGTGGTAGATTTTCACTTGATGGAAAAAGTGTCAAATGCAAGCAGTGCAAAGTTGAAAAGTTGTACATCTTTCATTCTACAACTTGTGTGACCAAACAAACTATTCCAATGCATCCAAATAGGTATGCCTATGCTAGGCATGATCCTCTTTTGCACCCAAACACATGGAATCACTCTGAGAAATGTTCAACCGGATCGATCCCTTAAGGGTCCAAAGTGAAAAAGGGAAGCAAACTTTGAGGGGCTATTACTTAGAAACTATGACACTTATGAACTCTTCATCTGAGCCAATAGGATCGCATTGGAACCCTCTATAATAACCTCTCTCATTTTTTGTTATCTCAGAGTCATTTTCCTGTGGTGTCTAGTTTTCACTTGATGGAAAAAGTGTCAAATGGAAGTAGTGTAAAGTTGCAAAGTGTTGCAACTTTGATTTTTTAATTTGTGTGACCAAACTAACTGCTCCAACATGTCTTGATAGGTAGTTTTATGCTAGGCATGGTCCTCTTTCACACCCAAACATGCGGAATTGATCCAAGTTGCATTCAACTGACTTGATCCCTTATGATGGCATGCAAAACAATGGAAAAGAGAAACATACACACGATGGTTGAGAAGTCCGAGTACTCCACACAAAAAGTGTATGATCATTGGTGCAGAGCACATTGTTCCTCCATTTGATGAAGAAGGTTTAGTTTAGTGGTTTTAGTCATTATAATGTCAAATAAAGCCACGATAGCCCATTATGTAATATTGCTTTTTGTTTTGAGTTAGTGTGGGGTAATTTGAGTCAATTATGTAAGTACAAATAAGAAAATAGTATTGGTAAAGGAATTGGAAGAGATTACTAATGTTTCCCTTGTTCAAAATTCAGAATTTAGGCCTTAAAAGCAAGGCTAGACGAGGTGAAAATAAAACATTGCATGAGAATAAGTTAGAATAGGTTGGAAATAGGGTGACGTTGTGGAGTTTGATGTGTTCAAATGGTCTGCAAGGACAGGGAGGTCAAAATTATGTTATGGCATGATGCCCTAATTAGGAATAGAGGGGTTTTGAATTAAAAAGAGAGGTTTGAGGGAGTAAAAGTTGGTAAAGTCAAGGGGCAGCATAATTTGGTGGTCAATTAAGTTTGTGCAGGTAGAATGAAGAGTGTTGGAAGAGGTTTTGAGGTTGTATGATGTATGGATATGAGGTTTTCAATAAACCCTAGTGAATTTTGATAAAAGTGAGGGTTTAGAGGCTAGTGGGGTTAGAGGGCCAATCACGCCCTAAAAATTATGGATTTTGTGGATTTGCAAACTGGTAAATGCTTCCCAATGGTGTTTTTAAATTGGAAGAGAGATTGAGAGTGTTTTGCTCTATTAAATAGACCTATTCAGGGGTCTAGGATAGAGTTGAGTCCATTTCTTATTTCTATTATAAATTATAACTTGCTTTCTCTCGAGTGCATTTCGTATATAAAAAATAATATTGCAAAAAGTTGACATATAAATCTTTCAACGTGTTTATATGGTGACACATCAAGAAAATGTTGGAATCTTTTTATGAATCATTTCATCGAATACCAATTGAAAAAATGTTTTTTGCTTTTAGATAAACTTGTTTAGCATCAATCAATTAATATTCAAGACAAACCATGAAGGACAATAATGATCAATGCTAAGGCTAACCAATTAATAAGTATACACATGAATATTTCAAGCATGTACATATGAATAGGGGAAGCACAAGTACTCAAAAACACATAAGCCTTGAAGTATACACACAAATACATAGTATACACAAATTAATACAAATTATATGCATGAATACAAGGTATACGCATGAAAACATGTAAATCGTAAAGTATACATTGGAACACACATAAGTCACAAAGTATACACATAGGTTGTAAAGTATACTCTTGAATACACGTAACTCATATCTATTGAACCATTAATTTAGAATGCAGATATGGACACCATCGATAAAAAATATTTGTAGGCATACATCAATATATGCCGATATAAGTATGAAATATATGTACAAAATAGCCATATAGGCTTACGAGAATGCCATATAGGCATATAATGTCAAATATGTCCAATACAAAATATAACAAAACTATCATGTAGGCATACAACAAAGGGCTGTAGAATCAAAAATCATTTCTCTCCATGCTCTAGAAATAAATTATTTCCCTTTTCTTGTCGATCAGATGGTGATAGGTCTGTCACTCATTTGTGTTGTGCTTGAGGAGTGCTCCTGCTGCTCATCCTAGTGTTTAGTTCATGGTGAAGTTGTAACTGTTACAATAAGAGGTAAAGACATGAATACATAGAAATTACATTATAAAAAATGATATATTTGACAAAATAATCACGTACCACCATCTCATGAGGGAAATATTCACACACCCATGCTCAGGTGTGCTCAAGCCTTGTATAAACCATCCAAATAGAAATTAAACTACGAATCAATAATGGTTTGATTTTTCACTAACTAACATCTATAACAACGAATGTAAATTGAAATTTACTAATTTGCCTCATACCTCCCCTGTCAAAGCCATCAAGGATTGTATAGTAGATGAAACATCGATCTCCATTGCCCTCACCACATTTAGAGGTTTTGACTTGCAATATCTGAAAATAAAACAACAAATTATTCAATTTAATCAACGATGTGCATATAAACTACAAAAATCTATTAAGTACAATTCATTAGTTAAATTATATTTATTCTATTACGTCCATGTAGGTTTGAGTAAATCCACTGGCACTGGGAGGTGTTCCCTCAAAACCTTCAATATTAGCCTGTTCAACATCCAAAATCATATATTAAAATACCATTCGTAAAACAATGCTATTAACATGTAATAAATTTATAATTGTTTACTAGTTACATACCCCACTGATAGCTGTACTGTAGAAATAAGTAGGCAGAGGGCTAGTGTATCCAGTCTCAACACGGTGACCCTACAATTTTATTAAAATCATAAAAAAATTTAGTTAATCTTGCATTTCAAAATTGAAATTTAGTAAATTAAATTCAATGAACATGCTAACTTTTACCTGACTATCAATGCCATACGCCTCATGAAAAATGTCATTTTCCTTCTCCATCTCTATAGCTATAGAGGGATCCTACATAGCAGCCTATTGAGTGTCAATGGGGTCATATGAACAAGTCACCTCACAAGATTGACACACATGGGTTCGAAGGCCACCACTTGAAGACTCCACTAGATGGTGTTGTAGAATAGGTCTGCTATGATGGATGACACTTTAGATCAAAGTGCTGATTGAATACAATGTATCTACATTGGCATTCTCGTTCATGATGAAAGGCATAACAATGTGCTCATGAGGCCACATAGCGAGAGCTCATCTCCCTTGTTGTGTAGGATCCAGCTATGCACCGGGTCTATCTTGAGCTGAGCCCCCACCTCTACCCTGGAAGTCCCTCATATCAAAATAATTTGGGATTTTGTTCAATATGAACTCAATGCATAGTTTCCTAAGGAAATATTGTGGGACTTCACAATTGTTGCACAGTGGGTAATCAAAGACCATGTACCACCTATCATAAAACTGGTTTCTAATTTGTTGGTGGTGGCACCAATGAATAGGAAACCTCTTCGCATTGAGGGTAAGATTTTGATTTGTGCATGGGTCAGTGAATAATGAGCATAAATCACCTTTTGTAATTTTTAAATCCTTTACATCTTTATATGATAGTTTATCTGCATAATAAGCCCTAGCTACCTACCTCCTATCTTGCCATCCAGTTATTTGTTTGCTAATTGAATCTACATTTTTTAACATATCTTTCAATGAACTTGCTACACTCATTCTTTCTGTGGTTGAACCATTTGGATCACTCAACCTACTGATTAAATCCTCAATTTTCTTTTTGTTGTTCTCAATTTCACTCATTAAAGTTTTTTGAGTGCCAGGAGGGGGTTGAGTGATTGGTGGAGGAGGTTGTTGTTGTGGTTGATTTTGTTCTTGAGGATTTTGTTATTGAGGATTTGGTTTCTCTTCTTGTTGAGGAGTTTGAGGGTTTTCAAGTTGATTTGCATCTCCTAAAAAAATATATATATATCAAATATAACCTAAAACTAACAAATTCAAAACAAAAAGCAAACAATCCTTACCTCTCAAACCTCCTACTCATCGTGGTGCCATCATTGCAAAGAAATAGCAACCATTGGTGAAGATTTTTGCACAATGCCTCCTCTTAGAATGCGAGCATGAAAAATGGGGGTTTTGGCCGTAGGCACAACAAAAAACACAGTTGAAATGAAGAATGAATGAGTTTCACTTTATTTTTCTTTTAACATGTCATAACACGAGCACGTTATAACACACTTGCATTAAGGGCTTGTTGTGGCCGAGCCTCAGGCTCGGCTCAACAAGCCATAACATGAGCACATTATTACACACTCGTGTTATGAATTAGGCTCGGCCACAACAAGCCATAACATGAGCGCATTATAACACACTCGTGTTCTGAATTTTCAAAATGTTTTTTTGAAAGTGGTCACAAATTGGCTACCCATTTCCATGCGCTCGCCCAAGGGTTAAATTTATTCTAGTTCTAGATCCAACTAATTTATGAAGGAGATTTTGGAGAAATTCAAAGGGTTGTCTAATAAGTTTTCAACCAATAAAGAGGGAGAAAATAGCTAGCTTGCAACTACCTAGGATTTTGTGCCAGTCATCTGACAATACAACTAGAGGGCGACCTCAAATTTTGTGCAATCAAAGAAATATGTTAAAGGAGTCTAGGCCGACTTACATGATGGTTATGAACATTAAATGGAAATTTTATTATATTAAATCTCTCTAGGCTGACTTACTGGGCCAACCTCAGCATGTAAACCCTAATTCTGGGCTGACCTAGTGTTGCTTTTGTATAAATTGAGGCTACAACTTCATTTGTAAGGGTTATAATTAGTGAGATATCGTCACTAGAGTTAGAATTGAAATAGGAGTTAGCATTTTCTGAGAGCAAGTGCTAAAACATTGAGAATACTTGAATTGTTGCAAACTTGGGTGATTCAATATAAGTAGAGACATTGTTCTTTGGTGCTCTGTCTAGTGTTCTTTCACTTTGCATGGTTCTTGTTGTTCCAAATATTTAATATTGCTTTGAGATTATTAGTTGCATGTAAGATTTCAGATTCAAATGTGATGCCATGGTGTTTATGGTTTAATATTCGAAGTGCTTGAGCAATCCTTGGTCCATACTTTTAACAGCTTTTTGATTTTACATTGTTGTGTAAAGTTAGTATGGGCCTTGAATTTATGTGCTAAGTTCGATTGTAGGTGTTTATTCATTTCAATTATTAAATAAGGTTGATATGGGTGAATGCTTCATGATATGAAAATCCTTAATTCCACAGAAGATTGCATTGTTTCTCTGAGATTGTAGGTTTATTCTGGGTTTAGCAGGAATTAGTTTTGAAGGGTTGGTCCACTTTGAGTGTTTAATCATTTACATTGATGGTCTGAGGATTGGTTTACTTTTTAGAGATCTCTCTCTAAACCCTTTATATTTTGTTATTTATTTCAAAATTTAGGTTAGTCTTAGGATTAAAAGCATCAATAAATTGCAAGATCTAATGAATTGGAGGTTTCCAACATTTGTTTTATAAGGTCCCTTGTGTTTACCAACATTTTCACATTATCACTGAGTTGTTTTTGCATTATCAAGACCTGGCATTAGAGACTTTGAGGTTATCTCTTGAGGCTTGCTGATAGAGATTTACTTTTCAAGAGAGATAGGATGTTATATTCTAACTGAGTTATTGTTGTGCAGAAAAAACCAAAAACATATTGGTACAAGAAGGAGGGCTTGAATAAGCAAGCTAGATTGTTTTATGTTTATAATTTATCCTCAGAGGCTTCGAAGAAGAACCTGATCTACACCAAGGGAGGAATATTTTCAGGAGTTACAAGCCCCTACGAGGTCAAGGAGGACTAGAAGAAGGGGAGAATCATCATTTGCACCACCTTTTCCATCCTCTCCATCATCTGATTCTAAAGACACCCCCATTCAACAACCCCAACTAGCTGTTAATCAACCACAACCACCTCCACCGCCACCAATGACTTTCTTGGAAAATAACCCCTCACCCTTGTCCTTAAATAAATACAATTTGATGCCAAAGAATCCTAAGCATTTATGCTCTAAATTTCACACCAATAACCCTAATAGGACAATTGAGGAGCACATTAGGATTTTATAGACTTGCCTTAGGGATAGGGGTATCAATCATGGTGATGTTGCATGTAGGATTTTCCCATATTCCTTAGGAGAGGATGCCTTTTATTGGTATAACCATCTTCCTACTGGGTTAATCCATAATTGGACTGAATTGGAAAATTCTTTCCTACAAAAGTCTAAGATTCTCATTAGTGCTAATGAGTTGTATCTACAATTTACCAAGGTTAAGAGGGAGGTCAATGAACCCATAGGGTTATTTAATAATAGATCTCATTGTGCATACACTAGGCTACAAACTCCCTATGTTGTGGATGATGCTACTACCTTGGAAGTTTACTATGAAGCCCTTGACAACCTTACCACTACCTTCCTGAAATGGAGAACCAATCCTCATAACACGTTGTTGGGTGCCTATACAGAAGTAGTCAAGGTTAGCATTGATTTGAGGAAAAATTTATCAAGGCCCTTGCCATCTTTAGGACCTACTTCTCAATTAGGAGAAATCCAAGCACTTAATGAGGTATTGACCAATCATACACCCATCATGAATCCAGTACCATAGCTACCCTTGGTCCCACATCTAGGTCCTTAGATGAATCAGGCTCCACCAATTCCTAATTAATCACAAGATGTTAATCAACTAGCCCATCCACAACAACAAACCAATTTCCCATCCTATCTACAAAATTCTAAAGTATATAACCAGTCCCCGAGCTTGGGAGAACCATGAGGATTTCATCAGAACAATCTAGGAAATGCATCATATAGTAATCCTGACAAAGAGAGGTTGGATGAATTGATTGAAAAAGTGAAGAAGTTGAACATGGAGGTAACTTATTTAAGGAACCAAAATAGCCAACTCCAATTTACTCAAAGGAATATCCAGTCTAATTACAATAGGGAAAATAGAGACTCTGTACAAGGATATGGACAAAACTTTGATAGAGGACAACAATCTAGACATGGGTTTGATAGGAGGCATCCCCCCCCGTAGAATAGAACATGGAATACTAGGCCCAACAATGGAGGTGTTACCACCCCATTAGAACAACCAACTAATCAGGAGAAATATTAAGTGGTGTGTACCTAGTGGAGGCAACATTGTCAGGATGGTGTAGACTTCACAAAGCAAATTATCACTCTGAGCTGGACTACCTAGAATTCAAAATTGTTGCATCTATCTTCTATTATGAGGTTGAAAACAACTCCAACAATCACGAGATAGTACCATCTAGCCCTTATGATACTTCGGTGTTGGTGTTGAATCATGCTCCGTTCCCACGAAGTGAGGAAAATGAGCCAGAGCCAGAGGTGGTTGAACCAGATGGTAAATTAGAACAAGTATGCAATGGAGATGAAATTTCATAATTATTTCAAGAAGGTACTGAGAATGATAATGGTCCTTTGGATGAAGAAGAAATGGGTGTTGAAGAAGTTCAAATGTTCCAACATCCTTAAAGAAAATATGATACATGAGGGAAAGGCCAAATTGTAATAACCCATCTTATCCTCATGTACCAACACAATACTTTTCAAATGGGCAATTTGATATGTCAAAAGGAAGGAATGCTGATGCAGGGAAGGAAAAGAAAATGGACCATTGTAAGGAAGCGCTTACTGAGATGAGCACATAATAGTTGAATGAATATGTAGCTGAGGAACTCAAGAAAATAAAGGTAAGCCTCTCAGCTTTTGAATTATTAAGGGTTCCCATTATTAGAAACTCTATCTCATGAGCTTTTAAAGCTAGAGAATTCCCCCAAGATAGGGTAGCTAGTGAGGCAGCTGTGAAGAATTCTAGTTCATAGCCACCAAGAGACCAAGGTCGGGGAAAATCTAAGGAAAAAGGGAGGGAAAAAGATATAGGCCAAGTTGCACAGGCTGATACTTCTATGAGTTTATTTCAAGGGAAGACTAAAACCCCTCCTTTTCTAATTTATGTCCGTTTACTTGGGAAAAATCTACCCAATTGACTCTTAGATTCAGGAGCCTCCACAAATGTCATGCCTTTTTTGATTTTTTAAGCTTTAGGAATTACACCTATTGCTTCCCAACAAAAGGTTACTCAGTTGGATAAGACAAAGGTGAATGTGGTAGGATAATTGAATTTAATTCCCATGCAAGTTGCATCAAACCCTAGGATTCAACAAGTTATTAACATTCATGTAGTAGACATTCCTGATACGTATGGTCTGATATTAGGCAGAGATTTTACTAAGGCTTTGAATGGATATGTGTCAACTGATCATTCTCACATGTGGCTTCCTTGGAAAGGAGTGCTAAATCAAATCAAGATTGAAAGGGAACCAAGGATGAAGTATGTGATCACTGAATATCAAAATACTTCAAATGAGGTATTAGTATCAAAAATCAATTTGGGGAATTATGTACTGGTAGCCCCTCCTCTGGAACCAGACACAGATGAATTTTTTATGTTGCATAGTGTCCCTAAGGAACTCACTGAAGATTCCAACAGTATTGGAGCACTAGTAGAATCAATAGAAGAAGATGAAGACCAAGAGGATAACCTTCTTAGTTTGTTAGACAACTTCCAGGAGTTCATTCAAAAGTACATAGAAGATCAAATTCAGCTTGGTAGGAATACAAATTTTGAAGAGTTGCTTCTTCCAAATTGGTACAAGGTTCATAATGCATCCCATCCTAAGCTAGAATATTTCTTATGCCAAACAACAGTGGAGCAAATAAAGAGTTGCATTAATCCACCTCTAGATGTTAGGATTGATGTGCAGAGCATTTAGGATGACCCTAAGGGTAAACAACCAATGCAGGAGGAATCTCCTAGCTGTAGCCGAAGCAATGAGAATAAATCAAAGAGGTAAATTGCTGCTGGTTGTTGGACACTTAGATTTGATGGATCAAAGTCAAAAGAATGGGCTAGAGCTGGGTTTGAGCTAATCATTCCTAAAAGTAAAAATTTCTTTGTTGCTCATAGACTTTAGTTCCATTGTACTAATAACGTTGCAGAGTATGAAGCTTTAATTCATGGATTTTTGATGGCACTAAAGAAGAGAGTAAAAAAATTTCAAGTTTTTGGAGATTCTAAGTTGGTAGTTAGGTAAGTCAGAAAGCAGTACTCATGCCACGATAAAAGAATGACCAATTATAGGCATAGAGTATGGGATTTAATTGAAGGATTCAATGCTTTCAACATTCAGTTGATACCTAGGAGTAAGAACCAAACTACAGATGCTCTAGTGTAGGCTGTTGGAACTTTACAACCCTTATCACTTTTAGGATTAAAGAAGTTCACTATGGAGCTTACACCAGTTCCCTTGGTACCTAATAATGTAACCAATTTTAGGTGTTTGAGGATGATAAGCACATTCTTTATTTCATCACAATATCTAATGTTTTCACTGCTCAAATAATTGATGATGTAGAGCCTTAGGAAAAAGAAATGGACTTGGAAGGAGTCATTAATTTGAAAACCAATAAAATCCCAAAAGGGATGGTTCAGCTAGAAAGGATCTTTGATTTGGATAGAATAAAAGATCAGGAACAACAAGGTAAGAAGGATTAAATTAGTAGTCAATGTGACACACACAAAATGTGAACTTCTAATAAAGTGAAGAATGTTTTCATTAGGAAAGTGTGTAATCTAGAGGAAAGAAAAGGAATCATAGATGTGCTTCATACCCCAATGTTATAGCCTAGAGTTATGAGGATCTAAAGACATATGATACTTTGATTATTACACACACTATTCCTCTCAAACTAGGTGCCAAGCCTTTCAGACATAGGCAAAGACCAATCAATGCTTTGCTGGAACTGATTATACAGAGGGAGCTAAAAAAGTTATTATCTTCTTGTATCATATTTCCAATTAGACATTCTACTTGGGTTGCTAATTTGGTTCCATTAAGGAAGAAAAATGAAGAAATCAGACTTTGCATTGATTTCATAAATCTTAATCGAGTGTCGGAGAAGGTCAACTATCCTGTCCCATCACTGGATGAAGTATTACAAATTTTTAATAGATCCCAGATGAATCCTTTTCTTGATGGATGGTCAGAATATAACTAGGTTATGGTACAGTACGAGGAAAAACACAAAACTACTTTCACAATGAAATGGGGCACCTTTGCTTATAGGAGAATTCCTTTTGGGTTAATCAATGTAGGGGAAACCTTCCAGAGGGCCATGGATATCACCTTCAAGGACATCATTGGTAAGTGTATCATAATTTACATGGATGATTTAACTATCTTTTCCAAGAAACGAGAGGATCATATTGCAGATTTATGCAAGGTATTCCAAAGATGCAGAGAATTTGGAATTTCACTTAACCCTAAGAAGTGTATCTTTGGAGTCACTAAAGGGAAGCTGTTGGGTCATGCCATCTCAGAAGAAGGCATATCTATTGATCCAAAATGAATAAAGGCTATATTGAAAATTCAACCTCTAGCCAGTAAAAGGAGATGAAGTCCTTTTTTGGGAAAATCAACTTTGTCAGGAAGTTTATTACTGGCTTTGCAAAAATAGTTAAACCTTTGAATGGAGCACTAAAGAAAGGAGGATTTTGCAGAAATTAAGTAGGCAATAGCTGAATCCCTAGTGTTGGTGAGTCCTGATTATTCCAAGCCTTTCTACATATATTCATTTTTCTCTGATCATTCCTGTGCTGGACTTTTAACTCAAAAATATGTCCAAGGAAGTGAGCACCCTATAGACTTCATGAGCACTCTGTTAAAAGATGTAGAATTGAGATATCCTAGTGTGGAAAAGTAAGATTATGCTTCGGTCTAGTATGTGAAGAAGTTTAGACATTACATCTTGAGAAATAAAGTCTATGCAATAGTGCCTAATCCTGTAGTTAAGCTCCTACTGATGTAGAGAACAAAGAGAAAAATGGGTCATGATGCTACAAGAGTATGAAATTGAAATACAACCCATGAAGCTGGTGAGAGGACAAGGGTTGACCAAGACTATGGTAGAGATTGGTCTTGATATTACAACCCAATAGTACCACCTATAGGATGTCTCTCTAGGTGAGTGGTATGACGACATTGTGTACTATTTGTTGAATCAAAGGTGTCCTGATCATCTCAACACATTGCAGAGGAGAGATTTGTGCTTGAAGAGTGACAACTATATGCTGAAAGGGGCTATCCTATAGAAGAAGAATCACAAGGGAATTTAACTTTGCTATCTTGGAAAGGAGGAGGCTACTCAAGTGATGATAAAGTTCCATGATAAGTATGGTGAAGGTCATGGTTCCAGACCAGCTACTACTCATCAAATCATGAGAACAAGTTATTATTGGCCAACTCTCTTTAAAGATACGCACAATCATGTGCGAACCTGTCATGTATGTCAGACTACAACAAGCAAGGAGAAGCACGCAACACTTTGGCTCCAACTGGTAGTTGAGGTAAAACCATTTGTGCAATGGGGATTGGAATTTATTGGTCCAATCAACCCACCATCCTTAGCAGGCCATAGGTACATTCTCATCGTAACTGATTATTTTACTAGATGGACTGAATCCCTTGCCTATAAACAGTGCACTTCAGAAGTGATAATCAATTTTCTAAAATCTAGTATTATCAATCATTTTGGTTGCCCATTTTCTTTAGTTTGTGATAATGGTCCTGCATTTGCCTCCCTTAAGTTTTTTGGCTGGGTGTTTGATCATGCTATCATTGTCAAGTTTGCTTCTAGTTACTACCTGTAAGGAAATAGTTTGGCTGAGTCCAAAAACAAAAACCTTTTGACGATCATTTGTAAATTGTTAGAGAGGAACCCTAAAGATTGGCACACCCAACTTAGATTTTTCCCTCTGGGAAGATCGTACTAGACACAAGTGCTCTCTAGGAACTTCTCCTTATCACCTTGTGTATGGTCTTGAACTAGTGTTTCCCATTCAACTGAAAATCCCCACCATGCAGTTCATTAACAATTACTATGATGAAGGGGATAAGCGTGAGGCTCACTTGGATGAACTTTTACACCTTGAAGAGAAGAGAGATGAAGCATTAGAGAAATTTCTGAAACGTCAAGGTGTTGTCAAGATATGGTTTGATCGAAAGGCCTGAGTAAAAGCATTTAGAATCTCTGACCTGGTCCTGTATTGGGACAAGGCACATTATAAGAAGGGAGAACATGGAAAATTTGATAAGCTTTGGCTTGGTCCCTTCAAGATTGTAGAGATATTAGGAGATAATGCTTTTCACTTGAAAAATCTCACTAGAGAGAATGTCCCATTGCCTGTCAATGGGCAGTATTTGAAGCATTACTTCCTGGTGTGAGCTTTTTATAGCTTTTCCTTGTACATAGTTTAGGGGTTATTTTCTTTTTGTTTTCTCTTTTTTTTATGTTGTTTTTGGTGTTAGGTTCTTTTTCTTTCCTTTGTTTATCTATTTTCTTCTTTGGTTAGTGTAGGTCTACTTTAGTTTAGGTTTGGGTTCGCTTCTATTTTCTATTTTCAGTTTTTGGGCCCCTACTCTCTTCTAGGCATGTTGCACTTGCATAACAATCATTGTGTTCTTGAGGATTGTTCTAAGTATTTCTTTTGAAAAGTCTAATCATCCTTCTAGAATAAGTTGGTGAAAATCCTCTACTTAGTGTCAGATGTGTTACATGCTTGAAGTGGATGTGTCACTGGATTACGTTAGTTTCATAATGTACTTGAGCCTTACATTTGTATGAACATCTTAAGAATCCTTAGGTTTTTGACGGTTCCTTGCAAAGTTTGGTCAAGTGAAAAATCCTATTTTTGCTTCCGCTCCACTCTGGTCCTCAACCCTGAGTGTGAGCTTCATTGCTTACAAGGTGAAAAGGAAAGTTTAAATGCTCTTAAAATAATATCAAAAGAAAAGAAAAGAGAATATTAGAAATCAAAAGTGAATATTCACCTTATCAGGGGCATCTGAATATCGCTACCAGGGCTATTGATGCTCGATTGGCAGTAGAGCTATGTTTGGGAGAACCACAACGATAAGCTCGTCGGGGCTATTGATGCTTGACTAGAAATGAGGCTCTATCTAGGATGCTTTTGGAGTTAGAATCTTTACGTAGCTTGACTAGACCGACTTTGGTCACCTCGAGGAAACTGAGAGAGTGGAATGAATACATTCACACACTTGGACTTTGGCACATGAAGATCTACCTATCCATTGGCTTTGAAGATTTGTTTATCAAGTGACCCGATGCGAGGGTCGAAACTAGAGCTATGGGTTCTTGATTCCAGATTGTCATTGAAATTCTCTAGAGAATTTCCCCAAAAAAATCACCATTTGTTGTGAATTTTTTGCACACACGCCCCGCTGAAAGTAGGGACCCTCTTTTTTTGCTTTGTTTTCTTGTTTGTTTGTCATAGGGTCTCGACTTCATCCCCTTAAGGGATAAGTCTCTCGGTCTTGGTTTTTTTTTCACCTATGTGCTTAATGATAAATCTATATTTGAGATGTCATTTTTGCAACTTCATGATGATTGCTTAACTCCTTGATGCCGACCCTTGCATAAAATTTTGACTCAGAGGAAAAATTGGTCAAGTTTGGGGTAGGTTCAGTGATTCTGAGGTATCTCAGATTACCCAAACCCTAATCCACCTGAGTAATCCGAGATACCTTGGATTACTCGAGTCTGAGCTCCCATCAGGTTTTTGAGCTTTTGCAAATGTTCATGTGAGCATTTATTACTTGCATTAATTGGTTTTCAAGGGCCAATTTGGAGAATAATATGGATTGCAAGCTCATTTGGTCATTTGGAATTCGTGTGTGTTTGAAGCTGAGAGGTCTCCATTTCATTTTGAGCTCCAACATTGGGTTTATCTCCTCTAGGTGATCGTTCTAGGATTCAAGGGTCCCCATTGCCGATCTTCCATCAACTCCTCCTTCATTGTGTTCCATTTCGAGGTAGGAATTTGGATTTTTCTAGGTGATTTTGATTTATTTAAGACTTTATTGATAAATCTTTGAATAATAAGTCATTTCTTGATTTTGGGTTTTGGAATTGTTCTACCATTTAAGGGGTTTGTTCTTTCAAAGACATTCCTTTGAATTCAAAATGGATATAGATTTAAGAAAATGGGGCATCTTGATCTATTGAATGTCCTTAAAACCTACCCCGTGTGCTCTACCCTATGATTGATATTGAGATCTTGAGGTAACAACCTATTTTGAATCATTAACTCAAAAGCCTAGTTTCATGGTTTTAAATTTGATAAAGGATGAGTGGTGTGAGGATTTTGGAACAAATTATTTGAATGCCTACGCGAGTCATTTGAGTTTCATCATAGATTAAAAAATGATTTTATCTCAGGAGGGGGAATATTTTTCATGTATCATCTTTGCATGAAGTAGTCTCGACACTTAGCGAATTTTGGGCACCTGAGCTAAAACTCAATAATTCTGAGGTAGCTCGGATCTCCCAACTTCTAATTCGGCTGAAGAATCTGAGGTCCCTCAAATTATTTGAATCCTATGTTTAGCCAAAATTCTGATCTCAAATGGGGTGAACACTTAGCCAATTTCTGATCTCGCACTCTCATTCGGTAATTTCGAGCCACCTCGGATTACTCGAATGTTAGTTCACTTGGGTAATCTGAGGACCCTTGAAGTACCCGAGCCCTGTGAATTTGAATTCTCGATGCGTAAAATGAACTAAACTTTGAATGAGAAAATTTGTGAGATGATGATCCATGGATGAGTGTATCAATAAACTTCTTTCATCAAAGATTATAATAACCACAAACCTGAGTGAGTTTTGTGTTTTGATTCCCTGGGAATTCGAGCCTACTCAGATTGCCCAAGCTCTAGTCCAACCGAGGAATCTAAGCCTACTCAGATTACCCAAGATCTTTCATTGTGTCCCAAAATTTCAATAAATATTACAAGTGATCTTGCATGATGAGGTTCTAGGACCATTGCATGGGATATTGATTAATTTTAGAAAATTTATATGCATGCATAATGTGTTAATGAGACCCATCAAAATGAATTGCTTGCCTTATGTTGTCATTGCAACTTAAATGATTATCATTTTGATTTTATGGAAATATTATTATTCATATTGGTGCTCCATGAATAGATATAATAGATTATATTGGTGTTTCCCATTTTGGTGATCTTGGTCCTTTCTAACAGATGTAGGAAGAGCTAAGTCTAGACAAGGCATCTAATTCAAAAGCTACTTTAGTGCAAGAGGAGGTTAATAAAATATCAGAAAGGATGAAGTATGACTTCAAGGGCATATGGCCGAAGTCCAAGATTGGTTTTGTCTGGTCAAAGATGACAGATACAAATATGGGACATATAGATTATGATGACTTTCAACAGAGGATGTTTGGAAATGCACCAAATCAGTTAGCATACATTATAGTCCATACTAGATTGGCTCAAGCAACAAGATTCCCACTAACACAACTTTTTCCGAAGTTGCTTTTAGAATGTGCAAAGCGCCATGACTCCAAAACAAGAATTATAATTGGCCCACAAGGAAGATTCATGGCCAAACTCACTAAAGAATCCATTCCAGAGGTGTTCAATATTGCCTCACACCATAAGCTTATTGAGGAAATTAACATTGGGGAAGAAATAAGGTTTTATGATCAAGATCCCTATTGATGGGTGTTTTTTATGCACTTTCTCAACATAGGTAATGTGTAGGTGCATCACCTCTTTTGAAAGGAAATATCCAACAAGTTTCTAAAAATTACCCCAAGGTCTCTTAGGTGTCTGGTCATTACTTCCATAGAATATCTTAGCTGATGTTTGATGTGATCTTGCTAGTAATCACAAGGCGAAGTTACGAAAGTTAGGCTGGAATGAAGGTTAATCTATAAATGGAGTTTTAAGGTGGAAATTTTCTTTACGTTTGTTGGAGATTCATACAATAGTCTTGAACTCCATTTTTGATTTCTGATTTGGCTTTACAATGTGCAATGAACCTTAGCATTGGTTACTTATTAAAAAAAAAAAGGTAAAAAAATGGTAGGAAAGAGAGAAGGTTCCTGGACCTGCAACTACTAATGAACAGTGATCATGGAGGTCTCTACTATGGAAAACTTCCTTAAAACAAAATTTCACTTAACTAGAAATTTCATAGTGTCATGAAATATGTGCTATCTTCTAAGGACTGTAGATTTTTTATCATTCATTCACCATATACATGCATGAACAAAGATAAAGTTTAAAGCAGCTTTGAATTTAAGTCCAGACTAACTTTACACAACCATCTACCAGCAACAAACAACCAAAAGTATGGACAAAGAAGGCATCTACACAACAAAAATATTCACAACCAAGAATAGGATTACTAAATCTAGCAAAGTTAGCTGAAGGAAATGGAACAATAAAGTAAATCTAAAAAAATCATCTAACTATGAGAGAAGAATTATGAAACATGTAAAGAAACTCATAAATCCACCAAAGTCAATGTATTTCTATTAAAATTTCTGCAACATGTCATTACAACAACTCAACTCTCTCTTGAAAATGAGAGGAGACCCCCTATTTATAGTGTCCCAAAAGTAGAATGAGTGGCCAAGATTGATTTACTTTTGTGTGGCCAAGATTCGCTGTAAACTAGGGTTCCACCTACCCCCATAATATATTACATTTTAAAATACAATTTTGTCTCTTTCCCTATTTTGTCTTCTAGTGGCAGCACTATAGCATTTTGTCTTCTTACTGATTGCTCTTGCTGTAATTATTCTATTAGAAAATATTCATCAATAATAGGGTTTCCCTCCTGCTTCTTCAAAGTAGCATACTCCATGAATTTTAGGATCACTGACTGGAGCTTATCGACCTCTATGATGTTGGATCGCAACACTTGGTAACTCCATTCTTTGGAATTTTCAATGAGCTGTTCCCAGTCTTCATCATATTTGGCAACATGATCCTTGAATAGCTCTGATTGGGCAAAGGCTTGGGAAGAAAAAATCATGAAATCAGTGGTAATCTCGCCCAACATTCCTTCTTCTATCTTTCTTTAGAAGTGAGGCTTTATCTTCTTTGGATTAACTTGGACATTAGGAACATTGTACCTTGTCATTAGCTTCAAGTACCGGCTGCAATCCATCCAAACCTCCTTGGCCCAATCAATGTTTGGATTCAGCTTCTCCAACACCTACTCTAATCTTTCTTTTCGGTTCTCAAAGTCTCACTTCTAGAAATCCATCAGCCAGTGATCATCCTCTTTGAATGCAAACTCTTTCTCCCAAATCTCGCTTGGTAGCTTAAGGATAGCCTCAATCTTTGGGTAGGCAGACTCATACTTCCTTGGGAAGTTAGTGCAAATTTTCTTGGTACCCTCAAGAGACTTTCATACATCTAGGAACTTCTTTTCTATTCGAACAACGCGATTGATGCCCATGTTTTCAATATCCAAGACCTGTCAAAACTAGCTCTCTATGGTCTTATCGAAGTTCTTTCTTCTCTCCAATTTTTCTATCTTCTATTTGGATAGAAATTGTGGTGGGGTTGAGGATATGGTAGGCTATTCTTCTGTTGATGACCACTACTAGATGTAAGCTGTCAAATCAGCCAACTATGCTTTGAGCTCTTTTTTTGAAACCTTATCTTGTTGAATTAGATGCACCACCATGGTGACGGATTCCTAGAGGTGATCTACCTTTTGTTCCTTGGTGGCCACTCCCAAGTCAATGGTAGAGATGTTGTAACTTATTCCTTGTTCTCCCACCACCGATGTAGCTACCTACACCATTCTAGATCTAGAGGCATCCATCATTACCATTGATCTGATTTTGGGCTTTTTCTCCTTCTTGGTGCAGATTTGGGCTCAAGCCAATTTAGCCTCTAGTCTTGTCTTTGGGTCTTTTGGAGTGGGAGCCTTCTTCTCCAATTTCTCTTCCAACCAGTCAAGTATCGAGGACCTTTCCTTCGGTGATTCCTACTTATCCTCCTTTT
Source organism: Sequoiadendron giganteum (assembly GCA_007115665.2). Lineage (NCBI taxonomy): Eukaryota > Viridiplantae > Streptophyta > Pinopsida > Cupressales > Cupressaceae > Sequoiadendron > Sequoiadendron giganteum. The sequence goes on along the minus strand of CM021101.1, from coordinate 13,307,512 downwards.
CATCCTCTCTGATTTCAATTTCTTTGTCATTCAAAGCCTCTTGCTCTGTCCTCATATCTTCCTTGTCTTCATTGGAGTCTTGGATGAACACCATGTGTTTGATGGGGACTTTGATAAGTAGGCATTCCTTGGGGTTGTCTTCCCTTGTAGAATCCTTTTCTTCCTTTTCTTCATTGTGCTCATGCTCCTCGAGCAGCTCAATCTCTAGGTTTTCATGAATTTCAACCTCTCTTTTAGGCTTATCTTCTTCCTTTTCCTCTTGTTCATCACGAGGGAGCATCTCCCTATCATGCCCAAGGTTGTGGTCACGCTATTCCATTAGATATTTATCACTCTTCACTTTTGTGTCAGCAACCCTTTCTTCACTGATAGGCTATCTTTCAGCCTCCTTATCTTCAACCTCTTTGAGTTACTTGACCAGCTCCACATCAAGCTTAGGATCAGATATTTATTCAATAGTTTTCATATCCAGACCCTCACCATCATCACCAAAGGACTCATGGGTGACTTCATCAATTATTCTATGCTCAACTATGGGGTGCTCATGGTAATCGTCTGCCTCTTCTTCCAACCCCTTGGCTGCCTTCATTTGTTGTCACCGGTCCAATTCCTCAGACATATGCATGGTGGCTTTGATTGTGGGTTGCTCAGTAGGAGGAGGTGGAACCAGGAGATTGGTTATCACTTGGGAAATTGCAGCCTGCACCGTTGGGTTTGCAAACATCCCCGAGAGCTTAGATGGTACAGTTTGCATATACTTAACAAAAGATTTTTGGAGGGCAAGGGAAAGCATTGCAGTTGCCGCGGTGGCAGTTGGGAGAGAAAAGGATGGAGACATGGATGATGAGTAAATTGGAGAGGTGGTGGCCAAGGATGAATCCACTGATATGACCTATGTGATGGGAGAGGTAGAGACAAGGTGGACAACGATGTCCACTGGAGGCGGAGAGGTAGTAACTACTGCATGTCGGATAAGTGGGTGGTGGTGACAATAGTAGAAAATGAGATAGGTCAAGACTATGGCTAATCAGTCTCTATTTCTTCTCCCTCATGGATTGGATCTTCTTGAATTATGGGCATCTCAGTGACACTTCTTTATTTCTTGTGTTTCTTGGAAGGTTCATCTTCTGAGGCCTTTCTAGCATACACCTTGGGTAAGAATTCTGCTCATCAGTCTCTTTTCTCTTCCTTGAATGAGTGGATAGAGGGGACTTCAATGTTTCTCCTATTGATGTAGCTATTGTCCCAACATCATATTCACTTGGCTTACTTTTGAGCCCCTTATATGTCAGGACGACCCCTTGTTGTTTCAATCGGGCAACTTTCCCATCAAGCCATGCTTTTATTCAAGCCTCAATGGGTTTGGTGATAATTTTGAGGTCATCTATCTCTTTCTTATCCCAATAAATCATGGTAGTGGCAGATTTGTAATGGCATTGTACCCGAGGTCAATCACAGTGCTCTCCTCTTCTAGCTAATCGGGCACTAGAAATAGGTTCACCCTCTTTACAAAGTATGCAATCATCCGCATATAGTACCTTATTCGCACTTCAAATTCATCTTTACAATTGGCCCATAAGTCCTCAATGCTATGAAGATGGGAATACTCTTGTCCAATTGATTTTCTCACGTGGCCATATGGATCCATCCACGGTCTGGCCGTGTGGGATTTGAGATGATATTTAGCCAGTTCCTTCTCGTAACTTAGGGAACATTGGGAAGTATAAAGCTCATACATTCCCTGGCAAAGTGTAAGGGGATAAGCCCCACTAGATGCTTGCTTCTTAGAAGAGCATGAATGTGTCGCAACTGTCGATACAGCTCCAACAGTACTATCTGGTCATTAGGATATCGGGGCAGCTTGTTTGTTCTTTCTGAGAATCCTTGGGCGCGGTTGTATGTGAACTTAGAATATTGAATGAATAGAAAGGCATACTACTTGAGGAAGGCTTGAGCGCTATGGGAGAATCTTCTCCCAAAGTTACCCCCGAGTAGCCTGATGATGTAAGCTATGAATGCATCATTCACCCTGCAATAGTCTTTCTTAAAAAAATTGAATTGCAACTAGGGGTATTTGTCATAACCCTTGAGCTCCCTACTAGGTTCTTCATTCGGAGCTCTAAATAAACCATTGTAATGCCTCTGATTGGATAGTGAATATACTAGATAGGAATTCATATAGAACTTGGAGGTCTTTTTAATGTTCATAAATTGTTCATGGAAGCAATCACTAATTATTCCTCCCCAGTAAAATGTAGTATCCTCTCCACGGAGAATTTGATCGATGAAGTAGACCATCCACTCTTGAAAATAGGCCATAGTAGGGATGCCCATTACTCTGCTTTGTAGGGGGACTAAATCATGATAGTCCTCAAAGAAATCATTACAAAAGAGCTCTTGAGGAACTTTTGCAGCACTGCCCCTCTTCTCTTTAAGCCAATACTGATTTATAAGTTTCTTGCATCTCATGGGGTCTTCATCCCACATTTATTTGCACTCCTTGATGGTTGGAAATTCCATCTCCCTAAAGACATGGATATGAAAGGTCTTTGTTATTCCTGAGGCTGACATTTCAGCCAACACGTTCCCATCTCTGTCAACAATAGTTCTTGTTTTTGGCTGATATGCCTCCCTGCAAGCCATTACTAGTTCGGGGGAAACCAAAGTGGGAGGGAAACCAGCAACTTTAGCTATCCCAGTGCTTCTAATTAGTTTTTCACTTTCTATCTTTGGGTTGACCCTAACCCTCTATGTGAAATCATCAATGTCAACATGTCCAATGTTGGTGTCAGAGATATCTTTCCACTTAGTGGTAATTCTGGATTGCGATGGTGCCCCTTGGAACTAATATCTCATTTGATCCTTATCTTATTTTCCCTGAGGGGCCTTTGCAATTTTCTTTCCCTTTTCTTTTTCTGCGGCCACCCCCTAGGCTTCTGCACCCGATTCCATATATCTTGCACACAAAGGCAGGGTGAGTATAATCAAGCACGATGACACAAAAGGTTAGCCAAATCCTTGCACCACATTGTTAGATCAAATAATTCATCATTAAACATCTAACACTTAGTCAAAATTACCATTAGTAGTTCACTGGAGGGAGTTTGGATGACTCGTGCCCCAGAGGCTAGACTTCCTCGGTTAGAATATTGTTCTAAAGGGTGAATAGGGCAGGGAGACCTGAATGATTTCTCCCACCCTTAGATTTGGATAACTTGAAGTGTTCATGTGGGAGAGGGTTAAATTTCAACACATGGGTCAACGTTTGTTTCCAAATTGGAAGGCGTTTGGATCATTATTAGGGCACCCAAAACCATGAAGAGGTAATGCTGTTAGGTGTTAGCCATTTGGGACGACTTTGGAGGAATGACATTCCGGGGGTGGAGTTCCAAAGTCCATAATCCGTGAGGCTAGAGCACATGTGATAAAGTTTTGTTTCTTTAGTTATTTGGGTGTTCGGGCCACGATGGCCGAAAAGTTGTTGGAAGATGGCCGTGAGAAACGGTGGGCCATACACGGAAGTCCACTAGGAGCAACCTAGTGGACCAGAATCGACTAAGAGTTTTGCCTTATGTTTTCCTCATTGAATTCTCAACAATGACTAGAGTGTCATGGCCCAGAGGCTGTAAGGACGACTCGATTTCTCCACTTTGGATGGTTGAAACAAGATGGAGTCCCGACGGTGGAAGTTTGGAGGTCAGGGTCTGATGAAGGTTGACTTGAATTTTTCATTTATCTGATTCTTAACTCGCAGAAGTGAGGAGTTCAGGACCCAAAAGCTGGGAAGCAGTCACCCAAAGGCCGTTAGGAATGAGAAAACAACAATAGTGGCCCGTGGACAGAGGTTCACAAATCGAGACCCAAAGGGCACAAGGATGTTTCAATTTTACTTAGCAAATCCGGCGTTGAACAAAAGGCCAGACCTTGAGGATCGGGTGGATGGGCATTCCGAAGGCGGAGTTCTGGGGTCCAAAACCCACAAAGCATCTCGCCATTTTAGAGTTCAAAGCTCATCTCAAATTAGTTTAAGGATCAAGCCAACGGGAAGGCCCGAGCCTGAAGGGTGCTATCACTCTTTTTTGAAGAATGACATCGAGGCGAAGTGATTTCGTGTTTGATTTTAAGTGTTTTGATGGATTGTCTTAATATTCTAGCAGATGGGTTTTCTATGTCAATCCTTCTTTTATCGAGCTCATACAATTTTAGCCCCTTTTCATCTTTCACTTTAGCATGAAAGCATTAAAAAACATGACAGGAGGTTGGATGGTGGAGTCACGTTGAGAACCCGATGAATAAAGTTGGTGAATCCTCGAAGAATGGTGAAGGGAACTCTCAGGCACAATGGTAGCGAAGGTGATGAAGACCTTACACTCTTCTAATCTTCCTAACATGTGAAAATGACATGTTGATGCTATTATTTATACCTTTAAGTGTAATTAATGTAGGTACGGTAGACAAAAAGTTGGTGAGTTTGAAATTCAGGACAACGATAGGAGGTCCGGAACCCAAAGTCTGAAAAGACACGAGGCAACGACCATCCGAAATATGCCAAGCTAAAATTCAATAGCTAAGAGGGGTCCAAAGTCCGAGGGTCAGAAATACATGGGGTGATGGCCATTAGGAACGATGAACACACAAAGTAATCCCGAGCAAGGAAACCCGGAGAATCGGGCCCAGAGAGCGCGACAGATAGTTGGTTTTAGCACAAGTTTTATCAAATGAAAATCAGGAGTCCTAGTCCTGGAGATCGGAAGGATGCAAGCCAAAGGCCATTTGAAAGAGAAAATCCAACAAGGAAATCTGACTGGGGAAACCCGGCTTGCCGGGTCTGAACGGTTCCATGATCGCCTCCAAAAGGAAAAGTGCCAAAGGAACTCTGAGAGGATATGAGACTTAGAAAATTTTAAGGGGGTGAAACATAGTCAACCTAAGATGAAACTTCAGAGGCATGTTGACCACCTAGGACACCAAAATGGGGGCACACAAAATGAGGCAGTGACAAAAATGACCCAACAGGTAAAAGAAAGAGAGGGTCCCTATTCCAAATGGGGTATGTGTGCTGAGGGCAGAACAAATGGCGATTCTGCTGGGAGAAGGCTCTGTAGTGTTTAAGGGATAAGCATTCATTCAAGACCCAGAATCTCTAGTTTCATCGACCAGGGGCTGGCATCTAGAAGTGAACTAGGAGAATGAGACCCTTAGTTGAATAAAACCACAAAATGTCTTAGAAGTGTGTGTAGAGTGAATTCATTCCTTCCCTCAAGAACTGTGACAAGAAGCGGCTAATCAAACGAGAAAGTTACATGAATTGTCCAACACCAAAAGTAACCTGGACATTGCCTTGCTGCCAGTTAGGCATCCATAGCCATGATGGAGTTATCACTATGACCCCACATATATCTCTCTACTACCGACTGGGCGTCCATAGCCCCGATAGAGTTACCCGCACACCCATGCAGTTGCTTGATTTCAAAACTTTCTTTCTTTCTTTCTTTTAGATTTTTCTTTTGAAACTTTCTTATTTTGCTCAACCGTGTAAGCACTCAAGCCTATGATGCGTTTGAGAACCAAAGTGGTCACTGGAGAGGACTTGAGATTTCTCACTTACCACATTATCATAGCCACCATTGCATGACCCTTCAGAATAATTAACATGTGTTTTGTGCAAGATCTAAGATGAATATAAAAGGATTCAACCAAGGATGAAGTTATAGAACAAAGTTCAAATGAGGAAACCATCCTAAGCAGCTACTAGGGACCAATAATCGGGAATGAATATTTAGCCAAAGAACACAAAGAGTGGGTAGCAAAGTGAAATATTCATCGGACAAGCATGACCACCACAACAAGAACACAAAGCCTCTCATCAAAAGAGAAAAATAGCCAGGAGGCGAGCAAAACGAAGCAATGAAAAATGACAAAACAAAAGAAAATCAAAGCAACCTATTCTAACCTATGTACAAATATTTAAAGGAACAACTCTACATGAGCTCAAGCTTGGAAGTAATTCTCTAAATTATTCTCTTTGATAGGCAACAAGACATCTTCACCAATTAAAGTTTTCAAATAGAAAGCATTGTTTCCCAGAATTTCAGATATTTGAAAGGGGCGAAGCCAAAGCTTGTCAAATTTGTTGTGTCCCCATTTCTTTTCATGGGATTTGTCCCAACATAGGACTAGATATACAATTATAAAGGCCTTAATTTTGGCTCGATGATCAAACCATCTCTTGACTACGCCCAGATTCTTGGCAAAATTTTCTATTGTGTGATCTCATATTTCTTCTAAGTGTAAGAGCTCAACTAACCAAGCTTCTCTGTGGTCTCGTCCTTCATAAAAATCATTGATGAACTGGAGGGTTGGAATTTTTAGGTGTATCAGAAAGATTGGCTCTAAGCCATAGACCAGATGGAATGGGGAATTTCCTAGGGTAGCCTTATGATGGGTGTGATCCGCCCAAAGAGTGAAATAGAGCTGGGTATGCCAGTCCTTAGGATTCCTATCAAGGAGTTTTTTAATCATGGTGATCAAGTTTTTGTTGGTAGATTTTGCAGGGCCATTGCCCCAAGGATAGTAATTGGATGAGAACTTGAGGGTGATGCCATAGTCAAAGGCCCAACTGGAAAATTTTATGTCCATCTAGTACAGTAATTAGAAGTGGTTAGAATGTACCTGTGACTAGTGGATGATGGTGGACTTACCAGACCAATGAAGTCGAGACCCCATTGCGCGAACGGTCTTACCTCCAGAACTGGTTGTAGTGGGAGAACAATATTCCTTTCTCTATTCACCATGGTCTGGAAAATATGACATGCACGGACATGGTTATGAGCATCCTTGAAGACTATAGGCTAGTAGTATCCCCATGTCAGGATTTGATGTGCAGTAGAGAGGCCAAAATCATGACCCGTGCCAAATTTATCATGAAACTCCTTCAAGACCCAATCTACTTCTTCTTTTCCAAGGAATCTCAAATATATGCCTTCATGGTTCCTCTTGTATAATATGGATCCTTGCAACATGTAGCTACTGCTCTTTAGTCTAAGGGGATGTTTCTGGACTCCCTACAAGTGGGGCAGACATTTGTGATTCATCATATAGTACACTATGTCATCATACCATTCTCTTGGAGAAACATCCTCCAATTTGCACTGCTAAACTATAAGTTCAAGTCTGACTTATGCTGCTGCTTTAGCTATTGTTCGAGTAAGAGATTTCCCTCTAACCAATTTCATTGGTTAAATTTCCATATCATATACCTACAGCAGGGTCACCCACTTGGCTCTACGTTCTACCAACTCATTCTGCATGAGCAATGTCTTTATTGTGGGGTTAGGCATGATGTAAAACACTTTGTTTCTCAAGATGTAATTCCTAAATTTATTGACTCCACAGATGAGAGCATACACTTTCTTTTCGACATTGTGATATCTTAGCTCAACATCCTTTAATGGGGCACTCATGAAGGCAATTGGGTGCTCATTCCCATCATCGTCTTTCTAAGTCAATATACTGGTACACGAGTGGTTTGAAGGAAACAAATAAATATAAAACAACTTCAGGTAATTGGGGCTAACCAACACAGGTGCGTTAGTGATCACTTTCTTGATCTCTTCAAAGGCTTTCTTTTCCTTCAGGATCCACTCAATCTTGGCATCTTGATTTAACATAGCATTGAGCGGCTTGATGATTTCAGCAAAGCCTATGATGAATTTTTTGACAAAATTTATTTTCCCAAAGGAGGACTTTAACTCTTTCTTGCTTCCTAGCAGCCGAATCTTCATGATGGACTGGATACGCTTGGGGTCAATGGAGATTCCCTTTTTTGAGATGAAATGCCCAAGCAATTTCCCCTCAGTGACCCCAAAGATACACTTCTTCGGGTTGAGGGAAACCCCAAATTCTCGACACCTTTAAAAAAATTTGCACAAATCAGCAACATGATCACTTTGTTGCTTTGAGAATATGGTCAAATAATCCATGTAGATGATTATGCATTTTCTAATTAGATCCTTGAAGGAAATGTCCATTGCACGTTGAAAGGTTGTGCCGACGTTGATGAGTTTGAATGGCATTTTCCTATTGGAAAAGGTGCCCCACTTGGTGGTGAATGTTGTTTTATGTTGATCTTCGTACTGCACCATAACTTGATTGTACCCTGAGTACCCATCCAAGAAAGACATCATCTAAGAGCCATTAACTATCTACAACACCTCATCCAATGACGACATCCAGGATAGTTATCCTTTTTTGAAGCTCTATTTAGATTGTGAAAGTCAACGCACAACCTGATTTCTCCATTCTTTTTTTTTACTAGAACCAAATTAGCCACCCATATGGAGTGCCTAACTAGAAAAATAATCCTAGAAGACAACAAATTTTTCACTTCCTTATATATGATTGGTTCTAGCAAAGCATTAACAAGATGTTGTCATTTTTGGAATGGTCTCACATCTGGTCTAGGAGGGATGGTGTGAGTGATGATTGATGTATCATACATTTTCAAGTCTTCATAGCTCCAAGGAATGTTGTCATGGTACTTTCACAAAGAATCCACTATGCCCTTTCTCTCTTCTAGTGTGCACACCTTTCCAATAAACACATTCTTTGCATCCTCAGACGTTCCGAGGTTATAGGTTTCACACTGGCCATTGATGGAATCCCTCTTTGCTCACTGCTCCTATCCTTTGATCTGCTCTAAATCAAATATTAGTTCGATTTGGACCATTCCTCTTGGGATAGTGTTAGTCTTGAGGTTGATGACCCCTTCTATATCTAGCTCGATCTCTTCAAGCTCAACCTCATCAATTATCTGGGTAGCAAACACATTGGAATTGAAGTGAGCTGAATGGTAAACCTTTTGAGGCCAGACAATGAAAATGGCTGCAAATTGGCCAGGATGTGTTTGTCATCATTGAATACCTAGAAATTAGCCACATTGTCTGGCATGGATGGAATTGAAGTGAGCTCGACGGTAAAAATTTTGAGGCCATACAATGAAAATGGCTGCAAGATGCTAGCTGCTTGTGCTAATTTTGAGAGCGTAGGATCAGCTGGATATTGAATGCATCTAGTCCTTCCAATAAGTCCCATACTCTATGTCTATAATTAGTTAATCTCTGGTCATAACAGGAATATAGAGCTTTCTTACTTTCTTTATAACCAAATCTAAATCCCCAAAGACTTGTAACATTTTAACACCTTTTCTTAATGGCATTGGTAGTGTAATTTTGATAGCGTAGGATCAGCTGGATATTGAATGCATCTAGTCCTTCCAATAGGTCCCATACTCTATGTCTATAATTAGTTAATCTTTGTTTATAACAGGAATAGAGCTTTCTTACTTTCTTTATAACCAAATCTAAATCCCTAAAGACTTGTAACATTTTAACACGTTTTCTTAATGGCATGAGGAGACCCAAGACCAATTCCTCGTATTCCGCTATGTTATTGGTGCAATAAAATTGAATTTTATGTGCAATGAAGTATGAATTACCTTTGGGATTGATTAGGTCAAATCCAACTCCAAATCCATGCTTGGATTTGAAATCATTAAAGAACAACGTCCAGAACCTAGGAGAGTCTTTGATCCTAGAATTAATAGATTTGATTTCTTCTTTTGATGGTGACCTCATTTCAGCAACCTTTTGTGGCTGTGTGGATTCCAAATGTATTTGATCTGGTGATGTTAACTAAGCATCCTCCCTTGGAGTGATCTGTTCTTTGATATGCTCAATTGTTATTTGGCATAAACAACATTCAAACTCTAAATGAGAAGCATTGTGCACCCTACACCAAATAGGCAACAAGAGTTCTTGAAAATTCATTCTAGCTCCCAAACTGAGCTGATCTTGTACACATTTTTCCATCAAATCTTGGAAGCCATCTAGCAATCCAAGACTACCATCCTCGTAGGACCCTTCATCATCTGACTTTATTAGTATTTCTATGCTTTGAGGGGCATAGGCTATGTTAGTAGGTGGAATGCACAATATAAGAAGAACCTCTCCATTTGCTTCCTCTTAAAATAATTCTCGTTCATTTGAATACAACACCAGAGAATAATTTCCTAATTCTGTTTCAACAAATAACACTTCATTTGTGTTGATGTATTATGTGATCATAAACTTCATACGTGGCTCCCGATCTATTCGAATATGATTTGGCATCCCTTTCCATGGTAGCCATAGGTGGGAGTAATGTATTGTGGCATATCCATTCAATGCTCTTGTGAAACCCCGTCCTAAAATTATGCCATAGGTGTCTGGGATATCAGCAACTTCGATGTCAATGGTTTGTTGTATCCGTGGATCAACAACAATCTGCATGGGTATTCTATTAATCTCACCAACTATGATGATCTCAGTCTTGTCAAGCTGTGTCACTCTACATCAGGAAGGAGTTGGAACTATCCCTAAAGCCTTGCACACAATCAAGGGCATGATGTTGGTGGAAGCTCTCGAGTCTTGCAAGCAATTATGGAGATTCTTCCCAAACACTCTGATAGTGGTCAGGAAGGGAGGGGTTTCAAAATTTCCTTGAAAAATTCCTTTGAAAACATCTACCTGAGCCACCTAACCCTTATCTTTATCATTTCCCTTGTTTTGTGCTTGCGTTTGATTTGTTTCCTTGGCAGGTTGCTTATTTACCTATTGATTCGTTGGTGGATCAACTTTCTTGTTGAAAACTTGTCGTACAACCGGCCCACTCTGTTGATCCTCAAAGGAAACCCTCCTTGGGTGTGTGTCTTGGGCTGGTTTGGATGAAGGGGTCCCATTGATCATGCTAAAGAAAGCATTTCTAATAGCTGGAAATTTAAGCATCTTGAAGGCGAACACACTTAGCTTAACCCTATTAAATTCCTCTGTAATATATTCCCTCACTTGCTCAATTTCAGCATCATAAGAAGTACTCTAGGAGGAGCCAATAGGCTGGTTTTGGGTTTGATTCTACTACGTATTCTTGTTAAAGTACCGCATAGGTACATGTGGATAACCCAGGTTGTTGCTAGCATTTGGGTTAGGAGGGGTGCTGAAATTATTAGGTGGAGTGGAGGTCATCAAAGGACCACCAGCATTCCCACCAACTTGTCTATTTATTAAATCATATGGAGTGGTCCTTTGGTGAAACATTTGGACCTCATCCTCTTTGAACTCTTCCTCATCTGTGGGACTATTATCTACTGAATTGAAAAGTTTAGCCAAATGGCTTTCGGTACTTACCTCTTCCATCTTATCATTGTTACTTGTATGGGATCCTCCTTTTCGAGCACGTTGCTCTAAGCCTTTGGGATGGGAGCCTGGTTGATGACCAACATCGAGGAATCGTATGGTATAGAAGGGATGATGTCTTTGCATACCGAGCTATCCACAACATTTTGTACTTCAATATGAAAAATTTCAGCAGCCATCAGGAATTCCAGATAATCCAATTTGGAATGCCGACTCATTTTATGGATACAACACCAACCAGATAAGGTAGCCTTAGCTAGGTAGAGTCCACTTGTAGTTTTTTCATTGTTATTAGGCTGGTCCAAGGGAGTAGGAATGCCTCCATTATTTGGCTTCATGTTCCATGTCCAATTCTATCTTTGGGAGGGTCTTCTGTCAAAGTTCTACCCCAAATTTTGACCCCTATCAAAATTCTGTCCGGAGGATGTGCCAGCATCATGATTGTCACGGTTGTCATGACTGTCCCAATTCAGGTTGGTTTGGATGCTTCTCTGTGAAGCCTGCAATTTATTGTTTTGATTCCTCAAGTGAGTCTTCTCCGTGGACATCTTCTTGATCATCTTTGTCAGCTCATCAATCCGATCCTTCTCCATGTTGCTTGGCTGTGAGGCTGAATTCTAAAGGAAAATTGGTTGTGCAATCGACTAATTTTGATGAGTGGGCAGAAATTTGGAGGCTTGAAGGTATGCCGACACTTGGGGTAGATGAGAGTGGACCTGTTATGGCTGGGACAGATTGTACTATGGAACCGTAGGTTCCTAGTTCATTGGTTGTCCCAGATGAGGCACGATGGGCAGCTGCAGTATCAGATTGATGAAGGGCATCTGATGTTGCATATCTTAAGTAAGCCCTTAAATTTGTGAAGGATGAGCAACCTACCCCAAAGAGGGCAGTAGACTAGAAATATTCTATCTGAAGTTTGTACTGGCGATGACACCTTCTACGTAAGCATAAACTAATCTGGTAGGAGGCAACTACATCCTTTTCAATAATGTTGAAGTGAGATTGTCCAATGCCACATAATAAACTGGTAAAACGACAACATCATTGAGTGCATAAGGGTCCTGCAATTGAGTATATGCCCTATGAAAGCGATCATTAAAGGAGATGATCAATTTGTTGACCTCTCTTTGGATGAACATAAATTGTCGGTATAGGTCTAAAGGACTGATCAAAATCTTGGATTTTTGCAAGAAAGCATTTTTAGGAGGTCCCATGTGTTGATAGTTCACGTCAAAAAGTTGATGTACCAGTAAAAGGCCTCCTCCCCCAAGGAATAGGGAAAGATCCAGAAAGCCACATCCTCATGAATGATCTGCATAGTCTTCAAGGCTATCTCAAAAAACTTAATATGTTCCTTCGCTGTCCTCTGTGGATCCCGGGGGTTGAACTTCGTGCAAACATTTTCAAGATTCTTTGGCATATCATGGTAGAGGTTGAAAGCCAAAGGGGATAGATTATTGGCCAACCACGCCATTAGAGGAGGCACTGGAGGTGGTTGCGCTAGACTAACTTGAGGTTGAGGAAGGGAGACAATACTCGATGGGACAACATTCAGAAGTGGGAGTACGTTGGCATGGAAGGAAACATCTAACACTATGGAAGCAGCCGCCTAAAAGGCTGTTTGAAGCAGATGAGTGGGAAAAGGTGCTGCCAAAGATGAGGGAGAAGATGAAGATGAATGGATATAAGAAGGAGATGATGGTGAAAGCAGAATGGGCTTGTCAGATGTGTTGGAGGTAGAGGCTTCCCCTTTCTTGGCTCTCTTAGCTCAAGTAGGGGGTGGTAACTGTTGAATTCCCCTTTGTTCAGTGTAGACCTTAGTATTCTGTAAAATATCTCAGGAGAGAAAGACCCAATTCGATCTAGCTTAGCTCCCAAATTTCCCTCCTTCTAGTGCCAGTTCTTTTGATGGGTTTCTTTTATGCACTTTCTCAACACAGGTAATGCGTAGGTGCATCAACTCTCTTGAAAGGAAATATCCAACAAGTTGTTGAAAATTACCCCAAGGTCTCTTGAGTGTCAGGTCATGACTTGCATAGAATATCTCAGTTGATGTTTGATGTGATCTTGCTCGTAATCACATGGCAAACTTACGAAAGTTAGGCTGGAATGAAGGCCAATCTGTAAATAGATTTTTAAGGTGGAAAGTTGTTTTACACTTGCTATAGGTTCAAACAACAGTCTTGAACTCCATTTATGATGTAAGATTTGGCTTTGCAATGTGCAATGAACCTTAGCATAGGTTACTTATTAAAGAAAAAAGGAAAAAAGGGTAGGGAAGAGAGAAGGTTCCTAGACCTACAACTACTAATGGAAGTGATCATGGAGGTCTCTACTATGGATAGCTTCCTTAAAAAAAAATTTCAATTAACGAGAAATTTAACAGTGTCACGAAATATGTGCTATCTTCTAAGGACTGCAAATGTTTTATAATTCATTCACCATATACATGCATGAACAAAGATAAATTTTAAAGCCACTTTGAATTTAAGTCCAAACTAACTTTACACAACCATCTACTAGTAGAAAATAACCAAAAGTATGGACAAAGAAGGCATCTACACAATAAAAATATTCACAACCATAGAAATTTTTTACTAAATCTACCAAAGTTAGCTGAAAGGAAATGCAACAACAAAGTAAATCTAACTAAATCATCTAAATATGAGAGAAGAATCATGAAACATGCAAAGGAACTTAGAAATCCACCAAAGTCAATGTATTTCTATTAAAAAGTTTGCTGCATGTCATTACAACAACTTATCTCTCTCTTGAAAATGAGAGGAGACCCCCTATTTATAGTGTCCCAAAAGTAGAATGAGTGGCCAAGATTGATTTACATTTGTGTGGCCAAGATTCACTATAAACTAGGGTTCTACCTACCCCCACAATATATTGCATTTTAAAATACAATTTTGTCTCTTTCCCTATTTTGTCTTCTAGTGACAACACTATAGGGCGGTAGAGTATCAAACAAACCACAAAGATTCACCACTCCTTACCCATCGACCACCTGTGGTATGGCGGTAAGCTGTACAACCACTAGACGGAGAGGTTCACCACACTACCGCGACCCGATCTGATCATCCTAGTAGTATGGTGGTTCTATCGCACCTGAGTAAAAGATCACCCATGGTACAACAATAAAGACATACTTAGAACCATTAAGAAACTTTGTTGTTAAGAGATATAACTAGGATTTGTTCATTGAGTTTGAGGCACGTATTCTCAATAATCTCCCACTTGACAAAGAACTCATTGAATCCTCTTAAATAACTGAAGTCATCGAACATTCTGGACCCCAAGGCCCATCGAACTTTCACACCATCTGAACTTCTTTATGATTACCGGCTTTTTCAATGCATCAAAAACATTCTTTAGAGTATCCACCTTATCTAAGCTGACCTTTCCATCCTCCACCATATCTTGTACAAAGTGATACTGTACATCAATATGTTTTGTCCTGGCATGGAAAGTTGGATTTTTCGCCTGACAAATAGCACTCTAACTATCACAATAGATAATAATCTGCTCTGCATCAAAACCAAAATCAGAAAACAAGCTTCTAATCCAAATGGATTCCTTACAAGAATGACTTGCTGCCATGTACTCAGCCTCTGTAGTAGATAAAGCAACTACAACCTGCCGCTTGCTCATCCAACTAATTGCACCACCATTCATCATGAAACAATATCCACTGGTGGATCTTCTACTATCAATGTCCCCTACCCAATCAGACTCCACATATCCACAAATGCTAAGATTCCTCTGTGACCCAACCAAATTTCCATGGTAACATAGAGCATATTCTAAAGTGCCCCTCAGATATCTAAACACTCTCTTTATAGCATCCCAATTTGTCCTTCCTAGATTCACCATAAATCTACTAAGAACTCCCATTGCTTGGGCAATGTCTAGCCTTGTATAGACCATTGCATACATTAAACTACCAACTGCACTAGCATAAGGCACTCTGGTCATGTCCTCCATCTCAGTAGGAGATTTTGGACAATCTTCAACAAATAACTTCATTCCCTGCAAAACTGGAACAACTAGCTGCTTGCAATCATTCATATCAAATCTCTCCAAAATAGTGTTAGTATACTTACTCTGGCTGAGCCACAACTTTCTTCTTTTTCTATCCCTGGTTATTTCCATACCTAGAATATACCTAGTTGCACCAAGATCTTTCATTTTGAACTTTGCAGACAACTGAGACTTTAGATCAGAAATCATTAACTTACTATTTCCAATGAACAACATATCATCAAAATAAAGGGCAATAATAAGAACCTGATCATTTTCAGTCTTATAGTACACACAATGATCTGATTTGATCTTACAAATCCGAATGATAAAAAAAATGTGTCAAATTTTTGGTACCACATTCTAGGTGATTGTTTCAAACCATACAAAGATTTTTTTTAATTTGCAAACCAGATTTTCTTTACCTTTTTTCACAAAGTGCTCAAGTTGGGACATATAAATTTCTTCTTCAAGATCACCATGAAGAAATGTTGTCTTCACATCCATATGCTCAATCTCCAAATCATATGCTACTACAAGTGACAAAAGAAATCTAATAGATGTCAAATTTTCTACTGGAGAAAAAATTTCCCCATAATCAATTCCCTCTACTTGGGAATAACCCTTTGCAACCAATCTTGCTTTATACTTCTCAATACTATCATCTAGACCAATTTTCTTTTTAAACACCCATTTACAACCCATAGGCTTTTTACCTTCAGGCAATGGAACTAGATCCCAAGTTTCATTTTTCCTTAATGATGCCCCTTCTTCATTCATGGCTTCCAACCAGGAATATGAATCTGACATTTCAACTGCCTCTTTTATAGTCCTAGGCTCATCAGTATTAGTAAGAAAAGCATAGGCACAACTAGAATCTATCATAGAGAAGCCATACCTATCTGGTTGTTTCTTTTCACATGTAGACCTCCTTGTAGGGCTAAGGTTGAGGTTGTGGTTCTTCTTCTTGTTTAGAACTCTTAGAGCTACTTGAACTCTCCTCAGATTTAGGTACACTTTCAATGTGTTGTTCCTCTTTTTATGGAGTTAGAGGTATAAAAAAAAAATCATTCTTTTCTTCTTTTCCTTTCATCTTTGACTGCAATTCTACTGAAGAAGGTTTCAGCTCCCGGAAGATTACACTTCTGATGTATAATACCTTCTTAGTCACAAGATTCCAAAGTTTGTATCCTTTCACACCAAGTCCATACCCAATGAAGATACATTTTTTTAGCTTTGTTGTCCAACTTAGATCGTTTAACATCCGACACATAAACATATGCTTTGCAGCCAAAGACTCGAATATGTCTCAAAGAGGGCTTCTTAGCAAACCAAACTTCCATAGGCATTTTGTCAGCAAGTGCTGATGAAGGAGACCTATTCGACAAGTAACATGATGTAGCCATAGCCTTAGCCTAGAAAATTTTCTCTAGACCAACATTTCTCAACATACTTCTAGCCTTCTCCATCAACGTCCTGTTCAACCTCTCACCAACTCTATTTTGCTGTGGAGTGTAAGGTGTTATTTTATGCCTCTTAATCCCGTGGTCTTTGCAATATATTTCAAACTCATCAGAACAAAACTCACCGCCATTGTCAATCCTTAGACACTTTATTTTTCTTTCAGTCTAATTTTCCATAAAGTTTTTAAATTCCTCAAAATGACTGAACACTTCTAATTTACTTTTTAAGAAATACACAATTGCCCTTCTCGAATAATCATCAATGAAAGAAACATAATACTTAGACTTTCATAATGAAAAAAAATACAATAGACCACACACATCAAAATGAATATAATCTAGAACAATAGAAGATTTATGAGGACTAGATTAAAATGACACACGGTGATGTTTACCATATATACAATGTTCACATAATTCAAATTCAAGGTTACAATCATCAAGCCCCTCAACCAAACTTTTAAACCTTTCTCACCAATGTGACCGAGCCTCTGATGCTAGAGCATAGTCTTTTTTGTTGGAAATTTAACTTCCAAGGAATTTTCTCCAATAGGAACATTTTCATTCTTCTCTTCATGAACAACCTTTTGTGACTTTGCAGAGACACTATTGCAATGAATAGCCAGTACGTCCAGCTTGTACAAAGTACCAATTTAGGCAGCCCTAGCCAGTACCATCGAGCCTCTAGTCATTTTATAGCCATTGCTAGAGAATGAGACTTGCACTCCAACATCGTTTAACTTGCTTACATAAAGTAAATTTTGAGTTAGACTTGGTATATCCATTACACCATCAATTCCATTAATTCTTCCATTAGGAAACCAAATTATGACTCTTCCATGACCAACTATCTCCAGAGATGAATCGCTTGCAAGATACACCTTTCCACCATCACATTCTTCATACTTTGGAAACTAGTCTCTATGATATGCCATATGGAAAGATGCTCCAGAATCAATCAGCTAGAAATCATCTAATGCTTGAGTTGCCAAGGCTGCAATAAAGGCATCTGCATTGCTCTGAGAAGAATCATTGTTAGAAGAATTTTTCTTCCACTTATTTTTCTCCTCTTTGCAATCATTTCGAACATGACCAAGCTGCCCAAAATTCTAGCACTTCACCTTGGACTTCTTTCCAGGAGACTTTGATCACCCTTTTGATTTTGATTTTGACTTCTTGTCCTTGTTCTTGCCTTTTTCTTTCGATCTGCCTCGAAAAATAAGAGCTTCGTTTTCCATCTCAGAAGATTTCCTTCTCATCTCTTCTGATAATAAAGAAGAAACCACATCCTCCATCTTGAAACTGGTTGTCGTGCTCCCAATCACCATCACCAAGTGATCCCAAGAATCTTGAAAAGAACATAACAATAACATACATCGATCTTCATCATCAATCTTCACACCCACAGATGTTAACTGAGAAATGAATGTGTTAAACGTATTCAAATGATCAGTCACAAACACCCCCTGTTGCATTTTCAAAGCGTATAACTTCTTCCTTAAGAATAATTTATTTACCAAGGATTTACCCAGATAAATATCTCCAATCTTCTTCCACAATGAAGATGCAGTCTTCTCTTCATGAATGTTCAGGAGAACCAAGTCTGCCAAATAGAGTCTTATCAACCCTTTTGCTTTTTTGTCTATGAGGTCCTAATCTTCTTGCTTCATGCCTGTAGATTTCATTCTAGACACAACAATCCAAAGATCACGATCCACTAACAGGTCTTCCATTTTATGTTTCCACAACCCAAAATTTCTACCATTGAATTTATCAATTTCAATCTTTCCAAACATACTTGTCATTGCCATCTCAATCTGTAATTAGACAAATTCAAGACTTCTACAAAACTCCCACTAAATAGAAAGTAACAAAAAAACCAACCTACCCATAAGGATAACACAACTGGCCAGGCTCTGATACCACTTTTTAGGAAAAAAATTGATTGCGAACAAATTTTCCTAATGCCAAGACTCAAAGGAGAAGAGAGATATGCCTTTTAATATTTACAATTACAGTCCATAAAGAAGCACATGAAAGAAATAACAAAATGAGAAATAAACACATAACACAATTGACACCAGATTTACATGGGAAAACCCTTACGGGAGAAAAACCCACCACAACAAAGAAAGGTCACTTGTATTATAGTAAAAAACACACATTCAAGTTACAAACTCTCTTTTCAGCTGACAATTTTTACAGCAGCAACATTTCCCTAATCAACATTGTATCGAATTACACTGTTACAATGATTTTATTCAACATACAATGAAATTCACAAAACTCTGATCACTCATTTGTTGAACTGTCCAACCCGTTATTTTTCCTCTTTGTTGCAATGTATAGCAACTGCCATGACCGATTCATTCTCTATATAGTCAATTCGGTTCAAATTCCAATCGTCGAATTACTCAGGAATCCAAATGACCTTTTCCTAGTTAGAAAAAACCACTAATCGACGTACAAATCAGTAGTCAACGATACCACATGTTTCCCCTTCATACTGCGCTACTGCTGTGCATTTAACAGGCTCTTGTGGTGTGGCAGTTTACCTCACTACCGCTAGACAGGTTGACAATGCTCGTAGTGCAGAGGTAACTGCACTATCGCTCTTTACTTTACATACTTCTACAATATCATAGTGACCACTCCACACAACCACTTACAATTCGATAATCACCCGCGGTTTGGCAAAAAAACACCACTCTACCACTCCGTCATTCCAAACCATCAGTGGTCGAGTGATAGACTATCAAACAGACCACACACATTCTCCACATTACCGCTCCTTACCCATCGACCACCTATGGTATGGCGGTAAGCTACACAACCACTAGACAAAGAGGTTCACTGTGCTACCACGACCCGATTTGATCATCCTAGCGGTATGTCAATTCTACTGCATTACTGCGCTTGACTAAAAGATCACCCACAGTACAATGATAAAGACATACTCAGAACCATTAAGAGACTTTGCTGCTCAGAGATATAACCAAGATCTATTTAGTGAGTTTGAGGCACCTATTCTCAATAGTTCTCCCACCATCGGTGTAGCTACCTGCACCATTCTAGATCCAAAGGCATCCATCATTACCTTTGATTTTATTTTTGGCTTTTTCTACTTCTTGGTGCTGATTTGGGCTTGAGCTAGTATAGCCCCCAATCTTGTCTTTGGGTCTTTTGGAGTGGGAGCCTTCTTCTCTAGTTGCTATTTCAATTAGTCAGGTATTAGGGACCTTTCCTTGGGTGATTCCTGCTTATCGTCATTTTCATCCTCTCTGATTTCAATTTCTTTGTCATTCAAAGCCTCTTGCTCTATCCTCGTATCTTCCTTGTCTTCATCGGAGTCCTAGATGAACACCATGCGTTTGATGGTGAATTTGATAAGCAGGTGTTACTTGGGGTTGTCTTCCCCTCCAACATCCTTTTCTTCATTGTGCTCGTGATCCTCAGGCTGCTCAATCTCTGGGTTTTCAGGAATTTAAGCCTCTCTTTTAGGTTTATCTTCTTCCTTTTCCTCTTGTTCATCACGAGGGAGCATCTCCCTATCATGTTCGGGGTTGTGGTCATGCTCGTCCACTAGAGATTTATCACCTTCTGCTTCTGTGTCAACAACCCTTTCTTCACTGACATGCTATCTTTTAGCCTCCTTATCTTCAACCTCTTTGAGTTGCTTGACCAACTCCACATCAAGCTCAGGATCATATATTTCTTCAATAGTTTTCATATCCAGACCCTCACCATCATCACTAGAGGACTCATAGGCGACTTCATCATTTATTCTATGCTCATATATGGGGTGCTCATGGTAATCATTCGCCTCTTCTTCCAACCCATTGGCTGCCTTCATATGTTGTTGCCTGTCCAATTACTCAAAAATCTGCATGGTTTCTTCCATTGTGGGCAGCTCAGTAGGAGGAGGTGGAACTAGGAGATTGGTTATCACTTGGAAAGTTGCAACCTATACTTTCGGGTTTGCAAACATCCTCAAGAGCTCAAATGGTATGTTTTGCATGTACTTAACAAAAGATTCTGGGAGGGCAAGGGCAAGCATTGCAGTTGTTGCAGTGGTAGATGGGAGAGAAAAGGATGGGGACATGGATGATGAGGAAATTCAAGAGGTGGTGGCCGAGGATGAATCCATTGATATGACCTATGCAATGAGAGAGATAGAGACAAGGTGGACAACGATGTCCACTACAAATGAGGAGGTAGCAGCTACTGCATGTGGGATAAGTGGGGTGGTGGTGACAAAAGTAGTGGTTGCATTAGTAGATGAGATAGGTGGAGACTGTAGCTAATCAGTCTCCATTTCTTCTCGCTCATCTAGTTGATCTTCTTGAATTATGGGCATCTCAGTGATGCTTCCTGATTTCTTGTGTTTCTTGGAAGGTTCAACTTCTAAGGAATTTCTAGCATACACCATTGGGTTGGATTGCTACTCACCAATCTCTTTTCTCTTCCTGGAATGAGTGGATGGAGGGGACTTTGATGTTTCTCCTATCGATGTAGCTGTTGCCCCACCGTTAGATCCACTTGGCTCACTTTCATGCCCCTTATATGTCAGGATGACCCCCTGTTGTTTCAATTAGGCAACTTGCCCATCAAGCCATGCTTTTGTTCGAGCCTCAATGGGCTTGGTGAGAATGTCGAGGTCATTGACCTCTTTCTCATCCCAATCAATCAATGGCATTTTACTTGGGGTCAATCACAATGCTCTCCTCTTCTAGCTGATCGAGCACCAGAAACAGGTTCACCCTCTTTACAAAGTATGCGGTCATCCACATATAGTGCCTTATTTGCACTTCAAATTCATCTTTACAATTGGCCTAGAAGTCCTCAACGCTATGAATATGGGCATCCAATTCCTTTTCTGATGTGGCCATATGAATCCATCTAAGGTTTGGCCATGTGGGATTTCAAATGATATTCGGCTAGTTCCTTCTCTGAATTTAGGGCACATTGGGAAGTATAAAGCTCATACATTCCCTGGCCAAGTGTAAGGAGATAAGGGATCCTCGCTAGATTCTTGCTACTTAGAAGAAAAAAATGTGCCGCAGCTGCTAAGAGAGCTCCAACAATACTATCCAATCATTAGGATACCGGGGCAGCTTGTTCGATCTTTCTGAGAATCCTTGGGCATGGATATATGTGAACTTAGGATATTGAATTAATAGAAAGGAATACTATTTGAGGAAGGCTAGAACTATGGGAGACTCTTCTCCCAAAGTCACCCCCGAGTAGCCTGCTGATGTAAGCTATGAATGCATCATTCACCTTGGAGTAGTCTTTCTTAAAATTTCTGAATTGCAGCTGGGGGTATTTGTCATAAGCCTTGAGCTCCCTACCAAGTTCTTCATTTAGAGCTTTGAATAAACAATTGTAATTCCTTTGATCGTCCAGTGAATATACTAGATAGGAAGTCATATAGAACTTGGAGGTCTTTTTAACATTCATAAATTGCTCATGGAAGCTATCGCTGATTATTCCTCCCCAATAAAATGTAGTATCCTCTCCATAGAGAATCTTCTCGGTGAAGTAGAACATCCTCTCTTGAAAATAGGCCGCAGTAGGCAGGCCCATTACTTTGCTTATTAGGGTGACTAAATCATGATAATCCTCAAAGAAATCATTGTGAAAGAGCTCCTAAGGAACGTTTGTAGCACTACCCCTCTTCTCCTTAAGCCAATATTGATTTATAAGTTTCTTGCATCTCATGGGGTCTTCATCCCACATGTCTTTGCACTCCTTGATGGTTGGAAATTCCATCTCCCTGAAGATAGGGATATGAAAGGTCTTTGTTATTCTTGAGGCTGACATGTTGGCCAACACATTCCCATCTCTATCAACAATAGTTCTAATTTCTGGCTGATATGCCTACCTACAAGCCATTAATAGTTCAGTGGCAACCAAAGCAGGAGGGAAATTGGAAGCTTTAGCTATCCCACTGCTTCTGATTAGTTTTTCACTTTTTGTCTTTGGGTTGATCCTAACCCTCTGTCTGAAGTCATCAATGTTGACATGTCCAATGTTGGTGTCAGAGATACCCTTCCACTTAGTGGTAATTCTAGATTGCAATGGTGCCCCTTGGAACTGATATCTCATTTTATCCTTATCTTCTTTTCCTCAAGGGGCCTTTGCAATTTTCTTTCCCTTTTCTTTTTCTGTGACCATCCTCGAGGTTTCTACACTCGATTCCATATATCCTGCACACAAAGGCAGGGTGAGCATAATCAGGCACGACGACACAAAAGGTTAGCCAAACCCTTACAAAACATCATTAGATCAGATAGTTCATCATTCAAACATCTAACACTTAGTCAAAATTACCATTAGTAGTTCACTGAAGGGAGTTTGGACAATCTGGGCCCCAGAGGTCGGACTTCACCGGTCAGAATGTTGTTCTGAAGGGAAAACAGAGCAAGGAGATCCGTATATTTCTCCCATCCTCATATTTGGATAACTTGAAGTGTTCATGTGGGAGAGGGTTAAATTTCAGCACGTGGGTCAATGTTTGTTTCCAAACTGAAAGTAGTTTGGATCATTGTTAGGGCACCCAAAACCATGAAGAGGGAAAGTAGTTAGGTGTTAGCTATTTGGAATGACTTTAGAGGAAAGAAATTCTAGGGGTAGAGTTCCAAAGTCTGAAACCCGCAAGGATAAAAGATGTGTGATAAAGTTTTGTTTCTTTAGTCATTTGGGTGCTCAGGCTGCGAGAGTTGGAAAACTATTGGAAGATGGTCATGAGAAATGGTGGGCCATGGAAAGAAGTTTGGTGGGAGTGACGCAACAAACTAGACTCGAGTAGGATTTTTGCCTTATGTTTCCCTCATTGAATTCTTGGTAGCGATCGGAGTGTCGGGGCCCGAAGGCCAAAAGGATGGCTGAGTTTTTCGCTTTGCACGACTGAAATGGGATGAAGTCCCAATGGTGGAAGTCCAGCGGTCGAGGTTTGATGAAGGTTGAGGACTTGAGTTTTTCATTTATCTAATTCTTACCTCACAGAAGTGAGGAGTTCGGGACCCGAAAGTTGCGAAGCAGTCGCCCAAAGGACGTTAGGAATGGAAAAACAACAACGGTAGCCCATGGATGGAGGTTTCCAAATCGAGACTTGAAGAGCACAAGGATGTTTCAATTTTACTTAGCAAATTTGGCATCGAACAGAAGGCCGGACATCGAGGATCGGGTGGATGGGCAGAAATGCTGGTTGAAACAACGAAAAAGGATGGGCATTCTAAAGGTGGAGTTCTAGGGTCTGGAACCTACAAATCATCTTGTTGTTTTAGAGTTTGAAGCTCATGTTAAGTCAATTTAAGGATCGAGGCAACAGGAAGGCCCAGGCTTGAAGGGTGATGTCGCTCTTTTTCGAGGTGAAGTGATTCTATGTTTGATTTTAAGTGTTTTGATGGATTGTCTTAACATTCTAGCAGATGGGTTTTCTATTTCAATCCTTATTTTATCGAACTCATACAATTTTAGCCCCTTTTCATCTGTCACTTAAGCATGAAATCTTTAAAAAATGTGATAGGAGGTCGGACAGCAGACTCACCTCGAGAACCTGATGAATAAAGTTGGTGAATCCTTGAAGAAAGATGAAGGGAACTCTAAAGCACAATGGGAGCAAAGGAAATGAAGACCTTGCACTCTTCTAATCTTCCTGACATGTGAAAATGACATGTCAGTGCTATTATTTATACCTTTAAGTGTAATTAATGCAGGTACAATAGACAAAAAGTTGGTGAGTTTGAAATTCAGGATGACGACAGTAGGTCCAGAACCCAAAGTCTGGAAAGACGCAAGGTAACAGTCATCTGAAATATGCCAAGTGAAAAGTCAATAGCTAAGAGGGGTCCAGAGTTTGAGTGCTAGAAAGATGCGAGGCAATGACCGTTAGGAACGATGAACATGCAAAGGAATCTTGAGCAAGGAACCCAGAGAATCGGGCTTGAAGAGCGCGATAGACGTTTGGTTTCAGCACAAGTTTTGTTAAACAAAAATTAGGAATTCGGGCCCCATACATTGGAAAGATGCAGAACAAATGCCATTTGAAAGAGAAAATCCAACAAGGAAATCTAGCAATGGAAACTCGGCGAGCTGGGTCCAAAGTGTTCCGTGACCGCCTGCAAAAGGAAAAGTGCCAAAGGAACTCTGAGAGGATATAGGACTTAGCATATTTTCAAGGGGTGAAACATGGTCAACCTAAGATGAAACTTCAGAGGGACATTGACCACCTAGGACACCAAAACAGGGGCACGCAATATGAGGCAGCGACAAAAATGACTCTACAAGGCAAAAGAAAGAGAGGGTCCCCATTCCAAATGAGGCATGTGTGCTAAGGGCACAATAATACCAATAGGGCTTTGGAAATCATGAAAAACTCCTGGATATTGAAGCCTAATCCCCACTATTCAAAGTTTCCTAAATAGTTGCACAATAGTGATTTCAAATAGGAATACCATGATATTATAACTCTGTTGGGTAGGGTCATGGGAGTTAAAGAGGCCCATATATTTCATATATGGTGTTTTACAATATCACACAGATAGTGGCTAACAAGCATTATCATTAGGCTAGAACCATAAGCAACAACTTGGATGCCCAATTGAGAAGTGTATGGGAAACCAATAGGTTTACTATGACTTCATACCTTGCCTATATGTTGGCACATAAGACTAAGTATAGGGGTCTCAGTTGCAAAGGGACTATTGGGAAAGATAAAATATGGGACATATACCCACAATTATAGCACAAAATAAGCAACTACAGAAGAGCCAACAATGCATTTTTTATGTATATCGCTAGGTTGTTGTAGGATTCTTTTAACATCAAGATTTCCTCTGAGGCCATGGATTTGATCAAGCAATATTGTCAATGGTTCATTCAATTTCAAAGATTTGCATGCATTTAGATATAAGAATCCCCTATTATTCCACTTAGATTACCAAGGTATCTAACCAACAAACTATTGATGAAGGAAGTGACAAGACAAATGGTAGGCTTTGAGAAGATCCTAGAGTAGGAGATAAAAAAGAATGGGATGGGAGCTGAGTTTCCCTTGAGAATAGGAACTTTGTAGGCATGTCCTTCTATTCAGAGTGCCTATCATTTAAAAAAAGGAGAAGGAATAGTTTGAGCTATATTACCATACAAATAGAAGCAGGTTTGGTCCATATGGCAGGGCTATGAAGCAGGCAAACAAAACATTGAGGCACAAGGATCATATTGAAGACTACTGGGCTAACTGTTGAGATGAGTTTGAAGCGATAAGGAGAAGATTCTCTAGGTTTTCATTGAAATCAATCAGATTGTATATAATTGCAAAGGTTCTTGATTAGGTGCAAGAAGATGGTGTAAACCTACTCCAACACGATGATTTTCAGCCATACAAGAACAAGCCATTACCTCCAATCAACTAGTCAGAGTAGAAGATAACAAGCCTGGATCAAGTTCCTGCACCAGTCAAGAAGTACTCCAAGTTATGTGTGAAGCATAAGGTGTTGGATCTGGAGGCAGATGGCACGAAGGTCACTTATAACTTGATGGGGGTTCTAGAATCCCAATCTAAAGAGGATGCAGAGGGTGAAAAGGATGACACTACTGAGCCCCAAGATGAAGAAAATCAAGAGGAGGGTAGCCCCCTCAAGATAAAGAGAAAAACTAGGAGTCATACACAGGTTAGATGGGAAGAGAAGCCCTCTCCTAAGACAAAGAAGGACCTTAAAGCCAATATTACAACTAAAAAGGGAGAGTCTTCACAACTGGTTAAGAAGAGAAAGTTGGTCATAGAAAGACATAAGGGTGCCAAGTCAAGGAAAGGTAGTGTTGCCACTAATGCTCCTTCTTCTGAAGAGGTAATTGATATGGAGAGTTATAGGGAAAATCCCCAAGTTTATACTAGGATAAGATCTCACAAAAACAAGGCATCTCCTATAAAAGAAATGAGAAGTGCAGAAGAAAAGGTGCATAATGAAGGGGCACCTACTGATGATGTTAAGGAGAGAGAAACTATAGGAAATAATTCTCCTCCTATTTCTCCTCATCTACAAATTTCAGAATAATCTGCCCATGAAGAAGGAAATATATCAAATGATCCTAGACATCATCAAGACGAAGATGAAGAAATTTCTACTCCTAACAGTGGGGATTGGAGAAATTTTGTGCAAGAGATGGACCAATCTACCTCTGGAGCATAAAGAAAAAATGTGGAATTTGAGGTGGTGCAAGAAAGGGCACCTAAGTCTCCAAAAAATTTAATAATTGATGGACTGGAAGATCATCCAAGGGTAGAGGAGAATAGAGAGGAAGTTGCGAACATTCCTCACCAGGACAAAGAGGGACAAGAGGACCGACCGAAAACAATAAAGGATGTTGGAGAGAACATGGTTGATAGTCTAAATAAGGAGGTAGCTACAGAGAAATCCACTGTCCCTGAATGGCTGGAGAAAAGGCTTAGTAAGAAGCCAATAATTGTGCAAGAAGAAAATCCTAGCTAGGACAAACTTCTAAAATATTGGGGAAAACCCAAGCAGAGGAAAAGGGCCAAGACTATCTCTAAAATATCAAGAGATGAATCTAATAACATGGTTATCCATGGTGCAGTGCCTACAAGTGATAAGTTCAAGGATTAGGTCAGGCCTTTAGATTATAAAGTGAAAACTATTAATTTAGGGCCAACCACCAAGGAGCAAGAAAAGGAAGAATTTTAGGAATCTTCTCAGGCTATTCTAAGGAGATTGAACAGAGAAACTAAGGAAAAGGAGAAGTTTCAGAAGTTGTTAAAGATGTTTATAAATATGTTCAACATCTTATGAAGCCTCTACAAACTGGTGGGAGTGAAGGTAGTATACTGTAGGGATTGTTGCCCAAAAAGGTTGTTTCAGAAATTAAAATATTGAAATCTACAACTCACAACACCCATGAATGGCTCGGGAGGTTAGTGAAAGGGGTGATAATTCAATTGAGCAGATCTTTGGCATTTATTCTAAGGATGCTGAATTTCTTGATGACACCTCACAATTTGCTACAGATTGCAAAAAGGTTGATGAATCAACTGCTGATGAGTTGAAGAAAATTATGTAGGTACCCAGGGATGAGTTGGCTAAGATGAATATCTTCTCCTCAGATGAAATTGGTAAGACGAAGGAGTGGATAGAGGTTCGGAATTATAGGAAAGAATGTCTCTCCAAGGTTTTGAAGAAAACCATGAAGGCACAAGGGAAAATGAAGTTAATATATGATAGTTGCATCAATTTTATGGAGATAATGACTAGGAGAAGGAAATTTGGTTAAAAGAACATAAATGTTAATAGATTGTAGTCATGGTGGCATGAAATTCATGCTCCTTCTAATACTTCTCCCATCACTAAGGATAATTTGGAAGATGCATCAATTTATATTTCAAAACTAGATAAATACCATGAGTTACAAATTGAGTGGAATAAGATGATGCCCATGTATTAAGAAGAATATAAAAATCATAAGACAAGGGTTAAATTTGTTCCAATTCTAGATCCAATTGATATGAAGGAGATTTTGGAGAAATTCAAAGGGTTTTCTAACAAGTTTCAAACCAATAAAGAGGGAGAAAATAGTCAGCTTGCAACCACCTAGGATTTTGTGCCAGTCATGTGACAATGCAGCTGAAGGACGACCTCAAATTTTGTGCAATCAAAGAAATATGTTGAAGGAGTCTAGGTTGACTTAGATGATGGTTTTGAACATTAAATGTAAATTTTATTTTATAAAATCTCTCTAGGATGACTTATTGGGCTAACCTCAGCATGTAAACCTTAATTCTAGGTCAACCTAGTGTTGCTTTTCTATAAATTGAGGCTCCAAATTCATTTGTAATGGTTAGAATTAGTGAGATATAGTCGCCAGAGATAGAATTGAAATAGGAGTTAGAATTTTCTGAGAGAAAGTGTTGAAACATTGAGAATACTTGAATTGTTGCAAACTTGGCTGATTCAATATAAGTAAAGACATTGTTCTTTGGTGCTCTTTCTGGTGTTGTTTCACTTATCATGGTTCTTGTTGTTCCAAATATTTAAGATTGCTTTGAGATTGTTAGTTGCATGTTAGATTTTAGATTCAAATGTGATGCCATGGTGTTTATGGTTTGATATTTTAAGTGTTTGAGCAATCCTTGGTCCATACCTTTAGCAACTTGATGATTGAAAGTTATTGTGTAAAGTTAGCCCGAGCCTTGAATTTATGTGCTAAGTTTGATTGTGGGTGTTTATTCATTTCAATTTTCAAATAAGGTTGATATGAGTGAATGCTTCATGATTTAAAAATCCTTAATTCCTCAGAATATTGCACTATTTCTATGAGATCGTAGGTTTATTCTGGGTTTAGCAGGAATTAGTTTTGAAGGGTTGGTCCACTTTGAGTGTTTATCATTTACATTGATGGTCTTAGGATCGGTTTAATTTTCAGATATCTCTCTCTAAACCCTTTATCTTTTGTTATTTCTTTTGAAATTTGGGTTAGTCTTAGGATTAAAAGCATCAATAAATTGTAAGATTTGATGAATTGGAGGTTTCTAGCATTTGTTTTGTAAGGTCCCTTGTGTTTACCAAAATTTTCACATTATCACTAAGTTTTTTTTTTATTGTCAAGACTTGAGATTAGAGACCTTGGGGTTATCTCTTGAGGCTTTCTAATAGAGATTTACCTTTCAAGAGAGATAGGATGTTATATTTTGTCTGAGTTGTTGCTATGCAAAAAACACCATAAAAGAAAGACAATTCTTTATCCACTACTGATGATGTGGAATTAAATATTAGAGGAAATTTTAAGAGAGAATTAATATTCCTAATCAATTAATTAAGAATTACATTAATTAATTGATTAGTTGGAGCAATTGACAGCTAAGGTCAATTGACTAAGATAATTTGATTCATTGACCTTAATGAAATAAAGGGGATCAGTTGATGACGTATTGCGAGGCTAATGTAGAGTATGAGAAAAGTGATCTTAGATCACACAAGTAGATTAACTAGGGTCAACTAATTTTCTTGCCTCCACATTCAAATCAGACCTATTTTTCATAAACAGTTGAAAAATACCACTAACCATGTACCTATTGGTTTGGAAGTGTAGGAGAATGACCCCCTCTTAAATATATTCTTGAAAGTTTGTATCGAAAGTTTTTCATAAGATATGTATTTTAAAATCTTTATTGGTGTAGTTTTGCATCTTTCAAGATTTGATAATGTCTATAAATGACTTAACTTTTTACTTTAATTTTTCAATTTATTGAGAGAATCTCTTTTGAAATTATGAAATTCCTATTTGAGCTACAACCAAAGATTCAAATAGAAAAGCACACTTGTGATAGAGTAATAATGGAGGTAATCGACAAACAATGTAAAACAATAATAAGAAACCTATGTATCAAACTCCATATGATGACATGAATGTGCTCCAAATGTGGTAGTATGTCGATGCTCTCAGCAAGTAATTAATTATTTTGAAAATATGTCCATCATCTAGATATTAGATGATGAGATGGAAGGTTAAGCATACTCAAACATTTGTGAAAATGAAGGTGGCACGTGTGAAGAACATGTTGACACATGTGTGAACATGAAAGTGGGATGTGTGAAGAGTATTCTCATAATAGAGATGAGTCAAGATAAAGGGATGAGATGAAGGGATTAAATGAGTGGGATGAGTAAAGCATGCTCACACATGTGGGAGCATGGAGTGGAATGGTGGACACATGTGAGAAGGTAGATAGTTAAGATTTTGATCAATGTCTTAGAGTTGGAGGGTTGAGATTAAAAATAAACTTCTTTGTCCACTAGTGAAGATGTGGAGCTAAATATTAGAAGAAATATTAAAAGAGAATTAACTATTCTAATAAATTAATTAATTATGACATTAATTAATTGATTGGTTGGAGCAATTGAGATCTAAGGTTAATTGATTAAGCTAATTTGATTCATTGACCTTAATGAAACAAAGGGGATCAATTGATGACATACTATGAGGCTAATGTAGAGTTAAAGGAAAGTGATCTTAGATAACACAAGTAGATTAACTAGGATCAACTTATTTTCTTGCCTCCACATTCAAACACAAACCAACTAGATTTTGATGATTACTATTGGAAGAGTACAGAGCATAGATCAAAACCTATTGCAATCCATTGCATAGCAAGTGTGAAGCATCTAGCCGACAAGAGAGATAGGTTAAGGGATACCCTATAAGGGTCACATCTCTATACAAGACTAGGAATTGATATCTGTATGTATTAGATGAGAGAATAGGAAGTAACAGTATACACCTAAAAATGGTTTGGAGCATCCGATTAATTAAATATGAATTATTTGATTAATTATCCTAATTTCCTCTAATATTGAATAAATATAAATATTTATTTAATATAGTTCACATTCACATTCTTCATAATTTCTTCTAAATCTCGTCTTAATTAAATAAACAAAAATAAACACTTTGTTCAATTTAATTATCACATCAATTCTAAATTAATTAAATAAAGATCAAAACACTTTATTGATTAATTACCATATTACTCTAATTAATTTAATAAACAACTATCCTATAGTTTGTTTTATTAAATTATTTATCTTTCTTTTGCTAATTTAAATAAATCAAAATATTTGAATTTTTGCACAAGGAATATTCCATCCATATTCTCTCAAAAATGAATTAGATTTCCTATGTCTAAACCATGTCTAATTTATGTCAAAAATATGTCAAATTAATTGATTGAAACTTCACGGGAAGTTTTGGAGACAAATTGGAGACAAATTTGGAATTTGATCTCTCAATCCTCTTCCATCAATCCTTCCTCTTCTCTTGCCTGGTGTTTTCATGGATAGAGACAATCTCCATCTTTCTCTCAATCTCTTCAATCTCTCACCATTCAAATCTCCAGATTGAATCCAAGCTTCTCAAAGCTTTCCCTGTGCATTTCTACAGTCAGGAAATCTATAAATAAAGCCTCATTGAACCAAGAAAAGGATCCAAATAATTAAGCTTTTGCACTCTTACTCTGTAGGAATCCAGACATCAAGCATCAAGCAATCCAATTTTCAACAATGGCTGCCTCCTCTAGCTACAATTGTCTGTTTCACATCAATATCATGCTAGTTTAATTGATTTATCATTTATCATTACATTATCATCATCTCGTTCTTCAGATAGTCATTTTAACAGTCTTATTTGCTTACACAATCTGAGAGCAATTTAGATTTAATAAATATTTGGAGATAGAGAGCAATAGGACGCTTTCGATTGATTACTTTGTTGAATTGATTCAATTTGTTTAATCATTGATATAATGTCATATTAAGAAGTGTTTTAGATTTTATTCACCATTTCCACACTTACAATTTGGCGCCCACTGTGGGGCATTGGTGCAGGAGCACCTTCACCATGATTCTATTTTGTAAATGATTTCATTTTTTTCCTTTATAGAAGTCATTTAAAAGTAATTTTCAAAAAAAAAAGGTAATGATGTCAACATTTATTGCAATCAAAGTGTAAAAGTTGCATAAAGCAACAATTAGGGAGTTAAAAAGGTCATTAGGGAGACTAAACATTAGTGGGAAGTTGGAAATCAATTGGAAACTGATTATTCATATTGTAATGTCTTTAAAAAGGCTCTTTTTACGTTCATAAGCTTGTGGGTGATTGAAAATTTTAAATGGAATAATGGAAAGCACAATTTTCTGTAATTTTCTTCAGAAAATTCATAGTTTTCAGACTTTGTACGGATTTGTACAGCCTCAAATGATGGAATAAATGGTTGTAAGTGTTAGAGGGAACAATAACCTTCCATTTCCAGTTCGTTTCATGCAGATTGGTTCATATTTAAAGAAGTTATGCTAATTTTTGTAAACACAATCTAAATTCTGATCTAGGGTAACAGTTTTCAATAAAATTCGTGTTTCTCAAATTTTAACCATTGGATGTTACTAAAAATTGGATTAAATTTCCATAATGATATCCTCTAAATTATCACTCGAGAGATTGGATTAATTAGTTGATTTGTGAAAGTTATAAGTTACTGTTTGCATGCATATCTGGTTATTTCGACCTAATATTTAGCAAAGAAGTCCAAACAAAAAGCCTGTGTTCCAAAACAAGTGTACCTACAAATGATATATGTTTTTAATGGCCAAAATGGGTACTCAAAAATGTATTTATGTTTTGGAGATTCAATTTGGTTTGAATGTTACACCCGATTTAGTGTTTTGATTCTCTTTAAGCAAAATTTGGGTTTTTGGTGCAAGTAATTTGTAAATATAATAAAACAGAGAAATAAGGTTATGCAATTGGTTAATTTCTATCAAAATGATGATTTTGAAAATGTAGAATGGTCTGTTTTGAGTTTGATACAAGTTTAGAGTCATGGTTTGAAGAGTTGGGCTTGTAGCCATGAAGAAATTCAAAGAATTTGAAGTGATTTTGGTAAAGGATTGAATGAGAATTATTTTAAGTATTGTTGTTTCCTCCTAACTCTGCATCAAATTGGTATTAGAGCCCAGAAAGATTTGGGCTGGTGAGTGGTAGTTGTGGTTTATTGGTTGTTTGTAGGAAAGTGAGTTGTGAAGCAAGGAGGAATCTTGCTTGAGAGGATGGAGAACTTGAGAAGGCATTTGCAGGCGGAGGAAGAGAGAAAGAAGAGAAAGAGACAAACAAATTTTGATAGAGAAATTGCTGAGTTAAAGCAAGTGTTAAAAGAGATTAGATGAAGAGTTCCAAGAATCTATGATGAAGTTAGAACAAATGATGGAAGAAGAAGAAGAAGAAGCATATGAAGATACACATGAAGAATTCATTGATGAAGAAAACAAAATTGTTCTAGATGTTTCCAAGCATGAAGATATGATAGAGGACTTGATTATTGCAATTAAAGACATTGAAGGAATGATCATGGATGAATTGTTCATAGAGGTTTGCAAGGAGTTGCAGCATGATGGAGGTATCATGATTGTCACCTTATATCATTTCATTATGTTACTAATGCTTTGGACAAAGGATTGTTTGCAAGTTGAAGGAGAAAGGGAAAAAAAAGGTTTTGAGATATATCAAGGAGTAAGGTATTTGATTTCAGGGGGGAAGCATGGAAGACAATTAATTTGCATCGACAAATTCAAACCAAAAGTGAAAATGAAGGTGATAAGAAGTAGATTAGTGGCAGGGCATCTCAAGAAGGCAATTTTGTTGGCAACAACACTTTCAAGAGGACTTGAAATATTTTTGGTGGGGAGTTTGGTGCAGGAGCACCTTCACCATGATTCTATTTTGTAAATGATTTCATTTTTTTCCTTTGTAGAAGTCATTTAAAAGTAATTTTCAAAAAAAAAAATGTAATGATGTCAACATTTATTGCAATCAAAGTGTAAAAGTTGCATAAAGCAACAATTAGGGAGTTAAAAGGGTCATTAGGGAGACTAAACATTAGTGGGAAGTTGGAAATCAGTTGGAAACTGATTATTCATATTGTAATGTCTTTAAAAAGGCTCTTTGTATGTTCATAAGCTTGTGGGTGATTGAAAATTTGAAATGGAATAATGGAAAGCACAATTTTTTGTAATTTTCTTCAGAAAATTCATAGTTTTCAGACTTTGTATGGATTTGTACAGCCTCAAATGATGGAATAAATGGTTTTAAGTGTTAGAGGGAACAATCACCTTCCATTTCCAATTTGTTTCATGCAGATTGGTTCATTTTTAAAGAAGTTATGCTAATTTTTGTAAACACAGTCTAAATTCTGATCTAGGGTAATAGTTTTCAAAAAAAATTCGTGTTTCTCATTTTTTAACCATTGGATGTTGCTAAAAATTGGATAAAATTTCCATAATGATATCCTATAAATTATCACTAGAGATATTGGATTAATTAGTTGATTTGTGAAAGTTATAAGTTACTGTTTGCATGCATATCTGGTTATTTTGACCAAATATTTAGCAAAGAAGTCCAGACAGCAAGCCTGTGTTCCAAAAGAAGTGTACCTAAAAATGAGATATGTTTTTAATGACTGAAATGGGTACTCAAAAATGTATTTATGTTTTGGAGATTCAATTTGGTTTGAATGTTACACCCGATTTAGTGTTTTGATTCTCTTCAAGCAAAATTTGGGTTTTTAGTGCAAGTAATTTGTAAATCTAATAAAACAGAGAAATAAGGCTATGCAATTGGTTAATTTCTATCAAAATGATGATTTTGAAGATGTAGAAGGGTCTGGTTTGAGTTTGATACAAGTTTAGAGTCATGTTTTGAAGAGTTGGGCTTGTAGCCATGAAGAAATTCAAAGAATTTGAAGTGATTTTGGTAAAGGATTGAATGAGAATTATTTTAAGTATTGTTGTTTCTTCCTTTGCTCTGCATTAGGCATTAACCCCAATTTTATCAAAATTTCAAATTTTTATGGAAAGTCTTATGCAGGTCTACAGCGTGATTTATTTTAGCGCTTTCGTTAAAAGTTTCGACGCTTCCGGTCCCTGTTCCAGCGCTTTCAAAGTTTCGGCACTTTCGGTCACTGTTTTAGCACTTCTATGACAAACTTCGATGCTTCGGTATACTATTTCGGCACTTCAATGATTTAGCACTTCCAAGACAAACTTTGACACTATGGTACACTATTTCGGCGCTTTCGAGTTTTAGCGCCTCAGGTAACTGTTCTAGCACTTCGGTACCATATTCCAGCGCTTTTGTAAAAACAGTCTAGATCCGACGCTTCCGCGGCCAGATTTTATTTACTTTTCACAGTTGAGATAAAATTGATCAATCTAGGGTAGTCACTTCAAAGTTTTCTAAAATTGATCAATCTAGGATAGCCACTTCAAAGTTTCTAAAATTAATCAATCCTAGGATAGTCACTTTCGTGTTTTTCTTAAAGCAAATCTATCAATCCTAGGATAGTCAGCACATTCTTACAGTAGAAGTTAAAAAGAACATCATGATTTCAGTGAAGCAACACCTTCACTTAGATTAAGAATCTTTCTTTTTGGGCTTAAAACAAAACAAATCTATATGTTGTACTTGTAGTGATTAGGCTTATGCTCTCCCCTTAACTAGGTGACCAAAGTGTCAGATTCACTTTTCTTTTATGTCATTTACGCTTTATTAAATCCTTTAGTAGGCCTGCCATAGTGGGAAAAAGTACTCACCCTACGGGAACGACCTAAGTGGGAACAACCAAAGCCAGGTTATCCAACCCACTATAATAAAAATGCAAGTTGTTGATGAAAATCCAACTTGACGGTAGTAGGCAAGATAACCATCCCCAAAATCTCTGTTCTAAAGATTGGGAGGTCTCCTGAGGGATTTTATCTATTTGCCACACCAAACAAAACCCTATCTACGAACCATAGAGTAGTTGCTTGCCGAGTCAGTATCCATACATTATCATACTCATGGTGCAAGGGGAGGGAAGAATTTTCCCCCAAGACACTCACCATATAATTACTAAGGATTGTTTGCTCAAGGGATTCAATATCTACATCCATCACTTTGAGTACATGCCTGGGAATGACAAAAACACGGGCACCCTCTAGGGGGTGACACTGCTGTGTGAGTCATTGTAATTGCAAGATGTGGGCTGTGAGTATAATGATGACCTACTTGTTCTTAAGTGTGAGTCTATTTGATTTGTGTACAAATGTTAAAACAACCTGTCAAAAT
Organism: Sequoiadendron giganteum; assembly: GCA_007115665.2. Lineage (NCBI taxonomy): Eukaryota > Viridiplantae > Streptophyta > Pinopsida > Cupressales > Cupressaceae > Sequoiadendron > Sequoiadendron giganteum. The sequence goes on along the minus strand of CM021101.1, from coordinate 13,271,121 downwards.
CAATAAAGATCATTCTTGATTTTTGAACATACACAATCTTTTCAGTTTTAAAACACTTATTCAAAATTGCTTGCCGTGTTTTCACAAATTCATTTAAATCAGATTTAAAGATCATCCTGAAAACGTCAAGTCAAAACAAATCAAAAAATCCATGCTGTGAAAGTGGAAGTCCACCATGTTTCTCAAGAAGAAAATCAAAGTCACGAAACCCTAAAGACCTCTCGGTTATAGAAACAAATTGAGAAAACAATGTTTTCTGTATCAAAATCGGAAACTTCTTTTACAATATAGAACTTTCATCCACCACTATCATGATTTTGCTAGGGGTCACACATTAGATTACACTGTAGAACTAATCTATTCACGAGCCTTCTTCCAGAGGAGAGCTCTTACACAATTCCACAACCATAGTCAATGGATTCATCCTTCTTATCTTCTGCAATCTCTAATACTGTATGCCACAAGACCCGATCAAATTTTATAGTAGAAAGTCATTAAAAGTCCTATTTTTAGCATTCTGGAAAACCTGTTTCAGTGCTTCGGGTCACTGTTCTAGTGCTTTCGTGAAACAACACTTTCAGGCTCTGTTTTAGCACTTCCAGTCATTATTTTAGTGCTTTTGGTAAAATAGTGCTTCTGTCAATTTTTGTAGCGCTTCTATCATTTTCTCCAGTGCTTCTAGTCACTGTTTTAGCGCTTCGGTCACCTATTTCAGCGCTTCTGGACTCTGTTCCAACGCTTCTGGAAAATAGCGCTTTTGGTCTTTGTTTTAGTGCTTTTAAAACAAAGAGTTCAAAATTTTAACCAATCTATCAATCTGTCATTTTATCAACATTTTCATCAGAATCAATTTTTTTTTTTATCAGAATCACTATCTAGGAACCAAAGTTAGAAAGGTTTATACAAATTTCCAAACTTATCAACTAAAAAAAGATCTTGCAAATTACAAGTGTCAAAATCAAATACACAATCAATTACTACACTGAAGTTTCATTATCAGGATACTATCATCCTTCATCATGAAACAAAGTATAGTAATTAACTTTTTAAATATTGTCTCATCAATAAGATCTGTCATCTTATTCGAATTTGTTTAAAAAGGTTCAAATTGACACTATCCCGCACATAAGATCAACATTTCAGAAGAAAGGACAAAAATTTGTATACCAATCTTAACAAGGTACCAAAAACAGAGACTCTTAGAGAAAGAATTTTTAAAATCACAAGAAATGGCAGAAGAAAATCCTTGGAACAATCTGAATTGCAATGATAAGAATGAAGTAACTTTGGAAGATATCCAAGAGGCTCAACAAGATCACAAGTTTCACATATTCATGGAAAAAATTCTAGAACAAAACATGGAAAAATACCTTTTAATGTTGGCCGAATCAGGGGCAAAACTTCCAAAGGATTTTGATGTAAACCATTTGAAGGAGACACCAAACATAAATGAGACCGAGATACCACAACCAATGCAAACAATAGATCTAGTTGCTACTTTAACATCTCAAATGCAACTATTACAACAAAAAATACAAGATATGACGCAAGGGACTACCAAGAGATATGCGATATAGGACATTTGTCCTTATCCCTTCGACGCAACGATCGGCTTGATGCCTTTTCCAAGACATTGTGAGATCCCAAAATACGATAAGTATAATGGTAGAACGGATCCCATAGATCACATCAGAGAATTCAAAACAATGAGTCTTGAGTTTGCACAAGAAGAGACATATTTAATGATATTGTTCCCAAGGAGTTTGGGAGGATCATGCATGGAATGGTTTTTGAAGTTAAAACCAGGCATTAAAACTTTTGAAGAACTCGTTAATAGATTTATCTCTCAATACTCATTCAACATACAATATGATGTGACAATCAAAGACCTTTACAATCTCAAACAAAACAAGGGAGAGACATTCTCATCTTTTCTCCAAAGATGGCGATGCTTGTTTGCTAGGTATCCAAGGTCCATTCCTGAAGAGGAAAAGATGGAGTTATTTATTGAAAACTTGACAAAAGAAATGAGTTATAGATTGGAACTACAATGTCCTCCAACACTTGAAAAGGTGATCGAAAATGGTCTCAAAATCAAAGAGGCATTAGTCAAGAGAGGAGTTATCAAACATTTTAATGATAAAACAAACAACACAAGTAACTCCTCAAATCAATACTCAAGTGGTGAGAAACCGAAATTCTAGCAAAAGAATCGCAACCGGTTTTCAATTTAACCGCAACCACATCAAAGAATCAAAACAACAAACAAAATGTCAAGCTAAATACCACACAAAGCAATGAAAACATGAAACCACAGTCGTATCAAAAACCATCAAATAGGAAAAGGTTCACACCTTTAGGTCAATCAATGGAATCAACAATAAAAGAACTAGTTACTAGAGGCCTTCTCACTGCACGGGAAGCTAGGTTCTAGGATCCAAAAGTCAAACCATCATGGTGGAATGACGCTGATTATTGCAACTATAATAATAACAAGGGTCATAAAACAAATGACTGTATGGAATTGAAACATGCAGTGCAAGATTTGGTGGACAACAACAAAGTGTACGTAGAAGGACCTCAAAATAACAATGATCATTCAGCCTTCAAAGATCCTTTGCCCAATTATGACAAAGGTGCATCATCCTCCAACAACAAAGGAAATAATGCCAATCATGTCTATGACACAACAATCATATGTCTATCTGAAGTCAAAAATGATCATGCAGTTAACGATAACATTGTTGAGAACAAAACCGATGCCATTACCTCTTTGGATTTACTCCCAAGTGTGCAAAACTCTGATAATCAAATAAATGTCTTAAAAATAAGAGACAATAAAGAACATCAACCCTCCAATGTGCTAACTAGGGGACAATCAAAAGTAATGTTAAAAGGAACTGGCTCCACACATGCAGTTCCACCTCCATCACATTATGACATTATCAATCAAATGCAAAACACCCCCCGAGAAAATCAAAAACATCAACTGGCAAATGTCCTGACTAGGGGGCAAGCCAAGGTAGTATTAAAAGGAGTAGGATCTCAACGTGAGATTATCCCTCAATCTCACTATAATATTGTCGATCAATTGCAAAACATACCCACACAAATATCAATACTGGAACTCCTTAAGTTGTCACCATCACATAAGGAAGTTATCGAACAAGCATTAGTTGCCAAAACTGTACCAAAAAGTTTGGATGTTTATCAATTCCAAGCTATGGTGGGACATCTAACTACCCCGCATTGTCTTTCATTCTCTAAATAGGATGATGTCTCATTAAACCATCCGCATAACATTGCATTACATATCGAAGTATGTATCCATAATCATTGTGTTAAAAGAGTTCTAATAGATGGGGGAGCTGGTATGAACATTTGCACCCTCAAATTAGTCCGTGCACTAGGATATTCCGAAGACACTATTGATGCTAGACAAAAAATGACCATCAAAGCATATGATGAGGAGGAAAGATCGTCCCAAGGTTTAATTGTATTACCCATTCAGGTGGGACCCATGATCAAGCACATAGCATGTCAAGTGTTGGAAAGAGTGTTGACATACAACATACTTTTAGGATGACCATGGATTCATGAAATGCAAGTTGTACTGTCTACATACCATCAATGCTTGAAGTTTCCAGTGAATGGACAAGAGGTGACTATAGCTGCTGATTATAATCATCCACAACATTGTGACACATTAAGAATATCTCAAGACACCTTTGTCCCTCACAACAGGGAAGCTTCAAGTTCATCATCATCCAAGAACGAACAAAGTCCAAGCATCACTACCAAGTGGGTACAAAAGAAAGGTAAAGAAAAGGAAACAAGTCATGTTGAAACAAACATTCCAGGTACAAAAACTTCTCTATTAGACAACTTTCAGAAGCAAGTTTAGTTGACAGATAAAGGAATGGGACAATACTCAATGGAGAAATCACTTAACTTATCATAGTTAATGCCATCTCCTAGGAAATATGGTCAACCATCAATGATCAAACCTCAGACATCTTTACCTAGCACAGTTCTTCAAGAAACATTTGTGAAATCCAGAACCATAGCAGAAGAAACAAACAATAAAGCAATCCTAGATTGGCTTTACAAGGATGAAGAAGCATCAACATCTGAGATCAGTATCAAAAATGTTAACATCAACACAGACAAGTATGGAAAAGGAAAGGCTATTCTTGAAAAGATGGGTTATGAAGGACAAGGACCTATGGGATTAAGAAAAGAGGGAATTTCAGAACCTATCACACCTCTCACTCTCCACACAAAAGAAAAACCAGGACTAGGGTACTCTGAAGAAGAAAAGCAGGAACTAACAAAGACAACTATGGAAAATATCCTTCACTTTAGAGATGGTTCTGAAATAGAATCGAATGAATATGAGTGGGCCTTACCTTGTGATCTACTTTTCGTTGATATTCCAATCGATGTGATTCAAAAATATACACCTACATGTGAGGAGGGCCAAGGCTCTGGGTCTAGACCTTTCGTCGAGGGATCACTAAATATCGATGACTCTAGTGAGGACGAACAAAATTTGAGTGAACTAGATGATTTTGAAGAGGGTACCATCATGGATCTCGATATCCCAAATGACAATTATGACGATCTTGTTGTCCTCACCCTTACTTCCATTGACCTAAATCAATCTGATGATACCATGCCATTGATCCATCCAGAACTTATTGATTAGGAACCTATTGAACCTTTGACTATACCAAAATTTGCAAATGATGATGCCATCGTGCATTTCCTATGTCATACAGATCCTAATACAAATTCTATCTATACTACTCATAACAATACAACTCAGCAAGAGGGTGTCAAATCTTCCAGTTGCAAAATTGACAATAGGGAAAATAGATCTAATGGTGAAAACCATTCTATGGCAACATTAGATCTGGAAAAATAAATATAAAGAATGCATCCAACAGTGAAAACCTTTTTGAGGCACTGAAGGATGGAAGATTTGATACTCTCCCAGAACACTATCATGAGTGATCATTAGTTCTGGTCGAACCTACACAATCAGTGGACATTGGCACATAAGAGAAGGCAAAAGTACTACATCTAGCAGAATCCATGACAGAACAAGAAAGACCAGTATTCATCCAATTCTTCAAAGCAAGAAGCATCAAATTTTCTTGGTCATATTCTGATATGCCAGGTTTAGATCCCAATCTTCTTATACATCATTTGTCTTTTCCAGCAGGAATCAAGCTTGTTAAACAAAAATTAAGAAAAATGCACCCCCACATTGCATTAATGGTCAAAACAGAGCTAAAGAAATTACTAGATGCTGGATTCATACGATCTATAGATTATGTTGAATGGATATCAAATCTTGTGCCTATTTCCAAGTCAGACAATAGCATCAGAATCTGCACAGATTTCAGGGACCTCAATAAAGCATGCCCGAAGGATGATTTTCCACTTCCAAATATAGACATCATTGTGGAATTGATGGCAGGGCATGCCATGCTATCAATCATGGATGGCTTCTCTGGGTACAATCAAATAAGAACAGCTCCAGAAGATCAAGAAAAGATGGCTTTTACATGTCCATGGGGAACCTTCTATTGGAACGCCATGCCCTTTGGTCTAAAGAATGCAGGAGCCACTTATCAAAGAGCAATGACGACAATCTTCCATGATATGATGCACACTTTCATGGAGGATTATGTGGATGCAATCTGGAAAAATCTACTACAAGGGAAGGACATCTACATATCCTAGACAAAATCTTCAAACGGATGGAGAAATTCAATGTCAGGTTAAACCCTAAGAAGTGTGTCTTCGGGGTTACATCAGCAAAACTACTAGGATACATTATTTCAGAAAAGGGTATTGAGGTGGATCCAGCAAAAGTCAAAGCAATTATGGAGATGCCACCTCCTAGAAACATCAGCCAACTCAGATCACTACAAGGACGGCTTCAATCAATTAGAAGATTCATCTCCTAGCTGGCAGATAGAAGTCATCCTTTCAATCATCTATTGCATAAACACATAGTTTTCATGTGGGTTGAGAAGTGTGAAGTGACATTCAATCACATCAAACAATATCTAATGTCACCACCTATTCTCATGCCACCAAAAGAAGGAAGACCCCTCATATTGTATATTGCTACAACTGATATCTCATTGGAGGCACTCTTAGCACAAGAGGATAATACAGGAAAAGAGCATGCCATCTACTACATCAGTAGAACTTTAAATGGCTATGAAATAAACTATACATTCATTGAAAAGTCTTGCTTAGCAGTCGTGTTTGCTACTCAAAAGTTGAGACACTACATGATGGCTCATACAATCAGGTTAATTGCAAAGATTGATCCTTTGAAGTATCTACTAAGTAAAGCTGCCTTAACAGGTAGATTGGCAAAATGGGTTATGTTCCTAAGTGAATTTGACATTCAATATGTCGAAAGAAAGGAAATCAAGGGACAAGTAATCACTGAATAGCTAGTTGAAGCTCCTTTACCAGATGATCACCCAATGACAATGGAATTTCTAGATGCAGACATCATGACAGTAATGCCCCAACAATGGATATTGTATTTTGATGGATTGTATACACAACGAGGATCAGGAGCAGGGATTTTGTTCATCTTTCAAGGACACACAATTCCAAAATCATACAGACTCATGTTTCAATGTACCAATAATGTGGCAGAATATGAAGCATTGATTATTGGGGTCAAGATTGCAATTCAATGGAAAATCACAGATTTACAGGTCTATGGGGACTCTCAACTAGTTATTTATCAATTCAATGATGCATATCAAACCAAAGATGACAAATTGATGCCTTACAAACAACAAATAGATAATCTAAAATAATCCTTTGCTAGTATCAAGTTTGATTAGATTCCAAGGGTAGAGAACAAAGCTGCAGATGCTATGGCCACAATCGCTTCATTACTACAATTACCTGAGAAGCCTGTTTGTTATGAGTTTATGGTAGAACAAGTATCGTGTCCTTCCCATTATCAATCAGAATCTGCTACCATATGCCATCTAGAAGCCACTGAACCCTCTCTCTATGGAAAAACCTATGCTTACTTGAAAGATGATATCCTTCCTCCCGATCTTTCACAGAACCAAAAATGAAACTTTATCCGCCAATCCACCCAACATACATTAATCATAGATGTCCTTTATTGTCGAGGTCTTGATGGTACCCTACTCCGATGTCTAGAATGCAATGAATCTGAAACAGCCTTATGAGAATTTCATGAGGGTATTTGTGGTACTCACTTGAGTAGAATGAATCTAGCTAAGAAACTCCTTCGTTCAGGTTATTATTGGTCGTGCATCGAAAAAGAAGCATATCAATTTGTCAAAAAATGTCACAAATGTCAGGTTCACAGCAATCTGATTCATGCACTAGCACAAGAACTGCATCCTTTCACATCAACATGGCCTTTCTGTCAATGGGGCCTAGATCTGGTAGGCAAAATACATCCATCTTCATCTAATGAACACAAGTTCATTATCACGGCTACAGAATACTTCACGAAGTGGATAGAGGCAGTACCTCTTACTACCATCACTGCGAAACAAATCTCCTCATTTATCTTGAACTACATCATCTGTCAATATGGAATCCCTTAATCTATAATCACAGATAATGGACAACCATTCAAAAATCAAGATGTCCAAGAGTTATGTGAAAATTTCCACATCCAACATCATTTTTTAACACCGTACTATCCTCAAGGGAATGGCCAAGCAAAGGCCTCAAACAAAACCATACTCAAAATCCTCAAAAAGACGGTCAACGATGTTGGATGTGATTGGCATGTTCAACTCAACCCTGCACTATGGGCCTATAGAACAAGCATTAGAACACCAACAGGAGCTACACCATTTGCTTTGGTGTATGGATCAGAAGCCATATTACCCATTGAAGTTGAAATTCCATCCCTTCATGTATCACTCAAAGGTATCATTTCAGATGAAGACTATAGGGTATCTAGATTGCAGGAACTGGAATTGCTAGACGAGCGTTGTCAACAAGTTGTAAATCATCTAACAACTTATCAACAAAGGATGTCAAGGAGTTACAATCACAAGGTGAAACCAAGGGTCTTTCAGGTTGGTGACTTGGTACTAAAGGAAAACCCTAGAAATCAGCAGGACAGAGAAAAGAAAAGAAAATTTGAGCCTAACTGGCTTCATCCTTTTGTCGTCATATCAGTGTATGGGTCAGGAGCATATCAACTATCAACATCAGAAGGGGATCTATTTGATGAACCTATCAACAGTATTCATCTCAGGAAATTCTATGCTTAACACTCCTAGTGCATGGGGCAAAAATCTAAAATTGTTTCCTTGGTGAAAACCTGGCAATCAGGCATCTTGGTAACACAAAATACAAAAAAAAAATATAAAATACAAAAAGAGAAAAAAAAAAGAAGAGAAAAATAAGAAAAATTAACAAAATAGAGGGTTGAATCAAAGCATGTGGTGAAAACCTGGAAATAGGTGTCATATGTGATTCAAGGATCAGCTTTCCCATCTATTATGAACATATCAGGATCGTTTCGTCTAAAACGTCAATATCAATTCATATCATATCTTTCATCTGGCCATCATAACATGCATTATCAAAATCATGTCATGTGGTCAACATATCACTCCATAGCTTGGGGGCAACATCTGGATATCACTAGGGGCAATTCAAACATATCAATTTCACCAACAGGAAACACGATAGTATGGCAGGAAAATCGAAAAAAAAGATCAAAGCGCAATATCAATCGTCATCAGAAGGGCATCAACCATTCATATCATATCGAAAATCCAAAAAAAAACTTGTCAAAAGGTAAGTTTGAAAATGGGAAAATCCAAAAACATAGGTCTATGTCAGTCGAACTACGTGGTCTCTGCGTGTGTAATGTAGGCAAGGCTAATCTTTGATCAGCCCTCGAGGCCCCTAAGATAGGATAGTAGGTTAGGTATTTAGTCAAAAACTCAAAAATCCAAAAATATGTCAAAATCAGGATGGATGATCTAAAATCTGAATAATGAATGGAACACTTTAAGTAAACAATGGATAAATTGTACTTTTGATTATCATTACTTTAGAGTTACTCAATGATGTATTGAACTAGAGGAACAAGGAAAAAGAATAATATTTTTATTATCTACTATCTGTATGTTAATCATATAAATGTGTGAATAGTCGGGGGATGTGCTATGCAAATGTATCACCGATGACATTCAGAATTCACACATTGAAATGATTAATCACTGCTTATTTACACAATGAATGCTCAGGTCATCTCGGTTCAATTATAACTCGATGCTTGTGTTCGATTGCAATATCAAAAATCATGAAAGTAATACTCAAGTCATCATTGGATTAACACAACCATCGACGCTTGTATTAACTTGCAACATTCAATAAAGCTCTATGATGATACCAAGCACAAAAAGACTGTTAAAATGACATTTGTTTTACATATAGCTACATGTTAAAATTAGATTGCATTCATCATGATTCATTATCTGCAGAGTATTTGTTGCATAAAGAGTTGAAAATTAATGATTATCTAATCTATAAAAGAGACTGAGTATACTTGACATAAAATCATCAAATACATATCCACATATCATTTATCCATCCATACATACATCATTACATCATTACATTAAAATAAATCATCATTTATCATCATCACATTTAGAATAAACTCATCACATAAAGCATATAACAACATCCATCACATAGAAATCATGAAGCCATCATCATAATCATATCAAATGCATCTATATATATATCAAAAATGTCAAGTATACAATGACATCAGACATAAAAATACATCATCATATAAAGAGGTACATCATAAAATACATCAGTGAGGATCACAATAGCCTCTATGACCTACTACTGCCAGAATGTGCAGGCCCAACAGGACCTGTACTACCACCACCCATAGAAGGACCCAGATCCTTGGAATCTCTGCGTGGAGGCTATGTCACTCCCTCACTGACTATCTATGTATGAGTCCGCCCAGATCTCGATGGGGCATAACTGACTCGACGCTCGGTAGGCACTATATCATGATAACAGCCCCAGTAGAACTTTGCCTCTCAGCCAACCCACATAACCTCTCTTATATAATCACCAATAGAGGTACCATCGACCAATCTCTGGAGGGTATCTGCTGTCTCCTATGCCCTCTCAGCTATGTGCCGAACAATATCTCGCTCGGCTGTCAGGGTATCAACCTATGTCTGCATACCGAATAACTGCCCCTATACCTGTGCATGAGCCTGTGCCTGGGTCTGCATCTGTGTCTGAGTCTGCACAAGCATACCCCGAGCCTGTACCAACTGTTCCTGTAAGGTTTGGACCTGTGCTTGAAGCCCAACTATCTGTCTCTGCTACCCATCTACCGACATTGTCACAGCTTGCCTCTTGTGAGGCCTATTGGAAGAAGGTGCACTGTGAATGTCTGGCCCTGGCCCTCTATATCCTCCACTCCCACCATCACTGTCATCACTGCTACTATTATCTCTAGTATTGCTCTCTGAGCTATGGCTGGATGAGGAATCCTCTCCACCCCCACTATCAGCAGAACCCTCGACCACCTCCTCCACTACAGGTAAAGGTGCTGGCTCATTGGGAATAGTAATGCGAGGATGGGGGACCAAAGCCAGGAAAGCTACATAATCCTCTGTCACAGCTGCCTCAAAAATATCTCTCCGCATGTCCCAAGGAGATGGTAGTAAAGCTCTGTAACCCTCTATAAGAACATTGTAGGACAGTGTCGGACCCCAATCAGGAACATCCATCCGACGTGTGGCATAGTGAGCTACTCCCTGTGGCATGCATTGAACAATGCCATACTACCTGTAAACCCGACGGAGCAAGAATCTCTCTAGAACAAAAGGAGTTCGCCCAATGAGGTGCATAGAATCGCACAAAAATCCCAACACTGCACCATCCTCAGCCCACTCCTCGCAGCCAAGGTATGGGCGCCAGATAACTATCTCTGTGTCATTAAAAACTTGCCTCCAATGCTCTAATTTTCCCATCCGGGCCTATGTGAATCGACCACTATATCAGAAAACATATGGTCTGCCAGCTGGTCTATCTACAACTGGAAACGACCGACATATGGAAAAATTCTCCCAAGCCCACACCTATAGCAATGTCATCCCTGCAGATAGACTATGTGGATCTAAGTACACCATTGAATTTAGATCATGATATAGATGCGCTAACATACACATCCCCCATGCATATCTAGTACCATGTACCATCATGCTCTCAAGCGTCCTGCCCCAGCCAACGAGAAATACCTTTGACCTGTGATCAGGGAAAAGGAATCCTCCAATGAATCTAGCTAGCACTACTGGTAGTGTCGCATACGAGTCTACAATCCTCCACCATCGAATGCTAGGATCCGCTATGGCCTGATCCTGAAATACTCTACGGAGAGCATCTCTGCTACTGGTCCCATGTGAATCATATGTCACAATCTCCCCCATGAAAGGAATATGCAATATACGCCGCACATCCTCTGGTGTGACTGTCATCTCACCAGTGGGTAGATGAAAGGTGTTGTGGTCGCTATGCCACCTCTCAGCCAAGGCAGTCAACAAACCCCGATTAATCCTAATCTGGGGCATATCAAGTAAACTCGTGAGACCACACTGGCCTATCACCTGAAGCTCACCCGATGTCAAATGCGGTATCAAATCGGTCGTCTACGGAAATCTCTCTCACATCTGGAGAGTACCCAAATCCTCCTATCATCATAACAAAAGAATCTATAATCAGTGAACTATGTCAAGGAATCAAAGGTCATTCTACTATCAGTCTATTCCAAAAGCTTTGCTATGAATTTTTGATCAAAATTCATAGGCGAACATCAAACCTCACCTATCATGAGGTTCATCAAAACATTATCTAAATCTTGCCTATCATGAGATTTATCAAATATTGAATCATGTCCTCACCTATCATGAGGTTCATCAAAACATTATCTAGATCTCGCCTATCATGAGATTTATCAGATATTGAATCATGTCCTCGCCTATCATGAGGATCATCAATAAATAGGGTTTCTTCTCGCCTATCATGAGAGGTAGTCTTATTTAAATCATCGAATCTAACATCAAGAATGTGGATTGTCAATCATACTAATAAGAAGAATGGACATGATCGGAATTGACATAATCAAAGTTCACTAAGTCAAAATCTTCAATTCTGACATGGAAGCGCTAAAATAGGCTTCCAAAGCGCTAAATCCCAAAAGCGCTATTCTATCATCCAAAAGCACTAAAATAGGCTTCCAAAGCGCTAAAAGTCCCAAAGCACTACTTTTTCGCATCAAAGTGCTACAATATGCCGTCAAAGCCCCACTTTACCAGAAGTGCTAGAACAGACCTTGAAAGTGCTAATTCACCAACCCAAAGCACTAAAAGTCTCAAAGCGCTAGAATCTGGCTTCAAAGCGCTAATTTTTGACTCCTAAGCACTAAATCACTGAAAGCGCTATATTATGACATGGAAGTGCTAGAGTTTTCAATGCAAGTGCTAAAACTCAAAGTGCTAAACTACCTACCAGAAGTGCTACATCAGGATGTAAGCGGTACAACGTGGCTTCAAAGCGCTGAAACTATCCTAGACACACCTAGGACCTAAAAAGCATAAAAAAACAAAAGTGCACGAAGTACGAGGAGGTCAAGGGGTACATACCGAAGGTCCATACACAAACCAACTAGATTTTGATGATTACTATTGGCAGAGTACAGAGCATAGATCAAAACCTATTGCAATCCATTGCATAGCAAGTGTGAAGCATCTAGCCGACAAGAGAGATAGGTTAAGGGATACCCTATAAGGGTCACATCTCTATAAGAGACTAGGAGTGGATATCTGTATGTATTAGATGAGAGAATAGGAAGTAACTGTATACACCTAAAAATGGTCTGGAGCATCCGATTAATTAAATACGAATTATTTGATTAATTATCCTAATTTCCTCTAATATTGAATAAATAGAAATATTTATTTAATATAGTTCACATTCACATTCTTCATAATTTCTTCTAAATCTCGTCTTAATTAAATAAACAAAAATAAATACTTTGTTCAATTTAATTATCACATCAATTCTAAATTAATTAAATAAAGATCAAAACACTTTATTGATTAATTACCATATTCCTCTGATTAATTTAATAAACAACTACCCTATAGTTCATTTTATTAAATTATTTATCTTTCTTTTGCTAATTTAAATAAATCAAAATATTTGAATTGTTGCACAAGGAATATTCCATCCATATTCTCTCAAAAATGAATTAGATTTCCTATGTCTAAACCATGTCTAATTTATGTCAAAAATATGTCAAATTAATTGATTGAAACTTCATGGGAAGTTTTGGAAACAAATTGGAGACAAATTTGGAATTTGATCTCTCAATCCTCTTCCATCAATCCTTCCTCTTCTCTTGCCTGGTGTTTTCATGGGTAGAGACAATCTCCATATTTCTCTCAATCTCTTCAATCTCTCACCATTCAAATCTCTAGATTTAATCCAAGCCTCTCAAAGCTTTCCATGTGCATTTCTATAGCCAGAAAATCTATAAATAAAGCCTCATTGAACCAAGAAAAGGATCCAGATAATTAACCTTTTGCACTCTTACTCTGTAGGAATCCAGACATCAAGCATCAACCAATCTAATTTTCAACAATGGCTGCCTCCTGTAGCTACAATTATCTGTTTCACATCAATATCATGCTAGTTTAATTGATTTATCATTTAGCATTACATTATCATCATCTCGTTCTTCAGATAGTCATTTTAACAGTCTTATTTGCTTACACAATCTGAGAGCAATTTAGATTTAATAAATCTTTGGAGATAGAGAGCAATAGGACGATTTTGATTGATTAATTTTTTGAATTGATTCAATTTGTTTAATCATTGATATAATGTCGTATTAAGAAGTGTTTTAGATTTTATTCACCATTTCCATACTTACAGTAACCATAGAAAAGATAAAGAAATACTATACTATAAAGCAGAGACTAAGATTTTCTTATCGAATGATTATCTAAATATATGTATGGAGGTATAAGGATTTAGTGGATATGTGTTATGAATGATTATTGTATGGTTAATGATATCTAAGTTACTTTTAGATAGAGTCCTTTATTACACTTACTCATTTCTTCCATTGTACCCTCTGGGTTTAAACTAGCTACATAAGGAATACTAGGGTGTAGATCTCCGGAATGTAATTCCTCACATTTTCTCTACTAACATTGGTTCCATTGTCAGAACCCTAGAGAGGATAGTGAAAAAATTTAGAGTACAAATAAAAGGGACAAAAATAACCCAATAAAACAAATTTTGTAGACACTTCTCTTAGGTAATGTAGACAGTCAAATTATCAATTTCTACTTTTAATCAAATAAAGAAATTTATTAGATTAATTCACTAATATTCATCATCTTTAATTAATTAAATCAATTTATTTAATTAAAACCCTAAATTCCTCTTATCTCATCTAATAAATCAAATTATTTAAATCAAATGTCATAAACCCCCTAATCCCTTGAAATTGATTAATTCTAAATTAATTAACTCTAAATCACTCTTTAATAATCATTTCCCATTTCTCTAGATTTTAACTCCCCTAAAGTTAAATCAACCCATGGTCAACTAACTAGGTTGCACATGAAATTAATTTCTTTTAATTATCTAATTTCCCTATTTATCCTCACAATGGCATATTCCTAGGAATATTCCTTTCAACCACCCCTTCATTCAATTTCCCTCCAAAAGCCTCTTACAAAGGAATTTACTCCCTCTTACATGTCATTTTGTCTCTTCCAAGGGCATTAATCTCTCTTTCATCCTCTTTCACATCCTTTTACATCCTCAACTATTTTCATTTATTTCTCTTACATCCTCTTTACTCTACACATTCCCCAAAATGGACTCCATCCTCATCCAATAGAATTGTGACAAGGTTCACAATCCTATTGGCTCCCTTTTTATCCCACATTCACCAATTTTACCTCTTCTTCAACCCTTGAGTCCTACAACTAGAAGCCTCTTCTAGTTGAAATGAATCTACAATCTTGAGCAAGTTTACTATAGGCATTTCTCACTCATTTCATCATATTATTTACAAGTTTTTATCATACTTTGGTATCATTTTCATACTTTGAATCATCTACATCATTGGAGCTTATCAAAGGGATTGGGAAAGGGATTATTTCCACATAAAAGGAGCACTAAACCCCCTATGGGATGGAGGTTTAGTAGATTTGGTTGATTACATGTTATCATTTGTCTTGTTTTATGCTTTCATTTCATGTTTTCATCTTTATTTAACTAAGAATCTCATAGGGAATAAGTTTTTTGGGGTTCTCACTTGATTAACATTTTTTGTTTTTCTCTTGTTAGTTAATTGAAGATTAAGCATTCACATTTTTGCACTAGAAGGAGGGATAACCTTTTTATTTTGACAAATTTGGCTTGAAACTAACATTTTCTCCAGTTACAAAAAGGCGATGTTGCCATTGGTTCATACAGTGCCAACTTTGAATTCAACACCGCCCTTTCTTGAATGCAAAGTGTTGCTTCCATTTTCAACACTGTTTTTGTCCCATCACATTGCCTTGGAATTACATTGTCACATTGGCTTTGTAGGAGCACTGCCTTTATTTGCTCAACTTTTCTAGTTTATTTCTACTTTTTGATAGATCGTCGCCTCTGTTTTTGCATCACCTTTGTTCCTATAGTGTCATGTTTGTGATCTCTATGTGTTGCAGAGATCCACCTTTGCATTTCACCAAAGCATCACTTCCATTTTCAATGCCACCTTTGTTATGTGCAAAGTGCTACTTTTGTTGCGCAATGCCACCTTTGCAGATTGAAGAGGAAAACTAGTTTGAAGAACTAAAAACATTTCTTAATGCTCTTTGTAATAGCTTAGGATTTTCAATTTTGGTTTTCATTTTCTATTTTGGACCAAATAGCATTACTTTGGGCTTAAAATTAACCATCTACTTAAGATTTTTAGGTTGGACTAAAATTGAACATTAGGAACTTACTAGACATTTGTTATATGGGTTAAAATTGAATAATCTAAATTCACACTTGGTTTTTGGTGCTTAAAACGAACACACCTTTACTTTGGGGATTAAAAAAAACTTGTGTCTTACTTTTTTTTTGGTTTTCAATTCTTGTCATTAGAATGTGTATGCACTTCTCTCGCGCTACTTTGTGATCTTGAGAATCAAAAACATTCCTTTGACATTTGTTGTTTAATCACCCACATATTTCAATTTGGATCTAAAAATTAACCCCATGCTAGTGTCAGGAAAAGGCATTGTGTGCATTCCCTCCTTGCACTTCATGCGGTCTAGGAGTTTGAACTACAAATGTACTTCTTTTATTTTGTCTATCTTTAGAGGGTTGTCTCCTCGCTTTGAAAGGAGGGAAACTTGTTGCAAATATAGATATGTTTGATGGTGTCATTACTAATGTTGTCATATATGTCAAAATAGTTCATGTTGTGTATAGATGGTATTTTTATAGTTGAGATATTGTAGAAGTTCTTAGAGTACATGGAGCTATATTTATGAAGTTGTAGTTGTGTTTTTTCCAACTACTTTTGAGAAAATTTGAGAAATAGTGAAAGTAATATTGAAGTGTGTTCTGAATGATCTCTAGTGTTAGGTTTTCAATGTCAGATATCTAAAAGCTAAATGCAGATTTTATCAAATAAACCAGAAGTAAAACACACAGAAAAATAACACAAAGAATTTAACGTGGTTCACCCAATGTGGGCTACATCCACCAAACCGCAGCCATCCAATGATATTATTAACCAGTGCAAAACCCTATTACAATATCGCGAATAATCGTCTGTTTCTTATAATCCTGTAACTCTATCCTAAACCCTTTATAAATTAGGGTTATACAAAATCGGGGATTTTTCCCTTTTTGTGATTTTTGCAAGGATACATGAAGAGTGTACAGTATAGAATGATCAGTCGCCACATACCAACATCCAGTATTGTGCTCTGCATTTTCTTTGTGTCGATTCTATGCCTATGCAAATATGTAAGTATGTTCATAAGCTTTAATGGATTGCATGTAATGAGTTTTAGTTTTTGAGTCAATGGCGAGTAGAAGGTGTGTTCACCGGTGCATGAACTAGTTTGATAGAACTACCTGTTTGTGGATTGGGAGAATTTTTTTGGCTCCACAGTCTTCTGATATTTAGTTTTAGATCTTGCGGATTTGGGAGATTACTCTTCTAATGGTTTATGTGTTCTGACAAACCTACTTGTGGTTTGGTGCTCTGGAAGACCTGCTCCAGAGCTTCTATATTTTATTGATTGGTCTGAATGGACTGATGAAGTGTGTTGTAACTGTTATGGATGTACTCGAGGTATTCTCAAAGATGGTTAAATGTCTAGTGAAGCATGTTGAGTGATTCACGTATGACTATCTTGCTAGAGATGCTTGTATTTCAAATATCATTGGTGTTTTCATTAGGTTTGGCTAACCTAGTGTCTACACGTTATACTAAGATTTTTCATCATCTTAAGAAAGAATGTGCTTGATCCAAGATGTTGTTTGGGTCCTAGATTAAATATGTAATTGGTCCTCTCTCATTCTTATCCACCATGGGAATGTTGAGTAGCCGACCTAGTTTGAATTTGTAAATGAAATTGTATAGCCGGCCTTAGAGAATGTTCCTAAGGTTGAAGATGGTATAAAAGAAAATCAATTTGTAGTAAATTTTATATCCATCCATCCATGAATCAAGCAAGTGCAAAAAGTAGAGAGTGAAAGAGAAAATTAAGGCAACAATACTTTAAAGTGTTAGATTCTTGAAAGAAGTGAGTTGATGGCATCTACAATCTTCTAATTAGGTTGCAAATGTGTGGAACCCCAATGGTGGATCTTCATTTATCTCTTTTTATTTTTTTCTAGGTAGTGAGCCTCCTTTCTAGATAGTGAGTCCTTTGAAGGTAGTGAGCCCTTGCATTTGGGCAGTGAGCCTTTTGTATCTGGGAAGTGAGCCTTTATATCTGGTATTGCATTACTACTATATTGTGAGTTAATCCTCATCATGGTTTTTCCCTCATTGGGTTTTCCATGCAAATCTGGTGTCTTTGGTGTTTGATTTTTGTTATCTACATTTCATGTTTACACTTAATAAAAAATTGAGGTTAAAGAGAAAATATTAAGCTTAAAAGTAAAGTTGTTTGATACAACTGATTCACCCCCCCTCTAAGTTGTCTTGTGCATTTCAACAATTGGTATCAGAGATCTATTTCCTCGATGAAAATATTAGCCGCTTGAGGTAGATCAAATGGCACACAAGTCGCAGATTCCTATTTTTGATGGAGCTGATTACAATGACTAGAAAGAGCAAATAAGAAGTTATCTGATTTCACTGTATTTCAATACTTGGAAAGTTGTGGGGATAAAGTATGTGATACCAACATCTATTCCTTCCTCTACTGATGAGGTTGCAGCCTTTGAAGAGAATGAAAGAGAAAGGTATGCTATCTTCATTGCTTTATCTAAAACTAAAAGATCAAAATTTATTTCTCTACCTACTGCTTATGATGGAAAAAGTTGAAAGATATTTATGAAGGGAATGATAGAGTAAAAATGTCAAGGAAACTGACTACTAAGTGAAAATTTGAGAACTCGAGAATGGAAGAGGGAGAAGACATTGCAAGATATTATTAGAGAGTTGAACTTATAGAAATAGAAATCAAGAATCAAGGTGGTACCATGTCAAATGAAGATAGAATTGAGAATATCTTGATGACCTTACCAGACAATTATAGTGACAGTATATTCTCTCGAAGAACAATATGATCCGAAGACATTTAGTAAGGAACATCCATTTCGTGTCTTGAATACATTCGAGATGAGAAAATTTGCAAGATATAAGGATAAGACTGAAACAACCTTTAAATAAATGAAGATAGGAGATGACTTGGATGATGATGATTCAAAATATTTGGAAGAAAATTTCAAAAGGAGATTGAAGAAAGGTACTAATAAATACAAAGGTATGTTAACCTTTAATTGTTTCAATTGTGGAAATATTGGTCATTATGCATCAAGATTTCCTAATAGAGCTACACAAAAGAAGAATAAGGATAATAATGACAATCACAAAGATAAAAAGTTCAAGAAATTGTACTACGTGAAAGAAGATGCAAAAATTTATGATGACGAATCTGACTTTGAGGAAGATAAAGCTGAATGCTTGTTCCTAGCATTGGAAAATAAATTTATATCTACTAATCATGGGAGATATGAAAAATAATATAGTCTAGAAAGCTAGAAGGATGAAACATAAGGTACTTTGGTAACTTCTTTTCATGCCAGAGAGGATGAAGACTTTTGGGTAATTGATAGCGGATGTTCAAATCATATGACTAGAGATAAGAGTAAGTTTGCTAAACTTGAGAAGTATGATGGAGGTATAGTCATGTTTGGAGATGACTCTTGAGCTAAGACTGTTGGTAAAGGAACAATTAATTTTGATGGAAAACATAATACTGATGATGTTTACTATGTAAAGGGTTTAAGGCATAAGATTTTAAGCATTGGTAAATGTGTAGAAAAGGTTTTAAGCTTGTGTTTCAGGATAACATGTATGAGATCAGGAAAGAATATGAAACTATGGTAGCTGTTGGAAGAACTCATGGAAACATCTATCAACTTAAAGGTGGAGATGGTCAGTGTTTTGTTTCTCAGATTAATGAGAATTGGCTCTGGCACCGAAGGATGGGAAATGTGAATTTTGATAATCTGATTAGGATTAGTTCTAGAGAAGTTGTTAGAGATCTACCTAGAATCATAAAGCCTTCAAATTTAATCTATAGAAGTTCTCAAATGGGAAAAAAACAAGAAATAGTTTTAAAGGAAATGATCAATCATCTACCGAAATGATAGAATTAATTCATACAAACCTCTATGGTCCCACAAGAATAGGAAGCCTAAATGGTGATAGGTTCTTTATGCTCTTAATTGATGATTACTATAGGATGACATGGGTTACAGTTCTTAGAGAAAAGGCTCAAGCTCTTGATAGATTCAAAGTATTTAAGGCAAGAGCAGAAAATGAGGAAAATCTAAAAATCAAATGTTTAAGGTTTGATAGAGGTGGATAATTTACATCTAGTGAGTTCAATTCATTCTATGAAGAGCATGGCCTAAAATAACATTATTTTTCTCTTAGAACCCCTCAACAGAATGGATTTTTTCAAAGAAAGAACTAGAATGTTCAAGAAGCTGCCAAAACTATGATAAAAGAAGCAAATGTTCTTGATGTATATTGGAGAGAAGCAATCAACACTGCTGTTTAAATTCTTAATAGAGTTTAGATTAGAGGTAAAAACACTAAGACCCCTTATGAGTTGTGGAATGGTAAGACTCCTACTGTTAAATACTTTATGGTATTTAAAAGTAAATGTTACATTAGAAGGGATGATGAAAATCTTGGAAAGTTTGATGCTAGATGTGATGAAGGAATTTTCTTTGGATATTCAAATAAAATCAAAGCTTACAGATGTTTTAATAAGAGACTGAGGAAAATAATTGAAAGTGATAATGTAAAGGTAGATGAAGCTATGCATAGACTAGTGGAAATAAATGAAGTTGAACCTGATGATCCTATCTATGTGAACATATAGGAAGAAAAGAAAGAGAAAGAACAAAGCGATAAAATAAAAGAAATTATGGAACTTGCACCTAAGACTCCTAAATATGTTTAGAGAAATCATCTGGAGGGATAGATAATTGGAGACAAAAGTGAAGGAGTGAAGACAAGAAGAAAAGTGGTTGAGATAAACTTGTGTCTACTTTCTAAGATAGAACCTAAGACTGTGAATGAAGCATGTGATGATGAAACTTGGGTTAGAGCAATGAAAGAGGAACTACATGAGATAGAGAACAATGAGACATGGGAACTAGACCCTAGACATGCAAACAAGAATGTAATTGGTTCAAAATGGGTATTCAAAAACAAGCTAAATGAGGATGGTGAAGTGGTAAGGAATAAAGAAATACTTGTATGTAAAGGATATTCATAGGTTGAAGGAATAGATTTTGAAGAAAATTTTGCACCTATAGAAAGAATGGAGGCCATTCAGATGTTGTTGGTATTTTTGGCTTATAAAGAATTCAAAGTATATTAGATGGATGCCAAGTCTGCATTTTTGAATGGGGAATTGGAAGAAGAAGCGTATATGGAGCAACTGAAAGGTTTTCAGCTATCTGACAAATCAGACATGGTTTGTAAATTAAAGAAGGCATTATATAGACTTAAACAAGATCCCAAAGCTTGGTATGCAAGACTAGATAAATAATTGACAAAGAAATGATTCAACAAAGGGTTCATAGATAGAAATATTTACTTCAAGGTTGAGAAAAATAAGATATTGATAGTTGTGGTATATGTTGATGACATCATATCTAGTGGAAATGAAGGTATGCATAAGATATTTGCTGAAGAGATGCAAAAAGAATTTGAAATGTCTATGATTGGTGAACTGAATTTCTTTCTTGGACTTCAAGTAAATCAAACTAACAAAGGGATATTCATTTCACAATCCAATTATGTTAAGGAATTGTTAAATAAGTTTGGAATGGATGAATCCAATCTAGTTTGTACCCCTATGGTAACTGGATGCAAGTTGAGTAAGAATGATGAATCTACTAAAGTTGATCAGAGCATGTATAGATCTATGATTGGTGGACTATTATATCTTACTGCTACTAGACCTGATATCATGCATGCAATATTTTTAGTTGCAATATTTCAAGTAGAACCTAAGGAAGCACATGTAATAACTATAAAGAGGATATTCAGATATCTTAAAGGAACTCCAGATTATGGGCTATGGTATCTAAAGGACAATGATTTCACTTTGAATGCCTACACTGATGCAGATTGGGCTAGTTGTGTAGATGTCCGGAAGAGTAAAAGTGGCGGTGCATTATTCCTTGGATGAAGATTAGTTTCATAGTTGAGCAAGAAACAAGATTTGATTTCTTTATCCACTATAGAAACATAGTATATTGTAGTAGCATCCTGCTATACACAGGTACTTTGGATGAACCAAACCTTGATGGACATAAGTGTGGTAAGTGATGAACCTACTTCTATATTTTGTGACAATATAAATGCTATAAACATTTCAAATAATCCAATGATGCATTCTAAAACAAAAAACATATCTATCAAGTATCACTTCTTGAGGGAGAAAGTATTGAAGAATGAAGTTAGACTTGAATATGTACCTAACAGTGAACAAGTTGCAAACATACTCACTAAGGCCCTTCTGAAGAATACTTTTGAGTATCTCAGAGGGAATTTAGGGGTTACTTCCTCTCATTATTTGAACTAAATGCACATGGAGGTGCATCAATACAACGGGTTCATAGACTTCTTTTTTTCTGGACTGATGATGGAGGTCTACTCCTCAAGAGGAGTAGAGAAGTGCATTGTTGCAGTATGTGATGTGGGTGTAATCCTAAGGGGGATTGAATAGAGAATTATATGGAAATAATTTCCTTTTCCATTGATTTCAAAGGGGGAGAGATAGAGAGAATCATGTGAAAATTTTATACTTGGTAGGTTGTCACTTCTAAAAATTAGGTATGTTATCTTTGATGGTTTTTCACATGATGTGTTGCCATCAATGACAAAGGGGGAAATTGTTGCAAGTATGGATGTGTTTGATGGTGCCATCATTAGTGTTTTCATTGATGTCAACACAATTCATGTTGTGTACAAATGGTATTTGTATAGTTGATATACTATAGAAGTGCTCAAAGTACATGGAGCTATATTTATGAAGTTGCAGTTGTGTTTTTGCCAAGTGCTTTTGAGAAAATTTGAGAAATAATGAAATTAGTGTTGAAGTGTGTTTTAAACGGGCTCTAGTATTGTGCTCCATATTTTATCTATGTTGATTCTATGCCTATATGGATCTGTAAGTATGTTCATAAACTTTAATGGATTGTATATACTGAGTTTTAGCTTTTGAGTCAATGATGAGTATAAGGTGTGTTTGTTAGGAAAAATTCAATTGCGGAACAAATTTTCCTAATGCCAAGACACAAAGGAGAAGAGAGATATGCCTTTTAATGTGTACAATTACAATTCATTAAGATGCACATGAAAGAATAAACAGAAAAGAGAACTAAACTCAAACACAATTAGACACCAGATTTATGTGGGAAAACCCCTACAGGAGAAAAACCCACCACACCAAAGAAGAAATCTTGTATTATAGTAAATGAATTTTACATACAATTTATAGACTCTCCTTCATAGATGACAATCACTACAACAAAAAATTCTAGATTGTTCTTGTACAAAATATCTCATTGTTACAATGCTATCTCTTTGCATATAATGAAATTCATAGAACAATAGAAACTCTGAATTACCGAACCATCGAACCTATCACTATTCTTGCTCATTACAATGTATATCAACTCCTCAACTGAATCATTTTCCTTTGCAATCGGTTCAGTTAAACTTCCAAACACCGAATTGCTCAAGAATCCAAATGACCTCTATCCAGTCAACAATAGACTACTGATCAACTTACACATCAATAATCAATGAGTCAAAGCTTTTCTCCTATATACTGCTCTACCACTTTGTATTCATTGATTCCCTATGGTTTACATCGCTATTGTTGGCCAAGATGATAATGCCAGTAGTGTGGCAGTAACTGCTCTAATGCTTGATAGTTTGGTCGATGTCGCGGTATAGCGGTGTCCACTGCTCTACCTCTCCACATCTAATAAGCTTCTATGGTATGGCGATAACTATGCCACCGCAACCCAGAGAACATATGCCCACAGTATGACGATAAACTATCCAACTGCCAGATCATGAGGGTTCACCGTGTCATCACCACCCACACAATGACCGCCTTTGGTATGGTGGTAACCGTGCCACCGCAGCCCAAGGGAAGAGCTTCCACAGTGTGGTGGTAATTTCTTGACCACACCATGTCTTGAACATCCTCATGGTATTGTGGTTCAACCACTTAATCGCTGCAACCAATAAGAGGCTCCATGATATAGCGGTAACCGCACTACTATGCCTCACTGAATAGCCACCTACGGTATGGTGGTAAGTGCTTAATCTGAACTCATAAGTGACTTTTCTACTCAGAGACAAAATCAAGGCTTTAACCAGTGAGTTTGAGGCACATATTCTCAACAATCTCCCACTTGAAAAAAAACTCATTGAACCCCATTCAATAACTGAAATCATCGAATCTTCTAACCCCTAAGGCCCATCAAACTTGCACACCACCTAAAACATTTCGTGCTTACTGGATTTTCAATGCATCCACAACATTCTTTAGAGTATCAACCTTATCTAAACTAACCTTTCCATCCTCCACAACATCTCGAACAAAGTGATACTGTACATCAATATATTTCATCCTGGCATGGAAAGTTGGATTTTTTGCCAAAGAGATGGCACTCTGACTGTCACAATAAACAATAATCTGCCCTCCATCAAAACCAATATAGAACACAACCTTCTAATCCAAATGGATTCCTTACAAGTGTGATTTGCTGCCATGTACTTCATCTCTGTATTAGATAAAGCGACTATAGCCTATCGCTTGCTCACCCAACTAACTGCATCACCATTCATCATGAAACAATATCCACTGGTGGACCTTCTATTGTCAATATCCTTTGGCCAGTTACAATCTACATATCCATGAATGCTGAGAGTCCTCTGTGATCCAAGCAAATTTCCATGGTAACATAGAGCATATCCTGAAGTTCCCCTTAGATATCTAAACACTCTTTTCACAACATCCCAATGTGTCCTTCCTAGATTTGCCATAAATATGCTAAGAACTCCCAATGCTTGGGCAATGTCTGGCCTTGTATAGACCATTGCATACATTAAACTACCAACTGCACTAGCATAAGGCACTTTGGTCATGTCCTCCATCTCAATAGGATATTTTGTACAATCTTCAACAGATAGCTTGGTTCCTTGCAAAACTAGAATAACTAGCTGCTCGCAATCATTCATACCAAATCTCTCTAGAACAATGTTAATATACTTACTCTGGCTAAGCCAAATTTTTCTACTCTCTCTATCTCTGGTTATTTCCATCCCCTGAAAATACCTAGCTGCACCAAGATCTTTCATTTCAAACGTTGCAAACAACTGAGATTTTAGATCAGAAATCATTAACTTACTATTTCCTATGAACAACATATCATCAACATAAAGGGAAATAATAAGAATTTGATCATTTTTAGTCTTGTAATACACACAATGATCTGATTTTGATCTTACAAATCCAAATGACAAAAAAAATGTATCAAATTTCTTGTACCACATTCTAGGTGATTGTTTCAAACCATATAGAGATTTTTTCAGCTTGCAAACCATATTTTCTTTACCTTTTCTCACAAAGTGCTCAAGCTGGGACATATAAATTTCTTCTTCAAGATCACCATGAAGAAATTTTGTCTTCAGATCCATCTACTCGATATCCAAATCATATGCTACTACAAGTGACTTAAGAAATCTAATAGATGTCAGCTTTGCTACTGGAGAAAAAATTTCCCCATAATCAATTCTCTCTACCTAGGAATAACCTTTTGCAACCAACCTTGCTTTATACTTTTCAACACAACCATCCAGATCAATTTTATTTTTAAAAACCCATTTTCAACCCACAAGCTTTCTACCTTCAGGCAATGGAACCAGATCCCAAGTATCCTTTTTTCCTAATGATGCAATTTCTTCATTCATGGCTTCCAACCACGAATCTAAATAAGACATTTTAGTTGCCTCTTTTATAGTCCTAGGCTCATCCGTGTTAGTAATCAAAGCATAGGCACAACTAGAATCTAAAATCGAGAATCCATACCTATTTGGTTGTTTCTTCTCATGTGTAGACCTCCTCATAGGCTGTGGTTATGGTTCTTCTTTTTATTCAAAACTCTCAGAGCTGCTCGAACTCTCCTCAGTTTTAGGTACACTTTCAATGTGTTGTTCCTATTTTTCTAGAGTTAGAGGTATCTCAACAACATCATTCGTTTCTTATTTTTCTTTCATCCCTGACTTCAGATCGACAAAAGAAGGTTTCAATTCTCGAAAGATTACACTTTTGTTGTACAATACCTTGTTAGTTACAGGATTCCAAAGCTTGTATCCTTTCACACCAAGGCCATACCCAATGAAGATACATTTTTCAGCTTTGTTGTCCAATTTATATCTCTTCACATCCAACACATAAACATATACTTTGCAGCCAAAGACACGAGTATCTCTCAGAGAGGGCTTCTTACCAGAGCAAGCTTCCATAGGAATTTTGTCAACAAGTGCTAATGAAGGAGACCTATTAGACAAGTAACATGTTGTAGCCACAACCTCAGACCAGAACTTCTACTCCAAACCAAGATTTTTCAACATACTTCTAGCCTTCTCCATCAACATTTTGTTCAACCTTTCAGCAACTCCATTTTGCTGCAGAGTGTAAGGTGTTGTTTTATGCCTCTTAATACCATGGTCTTTGCAATACCTTTCAAACTCATCAGAACAAAACTCACCGCCATTGTCAGTCCTTAAACACTTTATTTTTCTTTCAGTCTAATTTTTCACAAGGTTTTTAAATTCCTTAAAATGACTAAACACTTCTGATTTAATTTTTAAGAAATACACAAATTGCCTTCTCAAATAATCATCAATAAAAGTAACATAATACTTAGACTTCGATAGTGAAGGAACATCCACTAGACCACACACATCAAAATGAATATAATCTAGAATACCAGAAGATTTATGAGGAATAGAGTAAAATGAAACACGGTGATGTTTACCATATATACAATGTTCACAAAATTCTAACTCAAGGTTACAATCATCAAGCCCCTCAACCAGGATTTTATTTTTCAAGGATTTTAAACCTTTCTCACCAATGTGACCAAGCCTTTGATGCTAGAGCATAGTCTTTTCTATTGGAAGTTTAACTTCCAAGGAATTTTATCCAATAGGAACATTTTCATTCTTCTCTTCACGAACAACCTTCTGTGACTTTGCATAGACACTATTGCATTGAACAACCAGTGCATCCAGCTTGTACAGAGTACCAATTCAGGCACCCCTAGCCAACACCATCGAGCCTCTAGTCATTTTATAGCCATTGCTAGAGAACAAGACTTGCACTCCAACATCATTCATCTTGCTTACAAAGAGTAAATTTTGAGCTAGACATGGTATATGCATTACGCCATCAATTCCATTAATTCTTCCATCAATAAACTGAATTCTGACTCTTCCATGACCCACTATTTCCAAAGATGAATCGCTTGCCAAATATACCTTTCCACCATTGTATTCTTCATACTTTATAAACCAGTCTCTATGAGATGTCATATGGAAAGATGCTCCATAATCAATCAACCAGATATCATCTAATGTCTGAGTTGCCAAGGCTGCAATAAAGGCATCTACATCGCTTTGAGAAGAATCATTATCAGAAGAATTCCTCTTCCAATTCTTTTCTCCTCTTTGAAATCCTTTGAGACATGAACTGGCTGCCCACAATTCCAATACTTCACCTTGGACTTCTTGCCAGTAGACTTTGATCTCCCTTCAGATTTTGATTTGGACTTTTTGTCCTTCTTCTTCCCTTTTTCTTTCGATCTACCTTGAAAAAAAGATCCTCCTTCGCCATCTCAGAAGATTTCCTTCCCATCTCTTTTAATAACAAAGAATAAACCACATCTTCCATATTGAAAGTGGTTTTCGTGCTCCCAATCGCCATCACCAAGTGATCCCAAGAATCTGGCAAAGAACATAACAATAACATACAACAATCTTCAACCCCACAGATGTTAACTGAGAAATCAATGTGTTAAATGTATTCAGATGATCAGCCATAGATGCCCCATCTTGCATTTTCAAAGAGTATAACTTATTCCTTAAGAACAATTTATTTACCAAGGATTTACCCTGATAAATATCTCCAATCTTCTTCCACAACGAAGATGCAGTCTTCTCTTCAAAAACATTCAAGAGAACTGAGTCCACCAAAAATATTCTTATCAAGCTTTTCTATCTATGAGGTCCCAATCTTCTTGCTTCATTCCTATAGGTTTCATTCTTGAAACAACAATCCAAAGATCATGATGCACCAATAGGTCTTCCATTTTAAGTTTCCACAACTCAAAATTGCCGCCATTGAATTTCTCAATTTCAATCCTTCCAGACATAATTATTGTTGCCATCTCAATCTATAATTAGACAAATTCAAGACTTCTACAAAACTCCCACTGAATAGAAACTGACACAAAAAACCAACCTACCCACAAGGATAACACAACTGGCTAGGCTTTGATACCACTTGTTAGGAAAAATTTGATTGTGGAACAAATTTTCCTAATGCCAAGACACAAAGGAGAAGAGAGATATGCCTTTTAATGTCTACAATTATAGTTCATTAAGATGCACATGAAAGAATTAATAGAAAAGAGAACTAAACTCAAACACAATTAGACACCAGATTTACATGGGAAAACCCTTATGGGAGGAAAACCCACCACAACAAAGAAGAACTCTTGTATTATAATAAATGAATTTTAAATACAAGTTACAAACTCTCCTTCACAAATGAAAATCACTACAATAGAAAATTCTAGATTCTTCTTGTATATAATATCTCACTGTTACAATGCTATCTCTCCACATACAATGAAATTCACAAAACAATAGAAACTCTGAATTACCGAACCATTGAACCCATCACTATTCCTGCTCATTAGAATGTATATCAACTCCTTAGTTGATTCATTTTCCTTTGCAATCGGTTCAGTTCAAATTCCAACCGTCGAACTACTCAGGAATCCAAATGACCTCTTCCCAGTAAAAAAATGACCACTAATCAACGTACACATCAATAATCAATGAGTCAAATATTTTCTCCTTTATATCATGCTACCACTTAGTATTCATTGATTCCCCATGGTGTGGCGGTTTACCTCGCTACCATTGGCTAGGATGATAATTCTCACAGTGTAGCGGTAACCACTCTACCACTTGAGAGTTTGGTTGATGTCGTGGTATAGCGGTGTCCACTGCTCTATCACTTGATGTACGATAAGCTATTGTGGTATGGTGGTAACTGTGCCACCGTAGCCTAGAGAACAGATGTGCACAGTATGACAATAAACTATCCAACTACCAAACCGTGAGGGTTCATCACGTCACCGCTTCCCACACAATGACCACCTGCGGTATGGCGGTAACCGTGCCACTACAGCCAAAGGAAAGAGCTTTCGTGGTGTGGTGGTAACTGCTTGACCACACCATGTCTTGAGAATCCTTATGGTATCACGGTTCCACCACTTAACCGCTGCGATCGATTAGAGGCTCCGTAGTATAGCAGTAACTATGCTACTATGCCTCAGTGAAGAGTCACCTACAGTATCGTGGTAAGTGCTTAATCTGAATTCGTAAGTGAATTTTCTACTCGAAGACAAAATTAGGGTTTCAACCAGTGCGTTTGAGGCACATATTCTCAACAGTGTTCACCGGTGCGTGAACTGGTTCGACAAAAATACCTATTTGTGGGCTAGGAGAAATGTTTTGGCTTTGCAGTCTTTTGATATTTGGTTTTAGATCTTTCATATTTGGGAGATGACTCTTTCTAATGGTTTTTGTGTTCTGACAAACCTGCTTGTGGTTTGCTGCTCCAAAAGACCTTCTTCAGAGCTTCTGTGTTTTTCTAATTGGTCTAGATGGACTGATGAAGTGTTCTGTGTGAATGAATTGTGTTGTAAATTTTGTGGATGTACTTAGGTATTCTCAAAGATGGTAAAATTTATGGTGAAGTGTGTTGATTGATTCACGTGTGACTATCTCGCAAGATATGTGTGTACTTCAAAGATCATTGGTGTTTTCATTAAGTTTGGCTGACGTGGTGTCTACATGTTATACTAAGCTTTTGCATCATCTTAAGAAACCATGTGCTTGATCCAAGATATTTTTTGCATCCTAGATTAAATATGTAACTGCTCCTCTCTCATTCTTATCCACTGTGGGAATGTTGAGTTGGAGACCTAGTTTGAGTTTGTAAATATGATTGTATAGTTGTCCTTGGAGAATGTTCCTAACATTGAAGATGGTACATAATCAAATCAATTTGTAGTGAATTTGATACCCATCCATTCATGAATCTAGCAAGTGAGTGAAGTGTGTGAACAAGTGTGAAAAGCAGAGAGTGGAAGAGCAACAAGCTCTTGAATTTGGGAAGTGATCCTTTTGTATTTGGGCAGTGAGCCTTTATATCTGATATTGCATTACTACTATATTGTGAGTTAATCCTCATCGTGGTTTTTCTCTCATTGGGTTTTCCACATAAATCTGGTGTCTCTGATGTTTTCTTTTTGTTATCTACATTGCATGTTTACACTTAATACCAAATTGAGGTTAAAGAGAAAATATTCAGCTTAAAAGTAAAGTTATTTGATATAATTGATTCACCCTAGCTCTCAATTGTCTTGTGCATTTCAACAAAACTATGGCCTTGACTCTTCGATTTTCACATAATGGACCTTGTAGAAGGAAAAGGAGCCAATACATAGAAATTTAGTTTGGAATTTAAATAAGATGAGTTGATGTAGTAAAACGAATCCATTTAATTAGGATAAAAAGACAATTGAACCCCACACATGTGTTTGTCTTCATGATTTCCCACAAGGTCAAGATTCTAAACAAAAATTATTTATGCCACAATTTCAAACTTAGGTTTCATACTCAAAAGGCTATGAGAAGATACATTAGAAAGTGTAACATAAGACTTGATATTGCAAGATAAGAAAGAAGTTAATAAGGTTTTATAGACTTATTTTGCTCAACAATCCAGACATGTATGCTCAATATGAATCATATGGTTTTAAAAAAACACTTTATAGGAAATAGCATGTTCTTCAACACCTTGTTCTTGTAAACAAAGTCTATTTAGGTTCATCTAGGATCAAAACCAACACTTCCATTTGTCACAACATTTATCAAACCCATCTCACAAATAACTTTTAGAACTTTGGAAAAATCATCTATGCTAGAATTTTGGTAAATTCTTAAATTAAAATCAAGATCATCTTGTTTGGCTAGGTGTGTGGGAATGAATCCTTTCTCACACATTTAGTTAAATTAGCACCCCTTTTGGACAAGTTCACCCCAAGATCACATCTAAACATCTTGTGATCTACAAGTCCATCATTCAAATCAAACCAATCAAAATAAAAAATCCTAAGGTCTAGTATTGATCCAAAGTTCTCAGAAGTTCAAACATCCACACCATTCACCCTTCATTTATCACATCATCATTTGATCCTTTCAACATCCTATACTTTTTTTTGTACCTAAAGTTTAGATACGCCAAAGGATTTAGAGATTTACCTCCCATATTCCTAAAGGTTGATCCAAATTTTATGGTCCAAACAAGGTCACAACACAAGAATATCATGGAGAAAAACAAAGAAACATCAACCTTAAGTGATTTAAGTCAAAAGGAATTCAACCCTAGGGTATCTATCAACCCTCCACTTAATCCCTCTCAACTACATCAAGATCCTCAAGAGGGAGGCTACCAAGTGGAAGATGTCATGAATAACTTCAAAGAGATGTCCCAAGATGAAATACTTGAACTAGTTAAAAATCATGAAACTCACAAACTTTTCAACACAATCATGAGGCTAAATCCCACCCAATACATGTTGGCATAGGAAAAAGAAGGGGTTAAATTCCCTTCTGATTTTGATGTGAGCACTATTGTTGAACAACCTTTGGGGAACATACCACAAACATCATTCACACCTTCATTTTTAGGAATCATCCAACCCATCAATCAACCATCATCTACTCACACCCCAAGTCAAACTATGATCACAAAGGGAAGTTCACTACTCCAAGCTTGAGTATCTCAAACACCAACACCCCCCAAATTGATCTACCTCCATCTGTACCACTCACCTTCCATGACATGAACGTAGCACCCACTTTTCAAAACACACCATCTTATACCCTAGATATCCAAGGTTATACTCTTAATGTTTCACAATGCCCAATAGATCTATTTGGAAATGGGGGCACCATAGGTGCTTCGTCTTCATTCATACAAGAATAAATACCACAAGAAAGTCCACAAATTCCTCTCATTAATTTTAATGTTACTAACTTGGCGTTGTAGTTTTTTCTCAGTTTGGAATTTCTTTTAAGCTGATATGTTCCTTTATTGTTTCAGTTAAACTTGTTTCAAGAATATAGATGTGTACATACAATGAATTCCATACATAGGAGTTAACAAAGTGAGTGCGCCAAGATGTCATTTACTATTAATGTCGAATATATACAAATACTATTCCAAGGTAGATGACTGGTTCCTATAGCACATGCAACACAACTTTAACAGTGAAGACCACTTCTATTAAACACCAACTCATTTAGTTTCCTTGGATAACACACAACAAACTAAAAGTGATACTCAGACTCCATTTAGGACTACTAGTATAGAACAACAATGTGTATAGTTGCTTTTTTGAATATCTTGGACAACCCACTCAGTTTTTTCATTCACAAAATTTCACTATACAATAGTCCATGAATCATAAATCATGGAAACCATTTAATGAGATCTTTTTTTCCCAATCTTCTTGCAACAATTGACCAATACCCAGACCTTGTATTTGAGCAGTAAATACATTATAAAATAATAATTTCTGAGTTTATGTTGAAATATTTACATACAAACATTTTCAGAAATTACCAGCAGATCAAATACATCTTATGTAGCAAACCCAAGGATTTTCTAACAAACAAGCTACTAGATATAGAGCATAAATAAATCAGACCTGGTTACAATCCATTTTCAGCCTATAGGTGAAGAAAAATGACCTCAACATGGCCCAGAATACATGTCCAACATCAAAAATATCTTCTAAGATAGTCGCTTATTCTACAAGTGGAGCACCTAGCCTTAAGCATTCTAGAGACCCTCCTTATGACCTATCTCCAATAACCACGACCTGTTGTGGAAGTAAGGAAGTCATTTATTTCTTTTTGCAAACACATTCTTTCTTAGCTCACCTAAAAAATGATAAAAACACCCTTCCTTCTAACTCTCATACCTATAAATGAAACACCTATGGCTTGTTCCTAAATACATGTCCTCAAAAGTATGTTTAATGCCTTGAAATCACACCTTGAAGCAGCGACAAAATCACTGAAAGGATAATCATCAAATTCAAAAAATATTTTGTTTCATCTCCTCCAAATTGGCTCCAAGCTCAACTGCACAAATGGTAACTTGTAAGCACATCGGATTTTTTCTAGGACTGATATCTCATAGCCGAAAAAAAGCTAGGTTTCCAAAAACCCACAACCAAGAAGGTTCACATAGATGAAAATATGTTCATTCCAAAAAGTATCAATCAAAAGAGACTTTCTTTCTTTTGTAATTCCTCCTTCAAAATTAAAGTGATTTTTTTATATAGTATCTTTAATGAAATATTTCCATGGATCACTTTTGTAAAATTTCATACAGTCACTTTACAAAATTGATTTAATTAATTAATCATGTCGCCTTTAAATATTTAAGTGAAACTTAGGCAATAGATAAGTAATTAAATAAATGATTCCCTTTTTCCAACACTTGCCTTTGGGAATTAAAAAGGAAAAACGACGTCTTGTGTGGCTAGCGAGAAGGGTACATTACAATCCTCCCTTCCCAAAATTGCTTGTCCCCAAGCAATTACAAACTCGAGTGCTGAAGAATCTACTCATTCTCCCAGGTGGCATCCTCGACTAGAAAATCTCTTCATCTCACCAAATACTCCTTCACCACCCTATTACTCAATTTCTTCTCCTAGGTATCTATAATCTCCTCAAGGAATAGGACCAAATTTCCCTCCTCATCCAATGGTGGAATCTCTAAAGAAGAAGTGACCTAATGACCCAATTCCTTCTTGAGGCACGAAACATGGAATACATTGTGAATCTTGCTTCTTTTTGGCAGCTCCAACTCATATGCTACCTCTCCAACCCATCTGATAATTCTATATAGACCATCAAATCTCGGCTTGAGCTTCTTTGCTCTACTCTTCTTAAGA
This sequence comes from Sequoiadendron giganteum, assembly GCA_007115665.2. Classification (NCBI taxonomy): domain Eukaryota; kingdom Viridiplantae; phylum Streptophyta; class Pinopsida; order Cupressales; family Cupressaceae; genus Sequoiadendron; species Sequoiadendron giganteum. Next base: position 13,236,909 of record CM021101.1, on the reverse strand, counting down.
GAAGAATGTCTATAATTCTACAAGTGAAGGTATACCAAATAACCAACCTTGAAATTGCACTCAACCCTATGTCTATCAACATATGTCTTTTGCTGATTTTGTGCTACATGTAGGTTATCTTTGAGTTCCCTCGAGATATCCTAACTCTCTTGAATCCAATCCTTGGCTTTGGGAGCCCCGTTCTCACCAAACTTCATCTCCATGAATGAAGGAGCATCATAATCGTACAAGGCTCTAATAGGACTCATCCCAATGGACATCTGATAAGTGGTATTATAACAATACTCCCTCAAGTACAACCACTTAATCCATGCCCATTGCTTCCCTACAATGTAGTTATGCAAGTACCCCCTCAATCCATTTGTTCACAATCATTGTCTATCCATCTATCTAAGGGTGATAACTTATGCTCAGAGTCAACTCAGTACTTGCCAACCTAAACAACTCATGCCAGAATGCACTCATAAATATACTATCCCTGTCACTAACTATGTACTGGGGTAGGTCGTTCAATCTAAAAATCTCCTAGAAAAATAAATCAGCCACCTATGGAGCCTTGTACTCAGTTAGAATAGAAAAGAAGTGAGTGTACTTCATCAATTGATCCACCACCACAAAGATGTTATCTCTCCCATATACTTTAGGTAGACCTATGATGAAGTACATAGAAATGATCTCCCATTTCTACTCTGGGATAGGAAATGTTTGTAGCAATCCGGTTGGATATGTATGCTCCGACTTGTTCTGCTGACAAGTCACACATTCCCTAACATGTCTCAGAACAACATCCTTGAGGCCCTTCCATGTGAACCTCTCTCTGACCTATCTGTAAGTTTTTAAATAGCCCTGATGGCCTACCAAAGGAGCGTCATGAGAAGCCTATAATATCTTCTCCTTCAGTCTAGACTCTAGCACCAAGTAAATCCCATCCTTGTAGTAAATCACATCATCCACTACTCGATACCTGTAATCTTGTATCAATCCATCCATCACCTCACAAGCAAAATTATTTTGGGAATATTAAACCAACAAGAGGGATTTCCAATCTATGGAAATCTTAGAAAGTGAGCAAGTGGAAGGCCTCTTGGAAAGAGCATCCACAACCACATTCTTCTTCCCCTTCACATACTCTATATAAAAGACATATGCTTGTATCCTGTTGACCCACTTTTATTGTCTCTCATCCATATCCCTCTACTCCAAGAAGTATCTAAGACTATTGTGGTTGGTCCTCACCACAAACTTCCCTCCAACTAGATACTATCTAAATTTCACCAAAGCATGCATAATGGCGAGCATCTCCATATTATAGATTGAGTATAGTCTCTCTAGTCCCCTCAACTTACGACTCTCAAAAGATATTGGGTTTTTTTTCTGCATCAGCACTACTCCAATTCCCTCTCTTGAGGAATCACACTCAAGAACAAATGGTTGTGTGAAATCTGGAAGTACCAATACTAGAAAACTACTCATCACCTCCTTGAGCTTATCAAAAGCTCATTGTGCCTCCTATGACCAACTAAATGCCCCTCTCTTTTTCAAATATGTCAATGGTGATCCCAATTATGTAAAACACCTCACAAACCACCTGTAGTAACTGCACAATCCAAAGAAGCATCACAACTCTATGAGTGTCTTAGGTGGTGGCCAGTAAAAAATCACCTGTATCTTCTCCTGATGGACTTGCACTCCATCTACACTGATCACATGCTCCAAATATAATATCTCTCTAAGGAAAAACTCACATTTTGAATCATTAGCATATAGTGACTACTCCTCCATGATAGTCAAGATCTCATTAAGTTTCCTCAAATGATACTCCCAAGTCTTGTTTTATATGAGCAAGTCATCAAAAAACACCAACAAAAATTTACGCAGCTACTTATTGAATATATGATTCATACACGACTGGAATATGGAAAGTGCATTTGTCAAACCAAATGGCATGACCAAAAATCATAGTGCCCATAGTGACAATGAAATTCTATTTTGTGTATGTCCTAGTCCTTGACTCTGATCTAATGGTATCCTAAATGAAGATGAATCTTCAAAAAGTACACTGCCCCATGAAGTTCATCCAACAACTCATCTATCTTGGGTATGGGGTACCTATTCTTAATGGTTTTATTTTTGAGATCTTGGTAGTCAATACACATACGCATGGTTCCATCCTTCTTCACCAAGACCATCGATCTCATCCTTGAATTTCTTAAGATGATGATAGAGGGTAGTGATCACTGGCTTGGCCCCCTCCTCCAAATTAATGGTATTCTCAAATTCATAATTAGGTGGTCTCCCTGGAGGTATCTCTCCAAAATTCTTATCATGTTTATCGAGAAGCTCTTGAATGTCAATGTGATACGGCTACCCTAAATATGTAGCCTCCTTAGTTGTAATCAAACACTCTACTGCCCAAGCTATATCATCATGTCAAAAAATTCTCTCTATGAATTTAGCAGACACAACCTTGGCTAATCCAATGGCCAGGCCTCTAAGCACTACTCACTACCCCTTTGTTGTCTTGAAATTAAGTTCCATGGTCTGAAAGTTCTATGAATATTTCCCTAATGAGTGTGACTACTAAACTCCAAGTATAGCATGAGTGTCAACCAAATCCACCACATAGAAGTCATCTAGGACTGTGTAATTTCCCAAGGTAATAGGCAACTGTGGGACCCTTTGCGTGCATCTCAATTTATAACCATCTACCACCATCATATTAAATCCTTCAAAGTCCTTTGCGAGTAGCGTATGTTTCTCAAATAGGGCTGCATCATTAAATTTATTGGTGGCCCCACTATTAATCAATACTGCTATACAATGTCCCTATAAAAATCCTCTAACTCTAAAAGAGTTGAATCGGGGAGTAACTGATAAGGTAGCAATGGTACCACTTTTACCCTCTCCCTGAGTTTACTCCTCATTAGAACTACTATCATCATTATCTTGAGAAGGCTCATCATCACTGCTCTCATTCTCAAACACAACCTCAATAAGGTGAGCATTGCCTTTTCCTAGGCAATGGTGACCTAGTTGCCAATGTTCCTTGCAATGGTAACAAATTCCCTTAATCCTACATTCCTTGTGATACTCCTTATTTGATCACTTTTCTTGTTTCCTTTCTTCTGCAAAGGCTTCTTACCTTTATTCTTCTGAGGAATGAAAGGTTTAGAAGGGGTTTTGTTGTGAGGTGTGTAGAACACCAATTCTCTAGCTCTAGTGATCGCATCATGTAGGGAATAGACTTTGAAAGCCTTGATCCACTCACGAAGGGGTTCAGATAGGCCCTCAATGAAGAGCATAACCAACTGCTGCTCTGAAATTTCTTTCACCATGACTGCCAACCACTGAAATTCTGAAATATTAGCATGTCCCAATGTGACAAGCTCATGGTACCACCATATATTTACTTCACCATCCATATGTAGAGTAGTATACTTAATGGATTCATACTCCAACATAGGATTAAGTTCTATGTAAGTCTCCAACTTCCAGACCCAAGCTCTAGTTGTACATTTACCAGACCCATCAAAGGAAGGGATTACAAGTTTCCAAACCTTTCGTTGCAACTCTTGATGTTTCTACCTTTTGTTATTGTTTCTTTGTCTATTCTTGTACTTGATGGTGCAAAAATATCCTAGTGACATCACCGCATGAAATTCATCCCCTAGAGTTTAGTATTCCCTAAAATATTCTACGAAACCTTCTTCTTGAGCTTGTTGCCATTGGGTTGCAGTATCATGTTCCCCTAAGAATTGAGGCATGATAAAACTTGGTGCCACCCTGATATCTTCCCTAGCATTGCTCTAAGTTGTATCATTATTATCATGACCACCATTAGGACCATTCTGACCATTATTACCATTATTTCTATTATTATTGTTTCTACCACCAACAAGTTGTTGTACAAGTTGCACTATTTGTTGTGCTATTTCATGTTGACCTCTAGCTAGGTCATTCAAAAGATGTTGGGTTTTTCCCTCAGGTATTTCTTCTCTATCCCCCATAAACTCGAGTGGACCCAACCGTCTTCTCAATCTTCTATAATGGATTTCAAATGGATTGATATCTGGGATGTCCTTATTCATAACCCAAATGTAGCACACATGCTGACAAGAATGTTGGATTTGATACCACTGTAGTGTTCCTAACTTGGGGTTGTAATTTTTTCTCAATTTGGAATTACTTTTAAGCTGATATTTTCCTTTCTTCTTTCAGTTAAACTTGTTTCAAGCATACAAATATGCACATACAATGAGTTCCATACATAGGAGTTAACAAAGTGAGTACACCAAGATGACATTTACTATTACAATTGAATACATCCAAATACTATTCCAAGGTTGATGACTGGTTCCTATAGCACATGCAACACAACTTTAACAATGGAGACCACTTCTATTAAACACCAACTCATTTAACTTCCCTTGGATAACACACACAACAAAATGAAAACAATACCCAGATTGCATTTAGGACTGCTAGTATAGAACAACAATGAGTATAATTGATTTTCTGAATATCTCAAACAACCCATTCAGTTTGTTCATTCACAACAGTTCACTATGCAATATTCCATGAATCATAAATAATTGCAACCATTAATAAGATCTTTTTTCCCAATCTTCTTGCAACAACTGACGAATACTCAAACCTTGTAATTGAGTAGTAAATACATTATAAAATACTAATTTATGAGTTTATGTTGAAAGATTTACATAAAAACATTTTAAAAAATTATGAGGAGATCAAAGAAATCTTATGTTGTAGACCAAAGGATTTTCTAACACACAAGTTACTAGATATATAGCATAAATAGCTCAGACCTGGTTACAATTTGTTTTTAGCCTGTAGGTGAAGAAAAATGACCTCAACATGACCCACAATACATGTCCAAAATCAAAAATATCTTCTAAGATAGTCACTTCTTCTACAAGTGGAACACCTAGCCTTAAGCATTTCAAATTATCTCCTTAAGACCTGTCTCCAATAACCATGACCTGTTGTAGGAGTAAGGAAGTCATTTCTTTCTTTTTGCAAACACATTCATTCTTAGCTCACCCAAAAACAAATAAACACGCCCTTCCTTCTGACTCTGATACCTATAAATGAAATGCCTATGGCTTGTTCCTAAAGCCACACCCTCAAAAGAATGTGTAATGCCCTGAAATCGCACCTTGAAGCAACCAAAAACTCACTGAAAGGATAATCACGAAAATAAAATAAAAATTGTTTCATAACCTCCAAACTGGCTTCAAGCTCAACTGCACAAATGGTAACCTGTAAGCACTTCAGATTTCTGATAGGACTGATATCTCACAGCCGAAATAGAAGTTAGGGTTCCAAAAACCCACAACCAAGAAGGTTCGCCTAGATGAAAATATGTTCATTCCAAAAAGTATCAATCAAAAGAGACTTTCTTTCTTTTGTAATTCTTGCAAGGGATGGTATCACAAAACCAAGGACAAAATATTTCAAATCAACTATCCACCACCCAACTTCTCATCATACAAAAACCACCTCAACAACCACCCCAAGAACCCCTCAACATATCATCTCATACTATATACAACTAAAAATGGTCACATCATATTAAGTCTGGTAATTAATTAAATACAAGTTATTTAATTAATCTTCTAATTTCATCTACATATAAATAAATTTAATAATTTATTTATATTGTTCATTTTCTAATGGTTCTATTCTAAATTAAATAAATAAGTTTATTTAACTATTATCATGATTTTATTTTCCTCTTAATTAATTAAATAAATTTGATAATTTATTTTAATTAATTATCCTATTGCTTTAAATTTGAATTTTTAATTCAAATAAAGTAAATGTTCTTCTAAATTCATAAACCATCATCATTTCCTTAAATTCTCATTTCACATATAATTAAATATTTTATATATTTAATTAGAAACTTCTTATTCACTTTTTACACATAATTAAATATTAATATTTAATTATGGAAGCTTCCAAATTCACGTCACATAAAATTAAATAATTTTATTATTTAATAATTGAATTGTCCTCAACTACCAACTAACTCTCATAACTAAAAGTGGCAAATGGCCATCCTCCTTCATTTTTTAATGGAAAAGGTTTTGTAGGAGGAAACATCTTCCTTCTTTTTCTCTAGCTTCCATCTTTCTCTCCAACTTCTCAATCTTCCATTGTTCATCTTACCAAACTCAATTTCAACCGTTCATCTTTGCCAAATTATCCTTTTCCTCCAAAAGTGTATAAATAAGACCTCTTTGTGCTTTGAAAACCATCTAGTTTCATACCATGAGAATTATAGTTGAATAATCAAGCATTTAGCATCTTAATATCCTATATTTCATAATCATAACATATTATATTATCTTTCATCATCTTAGCATAAATAATCATGGTAGAATAGCTTGCATAATCTGTTCTTACTTTCATTATCATAGTTTCATTATCTCACATCATTTAGCATAAGAATGAATTTTGCATATCATCTCATTCTCTAGGTTGTCATTCTATTGAGCTTCTTCTTAGCAAGTAGCTTAAAAATGAATCCTTGGAGATAGAGGACGATGGAACGGTTTTGAAGAATCTGCTAGATTTTAAGTTTATTTAGTTTTAAATTAGATTCTTTGATATAATGTCTCATTGGTGTGTTGTTTAACTTAGTCATTTCCACATATTTCCACACACATTTTTGGTGCCCACCGTGGGGTCCTTGCCTCATGTTTAATATTTTATTGCAGGTTTTCTAGTAGGTTACAAACTAGGCTCACCTTTTAGCGCATAGCGAGACCTGTTTTAATGCATACATGTTATAGTTTAGTGCATACGAGGCTTGTTTCAATGCATACATGATCTATTATAGCACATTTATGTGTTCTTTCAGTGCATACATGCTTTGTTATATCACATTTGTGTTTTTCTTTAAGTGCATACCTCATTTGTTATACTGCATTTATGTGTTCTTTCAGCACATACATGCTTTGTTATAGCGAATTTGTGTTTCTCTTTTAGCACATACCTGATCTATTATAGCGCATTTATGTGTTCTTTTAGTGCATTCATGAAACTGTAATTTTTAATTCTGATTTTGACGCACCCACGAACATAGGTTAATATTTCCGCATAAGGTTAAAATGAAGCAATCCTAGGGTAGCCATCTGGATTAAAATGAATCAATCCTAGGGTAGTCACCAAACAATTGATATATCTTGGATAAAATTAATCACGTCTTTTGTGAAGCAATATCTTCACCTAGCTTAGCAAATCATTATTTGGGATTAAAATTGAACATCATTGTTTGTTGTGTTTGTCAGGTGATAGGCCCATGATCTCCCCTTAAATGGGTGATCAAAATGCCAAACTCATCTTTTAATTTCATGCACTTTACGCTTTGTTAAAAACTTTAGTAGGCCTAATCTTGTGGGAAAAATTACTCACCCACGAGGAATGACCTAAGCGGGAATACCAAAATCCAAGGATTCTAAACCACTATAATCAAAAGTGAGTTGTTCATGAAAATCCACTTGACGGTAGTGTGCAAGGTAATCATCCCCAAAGGCTTTGCTCTAAAAATTGGGAGGTATCTTGAGGGGTTTTATCATTTGTGGCACCGAATGAAAACCCTTATTATGAGCCTTAGTGTAGAAGCTAACCGAGTTAGTAGCCAAACATTATAATACTCACAATGCAAGGGGAGGGAACAATCTACCCCCAAGATACTCACCATATAATTTCCAAGGATTGTTTGCTCAAGGGATCAAGAAATATAACTTTGAGTACACACTTAGAAAAGACCAAAACATGGGCACCCTTTTTGGGGGTTGACACGGTTGTGTGAGTTGATGCAATTTTAAGATGTGGGCTATGATGATTATAATGACCTTTTTGACCATTAAGAGTCAGTGTACTTGAAGTTTTTGTTTTTTTCAAATACCCGTTGCAATTTCATAGAACATACACTTATTGTTTAGATTCTAGGACTTAAATATAATTGTCTTCCTATTGGATGTCGTGTTTTCAAAATATTAATTAAGATAAGATCATCCAGAAAACACAAGAGTTTGGAAAACCCAATTGTGACTTTTATGTTAAGGGATTGGAAATCAACAACATTTGTCAAGAAATACCTTAGGAAAAGAATCAAGAAACTGAAAAATAAACTTAGTTACAAGAAATTTTTGAAAAGGAGACACTTTTTGTACCAAAGTAGGAAGGTCTTGCTTGACTATCAAACTTTCATCCATAGATATCATGACTTTGATAGACAATTTACTGGTGGTTTTTCTTTAGACTTTATTTTCACAAGCTTATTATCAACGAAGAGCTCTTTCACAAAGGCATAATCATAGTCAACCCATTTTCCATTCTTACATTCCACAACTAGCAATACAATACTCCAACCGTCCAAATCATTTGCTACAATAGAGAAGAACTTTGAAACATTAGGTTTTTTTTGCAAAAATCATTTTTCAAACTAAGATCAAAACATCCTAAAGTGTATCAATTTCTGATTTTCAGTTTAACTTCCATAACATGATCCATCATCCTTCATCCAAGAAATCAAAATCTGAAAATTATAAATTCCTTAGTCATATCAATAGGATCCATCATCCTATTTGGCCAAGGCATTATTTATCGACTAAATTGCACTTCCATTTGTGATCTAAGTTTGGTGGAAATTTCGATACAAGCATGTGCCTCTTTTTTACAAGGTCCCAAAAACAAAGAGAAGAAGATGAAAGAGAGAACTCTCTTTGCAATATATGTGATAGGGAAGAAAATCCTTTTCATAGGCTGCGTATGCATGAAAATAGTTCAAATGATGAAATAATCGATGAAATGCTTAAAGAAGTTGAACAAGATCCACATTTTCACATAGCTATGGACAAGATCTTAGAGAGAAATAAAGAAAGATACTTTCTTTTATTGGCAAACCAAGGTGCCAAATTTCCCTCTGACTATGATACAGAGAACATCAAAGAAGATCCTGAAAAGAATGAAACTTCCTTAAATGATCTTAATGCTCTTACCCAGCAAATAAGAGCACTACAAGGGAAAATCAAGGAAATGGAAGGGGACACAACAAAGAAGTATGCTTTGGAGGATATTTGTTTGTACCCATTTGATAGAAATCTCAACATGATCCCATTTCTAAAGCATTGTGAAATTCCAAAATTTGATAGATACAATAAGAAAATGGATCCTATTGACCACATGAGGGAATTTAGAAACATGAGCCTTGAATTTTCACACGAGGAGACATACTTGAAGAGATTTTTCCCATGAATTTTGGGTGGGCAATCCATGGAATGGATTTCTAGAATCACTCCACCTATTAAGACATTTGAGGATTTGATCAACAAATTTATATCCCAATACTCCTACAACATTCAACATCAAATAACTATGCTTGATCTATGCAAAGTAAAGAAAATACTGGAGAACCCTTCATCACATTCCTACAAAGATGGAGAAGACTATTTACATGATATTCTCATCCAGTTCCTGAAAAGGAAAAGATGAATATCTTTATTGACAGTCTTAATCAAGAAATGAGTTATAGGCTCAACCTTCATTGTCCTCCACATTTTGAGAACTTGATTGAGAATGAAATCACTATTGAAGGAGCCTTAGTAAAGACACGAGTGCTGAAACTTGGCAAAGATAGTCCAAATTCATACAATCATAACAACAACAATGACAAATCAAGATTTTGGACTAGAAACAAGAATGTTGTCAATGATGGTGTGGTAGATTCAAACAATGTGAAAGAGAAACCATCCATCCTCAATCTATCAGGTATCCCACACAATAACACCAATCAAGGAAATTCAACCAATAAAGTCAATAGAAACACCAATCAAGTATCCAACACCAATCAAGGTAGTATGATCAATCAAATAAATGGAAATAATTGTGGTAACTTCAACAATAATCTGGGCAACACTCAAAATGCAAATCCGCCCAAGTCACATTTTTTCTCAAATCGATGGAATTTTACTCCTTTGGGGCAATCTCTTGAGTCAGCTCTCAAAGAGCTTCTAGATAAAAATTCCATCACTTTACCACCTCAAAGAGATTATGAGCCGCGATTCAAACCACCATCATGGAATGAATTGTATTATTGTGACTACCATAGATGCAAGGGACATAAGACCAATAATTATCAAGGATTGAAAAACTTATTCCAATATTTGATAGAAAACTGCACAATAACAGTCAAGGGACATCATGCCAATGAAGATCATCGAACATTTAAGGACCCTCTTCCCAACTATCAAAAAGGAGAATCTTCAACTGACAAAGGAAAAAATGTAAACCATATCTATGATACCACAATCAACCACATTTACATAGATGACCAACAATTTAATGTTATCAAGGTCAAGGAAAAGTAGGAATATCAACAAGTCAATGTGACAACAAGGGGACAAGTTAAATTTGTCTTGAAAGGGAGCTCATCCAAATCAACTGTCCCTCCCCCAAGTCAATATAATTTGGTTGATCAATTGATGAAAACCTAGGCCCAAATCTCCACCTTAGAGCTTCTCAAGATATCCCCGACATATAAGAACATTTTAGAGAAGGCTCTCATTGACACAACTGTATCCACCGAGTTGGATATTAACAAGTTTCAAGCCATGGTGGGACATTTGTCCTCACCCACTTGCCTATCATTTTCTGAAAAATATGATGCCTCCATGACTCATCTGCACAAATCCTTGCTTTATCTAGAATTCATGGTCTATAAAACCTAAATTAGGCATGTATTAATAGATGGATGAGCCGGTTTGAATATTTGTAATTTAAAGCTAGTGATTTCCTTAAGATTTTCTGAAGATTCTATTGATCCAAGAAGAAAGATTATAATTAAAGCATATGATGATGAAGAGCGAGATTCTAAGGGCCTTATCATGTGGCCTATCAGAGTGGGACTTGTTATAAAAAATACTTTATGCCAAGTTTTGGTTCGAGACCTTTCTTGCAACATACTTTTGGGTCATCCTTGGATCCATGAGATGCAAGAAGTACCATCAACATACCATCAATGTCTAAAATTTCCCTATTAAGGAAGGAGATAACTATACCAACAGATCACAACAACAACCAAATTTTTTCTAATCTTAGAGCAACCTAGGATACTTTTGTACCACATAATAGAGAGACACTTGCTATTTCCCTGTCAAATCATAATGACCAATCAAAGGAGTTGATAAAGAGCTTTGGAAAAAAATTACAATTGAAGGACAAAGGGGTGGGAGAATATTCATTATGTCTCTTTAACTTACCTATCTTTCCAAGATCATATGGTCAGCCCTCAATATCCAAACAACAAATTGCAACAACCTCCACATCAAGAGCATAATCTTCAGTACCCATCACAGTGTTTGACGAAATTTTTATCAAAGCTAATAATCAAGAAGATGAGGCTGAATATAGAGGCATTCTCAAATGGCTATATAAGGATGAAGATGAATCTATTCAACATATCAAATTGCCTACAGAACAATATGGTAAAGGCTATACTATAATGCAAAGGATGGGCTATGAAGGAACTGGCCCCCTAGGTAAAAGAAAGGAAGAAATTGTAGAGCCCATGAAGCCTACAATAACACATCCAAAGGATGAAATAGGACTTGGGTATGGTGAAGATACAAAAGAAGTCTCTTTAAAGAAAATCCAGGAAGAATTTTCTTCAAAGAAATCCCATGAAGAAATAGCTTTAATGGTTCTCAGATTATAGGATAACTCTGACACTAATTCAAATGAGTATGAATGGGATACAATTTATGATGATGAATTTTGGAGAGATAAAAAGGTTGATGTCATACAAAAATATACACCCATACTTACACAAGGAGAAAGTTCAAGGACTCGGCCACTTGACTATGTACTTCAAGACAACCATGACTCGAGCGAGGATGATTCAATTAAAAATGAGATTGATAATCAACAGGAGGATACCATCATAGACTTTCCCTATAGCGAGAATGTTAACCATGTCATCACCTTAACATCCCTTGAACTCACTCAACTAGATGATCCTTTTCCTTTAATCCATCCTAAGCTTATTGACTGGGATCAAATTGAACCTATTGATATTCCTATATTCCAAGATGATGAAGTTGTGGTAAATTTCCTTTGCTCTTCCAATTCTGAAATAGATTCCACCAGTGAATCTCATTATCAAGATTTTGATCAGGAGGGTGCCAAGTTTCTTAGCTATAAAATTAATAATATAAGATCGATCTAACGATGAAAACCGAAAAATGCAATGTTAGATCCTGAAAAAGGAAAAAGAAAGAGTGTATCTGATGGTGAAAACCTTTCAAAGGAACTGAAGGATGATAAACTTTATACTCTCCTAGAACACTACCAAGAGAGATCTTCCATTTTGATCAAGCCAATGGAAGCAATCGACATAGACACTACAGAACAACTAAAGATCCTACAACTTGCTACTTCATTAATAGAGGAAGAGATACCAAAGTTCATAGAATTCTTGAAAGCCAATAAAATTAATTTTTCTTGGTCATATGTAGATATGCCTGGACTGGATCCTAATCTCATCATGCATCATTTGCCTATAATGCCAAGGGAAAAACCAATAAAGCAAAAACTTAGAAAGATGCATCTGCATATCACATTGTTGGTCAAAGAGGAATTGAAGAAACTATTAGATGTAGGGTTCATTCGGTCCATTTACTATGCAGAATGAATCTCTAACATTGTATCAATATCAAAACCGGATGGGCGTATCAAAATTTGTATAGATTTTCAGGATTTGAATAAAGCGTGTTCAAAAGATGATTTTCCTCTACCTAACATTGACACAATTGTGGACCTGACAGTTGGGCACACCATGTATTCACTTATGGATGGATTCTCAAGATATAATCAAATCATGATCACACCTAAGGATCAAGACAAGACTACTTTCACATGTTCTTGGGGTACCTATTGTTGGAATGTAATGCCATTTGGACTCAAAAATGTAGGTGCAACCTATCAACGAGCGATGACCACTATTTTTTATGACATGATGCACACTTTCATGGAAGATTATGTGGATGATCTGTTAGCAAAATATTACACAAGAGAGGGACATCTAGAGAGATCTTATCTAAAATCTTTGTCAAAATGGAGAAATTCAAGGTTAGACTTAATCGAAAGAAGTGTGTCTTTGGGGTTAAATCTGGAAATCTCTTAGGATATATTGTTTCATAATAGGGAATAGAGGTAGATCCAACAAAATTCAAAGTCATCATGGATATGCCACCACCAAGAAATATTAGTCAACTTCAATCATTGCAAGGATGACTACAATCTATTAGAAGGTTCATCACCCAAATTGCAAACAAGGGTTTGCCTTTCACGCATCTCTTGCACAAAAATGTTTCTTCGAAATAGGAAGAAAAGTGTGAAGTAGCATTCAATCAAATCAAGCAATATATAACGAGTCCACCAATTTTGGTTCCACAAGTACTAGGAGAGCCACTCATACTTTACATTTCAGCCACAAAGGTATCCTTGGGGGCGTTGTTGGCACAAGAGGATAGAACAGGAAAAGAGCGAGTTGTTTACTACATCAGTAGGACATTGACAAGTCATGAGCTCAACTACACTTTTATTGAAAAGGCTTGTTTAGTAGTAGTGTTTTCCTCCCAAAATTTGTGGCACTATATATTATCCCACACAGTCAAACTTGTGCCCAAAATTGATCCATTAAAGTACCTTTTGAGAAAATCTACCTTAATGGGAAGGCTAGCCAAATAGATAATGATATTGAGTGAATTTGATATCCAATATGTAGATCAAAAATCTATCAAAGGAAAATTCATAGCATATCAGTTGGCTGAAGCACCCTTATAGGTAGATCATCTGATACATGTTGAGTTTCTTGATGTAGATGTTTTCACAGCAACAACGAAGTAGTCATGAACACTATATTTTGATGGATCCTATACACAACATGGCTCAGGGGAAAGAATCCTATTTTTCACACCTCAGGAACATACTATTCCAAAATCCTATCAGTTGATATTTCCTTGCACCAATAACATAGCTGAATATGAAGCACTGGTTATTCGAATGAGAGGAGTATTGGATTGGAGGATCACAGAGCTGCAAGTCTATGGTGATTCAAAACTTGTCATTAACCAAATCAATAATGATTATTAGACCAAGGATGACAAGATGATGCCTTATAAGAGCATGGTTGATGATTTTAAGAAATATTTTGTTGAAATAAAATTCACATAGATTCTAAGAATTGACAAAAAAGTTGCAGACTCCATGGCTACAATTGCTTCACTACTACAACTATCAAAAAATCAAACTCAATATGAATTCTTGGTGGAGTAATTGTTTACCCTACATATGATAATCTTGAGACCCAAATGATTTTTCATCTGGTTGATTTTGATTCCCCTTTATATGGCAAGATCTATACTGACTTGAAAGATAATATCTTACCCCTATATTTGTCCTGAAATCAAAAGAGAAACTTTATACACCAATCTTCCCGATATATCTTGATCATTGACACCCTTTATTGAGATGGTCTTGATGGTACACTTCTTATATGTCTTGAACATGATGAATCTGAAAAATCCTTACACGAAGTTCATGGTGGTATTTGTGCTACTCATTCAAGTGGATTGACCTTGGCTAAGAAACTTATTAGAATGGGTTATTATTGGCCAACTATGGAAAGGGAATATTTTACCTTTGTAAATAAATTTCCAAAGTGTCAAATTCATGGGAAGCTTATACATGCACCTATACAAGAGTTGCATCCTTTCACTACAATATGACCCTTTTCTCAGTGGGGACTTGATATAGTTGGAAAAATTCATCCCTCTTCATCCAATGGACAAAAGTTTATAATCACGAAAACTGAATATTTTACCAAGTGGATTGAAGTCGTTCCTTTGACAATAGTAATCAACAAGCAAATCTCATCTTTTATCTTGAATTATATCATATGTCGGTATGGCATTCCTAGCTCCATTGTTACTAATAATGGGAGACCTTTGCTGAAGAAATTTGTGAAAGATTCCATATCCAACACAGGTTCTCTACACCTTATTATCCACAGGTAAATTTCCAAGAAGAGGCTTCAAATAAAAGAATACTAAAGATCCTGAAGAATACAATAAATGATACCAACTATGATTGACATGTTCAGTTGAATCCAGCTTTGTGGGCCTCTAGAACCAGTATTCACACACCAACATGAGCCACCCCATATGCCTTGTATATGGAGAATAATCAATCTTGCCATTAGAAGTTGAGATACCCTCACTTTGAGTCTCACTGAAGGGACTCATAACTAATGAAGAATACAGAGTTTCCCAATTGCAAGAACTGGAACTACTAGATGAGCAATGATAACATGCAACTGATCACTTGAAGGGCTATCAAAAAATCATGTCGCATAGATACAATCATAGAGTCAAACCACACACATTTCAAGTGGGTAATTTGGTCCTAAAGGAAAATCCCCACAATCAACAAGATAAGGAGAAGAAGGGAAAGTTCAAAACAAATTGTCTTGGTCCATTTGTCATTATTGCAATATATGGTTCTGGAGCTTATCAACTGTCAACACCTGAAGGGGACCTATTTGAAGATCCAATCAATAGCATCCATCTTAAGAAGTTCTATGTATGAACAAACAACATAAAAAGTATTGAAAAAATCAATAAAAATCATAAAAAGTCCTGAAGAAATCCATAAAAATCAGAAAATGTCTTGAAAAATCATCATTAGAGTGAAAACCTAGCAATCAGCCATCCTTTTGACACAAAAAGAAAAAGTCAAAAAGAAAAAATACAAAAAAAAACAGAAAAAGAGAAAATACAAAAAAAGTGAAAAATCAAACAAATCATTGCCTCGATGAAAAGCGAGCAAACAGGCATCTTTGTAACAACAAAAAAATCATAAAATCTAAAAAAGTGTAATAAAAAAAAATAGTAAAAACCTGGAAAATAGGCACTATTTGTGAACAAGTTGGGTCTTCCATATATTAGTTCATGTCCTTCATCCTATCAATATTTCCATCATATCGGTATGACCATCCTATTAGCATCAAATCCATCCCTCGTCATCATATATGCATCATGAAAATGATATCCACTAGAGGTAACACAGTTTCATCATGGCTTGGTGATCATTGTACATATCCATGGCAATCAGTTGTGTCTAACTAGGAGAAAAGTACAAAATTGTTGGGGGCAATCAACTTTTGAGTTTTTGAATGGGAAAATAGAAAAATGCATCAAGTATCTGAATGATAGATCAACATCAAATATCCAATCATTCTTGATAAAAACAGCTATGTGACATATCACAAAATGAAATTGGAACCAACTGGATGATCTTAATCTAAATAAAATGATTGGAACACTTAAAACATAAGTTGAACTGTTGTTTTCATTTTTTATGACATCATATTTTTGGAGTAGCTCAATGATGTGCTAAACTAGAGTAACAAGGAAGGAATATGATTTTTCTTTGTCTATTGTTTGTCATTTAATCATTATTACTATGAAAATTTGTCGCGAGACATGGTTTCCAAAAGTATCATTGATGAAATTTCAGAATTTGCATAGGAAAAGGATTAACTTCTATCTATTTGCGCAAGCAATACTCAAGACATCTCAATTCAATTATACCTCAATGCCTGTATTAACTTGCTATATCCAAAATCATGAAATTTGTAATTAGCACATCATCGGTGTAGATATGCCCTTTGATACTTGTACTAACTTCCAACATTTCAAAAAGCTCAGTGATGATAAACAAGCATAAATTTGGTTCACAGAATGACAACATTGTATAGTTCATTTTGTATAGTTAAGTTTGCATGATTAATATAGATTGCATTCATTGTTAATTCTACATTTATGTAATCGATTTTGGAGGTTGGAAAAACATCAAAAAAAATATATCTCTTTGAACAAAGGTTGAGTACATTTTGACATTGGTGGAAATCATTATCATTTTCATTTTCATTCACTTTCATATTCATTGGTTTATCATTCATTTTTATATTATCATTATTTATCATTTTCAAATCATTTGTTCATTTCCATTCATTATGTTAATTTTGCATATAACACATCAACACCATTGAATCACTATAAATTATACATAACCATACATTTGAAAAGAATAAAAGAATAAAATGCATCCATTTCGTCACAACATTTTCATTTAATTTTTGCATCCATAATCATCTATCAGAATCACTAAATCATAAACATTTCCCATACATCATAGAACATCATAAAATCATTTGTTTGTCATTTAAATAATTCGCATAGCATTAGCAACATTCATCAAAAGAATAGATCATAATCATCATAACATATTCTGCATAACCATCATTCATATATAGGTCATTGCATCATTAATTTATTGAAGTCATAAACATCATCACTATCATATCAAATGCATAGGAATCATCACTATCATATCATATGCATATGCATCATCATGAGATATATACATTTGCAAAGATCATTACATCATCATGACATAATCATAAGCAACATAGCATATAGAAATAGAAATGCATACATGAACATCCATCATAGAATAATATAGAAACATGCATATAGGATCAAAAATCACCACTACATATCATATAATCTCATCAAATCAATGTCCAAATGTACAATGATATCAAATTTCAAGAGAGAGATATACATGAAATGTGATGAAAAATGAATGTATACAAATCATCAATAGGGAGCATCAAAATGGGGACTATGGCTGATGTTGCCTCCAAAAGGAACTGGTCTGACTGGACCACTGCCACCTATATCTCATCTACCTAGCTGTGACACACCCCTAGTCACACTCCTAGAATGACTCCTCGAGTGAGTACAAGAACAACTGCCTGACTGGGTGAAAGGTATCCACTACTCAAGAGGTACTACCTCATAACATCTCATCCAATATTACTCTTCCTCACAAGAAGTCTCCTACCTCTCTTCCACAACCTCTCTAATGGAGGTTCCCTCTATATATCTCATGAGGCTCTCTGCAATACCCTTTGTCTTCTTGTAGTACTATCTCAAGCTGTCCCACTCTGCCATCAAATGAGCCACCTGTGGATATGGAGGTGGTGGTTGTGCCATCTGTGTCTACAGTTGTGTGATAAATATTTGAGCCTATGCTAATTAGCTCTGAAGAGCCTATACCTATTTATGTAGGTTGTCTATCTAGTTTTGTTGTTGTTGGGATGGAGCCCTGATAGTCACATGAGATGGACCTATTGTTGGTTGCTCTGCTGACCTCATAGTCCACCATCTCCTCATAATTTGAACATTCAAAATGGGTGTTCCCCTCCCCTCATCCCCACCATCTTCATCATCACTATCATCATCATCACTTTCATCACCCTCCTCCTCATCTCCTCCAACAACCTTCTTTGTCTATGCCTCATCCCTTTGATATCTCCTTACATGTTGTAATACTAGCCCATCAAGTAATGGAGCGGGCTCATTGGGACTCATCAACCTCAGAAACAGATGTGTATGGAAGTACTGGGTGTACTCCTTCATCATCTGAGCATCTATGATATCAGGTCTAAAATCCCATATCTCTAGGTGTAATCCCAGATACTCTACCCATGTCGCCTCATAGGAAATAAATGGGCCCCACTCTGCAACATCCTCCCTCCACTTGGCATAATGAGTATCTCCCTACGAAATCACCTAAACTCCCCCAAACTTCCTCAACACTTGCATGACCAAAAATCTCTCTTTGATGAAGGGGGTCTTCCTAATTAGATATCTCGATCGGCCACAATAGGGTAACTCAATTCCATCCTCATCCTAGGCCTCACAATCTGAATATGGCCTCCATATGACTGTATCCATGTCATGCAAAACACTCCTCTAGTACTCCAACTTACCCAGCTTAGGCTGGGCAAGTGGACCTACATACACATATACATATGGGCGGCCAATAGGGTGGTCTCTCTCTACAAAAGGGTAGGTAATAGAAATATGTTCCCATTCCCATATATGTAAAAGAGTAACTCTAGAATATATGCTCTTCCTCCTTGTATATACCACCTGATGAAAATCATGGTATAGGTGGGCTAACATGCATTAACCCCACACATACCTTGTCTACTGAAGGATCATATTCTCTAGAATCCGATCCCATCCTATCGACAGACCCTTCAACCTGCAGTTAGGATACAAAAGTCCACCAATGAATCCATCCAACACTGAGGGGAGTGGGGAATAAATCGAAACCATCTCTCTCCATGGGATCTCATATCCACTAATGATCGCATCCTAGAATACTCTCCATAAGGCATGGGTACCACCAACCTCCTTTTGGTCATAGACCACAATCTCACCTATCATTGGAATCCCTAATATCCTGTATACATCCTTAGCAGTCAGTGTGATCTCACCAATGGGAAAATGGAAGGTATTATGCTCACTATGCTAATGCTCAGCTAATGTTGTCAATAACCCCTTGTTGATCCTATACTACGAGATCCTAAGTAATGAGCCCAACCCACATATGGAAATCACTCCAATCTTAGGCTATGACAATCTAGGGATCATCTCCCAGGTTCTGGGAAATCTCTCTCTGACCTGGAGGGTATTAAAATCCTCCTATACATCATATCAATATAAATAATCAGATCACAATATCATGGTGATACAATCAATTCATCAGGAAAGTACATCATGCGTGAAATCACATCATGCAAGCACATCATCAACATCATCACTCTACTATTTATTTTCATCAAGCATGAAGAAAAATTTATGTTCACATCAGATTTGATCATTAATACTATTTATATTTCATCAGGAAGCCAAATTTATCAAATTCAACTACATTTATCTACTATTTGTTTTTCATCAAGCATGAAGACAAATTTATCTACAAATCAGCATTCAAATCAATCATTTTAATAGTTGTTTTTCATTTGAACATGAGGACAAATTTATCAAATCATTATAAAAATTAGATCTGTTATCCTTGATGCTAATGAATTTTATCAAATCAATAGTCTAATATAGAAACAACATCAAGCAATTAGGATTATTCTTGAAATAATCATCAAAATCAAGAATCTACAAGTTAAAATAGTCAAAATCATCAAAAATACCATGGATGCACTAAAACAGGCAATCTATGCGCCAGTTTAGAAAATGCGCTAGTTTATCCATGGATGCGCCATTTTATCAGATGTGCTAATCTATCAGGCATATGCACTACTCTATCAACTTGAAGCACTAAATCTACCTATGCACTAATCTATCAGATCAATGCACTAGTTTATCCATGGAAGCACTAAATCTACCTATGCACTAGCCTACAACCTAAATGCACTACTTTTTATGTGCTAATGGAACTTACCTATTCACTAAAATAAGGATCACATGCACTAAAACAAATTCCTATGCGCTAAAACAACAAGAAACATTTCAAAAATTTCAAACAAGTGTACGAAATTCATGGAAAAAATTCACAAAAATAGTTTAGAATTTTACTGGGGGTCCATAAGTAGTTGGTCTCTGATGTCAGTGTACCCTCTTGAATCTATGCCTCTCGTAATGGATCACCATATTGTCTGGAGTCTCTTAGAGCTCTCCAATCACCAAAACGCAATAGTAAAAATGACAATGAATTTTTACCTTTTTACACCCTTTTAAGGGGGTAATTAACTGGTTGTTATTTTTATTTTTCACTAAGCTGACAATATTTCATCCAAGGGGACCTTTTCTAATTTTTCATTGGGAGATAAATCGACAAACCTACATCAAATAAAAAATCATCAAAAACTTTGAAAAGAAATAAAATTCCACAAACACGCCATTTATCTCTCGAGGGGGCATCACATCATTGATCAGTTTTTCAAAGTCTAGGGAAAATTTTCTTTATTTAAGTTTTTCTTTGAAGCAATGTGTAAAACACATCACTTTAAAGAGGGGCAAAAATATATTCACCTAAAAATGGTCACATCATATTAAGTCTGGTAATTAATCTTCTAATTTCATCTACTATCCCTATCACTCATGAATCTACTATCCCTGTCATTGACTATGTACTGGGGTAGGTCGTGCAATCTAAAAATCTACTTGAAAAATAACTTAGCCACCTGTGAAGCCCTACACTCAGTTAGAATAACAAAGAAATGAGCGTACTTCATCAACCGATCCACCACCACAAATATGCTATCTCTCCCATCCACCTTAGGTAGACCTATGATATAATCCATAGAAATTCTCTCCCATTTCTACTCTGGGATAGGCAATGGTTGTAGCAATCTGGTTGGATGTGTATGCTTTGACTTATTTTGTTGACAAGTCACACATTCCCTGACATGTCTCAGAACATCATCCTTGAGGCCTTTCCATGTAAACCTCTCTCTGACCTATCTATAAGTTTTGAAATAGCCTTGATGGCCTACCAAAGGGGTGTCATGAGAATCCTACAATATCTTCTCCTTCAATCTAGAATCTTACACCATGTAAATCCTATCCTTTTAGTAAATAACATCATCCACTACTCAGTACCTATAATCCTATATCAATCCATCCATCACCTCACAAGAAAAATTATTCTTGGAATATTCCACCAACAAGAGGGATTTCCAATCTGCAAAAATCTCAGAAAGTGAGCAAGTTGAAGGCCTCTTGGAAGGAGCATCCACAACCAAATTCTTCTTCCCCTTCATATACTCTATATCAAATTCATATGCTTGTATCATGCTGACCCACTTTTGTTGTCTCTCATTCAAATCCCTCTGCTCCAAGAAGTATCTGAGACTATTGTGGTCGGTCCTCACCACAAACTTCCCTCCAACTAGATACTATCTAAATTTCACCAAAGAATGTGTAATGGTGAGCATCTCCTTATTATATATGGAGTATATTCTCTCTAGTCCCCTCAACTTATGACTCAAAAGATATTGAGTGTTTTTTCTGCATCAACACTACTCCTATGCCCTCTCTCGAGGAATCACACTCAAGAATAAACGGTTGTGTGAAATCTAGAAGCATGAATACTAGAGAACTACTCATCACCTCCTTGAGCTTATCAAAAGCTCGTTGTGTCTCTTATGACCAATTGAATGCCCCTCTCTTTGTAAAATATGTCAATGGTGCTCCCAATTGTGAAAAACCCCTCACAAACCACCTACAGTAACTGCACAATCCAAAGAAGCCTCACAACTCTGTGAGTGTCCTAGGTGGTGACCAATAACGAATTGTCTGTATCTTCTCTTGATGGACCTACACTCCATCTACACTAATCACATGACCCAAATATAATATCTCTCTAAGGCCAAACTCATATTTTGAAGCCTTAGCATATAGTGACTACTCCTCCATGATAGTCAAGATCTCATTAAGTTGCCTTAAATGCTCCTCCCAAGTCTTGTTATATATGAGCAAGTCATCAAAGAAAACCAACAAAAATTTACACTACTTATTGAATATATGATTCATACAAGAATGGAATGTGTTTGTCAAACCAAATGGCATGACCAAAAACTCATAGTGCCCATAGTGACAATGGAATGTTGCTTTGTGTATGTCCTAGTCTTTGACTCTAATCTAATGGTACCCTACCCCATGAATTTCATCCAACATTTCATCTATCTTGGGTATGGGGTACCTACTTAATGGTTTTCTTCTCGAGATATTGATAGTCAATACACATACGCATGGTTCCATCCTTCTTCACCAAGACCATAGATGAATCAAATAGACTGGAACTTGATCTAATGTGTCCCATCTCAAGCAATTCTTTGATTTCATTTTCAATCTCATCCTTGAATTTCTTAGTATGATGATAGGGGGTAATGATCACTGGCTTGGCCCCCTCCTCCAACTCAATGGTATGCTCAAATCCATGATTGGGTGGTCTCCCTAGAGGTATCTCTCCAAACACCTTATCATGTTTATCGAGAAGCTGCTAAATGTCAATGTGATATGGCTGCTCTAAATATGTAGCCTCCTTAGTGGTAATCAAACACTCTATTTGCCCAAGCTATATCACCATGTCAAAAAATTCTCTCTATGCATCTAGCAAACACAACCTTGGCTAATCCAATGGCCATGCCTCTAAGCACTACTTGCTGTCCCTTTCTTGTCCTGAAATTAAGTTCCATGGTTTGAAAGTTCGATGAATATTTCCCTAATGAGTGTGACCACTAAACTCCAAGTATAGCATGAGTGTCAACCAAATCCACCACATAGAATTCATCTATGACTGTGTAATTGTCCAAGGTAATAGCCAACTGTGGGACCCTCCGAGTGCATCTCAATTTATAACCATTTTCCGCCATCACATTAAATCCTTCAAAGTCCTTTATGGGTAGCGTATGTTTGTCAATTAGGGCTACATCAATAAAGTTGTGGGTGGCCCCACTATCAATAAATACTGCTATACGATGTCCTCGTAAAACTCCTCTAACTCTAAAAGAGTTGAATCAAGGAGTGCTTGATAAGGTAGCAATGGTACCACTCTTACCCTCTCCCTGAGGCTGCTCCTCATCTAAACTACTATCATCATTATCTTGAGAAGGCTCGTCATAACTGCTCTCATCCTTAGACACAACCTCAATAAGGTGAGCCTTTCCTTTTCCTAGGAAATGGTAACAAATTCCCTTAATCCTACATTCCTTGTGATACTCCTCATTTAGATCACTTTTCTTGTTTCCCTTCTTCTAAAAAGGCTTCTTACCCTTATTCATCTGAGGAATGAAAGGTTTAGAAGGGGTTCTATTGTGAGGTGTGGAGACCTCCATGTCTCTAGCTCTAGTGATCACATCGTGTAGGGAATTGTCTTTGAAAGCCTTGATCCACCCATGAAGGGGTTCAGATAGGCCCTCAATGAAGAGCATAACCAACTATTGCTCTAAAATATCTATCCAACTTCTGGACCCAAGCTCTAGTTGTACATTTGCCAGACCCATCAAAGGAAGGGATTGCAAGTTTCCCAACCTTTCGCTACAACTCCTGATTTTGCTACCCTTTGTTAATGTTTCTTGGTCTATTCTTGTACTTGATGGTGCAAAAATATCCTGATGACATCATCGCATAAAATTCATCCCCTAGAGTTTGGTATTCCTTGAAATATTCTACAAAACCTTCTTCTTGAGCTTGTTGCCCTTGGGTTACAGCATCATGTTCCCCTTAGAATTGAGGCATGAGAGGCCTTGGTGTCACCTTTCTATTTTCCCTAGTATTTCTCTGAGTTGTATCATTATTATCGTGACCACCATTAGGACCATTCTGACCATTATTACCATTATTTCCATTATTGTTGTTTCTACCACCAGCAAGTTGTTGTACAAGTTGCAATATTTCTTGTGCTATTTCATGTTGACCTCTAGCTAGGTCATTCAAAATATGTTGGGTGTTTCCCTCGGGTATTTCTTCTCTATCCCCCATAAACTCGAGTGGACCCAACCCTCTTCTCAATCTTCTATAATGGATTTCAATTGGATTGATATTTGTGATGCCCTCGTTCATAACCCAAATTTAGCACATAGGCTCACAAGAATTTTGGCTCTGATACCACTATAGTGTTCCTGACTTGGGGTTGTAATTTTTTCTCAATTTGGAATTGCTTTTAAGCTGATATTTTCCTTTCTTCTTTTAGTTAAACTTGTTTCAAGCATACAAATGTGTACATACAATGAACTATATA
The DNA here is from genome assembly GCA_007115665.2 of Sequoiadendron giganteum. NCBI lineage: Eukaryota > Viridiplantae > Streptophyta > Pinopsida > Cupressales > Cupressaceae > Sequoiadendron > Sequoiadendron giganteum. Next base: position 13,212,201 of record CM021101.1, on the reverse strand, counting down.
CATAGGAGTTAACAAAGTGAGTGCACCAAGATGTCATTTACTATTACTATTGAATACATCCAAATATTATTCCAAGGTTGATGACTGGTTCCTATAGCACATGCAACACAACTTTAACAATGAAGACCACTTATATCAAACACCAACTCATTTAGCTTCCCTTGGATAACACACACAACAAAATGAAAATAATACCCAGTCTGCATTTAGGACTATCAATATAGAACAACATTGAGTATAATTAATTTTTTGAATATCTTGGACAACCCATTCAGTTTGTTCATTCACAACAGTTCACTATGCAATATTCCATGAATCATAAATGATGGCAACCATTTAATAAGATATTTTTTCCAAATCTTCTTGCAACAACTAACCAATACCTAGACCTTGTATTTGAGTAGTTAATACATTATAAAATACTAATTTATGAGTTTATGTTGAAAGAATTACATAAAAAAATTTACAAAAATTACTAGCAAATCAAAGACATCTTATGTAGCAAACCCAAGGATTTTCTAACACACAAGCTACTAGATATAGAGCATAAATAACTTAGACCCGCTTACAATATTTTTCTAGCCTGTAGGTGAAGGAAAAAGACCTCAGCATGAACCAAAATACATGTCCAACATTAGAAATATCTTCTAAGATAGTTGAAAGGAAAATAGATGTGCGTAATCGCTTTCCTAACGTTAATAAAACAAAGGAGAAGTGCAAAAGACTAGTTTCAAAGCTTTTTAAAAAAATAGAGATGAACACATACAGAGTAAAAGAGATAACATAAACAAACAATCACAAATAACACCAGATTCACATGGGAAAACCCTTTCAGGAAAAAACTCACCACACCAAGAGAAGACACTTTGTATTTTAGTAAAATAAATTACATACAAAGCTCACAATCCTCACTCTCTGATAGTTAGCTCACAACAGCAACAGACTACAATATTCTGTTCACTCACTGTTACAATACTCTTATAGTATACAATGAATACAATCTAACTTCTCTATCTCTTGCTCCCTACATCATCGTCACCCTTTGATTGACTTCTTTTAATAATGTCATCAATTGTACAAGTCTTACATCACATTTAACATTCCAACCAATCACATGTCTTAATGATGTATCAATCACCCAATTAGGTTAATTGATCTTCTGACCGATCTTCTTTACATCAGGCTACCCAGGCATTAATTTCCTTGCCTTAATTAGATTCTGTCACCAACCAAAACACATCTTGCATTTACTGCATTCACCACTCTAGACATCGACCAATCATGTATTAATTTGTTGCCATGTGTCGCCTTCCCATTTACTCATCACTTTGACCATGAGTCAAAATAGCCACCCAAGCTCATAGCTTCACTTACCATGCCACCACCGAGCTCTATGAGACCTCCCATAATATGGAAATTCCACCGCCCAACCACGGGTCTCTCCTCACTCAGTCGTGGCACCGAGGTAGTGGCTTGTCTACTAGCCCATCACTTAGCACCGCATCATCATTGAGCTTAGCACGATCTTCCATGATATGGTGGTTCCACCGCTCAACTGAGAGGCTAAGAAAAGCCTCCCGCGGTCTGGTGGTAACCGCCTACGTCGATTGTCGAGCTCCACTATGCTACCGAGGCCCAACCACAAGACCTCCATGGCAAGGAGGTAACCATTAGCATTGACCATCATGGCTTACTCCACCACCACAACATGGCCAAAAGGGCATCGCAGTAGGGCAGTAAGTGTTCTTCGCCGATAGCCAGCTGTTAACCGCAACCATCATAGCTCCATTGAGCAACTCCCACGATAAGGCGGTAACCGTCAGACTGATCACCATCCTTCACCATGCCACCACACCATTAATGAACAACCTCTGTGGTAGGGAGGTAAAGCTTCACCCTGACTACACCCATCAACTGTGCTACCACCAACTTGAGATGGAGACCCATGGTATGGTAGTGACACCGTCCAATCGCGGACAAACCGATAGAGGCCCGTGGTAAAGAGGTAAACTACTAGACCACACCTCTATGAAAGAATCTTATTAGTAGATTAGTAAAGGTTGAGAATGGATGATAATTCTACCAAGTCTTTTTAGAGGTCCAAGCCAGAAGTTGAGGCACCTGTTCCCAACAAGCTCCCACTTGACGAAGACTTCCTGGCTTCCACTAGACTTCAAAAAAAAAATATTACTGACAATCATAGGCCCGAAGGCCCATCAAATCTATGCACCATTTGAACTTGTTCATGCTCACTGGCTTTGTTAATGCATCTGCAACATTCTTCAAGGTGTCAACCATTTCCAAATAGATCTTTCCATCTTCCACCATATCCCTCATGAAGTGATACTACACATCAATGTGCTTTGTCCTAGCATGGAAATTTGGGTTCTTTGCCAAACAAATTGCACTTTGATTGTCACAGCAAATTGTGATTAGCCCTACATTGAAACCAATATTAGAGCACAATTGACTCAGCCAAACTGCTTCTTTGTAGGCATGTGTTGCTTCCATGTATTCAGCCTCTATAGTGGATAAGTGACTACAGCTCGTCGCTTGTTCATCCAACTAATTGTGCCACCATTTAGCATGAAAGTTTATCCACTGGTGGACCTTCTGTTGCCAACGTCCCCTTCCCAATCAGAATCAACATATCCATGAATGCTGAGTGTTCTCTTTGATGCAACCGAACTCCCATGGTAACACAGAGCATATTCTGAAGTCCCCTTAAAATATTTGAACACTCTCTTCATAGCATCCCAATGTGATCTTCTTGGATTTTCCATAAAATGGTTGGGAACTCCCAGTGCTTGGGAAATGTCTGGTCTTGTACAGACCATTGCATACATAAGATTTCTAACAAAACTTGTTTAAGGCACCCTAGTCATGTCCTCCATCTCAGTAGCATACTTTGGACAATCTTCAACAGATAGTTTCGTTCCCTGCATAACTGGAACAACTAGCTTCTTGCAATTATCCATACCAAATATTTCCAGAATTGTATTGACATATTAACTTTGACTTACCCAGAGCTTTCTACCCGTTCTATCCCTATTTATCTCCATCCCAAGAATATACCTAGCTCCACCTAGATATTTCATTTCAAACTTTGTAGACAATTGAGATTTGAGATAAAAAATCATAGACTTACTATTTCCTATGAATAACATATCATCCACGTACAGGGTAATAATAAGCACACAATCATTTTCAGATTTATAATAAACATAATGATCAAATTTTGATCTCACAAATCCCATAGACAACACAAAAGTGTCAACTTTATGGTACCACATTCTAGGAGACTACTTCAAACCATACAAATATTTCTTTAATTTATAGACCAGACTATGTTTACCTTTTTCAACAAAGTGCTCAAGCCAGGACATAAAAATCTCTTCTTCTAGCTCTCCATGGAGAAATGTTGTCTTCACATCCATCTGCTCAATCTCTAAGTCATATGCTGCTACCAGTGACAACAAAAATCTGATAGATGTCAGCTTTGCTACAGAAGAAAATATTTCTCCATAATCAATTCCCTCTATATGTGAAAATTCCTTTGCAACCAACCTTGCCTTATACTTTTCTACACTGCCATCTAGACCAATCTTCTTCTTGAATACCCATTTACAGCCAACAAGCTTTCACCCTTCAGGCAAAGGTACCAAATCCCAAGTTTCATTTTTCTTCAATGATTCCATTTCTTCATTCATGGCTTCCAACCAAGAATTTGAATCAGACCTGCTAATAGCTTCTTTTATAGTCCTAGGCTCATCAGTGCTAGTAATCAAAGTATAGGCACAATTCAAATCTAACATAGAGAAACCATACCTATCAGGTTGTCATTTTTTATGTGTAGACCTTCTTACTGACTGAGGTTGTGGTTCTTCATCTTTAGAACTTTCAGAGCTTCTCGAACTCTCCTCAATTTTAGGTACACCATGTAATTCCTCTTTTTCTGGAGTTTGAGGATTTTGAACTACATCATTCTTCTTTTCTCTTTTATCTATCTCTAGCTGTGGATCAGCATAACACTTCTGTTGTACAAAACCTTCTCAGTATCAGGATTCCAAAGCTTGTATCCCTTCACACCAATGCCATAGTTGATGAAGATATATTTAATAGTCTTGCTCTCCAACTTTGATCTTTTCTCATTGGGCACATATACATACACCTCACAGCCAAAGACACGAATATGTTTAAGAGAGGCCTTCTTACCAAACCACGCCTCCAAAGGTGTCTTCTCAACAAGAGTAGAACAAGGTGAACTATCTACCAGATAACATGTTGTAGCCATAGCCTCAACCCAAAACTTATTCTCTAGACCAGCAATACTCAACATACTTCTCGCTCTCTCCATTAATGTTTTGTTCAACCTTTCAACAACTCCATTCTGTTGTGGAGTATAAGGTGTAGTTTTATGCCTTTTAATTCCATGGTCTATGTAGTACCTTTCAAATTCTGCAAAACAAAACTCACCACCATTATCCATCCTCAAGTATTTAATTTTCTTTCCAGCCTGATTCTCTACCAAAGTTTTAAATTATTTAAACCGACTGAACACTTCTCATTTACTCTTAAGAAAGTATATAAATTCCCTTCTCGAATAGTCTTCAATAAAAAGAAACATAATATCTAGACTTCGATAATGAAGGAACATTAACTAGACCAAACACATTAGAATGAGCATAATCCAATACACCAGAAGATTTATGAGGTATCGAATAAAATGAAACACGGTGTTGCTTTCCATAAATACAGTGTTCAAAAAGTCAAACTCAAGGTTACAATCATCAAGCCCTTCAACAAGATTTTTATTTTTCAAGGTTTTTAAACCTTTCTCACCTATGTGACCGAGTCTATGATGCCAAAACATGGTATTCTCTGCTGGGAGTTTCATCTCCAAAGCATTTTTAGCTAGAGAAGCCTTTTCATCTTCCTCTACAGGAACAACTTTCCTTGACTTTACAGAGGCGTTGTTGTAATGAACAAGATGTGCATCTAGCTTGTATAGAGTGCCAGTACGTACACCCTTAGCCAACACCATTGCACATCTAGCCATCTTACATCCTTTACTTGAGAAAGAAACTTCTACACCAGCATCATTCAACTTGCTGATACAAAGTAAGTTACGAGCCAAACCTGGTATGTGCAGTACGCCACCAATCCCTTTGATTCTACTGTTAGGGAACTATATTTTGACTCTTCCACGACCAACAATCTCTAATGTTGAATCACTCATTAGGTACACCTTTCCACCATCATACTTCTCGTACTTAGTGAACCATTCTCTATGAGATGTCATGTGAAAGGATCCACCCGAGTCAACCAGCCAAACATCATCTAATGTCTGAATCGCCAAGGCTGCAATGAAGGCATCTGCATCACTTTGAGAAGAGTCATTTTTTGAGGCATCACTCTTCTTCTTCTTCTTCTCCTTACAATCCTTTTGGATATGACTAGACTACCCACAGTTCCAGCATTTCACCTTGAAAGTTTTACCAGGAGACTTTGATCTCCCCACAGATTTAGATTTGGACTTCTTGTCCTTCTTCTTTCCTTTCTCCTTTGATCTACCTCAAATAGAAAGGGCCTCTTTGGCCATCTCTAAAGACTTCCTCTACATTGGTTCAGACAATAGTGAGGCAACAACATCTTCCATCTTGAAAGTAGTGGTCGTACTTCCAATAACCATTACAAGATGATCCCAAGTGTCAGGTAACGAACATAACAGGAGCATGCAATGATCCTCCTCCTCAATCTTTACACCCACAGACACCAATTGAGAAACACTCATATTAAATGAGTTCAGATGGTCTGCAACAAATGCAGCTTCTTCCATCTTCAAGGAGTACAACTTCTTCCTCAGGAATAACTTATTTACCAGAGAGTTTCCCTGATAAATATCACCAAGCTTCTTCTATAATGAAGTTATAGACTTCTCATGGATGTTCAGGAGTACAGAATCGGCCAGAATAATTCTTATCAGACCTCTCACTTTTCTATCTGCAAGGTCCCAATCTTCTTGCTTCATACTTTGTGGCATAGTTCTAGATAGTAATCCAGAGGTCTCTATCCACAAGAAAGTCTTCCATTTGGAGTTTCTAGAACTCAAAGTTTCCACCATTGAATTTTTCAATCTCTACTCTACCTAATGTACTCGCCATCTCAAATAGAAATAAGTTCTAACTTTACAATACTCCCGCTGGAATAGTATTAGCACAAAAAACCAGCCTTATTAACATGGATAACACAACTAGCCAAGCTCTAATACCACTTTAAAGGAAAACAGAGGTGCATAATCGCTTTCCTAATGCTAATATAATAAAGGATAAGTGCAAAAGACCAATTTGAAAGCTTCTTAAAACAATGGAGATGAACACATACAAAGTAAAAGAGATAACAAAAACAATCACAGATAACACCAGATTTATGTTGGAAAACCCTTTTGGGAAAAAACCCACCACACCAAGAGAAGACACTTTGTATTTCAGTAAAATAAATTACATACAAAGCTCAGAGTCCTCACTCTCTAATAATTAGCTCACAACAAAAACAGACTACAGTATTTTATTCACTCACTATTACAATACTCTTACATTATACAATGAATACAACCTAACTTCTTTATCTCTTACTCCCTACATCACCGTCACCCTTTGATTGACTTATTTTAATAATGTAATTGAATGTACAAGTCTTACATTGCATTTAACATTCCAACCAATTGCATGTCTTAATGATGTATCAATCACCCAATCATGTTACCTGATCTTCTGACCTATCTTCTTTGTATCGAGCCACCCATGCATTAATTTCCTTGTCATAATTAGATTCTATCACTAGCCGAAACATGTCTTGCATTTAATTCTTTCACCACTCCAGACATCAACCAATCAAGTATTGATTTCTTGCCACATGTCACCTTCCAATTCACTCATCACTTTGACCATGAGTCAAAATAGCCACCTAAGCTCTGAGCTTCACTTACTGTGCCACTGTCGAGCACTGTGAGACCTCCCATACTATGGCAGTTCCACCACCCAACCGTAGGTCTCTCCTCACTCAATCGCAACACCAAGGTAGTGGCTTGTCTACCAGCCCGTCGCTTAGCACCATGTCACCACTGAGCTCAATATGATCTTCCATAGTATGGTAGTGCCACCACTCAACTGTGAGGCTAAGCAAAGCCTCATGTGATCTGGTGGTAACCACCTATTCCAACCATCGAGATCCACCGTGCTATCGAGCCCCAACCGCAAGACCTCCATGGCAAGGAGGTAACTGTTAGCATTGACTATCACGGCTTACCACACCACCACGACATGGTCAAAAGGCTATCACCGTAGGATAGTAAGTATTCTTTGTAGACTGCCAGCCATTAACTACAGCCACCATGGCTCCACTGAGTGACTCCCATAGTAAGGTAGTAACCATCAGACTAACCGCTGCCCTTCACCGCACTGCTGCGCCATTAATGAACAACCTCCGTGTTAGGGAGGTAAAGCTTCACCTTGATTGTGCCCATCAACCATGCTACCGCTAGCCTAAGATGAAGACCCCACGGTATGGCGGTGACACCACCCAACTGTGGATAGACTGATAGAGGCCCACGATAAACCACCAAACCGCGCCTCTATGAAAGAATCTTAGTGGTAGAGTGGTAAAGGCTGAGAATGGATGATAATTCTGCCAAGTCTTTTCAACAATCTAAGCCAGAAGTTGAGGCACCTATTCTTAACAATAGTCGCTTCTTCTACAAGTGGAACACCTAGCCTTAAGCATTCCAAATTCTCTCCTTAAGACCTGTCTCCAATAACGATGACCTATTGTGGAAGTAAGTTAGTCATTTCTTTCTTTTTGCAAACACGTTCATTCTTAGCTCATCCAAAAATAGATAAACACGCCCTTCCTTATGACTCTCATACCTGTAAATGAAATGCCTATGGATTTTTCCTAAATCCACGCCCTCAAAAGAATGTGTAATGCCCTGAAATCGCACCTTGAAGCAACCAAAAACTCACTGAAAGGATAATCACAAAAATCAAAAAATAATTTTTTTCATATCCTCCAAACTGGCTCCAAGCTCGACTACACAAATGGTAACATGTAATCACTTTGGATTTCTGCTAGGACTGATATCTCACAATTGAAACAGAAGCTAGGGTTCCAAAAACCCATAACCAAGAAGGTTTTCCCAGATGAAAATATGTTCATTCCAAAAAGTATCAATCAAAAGAGACTTTCTTTCTTTTGTAATTCTTAAAGTGACTCTTTTATATAGTTTCTTTAATGAAATATTTCCATGGGTGACTTATATAAAATTTCATAAAGTCACTTTACAAAATTGATTTAATTAATTACTCATATCACTTATAAATATTTAAGTGAAACTTAGGAAATAGATAAGTAATTAAATAAATGATTACATGTTTCCAACACTTGCCTTTGGGAATTAAAAAGGAAAACTAGCATCCCATGTGGCTAGCGAGAAGGGGACATTACATTAGTCCATCCAATAAATTGACCCAAAATCAAACAAATCCATCAATCACAACAAATCCAATCAAACCTTCGAACGTGATCCCAAATCCAAGTATGCCACTAACATCACAACACCAAGTGACATCCCTTTAAATGAATCAAACATCAGTCCCATAAAAAACACAAAATCGATTGGGACCCCAAACGTATAGCCTTCCATCCCAAACCCAAATCTTGCAATAGATGATATCACAAAACCAAGGACAAAATACGTCAAATCAACTATCCACCACCCAACCTCTCATCATACAACAACCACCTCAACAACTACCTCAACAACCCCTCAACATATCATCTCATACTATATACACCTAAAAATAGTCACATCATATTAAGTCTGGTAATTAATTAAATACAAGTTATTTAATTAATCTTCTAATTTCATCTACATATAAATAAATTTAATAATTTATTTATATTGTTCATTTTCTAATGCTTCTATTCTAGATTAAATAAATAATTTTATTTAATTATTAGCATGTTTTTATTTTCCTCTTAATTAATTAAGTAAATTTTATAATTTATTTTAATTAATTATCCTATTGCTTTAAATTTGAATTTTTAATTCAAATAAAGTAAATGTTCTTCTAAATTCATAAACCATCATCATTTCCTTAAAATCTCATTTCACATATAATTAAATATTTTAAATATTTAATTAGAAACTTCTTATTCACTTTTTACATATAATTAAATATTAATATTTAATTATGGAAGCTTCTAAATTCACATGTCACATAAAATTAAATAATTTATTATTTAATTATTGAATTATACTCAACTACCAACTAACTCTCATAACTAAAAGTGACAAATGGCCATCTTCCTTCATTTTTGAATGGAAAAGGTTTTATAGGAGGAAACATCTTCCTTCTTTTTCTCTAGCTTCCATCTTTCTCTTCAACTTCTCGATCTTCCACCGTTCATCTTACCAGAATCAATATCAACTATTGATCTTTTCCAACTCATCCTTTCCCTCCAAAAGTATATAAATAAGACCTCTTTGTGCTTTGAAAACCATCGAGTTGTGTAGCATGAGAATTTAAGTTGAATAATCAAGCATTTAGCATCTTAATATCCTAGATTTCATAATCATAGTATATTATATTAGCTTTCATCATCTTAGCATAAATAATCATGGTAGAATTGCTTCCATAATATGTTCTTACTTTCATTATCATAGTTTTGATTATCTCACATCATTTAGCATAAGAATGCATTTTTCATATCATCTCATTCTCTAGGTTGTCATTTTGAGCTTCTGCTTACACAATCTGAGAGCAAGTAGCTTAAAAATGAATCCTTGGAGATATAGGATGATGGAATGGTTTTGAAGAATTGCTAGATTTTAAGTTTATTTAGTTTTAAATTATATTATTCTATATAATGTTTCATTGGTGTGTTTTTTAACTTATTCATTTCCACATATTTCCACACACACATACCATTCAACAAAATTTATCACACCCACCTCAAAATCCCAACACAAAAAATTACTATAGCATCACAATGCAAGTTTCACAATAAGCCTACTTAAACACCTTGCAACAACTTCAAGAACAAGTGTAACCCTAGGCTCAAGCACAAGCCCTACAACAACAAGTTTATCAACATGCTCTATATCACGCACAACAATAGGTGCTATTAACACAACAACAACAAGCCCAACAACAAGCATTGTTGGCACAAAAAAAACACCAGGCATACCAACAGGCATTTCTCATACAAAAATAAGGCTTCCAACAATCCTTCATGAACACACAACAAAATTCCTTGAACCTTAACACACAAGGAACTTATTCCATCCCCTCATTCACCCAAAAAACCATACCACCCCAAAACATGTACATTCCATCACTCGATCCACAAAACAATCTTTCCACACATGTCAAATTCCTATCACAGCAAATACAAGACATTCAATCCAAAAAATCAAAAAAATAATACACCCAATGAGATTTGTGCCCCTATCCATTCAATAGGAGCATTGTTATGGTCCCATTCCCTCTAGGATTCGAAATACCCAAATTCAATAAATATAGAGGCAAGGGAAATCCTAAGGAGCATATGAGATAATTTCATGTATATTGCATGGAATTGGCATATGATGACTCCTACCTAATGTGGATATTCCCTCAAAGCTTGGATGGTCTTGCTTTGGATTGGTTCACCCGCTTACCTCCTGGGATCAAAAAGTTTCAAGAAATCATAGACATATTCATAGAAAACTTCTCATTTAATCTAGACATGGATGTAAGCTTGGAAGAGCCATCTGACCTCAAACTAACTAGGGGGAGTCATTTGCGATCTCCTTACAACGATGGAGGTCAAAAGATAGAAAAAGTAAATGGTCCATACCAGAGGAGCAACAAATAGGAGTCGTCATTTCCAAACTTTAAGGAGGGTTACCCTTCCAGGTAAAAATCCAATGCATCACAACATATGATCAATTAATCCTGAAAGCTCTCAATATTGAAAGAGCCCTCATAGCACAAGGGCACATGCCCATATCTAGGGATAACCAACCATCAACAAGTTATAATGACAAAACTTGCCTTTGAAAAAGTACTATGATAGAAACCTAGCAAATAGGCTTCATGAGTAGAATTGAGTGTCATATGGGCCTTTTCAAGGAAAGCATCTCATCCCCTTCAGAACAAAATCCATCATTTCCTCCATCTATCCAATCCATCTTTGTCTAGATCTTACAAAATATCTTGATATTGACAAGATTTGATGTATAATTTAACTTTCTTCATGGATAGAAGAATTTTGACATGGTCTTTTCCATACATCCCATGTTTTCCTATTACACATCAAAACTCTTCACATGGTTTTCCAATTGATATCTTGATTTGACTATTGTGTTATGAAACATTGCTAGACACTGGGGGTGGGTTCTTGCACTCTCATTTTTTGAATAACTCTTGATCCATGCCTTATAACTCACAATGTGTCATTGAAATCATGATCAAGGTATCGTTAAAATTAGAAATCCAAAAACATTCATAAATCAAGAAAACTAAAAAAAAATCAAAACATGTCAAAAAATCCAAAAACAGGCCGAAAGCAGAAAAAGTCAAAAAAATAGATACCATTCTAAACTACATCTTCTATGAGCTTAAACATAGGAAAATTCATCATTGATGAGCCCTTGAGACACAAAAATACAAAAAAAACCATAAATCTCAAAAAAACATTTGAAATTTTGAAAATGAAAACATTCGTAAAACACCCCAAAATCAAAAAATAGCCTCAAAACATTACAAAAACATTCAAAAACCAAAATAATCCATCCCATTTTACTTTCACCCACAATAAACATCGACTCACAATAAATCAATCATCACCTTCATCCTTTGGAAAAATAAACAGAAACAACCACAACAATTTGCAAAAGCAAACTTCAAGCATAAAATAAAAATTGAAACAACAAAATTTTAAATGCAAAATCAAACTCTTGATATTTTTAGCAAACCTACCAATCACCCTTATATCAACGGCCTTTCAAACAACATATCAACTTGCCACCATCCACTAACATTTCCTAGGATTCATCCTTCCTACAATGGGCATTATCTTTGGAAATCACCTTAGATACTTATCCTAAGCAAAACACATCCCTTTGGCTAGAGGTATGAAGAACATTGGCTTGCTTGTTTACTTGATCTTTTCTTGTGATTTATCTTATTGCGCCCATTCCAATAACCTCTCGATGATTTCAATCAAAATGATTTAGAGAGAATGGAATGGGGAATTGATCATTATCTTTTGATTGTTGTGCTTGTTGGATATTCTTGTAATATAACCTTGGCAAATACTTGCTTTGTTAGGTATGTATGGAGGGTGTTTTGGATAGCTTATTGAATATTACATTGGGAGGTCTTACCTTTCTGTGTTTTGGTTTGAGGTGTTTGAAGAATCTAAAGTACATCCTAGCAGGGTTTTCATATGTCAGGTGCAAACAAGGATACTCCTATCTATTTGCTAAGTCAAATTCCATCGCACTAGATACCACACCATCTTGGTTGTTCATACCTTGATGCATTGTGTCTATGTATTTTATCAAACATAAGGAAAGTTGTGTCATTCTTGTCCCAATCTCTGGATAAGAAAATCATCATCACTCATCACCATATCTAATAAAGTCTTGATAATTCAAAGACTTGTTTGACTTTTGCATCTTCTCGGACTCAAGGGTTCATCCATCCATCTTATTCTTCTTATTCTTCTATCTTTACTCACATTTTTATCCAAAATATGTGTGATATCTCAAAATTTACAAGAGGCTACCCATGGCTAATGACTATCTATACATCATCAAAATTATCTACGTCAAATATCTAATCTTTCTAAATAATTATCTTTCCATCCCTTGATCAACAACACCACTCCTCTTCCATATTTATCGTGATCTCGATCAAAAATTTGACATTTCCGCTCAATATCTTGAGGGGGCAATGTAGCAGCGTAATTCCTTCTACTGAGGAAATAATGGAGTATCTGAAAAAATATGATTTTTTGAATTTTGATCTTGCTAGTGTTATTCTTTAAATCAACACAGCAGGTACACTGCTTCAAAGAGGGGCAAAATGTAGACACTCAAATTGTCAATTTCTACTATTAATCAAATAAAGCAATTTATTAGATCAATTCACTAACATTTTCATCATGTTTGATTAAATAAAACAATTTATTTAATTAAAACCCTAAAGTCCTCTCATCTAATTTAATAAATTAAATTATTTAAATAAAATGTCATAAACCCCTTAATCCTTTAAAATTGATTAATTCTAAATTAATTAACTCTAAATCACTCTCTAATCATCATTACCCATTTCTCTAGCTTTTAACTCCCCTAAAGTTAAATCACCCCATGGTAAACTGACTAGGTTGCACATGAAATTCATCTTTTAATTATATAATTACCTTATTTATCCTCATAATGGCATATTCCTAAGAATATTCCTCCCAACCACCCCTTCATTCAATTTCCCTCCAAAAACCTCTTACACACCCATAAATACCCCTTACAAAGTAATTTACTTCATTTTACATGCCATCTTGTCTCTTACAAGGGCATTAATCTCTCTTACATTCTCACCCACATCCTCTTACATCCTCTTTACTCTACACATTCCCCAAAATGTGATCCATCTTCATCCAAAAGAATTGTGACAAGGGTCACAATCCTATTGGCTCCCTTTTTGTCCCACATTCACCAATTTTACATCTTCTTCAGCCCTTGAGTCCTATAAGTAGAAGCCTCTTCTACTTGAAATGGATTCACAATATTAAGCAAGTTTAATATAGGCATTTCTCACTCATTTCATCATATCATTTTCAAGTTTTTATCATACATTGGCATCATTTTCATACTTTGAATCATCTAGATCATTGGATCTTATCAAAGGGATTGGAAAAAGGCTTCTTTCCACATCAAAGGAGCACCAATCCCCCTATGAGATGGAGGCTTAGTAGATTTGGTTGATTACATGTTATCATTTGTCTTGTTTTATGCTTTTTTTTCATGTTTTTATCTTTATTTAACTAATAATCTTATAGGGAATGCTTTGTTTGGGTTTCTAACTTGATTAACATTTGTTTGTTGTCTCTTGTTAGTTAATTACAGATTAGGCATTCACAGGTACTACCTCTGTGAGAGAGGGGTAGGAAATTAAGAGATGACAAATTGAAAGGGGTGAGGGATCTAAAAAGACCTTGGTTTAGATATAACTATTCAAAACTAAACCACCCATGAGAGATATAAGGATTAGTGGAAGTCCATAATAGAAAAACCCATGGGAACAATGTTGTAGTTTGGTCAAGTCATTGATGTCAAAAGTTCTATGGAGAGTGTTGTAGTTTGGTTGTTTGGTTGCCAAAATTTGAGAAATGCTCTGCATTTCTCCATTGATTCTATTTTTCTCTTGTGATTTGGAGGATAGCCTTATGTTGTGTTAAGGAATGTGTGATCCAAGTTTCAAGTCTTTTGGGTTATCAGAAAGGTATTTTTAAGGGTGGTATATTGAAGTCTATGTTAATTCTATTCTGATGTTCTCAAAGGAATAAAATTTCTCTCTACATATCTCTGAATTTTAAGATATGGTTGCATAGATCAAAATACAAGTTCATTGAGATGTGAATGTGTTATATCCAAAGTTTCATGTCAATAACCCTTCCACAAATAAAGTTATAAGTGATATAATCTATAGGACTATGTTGTCTGATGATTTGTTTTATTGTTTTTTGGCTTATGCCAGCTTTTTGTTACATGAAGTTGTGAAAGGGATGTATGAGAGTGTTCTTCAATATCATGTGATGCCTTTTGTTTCTCCACAAAGTGTTGTCTGGATTCTTCGGTACATGTAGTTCAAAATGAATGTTTTGTTGGTTTATGCTTTTTGAGGCTAACTAAGGCATGTTGATGATGTGTGCCACAAGTTCAAGTGTGAGCGGAGCTTAAGGATTTTTTGAAGGTGTTGTATGGGTCATGCCGACTCATTTGCGAGAAGCATATATAATGTTTTATCTTTTTGTGTACCGCCAATGGATGTGAACACCAATATGCTACAAGTTTCATAGTTTCTTGTTTATGATCGACCTAACTTGTATTTCCAAAGCATGTGAATGGTTTTTATAGAATATCAAAGGTGTGAAGATAGTTTGGGACCATGTTAAGTGTGTTGGAATCTACAAGGCATGTTCCTCTTCCTAGTGTCATGTGTAGTATTTTGGGTCTTCCCTCTACATGTTTAATGTTGATTGTTCTATCCTTGGTCAACTTGGAAATGTAGTATTTTTGTTGTTATAGGTCAAAATGTGGAATGTAATTGATATAATATCATGTATAAATTGTAAACCTAGTTCATCTAGGGTGAAGTAGCATAGTGATTATGATGAATATATAATCAACTAAAGGAGAAAAAGCAATTGTGGAAGATCATGTCTAGTTTCATTTTGATGATATCTCTATGACAGAAGGGAAGTGAAGAATTGTGCTTCATTTTTTGCTAGAGGTAGTGATCCAAAGGCATAACTTCTTAATTGTTGGAAGTAGTGAGATAGCTGAGAGGACATTTGTAGAGGTTGCAAAGAAAAATTTCAATCATCAAAAGGATTTAGCTTAATTATTAGTTTCATTTAGTGGAAGGATTGTCATTCTATAATCATTCTTCAGTGTGTGCTCAGATTGGGGAGTTGTAGCTTCCTTAAGAGTGACCCTAAAACTATAATCAGGGATTTGTAGCTTCCTTGGGTTGTATCCCTAAAATAAAGCTATAAATGTTGTTCATCTTGTGAGGCCAAATTAGGAAAATAACTTCTAGCAACTTTTCTCATTATGGTTTTCCATGTATATTTGGTATTGTGTTGTGTTGTGCATTGTGTTCTTCTTTCATGCTTTTACTTATGCGATAGAGTATAAAGTATCTATATGTTTTAGGGGGTTTGACATTTTATAGAATACTAATTCACCCCCTTCTCAATATTCCAATGTGTTCAACAATTGGTATCAGAGCCAAGTTCCTTAGATGAACAACTTGAGGAAGATCTAGGATGACACACAAAGGGTCTCACGAGGTGCATAGGTTTGATGGAACAAATTTTTCTTTTTGGTGATTTAGGATGTAAACCTATCTGACCTCTTTAGGTTTTGTTGTTTGGAAATCAGTCAAGGATGGTTATGTTGTTCCTACTACTCCTCCAACTGATCTGATAGAGATTATGGCCTATAAAATAATGGAAACGCTAAGAATTCTATCTTGAGTGAGCTAAAAAACTCCGAACTTGTAAAATTAATGCACTACAAGTCAAAGGAGGTCTGGGAAAGCTTAGTGGCATCTATTGAAGGAGACATTAAAGTAAAAGAAACCAAGTTGTTGTTGAACAAACAAGACAACTGAGAGGGGGAGGGTGAATCATTTGTACCAAATTAAAAAATCAAAAAATCTCAACAATAACTAGATCCACAAGCATCCATTAACCATTATTCTGTTAAAGTGATTAATCAAGAAATGAAAATAACAAAAAATGAAACAACACCATACATAGAAGAACACTAAATTTACGTGGAAAAATCAATGAGGGAAAAAACACGATGAGGATTAGCTCATAATATAAGTAATTGCAAAATTAGTACAAGGGCTTACTACTAGAATATGACACATTATCCTATAGGGCTCACAACCAAAGCTCACTACTTAGAATATGAAAAGAAGATAGAAGATAAATTTTACACAAAGAACACTATCTCAATGCAATAACGAATCCACCACAATTACTCCAACACTTTCACAACCCTGTTTGAAATATTGTGGACACCTTCAGCTCATGGCCTTCAGAAGTCCAACACTTTGAATTCCACACTACTCTGCTCAAATTCACATCTACACTTTTACAATTCACACTCATAACACACATCTATCTTGCATCTATCTTAAGATCTTCCAACAATGTCGCTCTCATTTATATCATCTTCAACCTTAAAACCTTCTCCAAGGTCAGCAACACATCCTTTACATTTACAATTTCAAATTAGGTCGGTACCCAAACATTCCTACAATGGATAGGAATGAAGGTAACCCACATTAATCCTTAGTTAGGACCCAAATTTGTCCTAATACACCTCAACACACTTCCAAAAACTTTGAAATGGCTTCACATGTAGTCTTAACACCAAGTTGGCCATTACTTGTGTTAAATACCATAAAACTATTACGTACATGCTTCCCACTTGATCAAGGCAACACATGGACCACACAAGTATCTTTTACATGATATAGAACAATCTGTGAACCACTTAAGATCAAACAAATAATTCATCCAAACTTGCATCATAGAAATACTTCAACCTAGAACATTTAGTTAACCTCATACGAATCTTGATGCATGAAACACACAATATACTGCACCGAATCAAGAGTAAAATTGAATTCTAAAATATATAATAAACATAATAAACTTCCCAAATCCACACAACTTGAAACCAAACTATGGAGAAATGTAGAGAAAATACTTTTCTCCCAAACCATAACAAACAAAGAACACCTAGTTCACACACCGGTGAACATATCTCACTCTACACAAAGATCCAAAAACCCAAACTCTGGATATAGCAACTATTGACAACCCTGAACAACATATTAGATCCACACAAGCATAAAATCAACACAAAAGAAATGTGGAGCACATCTCAGATCACGTTCTGAACACTTGCACAACATTGTTTTCTCTATTTATCAAATTTTCTTAAAAGCACTTGGAAACCAAGAACCAGAGACACCATCTTATCACATTACTTTATTCCAACACATCTCCAAACACTACAACATAAAGATAGCTCCATGTACTCACAACACTTCTTCAATATCTCAATTATACATGCACAAACTGCAACAAACTATTTCCCTCTTTTTCACAAATTTTTCAATATTCTCAAAATCTTCATCATGCAACAACCTTCCTCAACACATAGTTGACATCAATGAAAACACCTTCATATACTTGCAAGAATCTCCCCCTTTCTTATTGATGGCAACACATGATTTGGAAAACCATTAAAGACACAACTTCTCTAATCACACGCATGATTTCCTTTTACTTTCTCTCCCCCTATATAGATAGAATTTTTCACATGATTATTTCTCCCCCTTTGACATTAATGGAAAAGGATAAACTATTTTTCATTGTTCTCCCCCTTTGACACTGAACCAAGATACTTACTCTAAATACTCCCCCTTAGGAATACACTCAACCAAATCAGCAACTTTGCACAATGACAACACATTACACTGCATACTCCCCTTGAGAGATAGCCACCAACATCAGTCCAAAAAAGAGATGAATCCATAGATCCACTAAATTGATGCATTTCCATATGCATCTAGTTTAAAGAAGGAAGGGAAATAACTCCCAACTTCTCTTGGAAATACTCAAAAGTATCCTTAGGAAGAGCCTTAGTAAATATTTCAGAAATATGATCCTTTGTAGGTACATATTAAAGCTTCACCTCATTCTCCATAACCTTCTCTTTTAGAAAGTGATAGCTGATTGATATATGTTTTTTCCTTGAATGCATCATTGGATTCTTTGAAATTTTAATTGCACTTATATTATCACAAAATATAGAAATAGTCTCATCATACATTACTTTGATATACTTCAATGCCCTGTCTCATCCATAATACTTGTGTACAACAAGATACTGTCACAATATACCTAGCCTCTATAGTGGATAAAGAAACTAAATCTTGTTTCTTACTCAGCCATAACACCAATCCACATCCGAGAAAGAATGCACCACCACTTGTGCTTTTCCTATCATCAACACAACCAACCCAATCTTGGGATACCATAAGCCATAATTCAAAGTGCCTTTTAAATACTTGAATATCCTCTTTACTACAACAACATGTGTCTCTTTCGGATCTTCTTGAGATCTAACCACAGGATAAACTACATGTATGATATCCAGTCTAGTAGTAGTTATATATAGCAATCCACCAATCATAGATCTATACTTTCTCTAATCGGCCTTAGGTGATTCATCATCCTTGCTAAATTTCAAACCAATCACCATAGGAGTGCATACCAAATTGGATTCTTCCATTCCAAAAAGAATCAACATATCTCTGACATTCTTTGATTGTGAAATGAATATACCTTTATCTGTTTGATTGATTTTTAGCCCAAGAAATAAATTCATCTCCCCAAACATTGACATCTCAAACTCTTTTTGCATATTTTCTACACATAGCTTCATTGCCTCTGAGGATAATGTCATCCACATACACAACCACTATCAATATTTTGTCTTCCTTAATTTTTAAGTAAAGATTACTATTTGTGGTGCCTTTATTGAATTCTTGTTGTATCAAATATCTGTCTAATCTTGCATACCAAGCTCTAGGGGCTTGCTTTAATCCATACAATGCCTTTTTCAATCTACAAACCATATCCAGTTGATATGATAATTTAAATCCTTCTAGTTGTTCCATGTAAAACTCTTCTTCCAATTCACCATTCAAGAAAGAAAACATCCCATTGCTTCTATCCTAGCCACCAGAGCAAAAAAAAAATCAAAGTCTATTTCTTCCACTTGTGAGTAACCACACAATCCTTGATTTGTTTCTTACCACTTCTCCATTCTCATTCAATTTGTGTTTGAATACCCACTTAGCTCCAATTATGTTCTTTTTTTCCAGTCTTGGGACTAGTTCCCAAGTTTTATTTTTTCAATCTCCATAAGCTCTTCCATTACCTTCATCCAATGTTCATCTTTGCATGCCTCACTCACTATTTTAGGTTCAATTTTAGAAAGAACACAAATTTACTTGAACTTCAATAATTATACTTCTTGTCAATACTCCTTTCCTCTTATCTCCAATGATTTTTTCTTCATAATGATTTCTTTGCACATACTTAGGGGTCTCAAGGGTCTTTTCCAAAGCTTCTTCCTCTTAATTATGTACTTCTTTTTCCTTATCCTTTTATTCTTCTTATTCTTCACAAGTAGGTTCATCTAACACATATCCATCTATCAAAACTAAATTTTGCAAATCTTCATCAACCTTGATATTTACACTTTCAACAATATATCTTACCCTTTTGTTGTAACATATATAATCTTTTCTTTTAGTAGAATATCCAAGGAAGATATGTTCATCAGACCTTGCATCAAACTTTCTTAAGTTTTTTTTGTCTCTTTTGATATAAAATTTTCTTTCAAATACTCTAAAGTACTTGACAGTAGGAATCATTCCATACCATAACTCATAGGGAGTCTTTATGTTGTTAGCCTTGGATTGAACTCTATTAAGTATGTAAACAATATTATTAATTGATTCTCTTTGGTAGACTCCCGATAGGTTAGATTCTTTCATCATAGTCCTTGTAGATTCTTGAACAACCATGTTTTTCCTTTCAACCGCTCCATTCTGTTAAGGAGTTCTAGGGGTAGACAAGTACCTCTTTATTCCATGAACTTCACAAAACATGTTAAAATCATTGGAGGTGAATTTTACACCTCTATTAGACCTCAAAATTTTTATTTTCAAATCTATTTCATTCTCAACCATAGTTTAAAATGGTTTGAATCTATCAAGAGAATCTTATTTTTCTCTAAGAAAAGTAACCCTTGTCATTTTGAGTAATCATCAATCAAAAGCATGAAATACCTATCACCTTGAAGACTTCTCACCCTTGTAGGACCACAAGGATCTGTATGTATTCATTCTAGCATTCCAATAGTATATTATTCTTTTCCTTTGAAACCAGTCCTTATTTACTTTCCAAATTGATAATTTTTACAAACGACATTGATAGGCTTTGTAATTCTTGGTAGGTCTCTTACTGCATGAATTGAACTAATTCTAACTAAATTTTCAAAATTCATGTGACACATCCTATACCTAATTGGGAACACCTTTCCTTTGACCTAGGTGTTGGGTTAGTTTCTCATATCTTGAGATCATACACAAATCCTAAAACATTGGGCTTTAATGAAAATCATGAGCAAAACAAATGTCAATTGTTGAGGTAAATATTTGACTTGCATAAATTGTTTAATCTCTTTTGGTATCACTATAAAAAACAACTTTATTGTCCTAAAAAAATTATCTTTCCTACAATGAGAATTATAAAAACAAATATATGGTCCTAACAGATGCATCCTTCCTACAATGGACCCTAATTATTTATCAAACTAAGCTTATTTTTTAGCAAGAGATATGTTGGTTGTTGGTTTTGTTTCTCAATTTCCTTTCTTTTTATTTATTGGCTTTATATTTTATATCTTATTTTCTCAATGAAATCCTATCCTAATATGCTTAGAGAAGCTCAGTGTAGGAGTTGAAGATTAGCTCTATATGGGCAAGACCACCTACAAAAACAATGAAAACCTTTCACAATAGAGTATGCAAGAAATTAGCTTGATTAATATTGAGATATATCAAATATGATGATGAGGTATGTTAAAAATTTTACAATGACCTTGATTATATAGACAAGGTGTGATGAAGTACCAAATACAAAACATTAAATAACTAGTGTCATTATTAATGACCTAGGAATCTAGTATTAAATAAAAGCTAAAAAGATAAAATCTTATATAAACAACAAAAGCTTCTAGAAATATTCTTTGATTTAACATGAAAATAGGACCCTAAAAATAACTAGATAGGAAAGTTACCTATTTACACCAACACTTAGGTCATAGCATGAATTCCTTTATTTACATGTTTTATTTCTTTTATTTCTCATTTGCTCGATGAAGGCCTATATCTTAATATGCTTAGAGGAGATTGGGTTTAGACATGAGTTTCTTTATTTTCATGTTTTCATATGTTTTTGTGTATGCAAGTTGGGTAAATGACAAGCAATATCCACTTGCCAAGGTTCATCTTCACAGTAACAACGTTTCTTGTTTATTTTTTCTTGTTGCTTTACATTTTGCATATCATCATTTTGTTGCATCTTCTCTTTATAGGTTTCATTTTGATATTTGATCATTGGTGTAGATTGATTTTGTTGCATTCAAAAGAGTTATTATATATCATAGTATCATAATTATACCATTTACATCATAATCATATCATAAATCATAACATTCATCATCATATATATACATGGTCATAATAAATTATCATCATCATCATAAATACCATAATAAATAATCTTTCTTGTCACAATCTCAACTAGAATTTTTTTTTTCTATCTGATCTCTCAAGGGGGCATCATATCATCAATCTTTTTCTTTGAAACAATGCTTTAAAACACAATGTCTTAAAGAGGGGAAAAATGTGAACAGTTAAAAATTATTAATCCATTCTCATCTTATTTTTTCATTATTATCCTCATCATTTCTTCTATCTATATTAATTAAATAACTTTAAATAATTGAATTAAGCTAACATTTTCCTCTTTTCATCCATAGTAATTAAATAATTTTTAATTATTTAATTTTCTTAATCTTTTTATCATATCTATATTAATTAAATAGTTTTAATTATTTAATTAATTCATCACTTATAATTTTCCCTCCAACATTAATTAAAATAAAATTACAAATTAATTTTCATGAATTATTTAATTAACTAACACTCCTCTTTTAAATAAACTAAAAATAATTTATTTAAATTAAATATTTTCTTCTAAAATAAATAAATTAATATTTATTTATTTCTCCAAGTACCATTTTTAATTAAATAAATTTATTTATTTAAATCCTCTAAACTTTCCCTCCATCAAATTCAAATTTGGGTCTTACCCTATCTTGAATTTTCCTATCCATTGATCTTGCAAATCAATCTCTACCATTGATAAAATGTCAAGTGAAGCATATAAATAAGAAGCTTTCATTTCATTCATATCCCCTATCACTTTTATTATCAAAAGTTCCTCTAGCACTCTTATCACTATCAAGTATTCAATAATTCAAGTATCCAAGCATTATCATGGCCATTTATCAAGCATAGGTATCATTTATCTTTATCATTACATCATATCATTATTGTTCTTTCATAGTGAAACATGGGGAAAGGGAAATCTTTGAGTTCTTCACCTTAGGGTTTGACACCTTTCCCAAATGTTCATTAGGGGTATCATTGATTGTAATGTTGTAATGTGTGTGAAATAGGATTTGATGGAGGTTTGATGGATTTAGAAAATGTATGTGATTGAATTATAACATGATAAGTGAGTGAAATGTCCTAAGGTTGAAATAAAATGATCAAATTGACCTAACGATGCAAATTACTATTTTGATGTAAATATAGAAAATCTAAGAAGTCATAGAGGAAATCAAACTGTAAGAAGAGGTTGAGTAGGACATTGTACACCTATTATTCAAATCTAGAATTGAAAACTAAGGACATAGGCACCCCAAGTGCCACTGTCTTTGTAGGGAAAATGCAGATATATTTTTGTAGTCCTCTAGTGTCAGATTTGAGCTTTTATTTCCCACCTGCAAACTTGTTGGATCACTATCGAATAATTTTATAACTAAGTTTCCATGAGTTTTCAAGGTGTGTGGTTTCAATTGTAATAATAAATAATTGATCTTCAATATTCCTTCAATCTTCTTCAGACATGAAACCTGCATATTCAAAGAGAGAAAATAGATTGCACCATTTCGGGGATTTCCTTAATCAAACCCTATGTTGGTGTTTCCACTTCCACAATAGCAATCCACAGAGTTCTGCAACTCACCACCCTTCAATGGCTTCCTTGAAGGACTGAATTCATACACATCTCCTCAAGGTCTTGATCTTGCTTTCTTGATTGCTTCAATGGCTTGAATTTCTTAGAGATATACAAAGATTAGCCTTCACAAATAATATGAAAAATGAACATGCATAAACTCACATAAACTTTGACATGATTTTGGATCTTGAATTTTTGTAATAAATCCTTTAATGGTTACTCTTGAATTTCTAAATAATTCTCTTGATAATAGTTCTTTCTCTTGATTCTCAATTTTTCCCACTTAATGTTCAAATAATGCAATAATTAGGTATTTATATGCTATTATTCTAATTTCTCAAAAATTAAATCTTGAAAGCCGAGTTTAGATATTTGAATTTCAAATAATAAAATTCCAACACTAACACATTTAAATTTGGAGCCAAAATAGGACATAGGTGCCCTAGGCACCAATGTCCCACACCTATTTTTTGAAACTTAAGGAGTTAGGGAAAAGTATTAAATGAGAGCATTTATTTTATTCTTGCAAATTGTTAGAAAGTGTTTTAAAATAAGTTGTGGAATGTATAACTTAGGAAATTAAGTGCTTAATTAGGTGCAATAACTTAAATGGGAGCACAACATAGTGTGAAATTGTCAAGAGTGACAATTTACGACACTACATTTAGCTCCCACTTTAGTGAGAGTATGGACTTATGCTTAGACTCACACTAAAGTATAAACATATATGACAAGAGAGGTCTGAATGTATAAATTTTGAAGAGATAGGATGACAAAGGATTAAGGGGGAGTGCACAAGCCCCCAGGATCTAAGATCCCATGGAAAATCAACATACACATGTATGAAATGTAGCAAGACAACATACACAAACATTCACAATCTCAAAATGAAATGCAAAAGGAGGGAATGGATAATCATGGGCTAGCAAACTATTATATTCTAGGATACACACAAAAAGGAATTCATGACACATAATTTAGAAAATTCTAATATTTTCTAGGTGAATCACAAACAAAAGGAAACATAAACTAGTGAAGTTCGTTGTTCACTAGGTGAGCACCAAGACAAAGTAGAAAAATGAGAAATACACAAGGTCTAGTGAAGTTTGATATTCACTAGGTGTGTACCCATAACTATACCAAGAATTATACTCCCTAATAATTCTGATAAAGTACTACAAAAGTGTTAGAAATGTTGTTCTAACATAATGCTAAGTTCAACATGCATGAACAAAGTGAAGTAGGAAAAAAAGAGTCAGAGTCAGTGTCAATGCACCACTAAGTCCAACTAAAGAAAATAAAGAGTCAAAGTCATTGTCAATGCACCACTAATTCCAACTGAAGAAAATAAAGTCAGAGTCTATGTCAATGCACCACTAAGTCCAATGCATTTTAATAAAGTGAAGCAAGTAATGTCAATGTATGTGTGAACCCCTAAACCTGCAAATGCAAAAGAGAAACAAAGCACATTAGTTGTTAGATCATATGCATGCAAACAAGTATGAGAGATTCCCCATAAAATCCATCTATTCAAACTAAACTAGGAAAATGAAGAACACAATAAACTTGAAACAAAAGAGATTCAATCCTAATTAAGCTAATAGCATGATGATCTTATGGGGGAATTGGTGCCAATGAAATGTTGCAATTGGCCCTTTCCCAATTCCTAAGTTAATCATGGTTTTGATTGATTTACTAAAGAATTAGATGATGTGACAATTTAGACTTAAGTTTATGAATTGATTTAAGTCAAGAATTGAGAGGAAATGATTTATTAAATAAATGCTTTGGTTTATTTAATCAAGAAGGAACATGTTAAATTAAATCAAATAAGGTTTAATTTATTTAATTTAATAAGAGGACTTTAGGGATTTTAATCAAATAAAATGATTTATTTAATTAAACAGGGATGTAAGCTTAATTAAATTAAATTGATTAATTTAATCACTGAAAGAGGAAGACTTAATCCAATAAATAATGTTTTATTAATTTAAGAGATAGAATGTGATGAAATGCTAAGAATATGATTTAGGAGGAAATGTTGTTAGTAATCAGGATCAGGTGTGCCAAAACGAACTTGTACATTTTTCATGTCTACATTTTGCCCATCTTTGAAGCAATGTAGTTGTTGCATTGATTCAAAGAATAAAATGCTGTGATCAAAGGTCTAGGATTTTTTTGAATTTTTTCAGATGCCCCACTACTGCCCCAACGGAAGGATATTACTGGATATTGCCCCCTTGAGAGATCAGACGAAAATTTTGATTTTTTGGATGATCTCGCGAAAAAGATGACAAGGTGCCCGACACACCATAAATGCCCCAGAATGCCAGAAAAATCCATTAAAATGCCAAAAGGGATATAGAATGACTCTCAGTTGGATGAAAATGGGATCGAGGGAAGAAAACCCTTGCCGAAAGGTCAAATTAGGTCAAATAACCCTAATTTTTAGGCTTAAATAGAACTCGAGGGGTCACTTTCAATGCATTTGCAATTTTAGCCTTTAGGAAATTTCACTCTTTGAGCTATGAGTCTTGGTTGAAATGGCATGACGATAGCTTCCCAGGCATGTGTCAGAGAGAGTACGAGTGCACCAGCGGCCAGTAGGCAAAGGACCTGTGGTATGTACCCCTATCCAACTTTTATTTTCTCATTTTACGTGCATTAAATAGGGTCGAGGTGTCGTATAAATTGCGCAGTGCTATATGGCGCCGTTGAAAATGTTTTATCGACATTGTGCGGTCCTATATGGCACCACATATGTGAAGTGCATCGCAAGCTCTAGTTTGGACATTAGGGTTTTTCTGGTCAAAGTCCGTCGCAAGTGCATATTCCACCGCGCGACGCAATTAGGAAAACTAGGGTTTGCCATATATTGGACCGCATATGCAAATAGCACCATTTGGGCCATTTTGAAACTATGAGAAATGCAAACCTCACCATGGCAGTGCAGTTTAGGATTTTCCAAACTGCACTGCACCCGCAAACAGCGCCGCATTTGTTGTTTTGGGTGCAAAAAATAGTGCGAGATGCAAAAGGGTTTATTTTTTCTGACGAGATGGCTTCGCTTGTGCAGGAGGAGCTTGATGTACTTTACATGCGGGAGCATAGATGGCCAGTACTTAGCAGATTACATGATATGCATGAGTTGGTTTAGGAGCACCTTGGTGCCCTTGGTCTTTGGTATGTTGCGTACGTCCCTCCTATTTGGGAACACTTAGGCATGATGATGACCCTGGCCGAGTGATGGAATAGCGAGACCTCATCCTTCCATCTTCCTACCGGTGAGGCTACTATTACCCTCGAGGATGTATGGCGCATCCTTCGATTACCTATTCATGGACCCTAATTTATCTATGATCCGAACGCCGGCCGAGATGCTTGCTATGGGGTTATGGAGCTTGATGAGATTGACTTTGTTGATGGTCAGATTCATTTAGAGAGATATCGCGACAGCGTGCCTGCTTATAGATTGATTATTGTTGCCATCATCTTAGGCCTTGTGGTACCCGATCGGTGGGGCTGATATTTTAGTCTAGGATGGGGATTGGCATGGCATTAGATGGTTCACCATAGGGTGTGCTTTGCTTGGGGACCAGTATTACCAGCATCCCTCTATAGGGATCTTCATGAGTTCGCCTACCTGGGCAGTAGGTCATTTGGGGCTGGAGTCACCCTACTACACATCTAGGCATGGGAGAGGATCCTAGTGCTTCATCTAGATGTTACACCAATTCTCCTTGAGACAGATGATCCTCTCATTTGGTGGTACGACGGGGCAGAGATTCATTTTACCCACACTAGCACAGGTGGTCTTGCGCACTGGTAGCAAGTTCTCGATGAGATGAGAGAGTTCATCTAGAGACCCTGGATGGGCATTGGCCCATGGTTTGATCATGTCGATTAGCTATTTTATGCCAGACATAACAGATGGATGCAGGGTTGAGAGCACACCATGATTGAGAGGTATCTTCCCAATAGGGTTGCTCAATAGTTTGGGGAGGTATAAGATAGGCTCGATGACCAGTATGTGGCTATCTTTTCTCACACTACCAGAGAGATAGCATGGGGTCATCCCATCTTGGTAGCTGAGGCAGTATCCTCATTCAGGCAATTGGTGGCCCAATTGTGGCCATATGATCAGGGGCTGGCGGATGCGGGGGTCACTCCAACTTATAGGGCATGGTTCAAGCCTCCACTTAGATTGATAGTTCTAGGTGCAGCTGCCCCATGACGTAGACCCAGGGGCCGGAGAGCTGGCACAAGATGGGGCAGAGGAGGAGGCAGGCCACCTCCTCATTAGACACTCCCCTAGGGATCTAGCACAACAGTCACCTCCCCGAGTAGGAGATCAGGATGCTCAACCGAGGGTAGGTCCTCAGTAGCAACTAGCAACACAGCCAACAGGACAGCTAGTGGGTCAACAAGATCCCCGAGATGTACTAATTTAGCAGCTATAGGGCCAGGTACAGAATCTGGCAGCAGAGAAAGATGAGGCACAACAACAGATTTTTGTTGTTACTACTGAGAGGGACCAAGCATGATCCAAGAGGGATCAGGAGATTGGTCGATGTCAACAGCTAGAGAGTATAGCTTCTACTTCTCGGGGCCGATCAGTTGACATTCAGGAGTACAGGGATGCCATCAGAGAGGCCGAGTACTATCGGCAACATTACCGATAAGTAGTGCCATAAGTAGACAGAGTGCCAGATTTCTCTCAGCAGACAGGGAGGCGGGCGACAGAGGCTCATGGTGAGAGACAGGATGGGGAGGGCAGCAGCCAGTAGGGCTAGCCCCTTTTTGATCACAGGACAATTTCTTCCATTTTTTGATATACGGGCTGTAGTATTTTGGCCTTCGTGTACCATGTATTCGATGTACACCTGATCCAATTTGTATCATAATAATATTTTTTGATGATATATATGAGATGATTCGCCCTTTTATGATATGTATGGTGCATATGTATGATATGCAGATGTGTAATATACCAATGTATGATGCTATGATATGTTTCCATTCTTATGCTTATGTGATGCAATGTATGTAGTGGATGCATTTATTTTTGTATATTTTCATGTTTTTAATGATGTAATGTATGTTGATAATGGTGTAATGATATACAAATGGTAATGGATGCAAATGATTATGTATGATGCAATGCTTTTCTTAAGATGTTTAGAATAACAACTTTATTTCTCGTCACTTAAGATAATGATATGATGCAATGTGTTTTTATGTTAGTGATCATGTGGACGCAGGGTGTATGGATTGGAGATGTTTTTGATTACTATTATAATACAATGTTAGTGTAGAAGAAAGATACAAGAATTGCAGAATTAATGAGTTAGGTGATAATGATGGTGATTTGCATTTCTAGGAATTGGGACCTTCAAAGGGTCAATTGCATTATTTTTGATAACACACATAGGTACGATGCATCAAGGTATAAAGGACTAGGATGGAGTGGTACCTAGTGTGATGGACTTTGACTTGACAATTAGATAGGAATATTCTTAATCATACTTAACATACATACTTTATTCAGGATGTAGTTCAGACATTCTAAACATCTCAGACCAAAACACAGAAAAGCAAGCTTTCCTATGTGGTCAACAAGATACCTAAAATATCCTCCCTACAAACCAAACAAAACATGCACAACTAAGTTATTTACAAGCATATCTCACAAGCATAGCAGATAAAAAGATAATGATCATTGCCCCATTCCTTTCTCTCTAAACCTATTTTGTTTAGGCATCATCAAGAGGTCTTTGGAATGAGCGCAAAATAAGATAAGTCAATAAAAGATTAAGTAAAGCAACCAAACAAGATAATATTCTTCATACAGCTAGCCAAGACTATCTACTGTGGGGGGGTACCTGATGCTTATGTCCATCACAAGAAAGCTTCATCCTAGGACATGTTGTGATCAGGGTTTTGGTGGGACTGATTGGGTGATAAGCTATTGATATTCCGAGTTGACCAACTTGCTTGCTTACTAACTTTAGACCTTCACAACTTTTGACGATTAGAGCATTCACTTTGGAACCTGCTAGACTTGCTTCTGACTAACGCACCAAAAGGTGATGATGATGATTGACTTTATTATGAGTGATGACAATCATGGGTGAAAGCGAGATGACACAGATGCAACATTTTGGATTTTTAGATATTTTAAGGCTGTTTTTGATATTTCCACATTTTTCAATGTTTTTGGTATTTTGAGATTTATGAATGTTTTTTGGTATTTTCAAGATTTATGACTAATAGACTAACTTAAAGACCTATCCTAGGGGTCATAGGAGCTGATCCATAGATTAGCCTTGCCTACGTTGTACACACAGAGACCACGTAGTTCAACTGATGACAACTGACTTGATGATAAGATGGACAAACGAATTGCCCTTTTATTGCTTAAAAGATTGTCTTAAGATACAGACTAGATGGGCAAACGGATCGCCAATGCGATGGATGGGGGGATGATCAAAGATCAACCTTGCCTATGTTCAAGCTTAGAGATGACGTAGTTCGACAAGGTGAAATACTGACAAGACTCAATGAAAACTTTTTTTGAAGATTTTCTGATATTTAGACATGTTTTCGGATTTTTGATGATTTTCGAATGTTTTTGGTTTTTTGAGATTTATGAATGTTTTTTAATTTTTTGAGTGACTTTTGAAAAGATTATGAGAATATACATGAATTCGATCCAATGCATGTGGGAACATGCCCCCAGTGTGGTGTGATAGACTACTTCGATAAAGGAAGGACAAACTGACCTTAGGAATATGCCAAGTAGTACCATGGTGGAATATGATATGGACACCAACTCAGGCTATGGTATGGTTGCGGGTGAATGGGTGAATAGATGGATGAGTCATGAAAATCCTGGTGGATAAAGAGTTTTTTATTTACACTTGATGCCTATTTTCCAGGTTTTCACCAAGGTACTTGTCCAAAGTGCCACCGAAGTGGTTTTCACTAGAGGACAATTTTTTCTCTTTACTGTTTTCAATCCTTTTTTTTTGGATTTTTATATTTTTTGATTTTTTTTGTTGTCACCAAGATGTCTGTTTGCCAGGTTTTCATCAAGGTAAGCATTTTCTTAGGACTTTTTCTGATTGTTTTTGTATTTTTTGGTTCTATACCTTGCAAGTTCTTAGGCATAAAACTTTTTGAGGTGCGAACTATTCATGGGCTCCTGCAGAGGTTCACCTTCTAGTGTCGACAGTTGATATGCCCCTAATTTGTAGCTTGTGATGATGATGAAGGGTACTAGCCAGTTAGGCTCAAACTTTCTTTTAGCACAAGGTCACCAACTTGGAAGGTGTGTTGCCTGATCTTCTTGTTGTAGCTCTGTTTTAGGCGATTTTGGTAGACCTGTAGATGATTTAGGGCGTCCATTCACCGTTCGTCTAGTAATTCCAACTCATTTAGTCTTGTAAACCTGTATTCCTCATCTATGATGAGGTTTTGCAAAGATATTCTCAAGGAAGGGAGCTCGATCTCAATTGGGAGTATGGCCTCTGATCCGTAGACCAAGGAGAATGGGGTGGCGCCTATCGACGTACAGATGCTAGTGCAGTAGGCCCATAAGGCAGGGTTTAATTGAAAATGCCAGTCATGACCAAAATCATTGACTATTTTCTTGAGGATTTTCAAAATGGTCTTATTGGTAGCTTCTGCTTGGCCATTGCCTTGTCAGTAATATGGGGTGGAAAAGCGGTGTTGGATTTTGAACTTTTCACACAAATCAAGGACATCCTAATTTTTGAAGGGTGTCCCATTATCAGTGAGGAACACTGTATCAGAAAATGAGGTAGTTCAGGATGAAATTGGATATCTATTTACCCGTGATGTAGGTCATGGGAATTGCTTTGACCCACTTTGTGAAATATTCGGTGGCGATGATTATGAACTTGTGGCCATGGATGTGGTGGGTGATATTTTACCAATGAGATCGAGCCCCCATTGTGAAAAGGGCCAATGTGTGAAAATGGGATGCAGTTCTTGAGCTGGTGCATGAATGAGATCTTTGTGTTGCTGGCATTATAGACACCTTCTGACAAAGTCGTGTGCCTCTCTTTCCATTGTCGGCCAATATTACTCAATTCTCAGCAACTTCTTAGCCAAGGTCATACCACTCGAGTGTGAACCGCACGTGCCATTGTGTACCTCAGTTAGAGCAGTCATGGCCTCCTCAGGTTTTAAACAATGTAGCAGGATTCCATCGATACTTCTACGGAAGAGGGTCTCTCCTAGGATGACAAATCGTAAGGCCCTTTTGACAAAGGTTCGCTTTAGGTTCGGGGTGATGTCAAATGGGAGGATTCCTAACCTTAGGTAGGTGAAGATGTCATGGTACCAAAGATCACCAAGACCAATGAGTTCACATGCATATTCTGACTCTAGTACCTCGAAAGTTGGTATGAGAAGCTGCTCTACAAAGAATTTGTGTTTTGAGACATTGCGAGGGATATCTAGCAGGGATCTGATCATTGCCATTGCATTAGCTGCTTTGTTGTTTTCCCTTGGTATTTGCTTGAAGGTGATGTCGATGAATGATTCCTTGAGGCTTTCTACTACCTTTTTGTATGGTGCGAGCTTATAATCTTTAGTTTGATATTCACCGTTGACTTGGTTAATCATAAGCTGCAAGTCTCCATAGACTTTTAATGCCATAATTCGCCACTGTGCTTTAATCTTGAGACCTATGGTTAAAGCCTTGTATTCTACAATGTTGTTCGTATAGGGGAATGCCAACTTATAAGACATTGGTATGCAATCTCCTTGTGGGGTGATGAAGAATACACCGGCTCTCGATCCATGCTGTGTGTGGGAACCATCAAAGTACAATTTCTAGTGGTCGGCTACACCAAGATTGAAAAGGGACTCATTTGGAAACTCTAATATGAGCGGGTTGTCCTCATATATTGGTGCCTCTACTAGCTGATCTACAATGACTTGTCCCTTAATTGCTTTTCACTCTACATAATCAATATCATGCTCAAATAGTATCATAACCCATTTAGCCATTCTACCCATTAGCATTGCTTTTGATAATAGATATTTGAGGGGGTCTATTTTAGCAGATGTGAATAGGCTATCTATTTATCTGCTAGTTGTGCAATGAATCTCCAGATGGACTGGAGTCTACCTTGTAATCCTCTAAGTTACTTTAATGTTCTTGGTGCTTCCATATCAAGGATTGCTTTTACCTTTGCAGGGTCCACCTCTATCCCTCTCATTGAAACTATGTGCCCCAACAACTTTCCTGATTGTACCCTAAAGACACTTCTTTGGGTTGAGTCTGACCTTGTATTGTTCTAGCCTATCAAAGATTTCACTTAGAGTTGCTATGTGATCCTATCTCTTCTTTGATTTAGCCAATATGTCATCCACATAGTCTTCAACAATTTTGTGAATCATGACGTGGAAGATCAGTGTCATGGCTCTTTGGTATGTAGCTCTTGCATTCTTTAGCCCAAATGGCATCACATTTCAATAGTAGGTGCCCCAAGGACATGTAAAGTTCATCTTATGCTGGTCTTCCTTTGCTATCATTATCTAATTATATCCCGAGAAACCATCCATTAGGGACAGCATCTCATGTCTGGTCGTCATGTCCACTATCATGTCAATGTTGGGTAGTGGAAAGTCATCCTTAGGACATTGGTGTGTTTAGATCTCTAAAGTATGTGCAAATGCAGATGCCCGCATTCAGTTTTGAGACTAGCACAAGATTAGATACCCACTTTGGATAGTCAATCGGGTGTATGAAGCCAACATCCAAGAGCTTTTGTAACTGAATCTTGACAAGCAAGGCTATTTGCAGGTGCATTTTTCTTAACTTTTCTTTGACTGGCTTTGCTCCAGGGTAAACATCCAAATGATGAACCACTACCTAAGGATCCAAACCTAGCATGTCAGCATAGGTCCATGTAAAGTTTACCTTTCTTTCTTTCAGGAACACTGCTAACAGTTCTTGTTCCTCTGTTAAGAGTGAGTTAGCGTAGAAGGTGATTTGCGACTCTGTTTCCGTTCCCAAGTTGACAGGGTTGCACTGCTCTGCCAGGACTACTAAATTTTCTTGATGTAGAGCTATAGGGGGGAGATTGAATCTTTCATCCTCTGGTGCCTCATAGAGGTTTTTACCATTGGATGCATCATTTATTTTTACTGTTTTCTGGTTAGAGAGTTCCATAGTGTGGTTTTCACTCAATAGCTTCGAGCTTATTCTCGATATTTTCCTTTTGTGACTAAAGGACTCAATCGCCTCCCCATAGTATGCCTGGGTGTCCAATGTGATGTCACTTGTGATCCCCACATGGAATTGTATCCCTTAGTCCCATGAATTTTGAGAGCGCCTCATCATTTTCGAATGAGTCTAGAATTGGTGGTCCACGTTGATCATGATCGATGAGTTGCGGGTGTACTAAGGTGATTCGATGGGTTGGTTGGGCTGACTCGACTGTTGAGGCACTAATCATTAATAAGGTGGAATCTTCAAAGAGCCTAGGGAGACCTGTTATGGTATTATCATCGTCACTATTGGCACAAACATTGGTCACATCAAAGGTGTAATTATCAAGTTGGATACCTAGGCATACAAGTGGTCTAGGAGTGGTTGTTGTTACCTGAAGAGAGGACCTGACTACCCTTTTGGGAGTACCTTTTCCATGTACGGTTATACTTGGAGGATTATACCCAAGGCCAAGCTTCCACCTTCTTCTTTCTACAATGATGGGTTCCAACCATCCATCACTGTTCCTTCCAAGGCTTTCGTTCATGTTATGGCCCATACCAAACAACATTTGTAACCCTCTGTTACTTTCCTCCATGGGTAGGGTGGGGGTGGACCTTTCATCTTGGTATAATGTGTTTCAGATGTCCTCCTCATCCACATTTTCTTGACTGAGATCCCCCCAATGGTGAAATCCAGAAGGGTTTTCCCTAACAGTGTGGATAGGTGTTTCAGATGGCTAAGGTTGTCCATGCGACCTAGGAGATTGTGGTAACTCTCCTACAACAAATGCATTTCTTTTCATTTTGTAGTCGTCACATCCATTGTCCTGGATCATTTTTTTGATTTCGGATATGTCAGGGATGGCGACTATCTCTGTCGTAGAAGTGGAAGCGAGGTTGGTTGGGTCAATGTATGAAGTAGATGGTCCTTCATCATTTTTTGGTACTTGGGGGATCTTACAAAACTTGGCTTCCAAGTTTTGCAATAGGCAAAGGGTTCAGGATCCCCATATATAGTGACCTGTTCGTTCTGATGTGAGAACTTGATGCATTGGTGATACGTTGAGGCCACTGCCTTCATTCCGTGGATCCAGGGGCGTCCAAGGAGGATATTATATGGTAGGTCTAGGTCGAGGACCTGACAGGTGGTCTCCATAGTTTCCAGTCCTACTTGGATGGGGATCTTGATAGTGCCCTGTGTACATTAGAATGTGTAAATCAAAATGAATCTAATCTAATACACCAATGAAACATTAGATTAAAGAAACTAAATTAAAGAAAGCAAGACGCAAACTCTAAACACAGGCAGTTTCTTCAAATTCGTCCCATTGTCCTCTATCTCCAAGGATTCGTTTCAAGATGCTGGCTCTTAATTGTTTTAAACAGTAGCTTGGAGAATGGAAGCTTGAGAGAATGAGATTAATAAAAATGCATGTGCATTGCTAATATGCTTTAAGCTATGAAATTGAAATGCTAATTAAATGCCAGAAATGCTTGATAAAAC
The DNA here is from genome assembly GCA_007115665.2 of Sequoiadendron giganteum. Taxonomy (NCBI): domain Eukaryota; kingdom Viridiplantae; phylum Streptophyta; class Pinopsida; order Cupressales; family Cupressaceae; genus Sequoiadendron; species Sequoiadendron giganteum. The sequence goes on along the minus strand of CM021101.1, from coordinate 13,176,707 downwards.
TAAAATGCGACAATAATAACTACGTATGAAAATCTAGAATTCGAGGTCCTTTCCAACTCACAAGAGGGTTGTATCTATAGATTTTTGAAGGCAAGAATTCAATTGGCCAAGATCAACGGTTGAGTTCAAACCTGTTAAAATGAACAGTGAGAGATCGAGAATTTGAAAAGAAGATGGAATTGTAAGAGACAGATGGAAAATGAAGAGACAAATGGAAGATGTGTCCATAATTAAAATAGATAATATTTTATTATGTGTGGGAAATGAAAATCTTCTTAATTAAATATTTGAAAATATTTAATTATTAAGAAGAGAAAAAGCTTTTTAATTAAATATTTGCAAATATTTAATTATTGAGAAGAGTGAAGAATTTCATAAAGTGTTTTAATTAAATATTGAAAATATTTAATTAAATGTGAAATGAAGAATATCATTTAAATTTAGAATTTGAACTTGTGATAATTAATATAAATAAATTGTGAAATCTATTTAATTATTAAGAAGAGAAAAAGCTTTTTAATTAAATATTTGCAAATATTTAATTATTGAGAAGAGTGAAGAATTTCATAAAGTGTTTTAATTAAATGTGAAATGAAGAATATCATTTAAATTTAGAATTTGAACTTGTGATAATTAATATAAATAAATTGTGAAATCTATTTAATTAATTAAGAGGAAAATAGCATTAATTAAATAAACTTATTTATTTAATTAAACTAGAAGAATTGGAAAAATGAACAATATAAATAAATAAATAAATTTATTTATATGTAGATGACTTAAGAATATTAATTAAATAATTCATATTTAATTAATTAATATGTTTGGTTAACCGGGACCATTTTTAGATGTGTACATTTTGCCTCTCTTTGAAGTGATGTATTTTATGCATTGCTTGAAACAATTTGCCCCTGATTTAAAAAAAAATTAACTAATGATGCTATATGCCCCCTCGAGAGATAAATCACATGATGAGAATGATGATGAGGATGATTTGGTAGATTTTCAGATGATTTTGGAGAAAATTTGGCGATTTAGCTCCCGAAATAGCACTTTGCATAGTAAAAATTAAAAAAAATTGCCACTTTTACCCCTTTAAAAGGTGAAAAAGGTGAAAAGTCATTTTCATTTGAATAGTAACCTTTCAGAATTTTTGAGCTTTGAGAGAGATATTAGCGATGTTGATCCCTTATGAGCACCACAGATTTGAGTGAGGCCGCTGTCATCAAAGACCTGTAGCCTATGGACCTCCAATAAGTCGATCAAAACCTCTCTGTCAATTTTTAAATGATTTTCGAATGCTTTTTTGATTTTTTTTGTTTTTTAAATTTTGTTTTAGCGCATAGAATTTTATTTTGGCACATACGAGCTTTAATTTAGCGCATAGGTGAAGTAGCGCATAGGATAGATCAAATGGCTCATCCATGAAACTTGCTTGCGTAGGATGGTAGATTAGCACATAGGCTAGATTAGTGCATAGGTGAACTGTTTTAGTGCATGTGTTTGATAAAATAGCGCATTCTTGAAATCACGCATCCATAATCTATTTTAGTGCATCCATGGAGTAAAATTGCACATCCATGTTTTGGAGCATCAATTGACTATTTTGGCGCATCTATGGATTTTTGCTAAATTTCAATTTTTCAAGAAAAATTGATGCGTGCTTGATGATTGTTGCTAGATTAGACAACTAATTTTATGCTTTTGAAAAAATCAAGATTAGATTTGTGTGATTTGATAAATTTTCCTTCATGTTTGGAGAACAAAATAGTCGAAATGATTGATTTGCTTTCCTGATTGAAAGGCTGATAGATTTGCTTTCCCGATTGAAAGGCTGATAGATTTTCTTTCCCGATTGAAAGGCTGATAGATTTGCTTTCCCAATTGAAAGGCTAATAGATGTTGATTGATTTGACTGTTAAATTTGCTTCGATGCGATATGAAAAACAAATAGATAGATTAATTTGCTTTCGTGCTTGAAAACAAATGATAAATGATAGATTTGATCTGATTGCTTGATTGAACTGATTTGATTGCTTGATTGATCTGATTTGATTGCTTGATTGATCTGATAAAGGAGGAATTTAACCTCCTCCAATTTAGAGAGAGATTCCCTTGTACCTAGGAGATGGTTCTGTGGTTATCTGAGGATGATTTAGGGATCATACATCAGTGTGGATTGGGTCCTTTGTTGGCGATGTCGCAGTATCGGGTCAACAGGGCATTGTTGACTGCTTTAGCGGAGAGGTGGCACAATGAGCATAACACCTTCCATTTGCCGACAGGAGAGATCACGGTGACGTCAGAGGATGTTTACAGGATTCTGGGTATTCCTGTGGTTGGAGAGCTTGTGATCTATGATCATAAGGAGATTGGGGGGACAGATGCATTGAGATGGGTCTTCTAGGATCCTCATGTCTGCGGATATGAGATTCCCTAGAAGGAGATGATGGAGAGTTATGCCCACTGCCTTCAGTTTTAGTAGGATTCATCAGTGGTTTCCTTTGTCCTGATTGTAGGGCAAAGGAGCTATTAGTTGGGTGGGGTAGGATTCTGGAGGACATGCTTCTCCATCGTACTACATATGCATGGGGGTCATGCATGTTTTCCCATCTATACCATGATCTTCATCAGGTCATGTACATAGATGGGAAGAGTATCTCCTGCGGGGTGACTCTATTATAGATATTCGCATGGGAGCACTTTGCGATTACACACCCCATCATCCAGAGAGATTGCACCCTTGGATTTCCATATGTTTATGCATATACAGGGCCCCTTGTCCAGCCGAGGCTGGTCAAATTAGAGTACTGGCGGCATGTACTCGATGATTTATATACTGTCATCTGGTGACCATATGTGGACTGTGGCCCATGGGAGGCCAATGATATAGAGCTACCATATGTGACTAGATCCAGATACCTGATTGGGCGGACACCTTTTACCATTGAGTGATTTTTGGTTATGAGGGTGTTGAGACAGCTAGTATTGGTACAAATGATGCCATAGGGTGTGGCACACTATGCTAGGTGACGAGAGGATGTACCAGAGTGGGGTCCATTTGTGACCATTGAGGCCGCTAGGGCAGAGTACTTGGAGCTACAACCGGCTCATTGGGTGATGTATCTAGAGGTTACCGATGTCGGGATGACAGATGATTATGCAACGTATTTTTACACACATCCCTTCCTGAGATTTACCAGTCCAAAGGAGCTTGCCCCATTGATGGGAGGGTCAGTTACACAGGTGAGGTGACAACAACCCCAGGGACCTCCAGCAGTAGGGCAGCCACATGATTAGGCATAGGTTACAGCACAGGGAGGGGTACAGGTAGAGCAAGCCAAGGATATCGATGGGGTGGCTATGGATGTAGACGATGAGATTTCAGAGGATGAGGAGATGGATGAGGAGTTAGATGACTCAGATAGTGGGGATGATGGGGATGATGAAGGTGGCGGGAGACAGAGATTTTTCTTCGATGTTCCTTTCAGTACGAGGCCACAGACATCTAGAGTGGTGGGTTAGCCGAGTACTTTGGCTCCACAGATTACCATCAGGGCCCCATCATAGGGACATGTTGATGGTTTACAAAAAAAGATTCAGACCCTTCGGAGTCAGTTAGCACAGGCTCAGGGTACCATCAGTCAGTTGTAGGCATAGATTGCACAGCCACCACCTCCTGACCCATAGGTAGCTCAGCTTATAGCCGAGAGAGACAGTTTCAGAGAGATGCATATAGGCGGAGAGGGTAGTTGAGAGATTGTTGAGATCAGTTGAGAGTACCTCTATTGGAGAGGTTGTAGCAGAAGGGCTAGAGATTGCTCGGGAGGTTGAGTACTATAGGATGAGGTATTTTGAGGCAGTGCCACCTGAGCGGAGGATAGCGTTTACACAGTTAGGTACTCAATCTCGGACCCATTCACGCAGTCAGTCCAGGAGTGCTACTAGGAGTGTGGGTCAGTAGGTCAGATGAGAGAGCAGAGCTTCTAAGAATAGAGATCCGATGAGACCTACTACCTCAGTAGGTAGCAGCAGTCATATTCCACGGTCAGATGCCCCTCAGTGATGGACATGTTGTACACATTTATGCCATTGTATTTGATATATCTTTTTGAAACATTTGATATCCTTGTATTTCTGGACATTTGTTTTGATGAGATTTATGAGATGCAGTGGTGATTTGATTATGTATGTGTTATGGATGATTTATGCTCATGTGATGGATGATTTATTCACATGTTATGGATGCATTTTTTTATTTTTATATGCTATGTCATGTATGATGATATGATGTAATCTGAATGATTTTTCCTTCATGATGTATGTAATGAATGTATGATGTAAGATGTAAATGCTTTTGATGAAATGAGAGGATATGCTTTATGATGTAATATGAATGATAATAATGATGTAATGGAAATGAACATGATATATTTTGTAATGGAAAAGAATTTATGATAACCTAAGTGATGATGTGAAAAGAATGAAATGGATGCAATTTTATTTATGAATGTGTGCAAAATATGCAAATGTATATGTTAATGAATGATTAATGAATGATTAAAAATAATGACCATGCATATGATATGTAATGATGGATAATGATCATGATGAATGAAATAAGATGATAATGAATATGATAATGAAATGAAATGATGATGTAAGTATGCAAGTGCAATGATAGTGATAATGGAAAATGATGTGAAATGAATGATCATGAAAATGGTGTTACAAATGTCCAAATTTACTCAATTGTTTGTTTTGAAAAGATAGATGAAATACTTACCAACATTCCAAAAATTCTACCTCATACAGCCTTAAAAATGCAATCCTAAATGAATCATGCAGTCCTAGAATGCAGGAATGAATCATTCTCTCTTTTTCCATGCCATGATGTGCTTAATTTTCATCATTGAGCCTTTTGATATGTTGAAAGTTAGTACAAGCATCAAAGGGTATGTTAGCACCAATGATGACCTAAGTACTACTTTCATGATTTTTGATATAGCAAATTAATACAAGCATCGAGGTATAATTGAACCAAGATGACTTGAGTATTGTTTGCATAAACAGACAAAAACTAACCATTTTCTTATGCAAATTCTAAAATGTCATCAATGATACATTGTAGAGCATGTCTCTGACCAATTTGCACAATACTAATCATTAATTTACAGACAACAAGCCAAGAAAAATCACATACTTCTTCCTTGTGATTCTAATTCAGTATATCATCGAATCACTCCAAAGATATGATGTCATCAAATATCAAAACAACAATTGCAACTTATGCTTTAAGTTTGTCATTCATTTTATCCAAATAGTCGTGCAGTCTCAAATGTAATTGGATCATGTTGTTGTTTCTTGATATTCTGATTCTCGACACATGTTATCAATTGTCTGCTAGAAAGCTCCAAGAAGCGAACTGCCTCTCCCTAATGACCTTGTACTGTGACTCCTCTTAAACACAACTAATACTAAGGATAACCCGAATCATCAAGCCATGATGAAATCCTTGTTGTTTCAAGGAGATGATGTGATGCATGATGCAAATGTATTGGTCAAGCATGTGTACTATGTAGATGAAAAGATGAATACGCAAAAGGGTATCCTAATAGATAAGAGAGCCAAACGAAATCACAAACAACGCCTGTTTTCTAGGTTTTCACCATTTGATTTTATTGCACCTTTTTCCTGATTTTATGATTTTTTTGTTATTACCAAGACGCCTGTTTGCCAGGTTTTCATCAAGGCAACGATTTTTATTTTTTTTCAAGAATTTTTGTATTGTTTTTTATTTTTTTCAAGCATAGAATTTCTTCAGATACATTTTGTTGGTTGTATCTTCAAATAGGTCCCCTTTTGCTGTAGATAACTGATATTCCCCTGATCCATATGCTGCAATGATTATGAACGGGCCCAAACAATTTGGTTCAAATTTGCCTTTCTTTTCTTGATCCTGTTGATTTCGAGGGTTTTCTTTGAGAACCAAGTCACCCACTTGAAAAGTCCTTGGTTTGACTCTATGATTGTAGTTGTGGGACAATCTATTGATACCCCTTCAAATGATTAACTACATCTTGACGCTGTTCATCAATAGTTCTAGCTCTTGCAACTTTGATACTCTGTAGTCTTCATCACTGATTAGCCCCTTAAGTGATACTTGAAGTGAAGGAATCTCAACTTCCAATGGTAAAATAGATTTTGCTCCATAAACCAAAGCATAAGGAGTAGCACCCGTTGGTGTGTGAATGCTTGTTCTGTAGGCCCATAATGTTGGATTCAATTGGACATGCCAATCATGACTTGCTTCATTCACTATTTTCTTCAAAATCTTTAGAATTGTTTTGTTTGAAGCTTTGGCTTGACCATTCCCTTGTGGATAGTAAGGCATAGAGAACTTGTGTTGGATACGAAATCTTTCACATAGCTCGTCAACATCCTGATTTTTAAAGGGTCTTCCATTGTCTGTGATAGTGGAGTTGGGAATACCATATTGGTAGATGATATAGTTCAAAATGAATGAAGAAATTTGTTTACCAATAAAAGTTGTCAGGGGAACAGCTTCACTCCATTTAGTGAAAGACTCAATGGTTGTAATGATAAATTTATGTCCATTTGAAGATGATGGGTGTATCTTACCAACCAAGTCCAATCCCCACTGAGCGAAAGGCCATGTTGTGGTGAAGGGTTGTAATTCCTAAGCAGGAGCGTGAATGAGATTCCCATGAATCTGACATTTTGCACATTTCTTCGCAAAGATGAATGATTCCTTCTCCATGGTTGGCCAGTAGTACCCTAATCTTACAAGTTTCTTTGCTAAGGTTAGTCCACTTGAATGTGTCCCACAAATTCTACCATGGACCTCTTGTAAGGCCTTTTTCAATTCATCGCGTTCAAGACATCTAAGGAGGGTACCATCTAGACCACATCAGTATAAGACATCAGTAATTAAGGTGTAATGGGATGATTGATGAATGAAATTTATTTTCTGATTCCTAGACAAGTCTAAGGGTAAAGCTGTATCTTTTACGTAAGTATAAATTTGGCCATATAAGGAAGAGTCAGAACTCGTTAGATGGCAAATGATTTGATTTTCAGGATTGTCATGGGCGGGAGAAAATAATTGTTCCACCAAGAAATCATACCGCTTTTTATTTTCTGTCAACTGGAGTAGAGAGGCGATTGTAGCCATAGTGTCTGTTGCTTTATTACCAATGTGTGGAATCTGCATGAACTTGATATTAACAAAGTATTTCTTGAGATTTTCCACCATTCTTTTGTAAGGTATCAACTTGTCATCTTTAGTGTGATATTCGTCATTGATTTGATTTATAGCAAGTTGTGAATCACCAAAAACTTGAAGTTCTGCGATTTTCTAGTCTATTGCAATTCTTATGTTGATTATCAATGCCTCATACTCAGCTATGTTGTTTGTTCAAGGAAACATTAGCCAATAAGATTTTAGGATTGTATGTCCTTGAGGTGTAATATAAAGAATTCCTTCTCCTGAACCATGTTGAGTGTAAGAACCATCAAAGTAGAGTGACCATGACTACTGGATATCTGCTGTGAACACGTCAGCATCAGGAAAATCAACATGTATTGGGTGTTCTGCTGGTATCGGTGCTTCTGCTAATTGATATGCAATTACTTGTCCCTTTATAGCTTTTCGATCCACATAATGAATATCAAATTCGCTTAGGATCATAACCCATTTAGCCAACCTGCCAGTTATGGTTACCTTACTTAGAAGATATTTGAGTGGGTCAATCTTAGCCACAAGCTTTACTGTATGAGTTAGCATGTAGTGTCATAACTTTTGAGAAGTGAACACCACTGCTAAACAAGCTTTTTCAATGAAGTTATAATTTAGCTCGTGACTTGTTAGGGTTCGGATGATGTAATAAATGGATCGTTCTTTTCCTGAGGTGTCTTCTTGTGCCAATAATGCTCCTAAAGATACTTCTGTGGCAGCAATATATAATATGAGAGGTGCACCTTATACTAGTGGATTCATGAGATACTGCTTTATCTGATCAAATGTTGCTTCGCATTTGTACTCCCACTTGAATGGAACATGTTTGTGTAAGAGATGTGTAAATGGTAAACTTTTATATGCCAGTTGAGCAATGAATCTTCGAATGGATTGTAGTCATCCTTGCAAAGAGCGTAATTGACTAATGTTCCTTGGTGGTGGCATATCAAGAATTTCTTGTACCTTAGCTAGATCCACTTCAATTCCCTTTTTTGATACAATGTAACCTAATAGATTCCCAGATTTTACTCCAAAAACGCATTTCTTAGGGTTAAGTCTTACTTTGAATTGTTCCATTCTTTTGAAAATTTTAGATAAGATATCGATGTGTCCTTCTCTAGTGTTAGACTTGGCGAGAAGATCATCAACATAATCCTCCATGAATGTATGCATCATATCATGAAAAATTGTTGTCATTGCTCGTTGGTATGTAGCTCCTAAGTTTTTCAACCCAAAACACATTACGTTCCAGCAATAGGTACCCCAAGGACATGTGAATGTTGTTTTATCCTGATCTTCTAGTGCAATCTTGATCTGGTTGTATCCTAAAAATCCATCCATTAATGAGTACATTGCATGTCGAACGGTTAAATCAACAATCATATCTATGTTTGGTAAGGGAAAGTCATCTTTAGGACATGTTTTATTCAAATCCCTAAAATATGTACAAATTCTAATCCTTTCATCTGGCTTTGAAACATGCACGATATTGGAGATCCATTCTGCATAATCCATGGAATGGATTAATCCAACATCTAAAAGATTTTATAATTCCTCTTTAACCAATAATGCAACATGTGGATGCATTTTTCTGAGTTTCTATTTTACAGGTTTTACCCCTGGTGTAATAGATAGATGATGCATGATGAGATCTGGATCCAATCTAGGCATATCTATATAGGACCATGCAAAACTGATCTAATTATCTTTGAGAAATTTTGTGAATCTAGGTACTTCTTTGTCTGTTAGAGATGCAGCCAATTGCAAAACTTTGGGTTTTTCTGTAGTACCTATATTGAGTGCCTCTGTTGGTTTAATTAGAATGGAAGACCTTTCTTCATAATGCTCTAGAAGAGTGTCAATTTTCTCATCCTCTGGCGCCTTTGAAAGGTTTTCACCATTGGATACACTTTTTATTTTTCTCTTTTCTTCATCTAATACTCCCTTTGTTAGGTTTTCACCATTAGATCTTTCTTTCATTTTTCTTTTTTCTTGATCTAATACTGCCTTTGTTAGGTTTTCACCATTAGATTTTTCTTTTATTTTTACTATTTTGTGGTTAGAGAGTGCCACAATGTGGTTTTCACTCAATAACTCCAAGCTTATTCTCGATATTTTCCTTTTGCGACTGAAGGACTCAATCGTCTCCCCATAGTATGACTGGGTGTCCAATGTGATGTCAAAACCTGCCTTGTGATCCCCACATGGAACTGTATCCCTTAGTCCCATGAATTCTGAGAGCACCTCATCATTTTTGAATGAGTCTAGAATTGGTGGTCCACGTTGATCGTGATTGATGAGTTGCGGGTGTACTAAGGTGATTCAGTGGGTTGGTTGGGTTGACTCGGTTGTTGAGGCACTAATCATTAACTAGGTGGAATCTTCAAAGAGCCTAGGGAGACCTGCTATGGTATCGTCATCGTCACTACTGGCACAAACATCGGTGACATCAAAGATGTAATTATCGAGTGGGATACCTAGGCATATAGGTGGTTTAGGAGTGGTTGTTGTTATCTGAGGAGAGGACCTGACTACCCTTTTGGGAGTACCTCTGCCACGTATGGTTATACTCGGAGGAATATACCCAAGGCCAAGGTTCCGCCTTCTTGTTTCTACAATGATGGGCTCCAGCCATCCATCACTGTTCCTTCCAAGGCTTTTGTTCCTATTATAGCCCATACCAAACATCATTTGTAACCCTCTGTTACTTTCCTCCATGGGTAGGGTGGGGGTGGACCTTTCATCTTGGTATAATGTGTTTGAGATGTCCTCCTCATCCACATTTTCTTGACTGAGATCCCCCCAATGTCAGAATCGAGAAGGGTTTTCCCTAATAGTGTGGACAGGTGTTTCAGCTAGCTGAGGTTGTCCATGCGACCTAGGAGATTGTGGTAACTCTCCTACAACAAATGCATATTTTTTCATTCTATAGTCACCGCATCCATTGTCCTGGATCATTTTTTTAATTTTGGATATGTCAGGGATGACAGTTGTCTCTGTCACAGAAGTGGAAGCGAGGTTAGCTAGGTTGATGTATGAAGTAGATGGTCCTTCATAATTTTTTGGTACTTGGGGGGTGTTATAAAACTTGGCTTCCAAGTTTTTGCAATAGGAAAAAGGTTCAAGATCCCCATATATAGTGACCTCCTCGTTCTGATGTGAGAACTTGATGCATTGGTGATACGTCGAGGCCACTACCTTCATCTCGTGGGCATCCATAGAGGACATTGTATGGTAGGTCTAGGTCATGGACCTGACAGGTGGTCTCCATAGTTTCCGATCCTACTTGGATGGGGATCTTGATAATTCCCTGAGACACTCTTTCTTGGTCATCATATGCCCTTATCATGATGCTTTTGTTCTTATTAATGGAATGCTCGGTGAATCCCAATTTATTTATGATCTTTAGAGAATAGATGTTGAGGCATGTACCTCCATCCACCATGACTCATTTGAATTTCTTTTTATGGATGAGCACTTGAAGGTGGAGTGCGCGGTTATGAGATGGTTGTGGGGAGAAGTCCTGGTCAGAGAATGTAATGAGATTTTCGGTAACATCGTTACCCACCATAGCCTAGAACTGCTTTGTGTCAAGGGTGGCAGAGACAACAAAGGCAGCCAATGCTTCATCAAGAATTTTCCTATGGGCAGTAGAAATTTTTAACAGCTCCATGATGGAGATCTATGTGGGAGTTCTCTTTAATTGGTCAATAAAATTTTAATCATAGGGAATTGCCTTTGTATTATAAATGGGGGTCTTAGCTAGTGCCTCGGCAATGGTAACTTTTCCGCCACATGTGTTGAATCCATAGTCGTTGTTGGCTCCTTTGACATTTATGAATGTGAACATTTCATCGACACACCCGACTATCTCTTCATACACTAGATTAGCACTAGCATAATTTTGCTTGCCCTTATTGTTCCCTTGATTATTTCCTTGGTTGTGGTTTGGCATTGGATTCGTGTATAATTTCAGGTCTTGGTTTCCAGCTGGCTGTTCGATATTGATGATCTTATCCTCGATGAGGTCTTGGATGATGTTTTTCAGCCTCATGCAATTGGTGGTGGTATGTCCTTTGACTTTGTGAAAGTCACAAAGGATATTTTCATTATACCATGGTGGTTTGATCATGGGTTCTGCATATTGCTCTGAGTTAGAGACTTTGATTAGATTCTCTTTGACCAACTTCTTCATTATGGACTCAATCGATTCACCAAGAGCCGTGAACTTCCTCTTGGGGGGATACTTGCCTCGGGGAGGTGGTCCTCCTTGATTACCCAAGTTGTTGATTTGATTGGTGGGAGTTTGTTGTTGCTATGCTACTACCGCATTAGTCTACACATTGTTACGATTATGATTTTTTGGTTGATGATGATTTTTGGGTGTTCTACTTAGGGGCGTTGATGACAACTTTAGCATCGACCATGCCATCGTTCATGATATTTTTATTCCTCAACCATTTTCGAGGTTTATCATTATAGTTGTTAGATGGGAAGTTATCCTAGGGTGGATTGAAGGTTGATGCACCTCCTCACGCAGTAAGGGCTCTTTTGATGTTGAGTGCCTTTGGGATCAATTGGTCATAGGATGTGATGCACTGCATTTTCAAGTAAAATGCCAAGTTTTCATCTAGATTGGCTATGATGGTGCAAACTTGTTGTTCTTCCGGCATGGTCCACTTGCTTTGATTGGCCTTGGATCACCATATTTGTAAGAAGGATGCGAATATCTCTCCTTTGCTTTGTTTGAGTGTGGATAGCTCTTCCAAGCTAACATCTGCACCCATATTGAAAGCATAATTTTTAAGGAAATCTTCCATGATTTCCTCGAATATTTTAATGCCCGTGGGTAGGCGAGAAAAACATTCTATGCCTAGACCAGTTAGACTCCAAGGGAAGAGTTGCATTAGATATGTGTCATCGTATGCGACCTCCATGCAGTGCACCTGAAATTCCCTGATGTGTTTCTCAGGGTTACCCGTTCCATTATACTTGTCAAATTTGGGGATCTTGAATCCCTTTGGGAATGGTATCATGGTGAAACTTCTATCGAAAGGATAGGGGCACAAGTTTCCCAATGTTCTTGTGGTTTTTCCTACTTGTAAGTCCAACACTTGCTGTGAAAGTAGTTTGATTTGTGTTGTGACATCTTTGCTTGGATCGGGAGGTGGGATGAATGAGTTGTGAGGTGTTCGAGGTGTTTGATGGGTGGGGAGAGTACTAGTGGGAGTTTTCTGCAAGCTTTCTTGTGCATTCAAACCCTGATGGTACGCCTACATTTGTGTCAAAAACGCTTGTTGTTGATCTTGTTGTTGTTGCTGGTCCATCTGTTGTTGCTCCCATGAAGCTTGTTGCTGGTCAATCTATTGTTGTGCTAGTAAAGCCTATTGTTGGTCTAGTTGTTGGTGCACCAACAAATCTTGTTGTTGGTTGAGCTGATGTTGCACCAACAAAGCTTGTTGTTGTGCCTAAAATTCTTGTAGGGCTTGTTGGTAGGCTTGCAGATGGATTACTTGTAGTTGCACTTGGTATTGGGCTTGTGCCTATTGCCAGGCTTGTGCTTGCGCTTGTGCTAGAGCTTGAGCTTGAGCTTGTGCTTGTGCTTGGGCTTGTGCTTGTGCTTGTGCTTGAGCCTGGGCTTGTGCTTGCACTTGTGCTTGAGCTTGGGCTTGTGCTTGTGCTTGTGCTAGAGCTTGAGCTTGAGCCTATGCTTGTGCTTGGGCTTTTTTCTTTTGCTTGAGTACTCTTTGTTGGTTGGCATTTTGAAGGGTTTGGATTAGGGTGGTGAATGAATTTGTTGTGTTGGCTTTTGGTGGGATTGGTGGTGGAATGGGAATGACCCCAACCATTGTGACAGATGAAGGGGTTATGGTGGTGGAGATATTTGGTCCTTGAGAAGGCATGCTTTGGGATATTTGAGGACCAACAGATGTGTTTATGGGGGTGGTTTGAATGGTCATGATTTGTGATGCTACGGGCAAGAAGAGAGGACTTGATGTGATGTTCATATTGCTCAGTTCCGAGAAGCTATTGACGTTTAGGGGAGGAAAACCCAATTCGAGGGGTGACGTGGTCATGAACGGAAATGGGGGTAGCGGTGGTAGGCTACCCTCGAAAGAAAAAGGATCAGCAACTTCAATTGTTCTAAATAAATCACCTTCTCCTTGTGGTAGAGAATTTGGTATGTTCAACTAATAGGTTGGTGAGGCATGGAATGAAGATGAACCAGCGGGATTATGAAATGTGAGTGGGACGTATGGGTGCAATGGATTTTCTAGAACAAAATTATCCGGTGCGGTGGTGACGATCGCCTCTTTGTTAGCCACAAGGCGATGCCTTTGCAATTCTTGAAACATGGCACTCCCCTTGTTTACATTTGGAGAGGTTGGTGTGATGACCGAAGTGGTGTGATGTATTTCTTGATTCACATTTGACATGGGGGATGCATTGGTAAGAGGCACATCTGTATTAGTGCTTGCATCAAGGTCGGAAGGGAACTGGACCCCTCCTCCTGCTAGTGTATTTAAGTACTTGAACATCACACTCACAATCTTGTGGTTCTCTAGATTTTGAACCATTTTCATTATTTTGGATTGTGTCATCCCCATGTCTTCATTTGTGATGTACTCCTCAAGGTTCTCCTCTTGAAGATTTTGTGATGATAAAGGAGAGCTACTTTGGGGATTGCTTGATCCCGCTAGGTTTATTTCGGAGGTTAACTAACTCATGTCCACAAAAGTTGATATTTCACTAATATTCTCCATGTTCTTCTTGTATTGAGATCTAGTTTGGACCATGAAAAATAGGGATTGTTTGATCCTAACCTTTTAAGCCCAAAAGAGAAGAACTAGGGAGGTTAAATGATCAAAGATGGTGGTAATGGTGGTGGGATAGATAGATGGAACAAGTGAATGAAACCTTTTGGAGAAATTTTGAAGGGGTATGCTAAACTTGTAAGGACTTAGATTGGTTGTGATAATTTGACTAGACGCGTTAAGTCAAATAGGATTGTAGTGAAGTTGTATTCCCTAGGAAGTTGCGTTATCCTAGGGGAACTTGCACAAGTGGATGAATTGGCTAAGTGTGTTAATCCAATGTGATTTGTGAGCTAGTAGACCTTAGGAAGTTGCATTATCTTAGAGGTAAATTTATCCAAATTTTTTTACTATTTTAGCTAGGTGTGTTAAGCCAAGATAGGGTGATGTTGGTTTAGCCCTTTAAGTTTAGCACGAGAATTTTTCTAGAGTTCTCAAAAGGTTTGATGGAATGATATTTGCTTTGATGAAGAGACGGATGAGGATGACAATCTTTGACCTTGAACCTTAACCTAGAAATGACTCTCTTTACAAAACCTCAGTATTGAAGAACACGCTATACTTCCTATGGGAGAAAAGAAAACCTTTCAAAAAGTTCGAGATTCTGTTTGTAGTAAAATGTATACAAAGTCGGATTGTTTCTTGAAGCCTTTTTGTAGAAGTTGTATATAAGTCTCTCTATTACTTCAAGGAGCATCTCAAGGCATTTCTCACGGGCTTTTAGGCTTATCTTTTTGAACTTTGGCTTTGGGATTTTAATCTTGCGGGAAATCATTGGGAACAACACATATGAAGTTCAATTTGTCTCTTTTTCTTGGCTTAATGAATTTATTTTTATCAAAGACACTTGCTTGCTTATGTTTCAAACTATATATCTAATGTCCTACTTTCTTTCTCATCCCACAAGGTACATTGTGTGGAAATCAAGGAAAATAGGGCAAAAGTTACCTATGTTTAACCTTTTTGAAAATAAATGACAATAGAATTTAAGCACTTAGAAACCTCTAGGGATAGAAAACCTAGGGAAAGCAAGAGTGCTTTAAATTCATCAAAGGTATTTTTCTCCTCAAAGGGGTTTGAAATTTGAAGGTCTTTTGAATGTATGTTTTCAAATGTTTTCGAGAACCAAGCAATGTGTTCTTTTCTTTCAAGCACTTTTACAATCCTAGGATGATGAGGCAATATCTTGTTGGGTTCCCACTTGGATAAATCCAGCTACACATATCTTGTGTGAATGGATAAATGCTTGACCACACTGGCTCCCCTCCATGGCACACACTTCTTGGGTCAGCCAATAATTAGTACCCATGAATCTCTCAAGGCATACTTTCCATTTCTACAACAAGACCGCATGTATAACGTGGGGTGGCTTCAAAGGACATGACCTTTTGCACCAACAAGATAGACAAGGTTTTGGCCTTTTTCTAAACAAAGGGTTCTAATGTGGGCATTTCGTTTGTGGGGGATTATCCAACATTGGCGAGAGTCCATTTCTGTCCATCTCATCAGAATAATCCTTGTGATTCTTGAACTTTCCTCAAGAATCCACACTTATATACCGGTTGTAAGTCGCTTGGATTTAGCGTGTTCCTAGTTGGGTCATTCCCTTGGGTGAGTATTTTTTCCCACAACGCAAGCCTTCTAAGATAAACAATAGCGAATAAACATATTCGTAGTTCGATCAACCTTTGTTTAAAAACAAAAGGAGAACACTCGCAATAAGTTTATTCACACTCACATGTTTTGTTCATTTGTTAAGTGCCCAAATTGAAATGTGGAGGCAATCTTTTTAACAACCTAATATCACCAAAATGTTTTTGATTCTCAAGATCGCAATGAAGCGCGAGAGGAGCGCATACACATTTTCAATGATATTAAGTTGTGAAAAGGATTGCAAAACATGAAAAACACTTGTTCATTTTAAACCTCAAAGCAATGATGAGTTATTTTTAAGCACCAAATGAAATGTGAGATTGCCTTGTTCAAATTTTTAACTCTTCAAACAAAATCTAGTATGTTTGTCTAAAGTTCTTTTTAGCCCCTTGGCAACTTTTGAAAAGAAAATTTTGATTTGTTTATTCTAGAACCCGATGGAAATTTAGTGTCCTAAGATCAATGAACTTATCAAATTCTTTAAAGAGTGTTAAAACACTTTAGTGTTTAAAAAAAAATTTTTACAAAATGAGCATGAGCATGGTGTCAAAAAAAAAAATTGCTTTGTTCTTTTTAAATCCAAAGTGAATTTAGTGTTCCTAACGCCAAGGATTTTTAACAAATTTCTCAAAGAGTGTTGAAGAACACTTTAGTGTTTAAAAACACTTTGGATTTGGTGTACATGAGGTCATGATGAACTTCTTCCTTTACTCCAACCTACGAAATGATAGAAAATAAAGAGCAAAGAAAAGATCAGCAAACAGGTGAAAAGTTAAAAGGTCCAAAAATAAAAAAGAACATGTCAAAATTTAAAACTAGACTATTCTCCGTGGCAGAGTTAGCGGGTGCAATGCAATTTGGGAAATAGGTTGTGTTATATAGCACTACACGGTTGACAGTGTGTGGCACTTTGCAGAAACAGAGACCGTGGGTGCAGTGCAATACAATAGGTGGCAGAGTTTGCAAATTGTAACATCTGGGAAAATTTTGAAATTTAAAAGCGAGAAACGATTGCGGTTCAATATGGCACCATGGATTTCAAGGGTTGTAGTGCAATATAGCGCCACATCTAAGTAGGTGGTGCAATATAGGACCACATGAACTACATGTGGTGCAGTTTCCTATTTATAGCTAAAAAATGTTAAAACCACATAATTTTTCACAAAAACGTGATGAAATTCTTGATGCAGCCCTCGCTCTAGCACCAAAATGTGAACCCATAAACCTGCAAATGCAAAAGAGCAACAAATCACATTAGTTGTTAGATCATATGCATGCAAACAAGTATGAGAGATTCCCCATAAAATCCATCTATTCAAACTAAAATAGGAAAATGAAGAACACAATAAACTTGAAACAAAAGAGATTCAATCCTAATTAAGCTAATAGCATGATGATCTTATGGGGGAATTGGTGCCAATGAAATTTTGCAATTGGCCCTTTCCTAATTCCTAAGTAGAAATGGTATATGATGGAGAAATGGTCAAATCTCCAAAGAGATTTGAACATAACCTTGTTGCAAATCTTAAAAATTGATGAGTGATTGATTGAAATGGGCAATATTGGCTCTCAATGCGAAGAGAGTAACTTTGCATATGATTGTGGATGAAGATTGAGGAGAGAAGTCTCCAATTTATAGACTTCTATTTGGAGAAGGTGAGAAAGATTGAGCAATGTGGGACAAAATATAATCCAATGGCATTGTGCCACTTGTCCACATGTGATTGGATGAGGAATGAGCATATTTTGGCCAATGTTTATGATAAATGCATAAATTTGAATTTTGAAATATTGAAATGACAAGGTGGATGAGAATTCAAATGGAGTTATGACCACTTGGCTCAATGCAAAGGACATGTAAGATGTCTTAAATTCCTTGTTAGAAGAACCAAGTCCACTTGGCCTTTTTGAATTCAAATGAGGGAATATTCCCTTTTGATGCTTTGTGAGGAAAAAATAGATGAATTAATAAATCAAAGTATTTGATTTATCGTGCAAGTTGCATTCTCTAGAGAAATTTAATGAAAGGGATTAAGTTAATCATGGTTTTGATTAATTTACTGAAGAATTAGATGATGTGACAATTTAGACTTAAGTTTATGAATTGATTTAAGTCAAGAATTGAGAGGAAATGATTTATTAAATAAATGCTTTGGTTTATTTAATCAAGAAGGAACATGTTAGATTAAATCAAATAAGCTTTAATTTATTTAATTTAATAAGAGGAATTTAGGGATTTTAATCAAATAAAATGATTTATTTAATTAAACAGGGATGTAAGCTTAATTAAATTAAATTGATTAATTTAATCACTGAAAGAGGAAGACTTAATCCAATAAATAATGATTTATTAATTTAAGAGATAGAATGTGATGAAATGCTGAGAATATGATTTAGGAGGAAATGTTGTTAGTAATCAGGATTAGGTGTGCCAAAATGAACTTGTACATTTTCCATGTCTACAGTATGTCCCCACCTTAAAGAAATTGCTAAACACCATTCTATGAGCAATTACTTTAAGATATAAAAATGATAAATGTCATGCAGTAAAAGGTCATGAGATCTTATTTGGAAAGCATTATACCAATTATATGTTTCCAAACAAAGCTACATCATGATAAGGGGTTGCCCCCAAATGTAATGCAACACACAACATAAAATATGAGTACATAAGGGATCCACAAATCCGGGGTTAGTATATGTCTTTCCTATAGTGATATAATAGAGCTCAAAATTGACATCATTCCCTAAATACTCAAGGAACAATGAAAATAATGGAGGAATGACATATATAAGTAATACAAACAAACTTTTGGGTCTACATGGAAGGGACCTAAATATCCCAACACCTTGCATCATCCTCAAAAGGAAAACACAAGACAAAAAGAAAAATGTTTACAACATATAGAAGAATAGATATACAAATAGAAGAATGTGATGATAGATTCATTTCCTTTGTATCCTTGTGCCAACAAAGCAACAAGGATCATCCAAAGAAAACTCACAAACACAAAGACACACCAAGCAACACAACACGAGAGATCACATCACATGCAAGAAAATATAAAGAAAACACAATGTAAACACATGAAAAAGGGTATTGCACATGTGAGCCAACCTAAAGCAAGTTGGCTATATTACAATCTTTCTCACCATATAGGGCAGGTGAAAAAATAGCTAAAGGGACTACAAGTGTCATACTAGGATCATCACCAAGTTTAAAATGTGGTGGGTCACTCTCATCAGGAGGATCATCACGATTGCCCCCATCTAAATTCATAGACTTTGAAAAAAACAAATTAACCCCTTTATGCACTTGCTCATCAATTTTAGAAATCTCTTATTCATCATCCAAATTAATCACCATGGGAGGTTTAATGATAATGTTAGTTGTGTTTTCTTGTTTCACTTCTTGTTTTCATTCCATGTCTTGTTTTGATAAAAGTTGTAATTCTTCTTGATTTGTTTGCATAGGTATTTGATCTTGATTTGTTTTGTTCTTTTCTTCCACTTGATGAGCAATAGCATGATGCCTATTCTTGCACTCTTTACATTTTAATTTCTTCTTGTACGGTTTTCCATTCGTGACAAGGTAAGAGCAGGTTTATCAACCATTGGTCTCTTTTCTTCCCTTAAGGGATGAACTAAAGGGACCTCCGAGGGTTGGGGAGCCACTGTCTCTTTAGGTATATACACTTGCTTTTTTTTTAGAGGCACAAAAGGGGTCAATCAATTATCTCTTGGTCTCTTATATGATATGGGTGGAGGAACTACAACATATTTTATTTTATTACTTGGAAGAGCTTTTACTTTGGGCATGAATTCATCCACAACTGGTTGGGGAGGAGGAACAACCATAGATCTATCATTCTCAATAATTTTGCTAAGGGGTAATTTCATTATACACTTTGCCTTAAATTTTTGATATGAATTGAAAAAGAAGTCCTCATTAGGTTTAATAGGTTTCATAGGTTGAGGCCAAAACAAATCCAATGAAAAGTTTCCACGAGAGGATAAAGGACTAAACCCACTTTGATGCAATGTGTATGTTTGATCTTAAAAAAGTAACTTTATGCACTTGTGGATAATCGATGAGATGACATTCTTGGAGCATAGCCATGGGTAGCCTAGATTCACATGGAATTGGTCTAACATTGGGATGAAAAAGAGTAAGAAATCTAATTTTTTTGGTCCAATTTTAATAGGATGAGTGATCAAACCTATCGTAGGGCGGGAAAAATAATCATGAGTTTTCAACTATGCTTTTGATTGTTCATAATAATCTTGATAAATCGCATGCACATACAAGAATGAGCCTCAATGATCACATTATATACACACATAGGATCAATGAGTATTCCTTGTACAAGTTTATTATTGATATGTCAGGTGATATAGAGAGGACCATCTGGTGCATGTATGAATGTGTCAATATGCGTGAGAGAAATGTCGAGTAACAAAATGGCTTGGCCCTTATGAGGCTGAACACCTATTAAAGAAATAATACTATCAGCTTCCTTCTCATTGTTATTGTCATCATCATCCTTATCATCAAATGAATATCATCATTCTTATCATCACAATATTGCACAAATTTGGATGAATGGTTAGAAATAGGATTTGTAAAAATTTGCAAGTTTTGGTTAGGTTGGGCAATAGAGTTATTTCCTTTGTCATTAACATCACCCAACTATATATGATTGGAGTCAATTATAAGATTCTGAATTTGATGTTTAAGATGTATCCAATGCTCTGTATCATTCCCATGTGTGTGATGATATTGGAAAAAGGATTTTGGTGTTAAATTTTGGAGATACAGGTTTACTTGTGTCCACAGGTCTAATCAAAGGTAACTAGATTAAGTTTTTTTCTCAAAAGTAGCAACATGACTGATGAAGGGAATCAGGTAATTATGTGATTTTTCCATCTCTTTCTCTAAATTGATACGGAGTTGAACTTATGGCAACAACTTATGGTTCAATGTGATTAGTTGTTTGAGGTGTGTTTATCTTGATAAAAATAAATAAAAAAATTGAATGGTTGATAGTTATGATGAGGTACAGTCTCAAATTCCTCAGTAGGATTGAATGAATATGCTTCTTCATACTAACTAATTGCATTCTGATAGTCATGAAGAGCCATACACAAGTGTGTGAAGGATTGATATCTCATCAATAAGATCTTATCCCTAATGTTGAGTTGTAAGTTCTCAATGAACACTCTTTGAACATCCGCATCAGGAAGAGTAAGATTAATTTGTGAGTACAATAACTAATATTGTCCTATGATATATGTCACTTCTTCATGTTTTCCTTGTTTACACCTCACTAAATCAATTAATGTAATTTATGGGCCTATGTTTTCTTGGAAATATTGTAGGAATGCATCAACAAGTTAATTGAATGAATGAATCAAATTATTCATCAATGAGAAAAACCATTCCAAGGTTGTGTCTTCAAATGTCCTAGGAAAGAGTTTAGCTAAGAGCTTATCTTCAAAGATAAAATCACTACACAATGTCATATAAGTCGATATGTGTCTATTGGGTTCTCTTTTACCATTATAATTTTAAAATCTAGTAACCTTCGTGTTTAGCAACATGGTTGTTTTCAAATTTTCAAGTGACAAGGGTCTCATTTTGACATGTTGTCATGGTTTTCCATTTTGAGCTTGGTTCGATGTTGAAATTTTTTATTGAAGTGAGGTTACGTTTTGAAAATTTTGATTGATGATTGAGCCATTTCTTGACATGTTTAGGGAATGTGGTGAATATGGTGGGATTGTATAAGTGCTTGGTGGACTACTATGTTGAAAATTTATTAATGGTGATGAAATTTGAGATGTCATATGTGAGGATCCAAAACCATAAGGATTTCTAGAGGAAAGAACTAAGGTTGGAGTTATGCCAATGCTTTTTTATATCATTGAAGTCATAGTTGGATTTGCATATATAGGAATAGAGGCAATAGTTGTAGGAAGAGGGACTTGGATCCCTCTTTGGCTTTGAGTGTATCCCAAATCTTGAGCACAACTAGTCATCATAGGAATGTTTGTGTCCACAATATGGGCTAGGCTACACAATAACTCTACTCCTTGAGCATCATTGATCAATTTCCTTAACATGTCCACTATAGGCATGGTTTGTCTAGTTAAGGATTTTGTGCTTAGGTAGTCTTACAAATCCTCTAACTCTTTATCTAATTTTCTTAGTCCATCTTTAGGAATATGTGCAGTAGCAATCTCAACATCCATAAAGGTACTTGTTTGTGAAGTTGTCATTGGTATGGTAGGATTAGGGATTGAGTCCAAAATGGGCATGGTATTGGAAATATCTTGTCTAAAAGAGTTCGAAAACTCGGGATCTACAGTGGATGTAACAATAGTGTGGGATGCTATAAGTCTACAACTACATCTCATCGAAGTATTGGTAATAGGACACCAGGTTGTGAAACTCATACAAGTTTCAAAACACTAAGTGTCCCCACAATGAACAGTAAACAGTCAAATAGTCAGAATAAAACAATCAGAAACAAAAATCAAAGAGCAACAACAGAAAGAGAACACAGAGACAAGTGTCTGACAAAAATATGAGCTAAAAAAGGTAAGACTATGGCACCTAGGATGCCTATTTCTTAGGCAGGATTTCACAAAATTTAATGTTTGGTTGTGTATAACACTATTTTGGGTTTATGTGTCTATGTGCAAACAGGTCTAACATTGAATAGTTTTCTAGAATTTTCTCAATTTAAGATAATGTAATTAAAAATGTAAGTATGCAAGAATGTTAAAAATGCTTGAACAGTAAATGATGATTGTAAATGCAATTTTCAGATTTGAGATGTGAAACTTAACTTATTATAATGTTATAAATCTGAAAATGATAATTCTCTTAATGCTTTTTAAAATAAAATAATATAATTTTTCACTTTTTTAGCTATACGCAAGATACCTAAATGCACACAAATGAGAACTTGTTTTAGACTTTAAATGATCTAATGTAGATTTATGAATATAGTTTGAATGTAGATATGAACTAAAATTATTGAAATAAACCCTATTGCAACCTATAATGCAATATGATATGTAAATTTTTGAATTTTTATGTTCTTTCTGATGCAAAAATGAATGCCTAATTGAACAATTCAAAACAATGCAATTCAAAATCTAGATCTAAGATGAAGTTTCAAAAGGCATATAATGTTAACATGTCAAGTTCACCAAAATGAAATGTGGGGAAAGGGAAACCTTTAATTTTTCACCTTAGGGTTTGACACCTTTCCCAAATTTTCATTAGGGGTTTAATTGTTTGTAATGTTGTGATGTGTGTGAAATAAGGGTTGATGGAGGTTTGATGGGTTTGGACAGGGTATTGATTGACTTACAACTTGATAAGTGAGTCAACCAACCCTAACCAAATCTTTGAAATGTCCTAAGGTTGAAATGCAATGATGCAAATTACTATTATAATGCAAATATAGAAAATTTGAGATGTCAGAGAGGAAAAAATACTATAGAAAGGGATCAAGAAAGATAATGTGCACCTGTGATTCAAATCTGGACTTGAAAATTGAGTTCATAGGCACCCTAGGTGCCATTGTCTTTGTAGGGAAAATGTAGATCTATTTTTTTTGTCCTCTATATTAAATCTAAGTATTTGTTTCCCATCTGCAAACTTGTTGGATCACTATTGGATAATTCTGTAACTAAGTTTCTATGAGTTTTCAAGGTGTAGGGTTTTAATTGCAACAACAAATAATTGATCTTCAATCTGTTGAATAAACTAGATACTGAGAGGGGGTTGAATTATTATCCACTAAAACCTATTGAACAAACACCTTTAATTACCTTGCAGCAAAAGACAAATAAGAGAAAAATAGAATATGAAATTCCTCAACATGAGAACACCAGATTTTATGTGGAAAAACCAACGAGGGAAAAACCAAGGTGAGGATTAACTGACAATATATAAAGTTATATCAATACATGTAACAAAGAGGCTCACTACTAGATAAAAAAAGATCATTGCTTATAAGGACTTACTGTCCAAAATGGAAGCTCACTACCTACAAAAATAAGTAAACAAAAATGGCTAACCACCAGAGTTGAATTGAGGAGTTACACCACATGTGCAGATTCAGTTCCTTAGATGCATAGAGTATTTGATCGCATGACGATAGACTATTCCTCAACCATATATTCACACATTTCACTTATAAACATGTACATACATGCTTCTTCTTCTCTTCGCAATCACATACCTTCACCACTTCACATGTTCTAACTATCTTTCATATATACTTGGTATATCCATTTGCATTAACTAGGTCAGATTAATTGATGCAAATCATATTTTCAAAATGATAAATTGTTGGCTTCATATTCACTCATGTCATGTAGCATCATGTTGGTTGGGACCAAGAATAGGTCGCACTTATAATCCATAATTCATATTTGGCTATACACTGAATATTAGGTTGGCCATGATTAACCTAATACCGAAATTTAATCATAAAAATTGATTCCAACACATCGCCCAAACATATGAACATTTGAAGGTACATCCATACACACTTCCAACCATTATAAGCCTTTCTCCCAAAACCTTTGATCATATTGATTACTAGACGAAATATGCGGACCAAGAATACTAGAGATACCAGATCAAATACTGGATAAGATAAGCGTGATCTACACACTAGTACAAGGTACCAGACCAACATGGTGACATCAATGAAAATATATGACATACTTCCAAAAATCTCCCTCTTTGTCATTAATGGCAACATGTGAAAAAATTCCAATTCAAAATTCTCCTTAAATCTCTCTAAAACAAAATTCTCTTCCAAAAACTCTCCCTCTTTGACATCAATGGCAAAGAGTGCCAACAAGATGAAAACATGGTGAAGGAGGATGACCAATTTTTGGATGAACATTTTTTCTCATAGTCTTCTGCATCAGAGAGTATTCTAAAAAGATGGTCTAACCGGACCTCAACAATCTCCTTAAGAAGCTAGAAAGTCTTCACTACATCATCCCTTTTCCTCTGGAAAATTATCATTTTAGCTTGAAGTTCACCAACTCTCAACCTTTTCTTTCCTTCTTTGTCTTCAAAAATATAAAACTTCTTTCCAATTTTGTTCACTTCAGATTCAATTGCTTCAATTCTACTTTAGAAATTATCAACTATAGTAAGCCACCAAAGACAATACTTGTATATGTCTAACATTTCTTTTATGCACTTCTTTGTCTCTATGATTAGTTTAGATAGTCTATGTTTTTATTTAGAACATCTCTTTTCAACTAGAGCTTCCAACTTACGTCCTCCCGGACCTTCAAGCAACATTATTTCTTCAACTATTTCAACTAAATTTTCAGGTAAGGAATCATAAATAGTAGATAC
The DNA here is from genome assembly GCA_007115665.2 of Sequoiadendron giganteum. Classification (NCBI taxonomy): domain Eukaryota; kingdom Viridiplantae; phylum Streptophyta; class Pinopsida; order Cupressales; family Cupressaceae; genus Sequoiadendron; species Sequoiadendron giganteum. The sequence continues at coordinate 13,151,581 of CM021101.1, read as the reverse complement.
ATCGATACCTTTATGAAGTAGATATTCAACTAAAGCATCATCAATTTTAAGTTTGTCAACAGGTGAGGCTATACTCCGCACATCACCAATTTTATTCATTTCCCTTTTATCAACATAGACCAGATGCCTTCTAGATCGGAAGATTCTGATCTAGCCAGAGATTCTTCTTCTTCTTTCTTCTCTTCAGGGATAACAATGACATTTTCAGAGAGAGCTTTTCTTTTCTTTGATTCTAGAAGGGGATCACTGGTGACTACTTCCAATTGTTTTGTCTTGGAGGAAGAACCTTCCTCAAATTGACTCACCATAACTTCACCGAAGCTTATTACATTCTGTAGGGATTAGAATTTTTTTTTACACGCACTTGCTTTATCCTCTAAACTTTCCAAGTGCCTATATATTTGTCTTGCAAGGGGAATCCCAGATTCCCACTCAACATCTTTCTTTCCCGGTAGTGATTTCAAAAAATAAAGTACCAAACACGTAAGCAAGGACCCAAAACGGAATGAGTATCCATCTCAAAGTGTCATTCATATGTTCTCGGTAATATTTTCAAGAACGAGCTTACATAGGTCAAATTGTATGTTCTCTTTCACCATTTTATGCGCCAAATATACTACAATGGCCAAAGTAGAGCTTTCCCAATTTCTAAAACAGATTTTATAATAAATTTTGTATTTAACATACCTAATAGAGGAATCACCAATAGTGTCGATCAATAGTGCTCAAGGATCTTTTTCAACTCCCTTCATTTCTTCTACTTCCTTGTATTTTATAATCTTTTGTCTAGGAAGTTCTTCGACATTGCACAGTCCAGTAATCGCTTCGATTGCTTCCTTTGAAATAGGATAGGGTTTGTCCAATACAATGTTGCCATCCTTGAATTTTCTCAGAAGGAACAAGATAAATTATTTATTAGAAAACCAAGGGAATTCTCCCCATAAATCCAAACCTAGGGTTTGTATGTTCCGTAAATCGCTCAATTCCAACCCTAGTTCCATTTTTTTTATTTTTCGATGATCGAATCCATCCATCTCGACTCCTTTCAACTTCAGAGGGATATTTCCACTTGATCCTCTTTTAGTTATTTTCATTATAGCTCTCAAAATTTAACAAGAAAATTCTTCTATTACATTCTTCTACAACCACGAGATAGGGAAACTTTTGTCACCTATTTCAAATATCCACAATGATTTCTTTGAAGGTCTTCAAATAATTTATGAAATGCTTCAAGAGAGTTCCAATTCGCTCTACAAATCCTTTGAATGCATTTGATGATCAAAATGATTTGTGAAATTTCCTTTGTATTTCATCATTTTTCCTTAACTCACATCAATTGAAAAAAGATGACAAACTTCTCTTCCATTTACACTGAGAAACCCTAATTTACTCTACAAAGGAACATGCTTTCTTCTTTTCTTCTAGTTTATTTTTCATCTCTTTTTTCATGTCATTCCTCACAACATATCCATGTGCCAGCACCTAACACATTGTTTTTTTGGGGGTTTAATTGATTTTCTAATAAATCTCCCCCTAAGACAACGCTAGGTCTAATTCCCAGAGGATTCATCTACACCGTATAAGGGTACAGATGGATCAATAGACTTTGATCCTTCTCTATTTTTCCATATTTTTCTCATTTTCTACTTAACTTCTTCCTTATCAATATTTTCTACCGGTTTGTTATCTTCCAATGGAGCAGACTGCTTTTCCTTTCTATTTCTGCACACCTTTGAGATATGTCCTAGTTTCTTGCAATAGTAATAGACTATATTTCTCTAATTTGCTTGATTTTCATTTGTCCCAGTTTTTCATTGATTTGCTTTATGTCCAAAAATGTTGCAGGTATAGCAATAACCATTAAATGATTGATTCATCATTTTTCCATTAAACCTATTCATCATCATCTTCACCAAAGATCTGCACTCAATAGCTTTATGTCCTCACTTCTTGCATGCATAACATTGTCTGGAGAAGGGACTAGAAAACTTATTCAACCTAATCCTACACTATGTTGCCTTATGACCGTATTTACTACATGAAAAACAAACACCATTGAATGAAGAGTACCTTTGTGCATTTGGTAGTCTGATGGGTTGTTTCCTTCCAGAGTATCCTTTCTTCTTCCCTTTGTCTTGAGTCTTTTGATTGATTATTGTATTTAGCTCAACATTTTTTCTCCACCTTCATTACCTAGGCCACTTTTGTCTTTAGAAGGATTTTTTCCTACTATCAATTCATCAAGCTTGGTCGAGCTTGTCTTGAAGTCCTCTTCACAGAGTTTTTATTTCTCAAGTTCTATTTTTAGATTCATCACTTCCTATTCAATTCTATAGAAAACATCAGCTTTGCTTTGTACTATAGTTTTCAAGCATTCTTTAACTTTCTTCTTTTCATCTATCTTCAACTTTAGTCTGATATTCTCATCATTTGCTTGTTTCAATCCCTCACTTACTTCTTTGTATCTTTCCTTGAATTTCTTCAACTGCTCTTTTAATTTCTAGATACATTCATTTGCTTCATCAAGATTCCCCTTCAGGTCTTTGTTTTCAATTTTAGCCTTGTCAAGATCTTCAAGGGAAATCCAGAGCTCCTCTTTATCCATTTTTTCAATCTGTGGGATCTCTTCAAGCTGTTAGAATTCTCCAAAGGAACCATAGCTCTAATACCAATTGTTGAATAAACTAGATACTGAGGGGGGGGGTGAATCAGTATCCACTAAAACTTATTGAACATACACCTTTAATTACCTTGCAGCAAAAGACAAATAAGAGCAAAATAGAATATAAAATTCCTCAACATAAGAACCCCAGATTTTATGTGGAAAATCCAACAAGGGAAAAACCACGATGATGATTAATTCACAATATATAAACTTATATCAATACCGGTAACAAAGAGGCTCACTACAAGATACAAAAAGCTCACTACTTACAAGGACTTACTATCCAAAATGGAGGCTAACTTCCTACATAAATAAGTAAACAAAAATGGCTAACCACTAGAGTTGAACTGAGGATTTACACCACATGTGTAGTTCGTGATGCTCAAAGTATTTGCTCCTATGACAATAGACTATTTCTCAACCATATTTTCACACATGTTTCTTATACACATGTACATACATGCTTCTTCTTCTCTTTGCATTTGCATACCTTCACCACTTCACATGTTCTAACTATCTTTCATATATACCTAGTATATTTGTCTGCATTAATTAGGTCAGCCTAATTGATGCAAATCATATTTTCAAAATGATAACTTTTCGACTTCATATTCACTCATGTCATGCAACACCATGTCAGTTGGGACCAAGACTAGGTCACACTTATAATCTGTAATTCATGTTTGGCTATACACTGAATATTAGGTCAGCCATGATTAACCTAATACTGAAATATAATCATAAAAACTGATGCCAACACATTGCCCAAACATATGAACATCTGAAAGTACATCCATACACACTTCCAACTAGTATAAGTCTTTTCCCAAAACCTTTGATCATACTGATTATCAAAGAAAATATCCGAACCAAAAATACCAGAGATACCAAATCAAATACCAAATAGGATAAGTGTGATCTGCACACCGGCACAAGGTACCAAACCAACATGGTGACGTCAATGACAATATATGACATACTTCCAACACAATCTTCTTTAGACCTGAAACCTACACACTCAAAGAGAGAAGAAAGTTTGGGCCATTTAGGGGCTTTTCTTATTCAAACCCTATGTTAGTTGTTCCACTTCCATAATGACAATGTCAATGATAAATATATAAATGGTAGGAAAGAATGATGAATCTACAAAGTGCTGCAACTCACAACCCTTTAATAGATTCTTTGAAAGACTGGAGTCATACAAATCTCCTCAAGGTCTTGACCTTGCTTACTTGATTGCATGAATGGCTTGAATTTCTTGGAGACCTACAAAGATTAGCCTTCACAAACAATATGAAACATGAACATGCATAAACTCACATGAAATTTGAAATGATGTTGGATCTTGAATTGCTATAATAAGTCCTTTAATGGTTGCTCTTGACTTATTGAATAATTCTCTTGATAATAAGTCTTGCTCTTGTTTCTCAAATTTTCCCACTTAATGTTCAAATGATGCAATAACTAGATATTTATATGCTAATACTCTAATTTCCCAAAAATTAAATCCCAACAACTGACTTTAGATGTTTGAATTTCAAATAATAAAATTCTTACAACCACATTTTTGAATTTGGAGCCAAAATAGGGGGACATAGATGCCCTAGGTACCACTGTCCCAAGCCTATTTTTTGAAACTTAAAGAGTCGAGGACAAAGTATTAAATGAGAGAATCTATTTTATGCTTGCAAATTATTAGAAAGTATTTTAAAATAAGTTGCAGAATGCATAATTTAAGAAATTAAGTGCTTAATTAGGTCCAATAACTTAAAGGGGAGCAAAACATAATGTGAAATTGTCAAGGGTGATAATTTATGATGCTACACATAGTTTTTTACTTATGAAGAGAAACCAACAATGGAGCAAATCAAGATCTTAGCTATGATAACTTTTCTTACTATCTAAATTCTATATTTTCATCCAAGATCTTGAACTTCATTGTCTAATTGTGAGAATGTGATTTTTGCATCAATTGTTATTATTTGTGACTCACATTTTCAATCATCCACAACAATAATTCCTAAAATAAATGAAGAGCGATGGTTTCAAATAAATATGGTTTCAATTAACTATTGACTACAAGATATGCACAATATGAATTTTTTGAAGTTGTTTTAGAATCTTTCAAATGCAACAGTATACACAACTTAAGCCACAACTCTTTGCATAAACCTTCTTATCTGAGCTAAAATTAAAGCTTTTGGTACAAGGTATGGACAACTATCAAAGCACAAAGAATAGATGAATTTTTAGATGATGCGATGACAAATACTCTATTATACATGTATGAAAAATGTGGAAGCAAGAAGAGTCTTGCATATATGATAATGTTTTCCTTCAATTAATTTGGTCGCATGGAAGGTAATGGTAGCAGACTATTCATAAAACAAATTTGTTACAAGGCTTTATAACTTTAACGCAAATGTAATTGACACAACTTTTCCAAACTCTAATATGGGAGTTTTAGATTATCCATTGAAACATAAAAAGAATGCAACTCCATGTTAGATAGACATGCAAAATATTGATGCACAAACATGACCTTATGAATTGTTAGACAAAATACCCCATAAATGAAGATATTATAATATTTTTTTTGTAGGATGACTAAAGGAAATGAGGTCTCATGTATTACTATATAGCAGGATATGCACAAATGGATTTAGTAAAAAATATTAGCAAAGTGCAAAACTAAACCGCACAACCTTGTAGCTGACACTTCTATCCAATCACCAGAATAAAGAAAACTAGATCTAAAAAATAATTGACATTATAGAGCTACAAGATTCTTGAGGTGGAGAAAAAATATTATAGCTTCAATACTCCTATCTGGATGGATGATAGTCTTCAATAGATAAGAAATCTATAGGATAACATTAAAAATAGAATACAAATTTTTATGGTGTGGCATGATGAGTATTTTCATAGTTTTCATCTACCCGTAATATTAAGTGAACTTGCATGCAAAAATCACCATGACTGAGTATCCCTAGTAGACAAGAGCATACCTAGAAGTTAGCTTCCCCTTCTATAGCATTTTTCTTATCCCCTCTCTCCTTCGTACTCCCTCATCTCTGATATTTTTTCTGCAATGCAAACATAGCCCCCCTTCTCTTGCACTATTTGTATTTTGATCAATTAAAGACTCCTCTTCACTAGACTTGATAGAGAAATACTATGGATCTAGTATTATCCTTCTACTTCTCTTGATACCAAAATCATTCTTCTTCCAACCTACCTACCCATCGATCCCTCATGTATCCAATTGACTGCCAATGATATTGCTTTTCACTTTCCTAAGCTCATGTTCCAAGAGGAATTACAAGTGCAATGGCATGATAGTTAGACTTGGTGACATGGAAACAACCTTTCATGCACTTCATGGCATTTTGGTAGAACTACCTCTTAACTCCCATCATTTGCCACATCTTGAGTATTTATAGGAATGGTTTAGGACAGGCTTAGGAGATGCTCACCTAATTTTTTCTTGTAAGTAAATTTCCTATTATCACTCAAACTTTCCTCTAAGACTTGAACACATAAGGTTATCATTTTTACCTACACCATTATTTGTTTTTTATCGATTGAGTATAATTCTTTATGACAATCTTATAGCTTGCAAGCCTTTATGTTTATAAATAATGTCAAGGGTTATTTTTTATTTGTTATTTTTTTTTTTCATAATCATTAGTTTGTTGAGGTAACAATGCACAAAATTTGGTATCATAAGATGGTATTAAGAGGAGGTTGTAATAATGGTCTTTAGCAAAAAAAATATAGGAGGTTTTTCTTGCATGGATAGCATCATGGAAACATTTAATCTTTGTCAAAAATGAAACCATACTCTATAGATTATCTTGAAAGAAAGATCATTATGATGAATCTCCATATAATGAAACCTTTCATTATTGTTTGAGACCATTAACATCAAAAGGAAGATCTTTATATCTTCTTTTATAGTCAATACTTCTAGAAAATCTACACAATTACTTAAAATATCAAAAAAATTGTGCTTTCATATTCTTAGCTTCATGTTTAGCCTTTTCCAAAACTTATCTCCTCTATTTAATAGCTTTCATTCAATATCTTGGCTCTGCCATACTTCCTTTGGTCAAAGTATTTGTAATTACTAGCCTCTCCATCAATACTTTATACATTGGTTAAACCTTGGGAGATAATTGGGAGTGTACCTTACCATCATTTTTGCAGACCAAAAATTTTATCCATAAATTTCATTAAAATGGAAAAATCCTTTTGGACCTAAATGGCTTCATCAACTGTTTGGAACCCTTTATCATAGATATTATTAAGCTGAGATTGGGTAGCTTGAGCAATTATTTTTATTTTGTCCATTTCATCTACTTCTTGTTTTGAAAAAATAGTGGGAGGAACCATAACACATTCATGCATTTGAATAAGGCCAAAATTGTGAAAATTGTATGCTCTTCAAAGCAAGCCAATTTCACACTTAATTTGGACCTATTTTGGCACCTTGTATTAATTACCCTTTAAAATCATCATTTATAGGCCCCTAAGACCCATTATTTTGGATCTTGAGGCTTATTTCACCTAAAAAACTCACCTCAAAAAGCTAAGGTGGGATGCATTCGCCACCTTGGGCGAATGATTCCCCTTAGGTGGGACCCATTTGCTAAGGGTGATGAATGAGTCCTATTGATGCCAAAAATTGGCAAGGTAAAAACCTTTATGGGAAACTCAATTAAATTTATGGGTAACAACCTTGCCAATTTTTGGCATCAACATGACTCATTCGCCACCTTGGGAGAATGAGTCCCCTTAGGTGGGACCCATTTTCCAAGGGTGGTGAATGAGTCAGGTTGATGCAAAAAATTGGCAAGGTAACAACCTTTATGGGAGACTCAATTAAAGAGGGGACCTATTGCGCTAAACTAAGTAACCTCTGGGTTTTTAAAGAAGCCGACTTCTTCTATAATTTGGGGGATTGAAAAGGGTAGAAGGAAACAAATGTAAAATGAAATCTAATCTAAGGCGATGCACCAAGAAGTAGATATGGGCATGATAAACCTATCTATGAGATGTGATTTAAGGGTCGTTCAACAATCTGCTATGTCCCAGAATAATAGGAATCAAAAAATGGAAATCTGAATAACTTACTCAATGACATAAAATAACTTTCATACATTTACTAAGAAAGAAGATTCAAAGACATGGTCTTAATCAGAAAGCTTATATTGAAATTACAGAAGTCTGCAAACAAATTACTCAATACAATAATGGCACAGTATAAAGCTTTATCAAATAGTCAATAAATAGAAAGGTCAAATAATGACACAGTCTATGAATCTTATAAAATAATCTAAAACAATACAAGAGAACTGGTGTTTTTCCATAAATTTTCGAGTAGGTTCCAAACCCTTTCTTCAAAAGAAGTAGTATTTATAAGTAAAAACCCATCACCTAGCGAACAAGTAACATAAAATATTCCCTCATCATGCACAATGATGCCTAGAGAAATTATTCCCTTTGGCTGCTACAACGGAAATAGATTCAAACATGGAATGTGGTCACCTTCAAACCATATGCATCCCCTACGAATGATGGTAGTAGTCCCAACATAGAAACAACAACTCTCTAGCAGACATGTGTCACTCATCTTGCGAACATCATTAGAATATGTGGAAACCTTGGTGAGGCATGTTGCTTGCTCCTTAATCCTCCTTGATGAATTCTAAAGAAGACACATGGCGATAGGTCAGAGCCTATGGTTCCTTCATCCTTCCTTGTGATGAAAACCTGCACGGTGAAGACACATGGAGGTATCCCTCACAAATGGCACTGTTAGTGGGGTCTGCCAAAAGTATATGTGGACCGATGCTACATGGCACATGGACAAGGCTCGATTGGGAAGCGAAGGGAAGTAGCCTTGAAGTATGCACAGTGCAGACATGTGGAAGCATGGTGGGATTCATTAGACAAGAAAAGGAAGAAATCCCTATGAAGAGCACTTGGTAGACGCGTGGCAGCAGTTGAACAAAGCTTTTGCAAAAAGGAGCCGATATAATGTTCAACAAATGGGGCATGGACTGGTACTTAGCTTTTAGCAACTACCAAGGGTGTTTCTCCTATGAAACGAGGAACCCAAAAATTTCTGGTTCACTGACCAAATTCCTATCCATGGGGTGATGTGATCAAAGTTATGAGAGAGTGGTCTGCAAACGAAACCAATCAGCCTCAAATGGAGTCGATATGTCACATAGATTCTCTTGTGCTCCATGTATATCAATTATTTCTTTGTATGGAAGCATCATGGATATAGGACTCGAGTTGGAGAAGAAGTCGTGCTATCAGATGGGTGATGCCCTCAATATCTTCTACAATAAGGGGTTGACTAAAACTCTGAAAAGTGGATGCGTCCTGCTGCTTCTCTTCAATCTTCACCACAATATGCTCTATCATGGCCACCAATTCATCTAGAAGAAGCGGGGAAGGTAAGCCCATCTAACTTATCTGAGATAACTTCACTCGCATTCTTGTCATGGTTTGATCCAATGTAGTAGCACTCTCAATAGCATTGAGCATGGTTGCGTGGCACTGGATAAATCTATTTTTTATTTTGGCAACAACTTTTTAGTCTCCAATCCCTATGTTTGCTAAGTCTTCATCTGGGACCATATATAGCTTATCCAACAAACTCTTGGCCTCAGGGACCCTCTCTACGATGGATTGTGGGAAACACTCGATCATTCTGCAAACCTCCCTGCCCAAACTTGTTGCCTCTGCCATGAATTGGAGCATTGGCTAGAGAGTCAGGTAGAAGGCTTTAACCTTTTCCTAGTATCAAATATATATTCATTGGGCTACTTGAAGGAGGTCTAACTAGGCAATAGAAGGTTGGGAAGAGTTCTTCATAATGCCAATTTTTGCATCCCTCAATCCAATATTACGCAATAACTCTGCAATCTTTTGGTTTGTTGCAGTGAGTTATCCTTGACGGGCTCTCGATTATGTGAGCCAATTTGCTTTGGCTTGTTCTTTGTTTGTTGCTTCCCTCTCAAGGGAAGACTTCATTTCTTGGACCTCATTTTCCAGTTGAGTCTATCGATCATCAAATTCTGCATCCTTTTGTTGCATCTGTTGTTCTAGTTGAGTGCATTGGCGGTGAAACTCCTCATTTTTTTGTTACATTTCTTGCTCAACCTGTACCAACTGGTCTTGATATCCTTGGTTTTTCCCTTGCAGCTCGATGACTAGGTTCAAGTCGAAGGATTTGAACTTTGCAAGTTCATCCTAGAGTTTATCCTTCTTCATCTTTGCCTGCCATGATAAGTGCTTGAATTCTATATCCATCACTTTGTCCTTTTCTAGTAGAACCTTGACCCTCTCCTTGACAATTCTCAATTCTTCTTCCCTCTTTTTTAGCTGGCAAACAAACTTAAGGAAGTCAGTGGTCATCACCTACTACATCTCCTCCATGAGCTTGACTTTGTCCTACAACTAGGCTATGCCTAGATCAAGTCCCAAGGAATACATATTGTAATCGTCAGGCTACATCTCTCCTTGCGGTTTGATGGTGGATGGGTACATAGTCGTAAAATATAGCGATTGTTGAGCCTCATTGAAAATAGTCTACAATTTTGGCTCTATCGGCCATTTAGCATCTTTGGCTCTTTGTTTTTGGACCCTGATAGCCCATGCCTAATTAGTTTTATTTCCCTCCAACAAAAAAATTTTCAGTGATCTAATGAGTCCACCTACGAAAGGTGCATTAGGAGGAAGGGAGAAAGGGAATGGGTGGGTAGTAGTTCCTAGTGATTTCTTTCTCAGAAGATTGACTATTTGTGAGGAGAAAGGAGGGATATGCCAATACCCAGTTGCTGAACCAGTGGGAGGACTCAAAGGAAGTGGTGTCATGGTGGATTCCATTTCCTAGGTAGACTGGATTGAGACTGACACAATAGTATCAAGAGAGGTATCAATGGAGGTCATGGAGGAAAAATGTGAAGCGCTAGCGAACGTGGACTAGGCCAAGGCTAAAGGTGGAAAGGCTCATGGAGTAGTAAAGGAAAATGGTGTTGCCTAGGAAAACTGTGTGAAATCTCTCACAACCATTGTAGCAGAGGCAAAAAAAGAAGAGCCAGCACTCGAAGTGAGGGGCACCGTATACATAGCAAGAGTTACTAAAGATTATGAAGCAAAAGAAGAGGGAACAAAAGATACGTGTGGTGCAAATAATTGTGACCCTTGGCTTGTTTTGGGCTCTTGGCTTGCCTTAGGCTCCTGCAAACACTCTCTAGAAAATGCTTCAATGCATTGTTATTTGACAGGTGGTGATTCATCCACCACTATGATCTCTGACTATTGCGGCTAGGTTGTTCTAGTTCTCTTTCCGATCCAGGTGTGAGTCAGAAAATCCCTTGCAAATGATATATTCACCCACACATTTGAAGAAACCTTGCTAAGTTGCTTCATCCCCTTTTCTTTCTATTACATTGGGGTCGTTTGAACTTCCATTTATTGTTCCTTTCCATCCCCAGTACATGCTTCGGCCTCCTTCGAGTCAGTGTCATCATTACTTGCATCAAAATTAGGATGCTAATCATTCCACAATTTATCGAACCTATCATCCATCTCTATGCTTTCATAAGGGGCCTTAGTGTGTTGGATTTCCTATCGATAAATCTAGAAATCCTTAATCTTTTCTTTGCTCTAGTTGAAATTCTTTGTCAAATTATTGCAAAGAGTAGCCGTGATTGGCTTCTTCTCATTATATTTTCCCAACATGAAGTAGAACATGAGTCATGATGGCTGACTATCTCCTATTGGAATATGGAGTAGGTCCACCAACAGGTCATCTGCATCCTCCAGCGAATTGTGTTGCTTCTCCCAGTAAGGTCGGGGGATGTGTGTTACCTTGACATATTCATTTGGTAAGTTGTTGTCGAGGTTGTAATGCCATTTATTACAAATCCATACTATCCCCGGATGAGCCAGCTTCGCTTCTAGTAGTTAATGTGTCTTCTTCTTGGCCATAATCACTGTCTTAAAGCTCAGTGGGAAGCAAAAAAATCCTCTTAGATTTTCCCCCGCAAAAGGTGAAGTCAATAATTGACACTTAGCGAAACATTTCAATGGCTAGTATCCAATCTGTGAGACATGTCTGAAGCAAAAATGGTTCCCCAGTGAAGCCATGCATCCAAAAGAATGTGAAATATTCTCCTAGAAACCAGTTACATTTCAAAGTGAAATTTTGCATGTACTTTGTCTAGTTTGAGTTTAGTCGTAAAATACCACCATCCTCTCTTAAATCTTGTAGAATTAGAGCCAAGAAATAATCCGAAAATGCATAATAATCATAATTTGTGGAGAGAAGAGGATTCTATACAAATACTGGCCTTCTCCTTTGATTTTCATCAAATATGGCCAACCCTGCATGTTTCTTGAACAATTTGGGGTTCTGATGCAAAAACATGTGGGTGAGGAAGGAAGGAAACCTAAACTTCTATTGTGTTTTGTATTCCCTCATCCGGTTTAGCATCTCCTCGATGATGAATTCTATGAAGTTGTACCAGAAAAGGGAATGTTGCCTAAAAAATTGGAACCTCAAACCCACTTGAAATTATTGAACATGTTTGTTGGTGTCTAGGCTGCAAACAAATTCAATCATTGAGAAGGAATCCTTCATGACTGCATTGAAAGCATTATGCGTCACCAGAATTGATATTTTTCTCTGATCATCCTTGGACCTTTTGGCTTCCTTGTTAGAAAAATCCAAAGCCAAATCTTTGTTTTTCGATATTTCTCTCCCCTTGTTGGAGTGAATGGCTCCATCTTGTCCACTTTGGAGCTTTGTTCTGGGATGCATAGCATGTCCTAGATAGCCTCTTTGCAAATATTAACTCTTAGCTCCTGGCCCTCGATGTTGTTGGTAGCTGGGTTGAATGACTAGCTCAGGACAATAATGCACAAATGACACCATATACTGTGGTAGCCCTCTGAACCAACACTTCTATGCCAAAGAATCTGGGTCACTATTTTTCTTCATCCTCTCACAGGTTGCCTCCCTAAGAGTCTTGAGGTTCTTTTCGAGGATGGGATCATGAATGTTATCCCACATTTCCTTTATTCGGCTCTGGTCTTTGTGGGATTTTTTCCTTTTTGCAGCTTTTGTATTTACCCACACTGACTTCTCTGGTATCCTAGGAGAAGTGTAAGAAATGTTTTTGAAGACATAGGCAGTTGGTGCTACATGCACAGTGTCATACAAACTTTTTGTTTCTTCACCTTGCATCTCTTCTTGAGAACTTTGGGATACTTCCATTCTTTGCAAGTTTCTCCTCAGAAAGCACACTAGTACGGTATGAATGGAACCTAAAACACAATGCAAGGTTTTAAATGCAAACCCAGATGAATTCCTAGCTTCGTCTTGGGTTGAATTCATACCAGAGCAGTGAATCCCCTATTGCAATCTCTTAGCACTTAGTTGTTTTGCTACTATTTTGTACCACACTTGGGTTTCTTAGCGATTCTACACTCGAAAAAAATTTTGCATTCTTAGGAAGCTTTCTACACCGTTTAACCTTTGTTATGCAATACTTAGCTTTTTCTCTGATTTTTTCCTTTAAGCGGTAGACAACGGTTTCCTTTCTGTATTAAATTTGGAATGTACCACTAGCATTTTTTCCCATGCAAAGCAAATTACTTTCCCTTTTTAAAATACAAGAATTCATAATGACATTAGTGATCATGTCCTTCGACGCAATTTTCCTTGGAAATTGAGCTGAAGATTGCAAGCATATGAACCCTTTACATGCTTTGGCAATTAATATCCAAAAATGAATAATTAAGCCAAAGATGTAATGAGTACTTAAAAAAGATTTGCATCTTGCCTTGGAGCTTGAAATTTCTTGCAGTGTGACACCTCAACACCTATCTATATGAGCGATCACTTGGGATTGCCAGTAACTTGTGCTAATTAATTATCGCTCCTTAATCCTACACATAGTAATTCATACCTGCAGACACAATTGGGTGGGAATTTTGTGCTTGCCCTTGGTGGTGTTTTTGAGTTAACACTCAATTAACATCATACTTATGGCATGTAGCTACCTCAGATATTTCTATAAATAGTCCATAACACAATAGCAAATCACAATTAGTGATTAGCAAAAACTAGTATTAGGTGTTTGGCTAGGATTAGCGTTAGGTATTTTAAGTAGGATTTGTGTTTGCTTAGAGCTAGACTTAGTCAAAGAAGCAGAGTTTGGTACCATGAATACTCCTATTAGGCTAGTTTGTAAAAAGTCCCAGACCGTGTTCTTAGGTGAGATCTCCAATAGACGATTGAAAAGGATGACTAAGAACAAACATTCTCTAGCTATCATAGCCATGAAATGGGTTCTGGGGAGGGACTGTATTGAATATGAAGACAAGTACAGAGTGAACATGGACATCAAATTTCACTTTTTTGTGTCTCTTCTTGAAAGTCATGTCCCCAAGGGTATGATTTTGTGTCTGACACTTCAAGTTTTCCCAAAGAAGTACCTCGATGTCCTTGGAGAGGTGGTGTCAAATGTTGTCTATGGCTTGGGCCTTCTTGTTGCAAGTAACCTTCAAAAGCACATTAAAGAGGATATCATGGTACCATGGGTGCCATTTCTAAGTGGGTTCTAACTTCTTTCACAAGTTGAGCACTATGAGAGGCCCACCTGTGCATGTCACTTCCTGTTGTGCTGCTACAATGTGGTACTATTTTATGATGTGGATTGGTACAAGGATTTCAAGAACCTTGTGTTCCCTCCACTGCTTGTTCTTCATATTGATGATGTTGCTCCTAGCCTCATTGCTACTAATGACAACCTTCCTGATGCTAATGATAATGCTCCTTCTCCTCCAGCCAATTAAAGTTTCAAACGCTTTTTTTCCCTTTTTTGTATATGTATATGCCTGGAAAAGGCTTTCTTGTACATATATATAAAGAAGTAACATAATATATACACATACTTTTGAACGTATGGCCTTAGAGCCATTTTGAAAATGTATTTATAAAAGAATATATAATGAATATACCACTTATATTAAACCTCTTGTCTATTTTTCATGTGTTTCTACAATGTGGGTTCATTTTAATTCTCTGCTCATGAGTTCTTTTTTTTGCATCATGGGTAGCAATTACTTTTCTCTTCTTTTTACAATGATGGGTTCATTTTATTTTCGTTTCCTACACTATTGAATTTATTGAAAGACCAGCCAACAAAAAGATGAAGGAAAATAATTACAATATTCACATATTTACATTGGCAGAATAACCAAAACTTAATTAAATAATTTTAGGTGAATTTCGTTAACCAAAATACCCAATGCTTCTTGTTCCATGTTTTATAATTCAAATGCATTGTGGTTTTTGCACTGAATTATTTTGAAAGGGCCCTCCCATAGACTATCAAATTTTTCATGTTCGTCGGGCTTCGCGGCACTTTCATTGAACTCTAATACTAGATCCCCGCACTTTAGACCTTGGTCTAAGGCTTTCTTGTCGAACCATCTCTTAACCACCTACTCGTAGTTGGACATGGCTATCAAGGCCTTTTCCCTTTTCTATTGCACTTGCAGCAACTCGACCAGTCGAACCTCCATTGCTCCATTTTCTTCAATTTATAGGGACTTGAGCAGCTATAACCTAGGAATCTCAAATGAGATAGGCAATAGCACTTCCTTTCCATACACTAGCTCATACAGCAAAGTTTTGAGGGCTTGCTTGGGAGTTATGCGATTTTCCCAGAGTGTTTCCCAAAGGTTCTTGTTCCACTCCTTCTCATGATATAACCTGATTCTTTTAATGAGTCGGACTAAATTTTTTTTAGTCGACTCAGCCAGGCCATTCCCCTATGAGTAGTAATTCAATGATGTTTTCAAGAATATTCCATGCACAGGTGCAAACTAACATACCTTAAAACCTAGGAAATCCTTGGCATTGTCTGAAATGATGGTCTTTGGTGGGCCAAATCTTGTTACTAGCCCCTCAAGAAATTCCACAATCTCCACCTCTTTTGCATTCTTTAGGGGCATGGATTAATACCATCTGGTGAAGTAATCCATGGCGGTGAGAATCCGCTTGTAGTCGGCATTGGACGTAGGATTGATCATTCCGATTAAATCTAGCCCACATTGTGTGAATGGCTCATCTGCTATTATTGGATTTAGGGGCATTGTAGATTTTTTCCTTCTTCTTGCAAAGAATTGGCATTCTTTGCAGGATTTTATCATGTTGTATGAGTCATTGAATAACGTAGGCTAGAAGTACCCAACACATAGGATTTTGATGGCGATGGTCCTCACAAAGAAGTGTTTGCCTATAGGACTATTGTGGAAGGTGTCGAGAATTATCTTCGCTTGCTCTGTGGTGACACACCACAGTAAAACACCATTGAAATTCCTCTTGAAGAGGACCCCTTCAATAAGTGATTATCCAATGTTTTGTAGCTGTTAGAATCTTCTCTTTTGAGAAGGAAGTCCCAATGGATATTTTCCAATGTGCATGAATCTCACTATATCTACCAGCTAGCAGCCTTCAAGTTCGGACTCATTTGTTAGAACTAGCTCTAATTTCTCTTCTTCATTCGCCATTTCCTCATCATGCGCCAAATATTCTCATAGCCCTCTTCCTCAGATGGTCTTTGTAGGATTGACCTCAATGTCATATTCAGGGATCTTAGTGATCCAATTGACCCTTTTCTTGGTGATTTATCCTTCCATGATTTATTCACGCACATTGGAATGTGCAACATAAACAATCACCTTATTACAAGATATAAGATGTTAGAACTCATGATTCCCTTTACAATTGTGAACGCTTGCCTCTCGATGAAGTTGTAGTTCATCTCATATTCCTTTAAGGTTTGGGAGTGAAATGCTATCAGATTTTCTCCCTTTCCTTCATTATCTTTTTGAGTCAAAACAATAGTGATGCTTGTCCTACTACTGAATACATACATAATGAATTCTTTCGATAGGTCTAGATTTACCAATATAGGATTTGAGGAAATAGCATCCTTAAGCTTCTCAAAGGATTCTCTAGCTTCTTTTGTTCATTTGAATAATTGATCCTTTTTTAGCATCAAGGTGATTGGTTTAATTATTCCTACAAAATCAGAAATAAATTTTCTTACAAAGTTAACCTTCCCCAGAAAATATTAGACTCCCTTTTTGCTAACAGGTAGGGGAGGTTCCCTTATTTCTTTTACCCTCTCAGGATCAATTGTGATTCCTTCTTTGGACACTCCATGTCCCAATAATTTTCCTTGTCGTACTTCGAAGACACATTTTTTTGGGTTCACGAATACCCCAAATTCCTGAAATTTTTGAAAACCACCTCTACATTATCAAAATGATCATCTTTAGACTTGGAGAATACAGTCAGATCGTCTAAATAGATTAGGATAGTTTTGTTGATCAATTTGCTGAAAGCAATATCCATTGCCCACTAGAAAGTGGCCCCCACATTTGAGAGGCCGAAAGGAATTTTAGCATATGCGAAAATTCCCCACTTGGTAGTGAACATTGTCATGTGTTGGTCCTCTTCTTTGACTCGGATCTAATTGTAACCCAAAAATTGATCTAACAGAGAAAACACCTCTGAATTAGCCACAGTCTGCAGATTGATTCCATGGAAGGAAGTGGGTAATGATATTTTAGTGATGCCCTATTTAGGTCACAAAAATTGACATAGAGATGAATGTATCCATTATTCTTTTGAACCAAAACAAGGTTAGACACCCATGTACTCTACTTGATTGGAAACACAATCTTAGACTAGATCATCTTGTTTAACTCGTGTACCATCAAGGCTTCAATCTTCAGATTTATGGGCCTCTACTTTTGGCAGATGGGTTTAGCACCTTTTATTAGTTCAATAGTGTGTTGGATGATGTCAAGATCATATCCCCTAAGGTTGTCATAAGACCAGGCCACTACTCCTTCATATTTTTTAGAAAAGTGCATGAGTCTATCCTTGTCATGCTGCAGAACTTATTTTCTAACTTTCAGTTTTCTTCCATCTCCGACCTTGAGACCAGTGTAGTCTGCTTGGTCTACCAAAAAATTTCTCCTATCATTCCTTGCATCGTCATAGTCTAAAAAATTCTCCAGAGTGACCAGCCCCTTTGGAAGCTTGTTGGACCTCAGTTGAATGAACTACCCTTCATATGCTTCATTAATCTTTGGTTGAAGTTGATCAAAGAATTCTCCTGATTGTTGGATGAATGAGGCAATGTGCTCATCATTTTCAAACACTTTCCAGCTCTAATTGTTATCCGAAATGGAGGGTCAAATAATCACTCAAATAGAGTGTATATTTTTAATCAAGTCAGAGGTAGGATCAAATTGATATCCTATCATCGTCATGCAATTCGCAGTTGAATTCTTCTCCCTAGGCACCGTCTGAATGTTAAAAGCTTTGAAATGTTCAATAAGGTCCCAAACCCTATGTCTATAAGATTGCATGCAGATATTCTTTTCAGCAAATATGTTTTGAACTTGATTAATTATTAGTTCAGAGTCTCTCAACATCATTATTTTCTTGACACCCATCTACTGAGTGAGGCTTAGACCTTGCAAAAGGCCTTCATATTCAACTTCATTGTTCGAGCAAGAAAACTAGAAGCAGAAAGACCTAGGAATATCTTCATTGGTTGGAGATGTCAAACATATCTCGACACTAGCACCAACCTTGCACCTTGTACCATCAAAGTGCAATGTCCATAGCACTGAGGCTCGATTGAGTGTGGAGTCCTTTACCACCTTTGGGATCTCCTTATCCTCATCATAGATGACTTAGGTGCCTAACCTGGTAGAATGATAGTTGTCAAAAGGATCAACATCTATGTGTTTACTCAATAGGACCTCTTCTTGATCGGTCTGGTCTCCAGTTACCATCTCATCCTCAAGTATCTTGATACCATAAGTTTCTTCTTTGGTGAAAGAGGTATGAGCAGCTTCAAAGTTGACCATGGCTTTAGTGGCCACATGTTTCGAATTCAGAAGTTCAGATATTATCTTTATTTTAGCTCCATGCTTGGTCCTAAGGATTAGGTATGACCAATCCAAAGAAAGGTACCCATCTATCTTTCAAGTGAATTCCAGGGATAGGCAGAGGCCGAACATGGGAGGAACATCTATGATCATCGTATCTTGCAAAACTATGATGCTAGAGAAGGAGAATCAAGTCAAGGGGAGGTCTTTGATGACACCTATGGTTTCGAATTTGTTCCCATAAAGCTGCATAACCCCCATTTTTAATGGTTTATAGCTAATTCATAAGGCTTTAGCTATCTGCTTGGGCATGACTATGGTGCTAGCTAGCACCAAAGTCAATCATGGAATTATGCAGCAATTTCTTCCCCACAATGAGAGTTAAGAAAAAAGGCTTGGGTTTCAGCTTCTCTTTAACTTTAGTAAAGGTCTCATCTACAGTATTTGTGAGAACTTTGGCTGGGGGTGATGGTTCAATAGCCTTTTCTTTGAGCGATTTCTGTGTCGGTTCAAAAACTACATCTTCCCTGAGGGCCTTCTATAGCAATGAATTTTTCCCTAGATTAGCTAAGATATCCCTAAGGGATACATTAGCAGAATATTTTTTCAATTGTTCCACCACATTGAATGGTGGTGGATTCAAAGGCTTTTATTCTTTTTCCCTGGTTATAACAATCTCCTTGTGCAATTGTGGTTGCAGAGAAATTGTGGAAGGACTAGGGGATTGGTCAAGGATGATTCTAGGTTGTGGAGTGACCAATTTTTGTATGAATCTCCTCATTGATCGAGTGTTGTAGTCAGACTGCACTTGTGGGGTATCCAGTGTGGATTCCTTATATGTGAACACCGCCTATGTCATTTTATTGTTCCAAGGACATTCCTCGCATTTGAGCAGTAAGCACCACATTTTCCATTTAGGGAGAGGCATATGCATAACCTCCTGAACTTGATGCCACACCTTGGCTGTGTTGTTCTACAACCTTCTATTGTAAATTTCCACTTGAATAATTTCAAGGCATATGCACATTGTCATAGGGGAAGCACTAGGGATTTATATCTTTGGTGAGGTTGTTCTACCTTGCGGTTAGCTCTTTTCTTGTACTTGGTTGAGCAACTCCCAACGGGCTAGGCACTAGCACTATTTGGTTAGTCTTCTGAGCCTATAGATTTATGCATGTGCCTCCTTGATATTGGTTTTTTTGGTAGGAGGGTCTTCTACCTTGATAATTTTTGTAGGTTGGTCTTGGAGGAGCGGCCTGGTTTTGCTTGATAGTAGTTACCTCATTTGCTAGCTTCTACAATAATTCTCTTATGTTTCTCATCTCATCCTTTGAAGAGCTGGATATAGAAGCAACATTCTGTGGAACACTCAAATATGTGTACATAGACTCAGGAGTTGTGGGCGCATTGGTAGATGGCATCTCCTAGGTGGGAGATGATATCTCGAGAAATATAGGCATGATGGGCCAAGGTGGCAACTTCCTGGCATTGATCAAATTGTTCTCTACCTTGACTGCTATGTTGTATGCATCTAGTAGAGTGGCTTTGTTGAGAGACTGAATCATCATCAAGATATCAGGGTTGATGGATTTCAAGTAGAACATGAACACCAACTTGGCTAATGGGCGAATAGGAGTTTGGATTCTCTGCAAAGTTGTATGGAACTGGGCATTGAATTTAGCCATGGATTCATATGGGGCCCGCTTTATGGTTGCTATTTGATGGTATAGCAAAGACCCATCTCCACCATTCAAGAATCTTTCATAGAAAGGATCTTTGAGATGATCCCAAGTATTGATGGTGTTAGCCAACAGAGTGTGGTACCAGTGTAACGCTTTACCCCTAAAAGATGTGGTGAGCAACCTTAGCACTATATTTTGATTTGTCACTTTGTGCACCAAACACACATCCACCACATCTTGCAGATGTTTGGATGGTGTTCTTGAGCCATCTCTGGTACATTTAGGTATAGCTTTTAAAGTAGATACTAGGATAGGGGCCCAAACAACAGGCACAATTGGTGCTACAAGGGGACTTCTAGCATCCCAAGCCACATAATTTATGTTTACAACTTGTAACATGGCTAGTGGAGGGATTAGAACATTCACTAGATGAGTTCAAGTCCGTACTATTACTAGTGGAGGCACTAACAAGCTAGGGTTATTCGTTGTTTGAGACCTAGTAACAGGTTGATGGCTCATACACCCTCTTTAGATTTAGGTACATTTAAGCTATCCCACTACATGAGCCAAAAAAAAAGAAATTGTTGATGCCAAAAATTGGAAAGGTAAAAGCCTTTATGGGAAACTCAATTGAAGGGGATACCTATTGCGCTAAATTAAGTGACCTCTAGGTTTTTAAAGAAGTCAGCTTCTTCTATAATTTGGGGGGTTGAAAAGGGTAGAAGGAAATGAATGTAAAACATGAAGTATAATTCAAGGAAATGCACCAAGAAGTAGATATGGGCATGATAAACCTATCTATGAGATGTGATTTAAGGGTCATTCAACAATATGCTATGTCCCATAATAACAAGAATCAAAAAATGGAAATTTGAATAACTTACTCAATGACATAAAATAACTTTCATACATTTACTGAAAAGAAGATTCGAAGACATGGTCTTAATCAACAAGCTTATATTGAAATTATAGAATTCTGCAAACAAATTACTCAATACAATAATGGCACAATATAAATTGCTTTATCAAATAGTCAAGAAATGGAAAGGCCGAACAATGGCGCATTCTGTGAATCTTATACAATAATCTAAAACAATACAAGAGGCCTGGTGTTTTTCCACAAATTTTCTTGTAGGTTCTGAACCATTTCTTCAAAAGAAGAAGCAGTATTTATAAGTAAAAACCCATCGCCTGGCGGGCTAGTAATAGAAAATATTCCCTCATCATGCACAATGATTCCCAGAGCAATGATTTCATTTGGCCATTGCAGCAAAAAAATATTTGAACATGGACTGTGATTGCCTTTGAACCAAATGCATCCCCTGCAAATGATAGCAATGGTCCCAGCATAGAAGCAATAACTCTCCAGCCGACATGTGTCACTCATCTCATGAAGGTTGTTAGAACACATGGCAACCTTTGTGAGGAATGTTACTTCCTCCTTAATCCTTCTCGATGAATTCCAAAGAAGACACATGGTGATAGGTCTAAGCATGTGGTTCATTTGTCCCTCCTTGCAATGAAAACCTGCACGGTGAAGACACATGGAGGTATCCCTCACAAATGGTGTTTTCACTGGGTTTCACCAAAATTATATGTAGATCGATGCTATGTGGTACACAGATGAGGCCCAATAGGGAAGTGAAGGGAATTAGCCTTGAAGTATGCACGGTGGACACACGTGGAAGCATCACGAGAGCCATTAGAAAAGCAAAGGAATAAATCCTTATGAAGAGCGCCTAGCAAACGCATGGCAGTGGTTAGACAAAGCTTTTGAAAAAATGATCTTGATGATGTTCAACAAATGGGGTGTGGGCTGGTACTTAGCAAAAATAAAAATCATCCGAAGGGAGCTTGGGGAAATTTATGTTCACAAGTCCCACTTGGGGTCTTTTCCAATTTTGAGTGGGAAATTTGCCATTTTAATTCAAATAAATGGTCAATGTTGGCCTTTCATATCTAAATAATGGTCAATTAGGTGTTCATGCCAATAAAAACAAGTTTCTAATCCATTTTTATCATATTCTAAGCACTTTTAGCAAGCATCAAGAATTTTTAAGCAATATTTCTCAAGAGCATTCAAGTTTCAAAAGCAAGCAAAGTTGAAGTCTTGGAGCAGCATTAAAGTATTTTTGCAGGTCTTCAAGCTCACTTTCCATCAAGATCAATCATTTTCAATGGTTGATCATGGTTGTCTATGGTGAATCATGATGGATTCTAGGTTGGGGAGATGTAACTAGCCATCAAGCCAAGCCTAAAGACTTGTTTCCTAAGTGATTCAATCTTCCATTATCTCTCGACATTCAGCCTAAGGAAGGAACAAGCACCATTATGGCTCATTTAGGGAAATTAGGGATCTCCCCAAGTGAGTCTTTCATCTCCATATTTCCATTCATGCATTATATTCTTGCACATTAGGATAGGATTACATCATGTTTCAGATTTCTTAATCTTAGACACATTTAAGACTAGGGTTTTCATGCACATTTCATTATTTCTATCAAGGTTTAATTACCAAACTAGGGGTTTGACCAAGGAAAACCACCCATTATCAAAACAAGTTATATTCTCTTTTGTAGGTGTTTTGTAGGGGTTGAAAAATGGGACTGATTCACCAAGATTTTGTTGAAGTTGTTTGCATATTTTGATACCTTTATTCCTAAAATAGACTTCTAGACAAAAACCCAGATCTAGGACTAATTCGCCCAGGTTGGCAAATGAGTCGGACAGTTCACCAAAAATTCAAAAATTCTAGTGTTTCAAAGCTTCAATCAAGCACTTCCCAATTCCCAAGTTCACATTATTCGTCTTTCTACTTTTATGTTTTATTTATTTGCATTTCTAAGTCATTGCATTGAATTAGGGTTTTATCTTACATTTTGCAATCTTAGATCTAGGTCATACAGGATAGAAAACATAAAAATCAGCTAAATTTTTCTGATTTAAAAAAAAAAAAACCCTACTAGGACTCATTCAACACCTTGGGTGAATTAGTCCCAATGAAAATTCTGAACTATTGTTTACAGAGTTAAATTTCCAACTTTCAAGCTTTTGTTTGTTGTTATTACTTTTCTATTTCAGTTTGATTACTTTCTGTTACATTGAAATCATTATAAATAGCATCATTTACATTCATTGCAATTGTGGATAGAATTAGATTATCACACTTTTCATTTTTAGCATCTAGATTAGATTACATTAGACATAGATTAGAAATTAAAATAAAAAACAAGACCAGAACACCTAAGCCACTTGGAGAAAGTATAGTTATTTGACTATTTCAAATCTCTCTTTCCAGGTTAACCTAACCCTCAAGCCTTTTAGTAGTGATGAAAATGACATGTTAGATGAAGCCCTTGAGGTCTTCATCTCACAAATTCCATCCACTAAGGCTTGTTATGAGAAACCAAAACCAAGAGAAGTTAACGTGATTCAACCTCAACTCATCCTTTACCCACCTTCGCACAAACCACAACCTAAAAAAAAGTTTGAATTTATTATTTACCCACCTAAGAATAATTTTTTGTAGCAACTGAGTCATAATACCATTTCTCATACATATAACACTATAAATAATCCACAATCATAACAACCAACCCTAACACCCTTACCTTTTCCTAATCCCATTTTTCCTAGTGCTCCTCATTTAACTTCACATAGTGGGAAGGAGTATAATCTTGTTGAAAAAATCAAGAATACTCTTGCAAATATATCCCTATTGGACTTAATTCAAAATTCACCTATCACACTATGTTGCAAACATCCTTACAACAAGTAGTGGTTCCTCTTGATACAAATGCAAATGATGTAGTGTCTCTCATACAAGGAATGAATACAATTAATGTAGACATAACCTTTCATCAACATGAGTTGTCTCCTTTGGAATTGAGAAAGAAAAATTATGACTTCATGATAATAGCCCAATTCAATAGAATAGGCATAAAAATGACCCTTGTTGATAATGGCTCAGCCCTTAATGTGTGTAGTGTGAAACTCTTAGATAGATTGTGTGTACAAAAATAAAAAAATGGAATCTGACTCCTTATCGATTCAAGGATTTGACAATATAGGAAAGCAACCACTCGGTGTGATTACTTTACCTATTACAATTAGAAAGGCTACCTTACAAACTCCTATTCATGTTATTCCTCATGAAATTTCATACAATCTTCTTTTGGGAAGACCATGGATTCATGAGATGCATGTGGTTCCTTCGACCCTTCATCGCATCATGAAATATGTCTATAACAATAAGGTATACCAAGATGAAATAGACCCCAAGCTTGAAATTTTCTTACAAGTTGAAAAAGGAATGACAAGTCCTCTGAGCACATTGATTCTAACATCCAACATAGAGCCTATAGAAAAAGACAAGCAAGAAATGGAAACAGTGTCAAAATTGTTAGATGATGATTGGGGTTCCTTGGATTTCACACCCTTGTTTATGGCAGAATACATAATCACAAGAAAAGAAGATGAGAAAAAAAGAAACCAATGTTCATGTCAACTCAAAACTTGGAAGAAAATTCATAAGCATCCAGCTCATCCACTCTTGAAGAAGATACAAGTTATAAAAACTACTTTGATGAGATAGATTATCAACAGCCACCAAACCCAAAAGAAATGGAAAAACTTTATGGGAGAGGTTATGAACTTGTGAAACAATTGAGCTATAATGGTAAAGGATGTGGAAAGAAAGAACAATGCATTCGAGTTCCTATATAACCTAACATGCAAGAGACAAAAACTGGTTTGGGGTATTGTCCTTCTAAGATTACACAAGAAACAAAGAGACCATCATTAAACATCAACACTATCATGTGCAAGCAAAAATCAACCTCACTTTGAAACATCCTAAACTACTTGATATAGATTCTAAACCATCATGGGAATAATTTGAAGATGATGATGCATTGAAGAAAAATTTAGGAGTTTATGACAAGTCACCTACTACCCCTCAAAAGAAAAAGGTCACATATGGTATTATTAGCACCAAGAAAAAAGATGGAGAAGATGAAAGTAATAAGATAGACATAAGTACAGAAGAATACAACCTTGAATTTCAAAAGACAAGCACACTTCCTCTCAAAGGTACAATTGACATACCAATGGACATCAATGATAAGGAGAAATTCATTAAGATAGGTAAGTGCCTTGATGATGAAGAACAAGAGGATCACACAATGTTACTCCATGACTTTCCCAAACCTTTTTCTTGGAAATATTCGGACATGCTAGGAATCAATGCCAAAATAGTGACACACAACATCATCCTTGCTGAAAATGCTAAGACCATTCGACAAAAGATACAAAAAATGAATCCTAAGATAGCCTTGCTTGTTAAAGGAGAACTCGAGAAACTCCTTGAAGCCGGTTTCATAAGACCTATAGATTATTCTCCTTGGATCTCAAATATTGCTGCAGTCGCAAAACTTGATAATTGTATTAGGATGTGTATAGATATTTGTGACCTAAATAAAGCATCTTTAAAAGATTATTTTCCCTTCCTAATATCAATATGATAGTAGATTCGACTGTAGGACATGCTTTTTTGTCATTCATGGATGGATTTTTTGGATACAATAAAATCTTTATTAACCCTCAAGATCAATATAAAACAGCATTCACAATAGTTTGGGGAACATTTTTCTGGGTCATGATGCCTTTTGGATTGAAGAATGTAGGCACGACATATCAACAAGAAATGAAATTAATATTTCATGATTACATACATAATATTTTGGAAGACTATGTTGATGACATTCTAGCCAAATCTTTAACAAGACAAGACAACATCAATGTCCTTTGGAAAATATTTGAGAGGATGCGAAGATACAACATGAGATTAAATCCAAAAAAATGTGTCTTTGGTGTAGATATTAGGAATCTTCTAGGTTTTATCATATCTCACAGAGGCATCGAGCTGGACACGAAGAAAATTAATGTTATAGTTAGCATGCCACCTCCTAAAAACATTTCGCAATTATAAACGTTATACAAGGAAGAATTCAAGTCAACTGTCATTTTGTTGTATCTTTAGCTGATCGAACGTTACCATTTACACATCTCCTCAAAAAGGATGTGCACTTTCATTGGAATGAGAATTGTAAATAGGCTTTTGAGAGTTTGAAGGAGTACCTTGCAGCTCCACTTGTTTTACAACCCACTATGCAAAACAAACCGTTCATACTTTATATGGCCATATTAGCCCATGCTCTCATAGCATTGTTGGCCCAACAAGATGAAAACAGTAAAGAGCATCTTGTTTATTACATTAGCCAAACTTTGATTAATTATGAGAAAAGATACACAACAATAGAAAAACAATGTTTGGCTCTTGTATTCACTACCAATAAACTAAGACATTACTTACTAAATGTGAAAATATGTGTGATGATGAAATTTGATCCTCTCAAATATATTTTCAATAAAACAGATTTATCAAGACATCTAGCTAAATGGGTTATGTGGTTGAAAAGAGTTTGACCTTAAGTTTGTTTCACAAAAATAAATTAAAGGACGAGCCTTAACCGACCACTTAGTCAATGCTCTCTCACCCCTAGCATTACCTATTGTTGAAACATCCCTGATGAGAAGGTGTGGACTATTCAAAAACATGACGAACCATGGGAATTATACTTTGATGGATCTAAGTATATAACAGGCTCCAGTGTTGGGGTTATAATAATTCTACCAGTAGAAAATCCTATTTGGTTATCATACCACTTAAACTTCTTTTGCACCAACAACACGATAGAATATGAAGCCTTAATTATTGGACTGCCTGCTATTTTAGCTTTGAGAGTTTGAAATGTCAAGATATTTGGTGACTCACAGTTATTCAATAAGCAAATAAATGGGACATATCAAGCGAAGCATGACAAATTATCAAAATACAAGGATCTCGTAATGAATTTATTAGAGAAGTTTGAATCATTTACCATTGACAACATCCCATGAAAGGATAATCAGTATGCAAATGCAATGGTGAGTGTAGCTTCTCATATATCACATCAAGATCCTTCAAAGGATTTCACATTTAATGTTTACCCAATCATGAAACTGTCCATTGACGATAAATCAAAAAAAGTATTAGCAACAACCAAGGAAGACTCGAGTGAATGGTATGATATAATATTTAAGAATTTGAAAGACAGTACCTTGCCCAAGCCAACAAAAAAGAACATTTGAACACACTTGTGAAAACTTGCAACCAAGTATATCATCCTCACTGACGTATTATATAGAAGATCCTTTAACAAAATTCTACTTCGATGTCTTAAAGAATCTAAAATCCCCATAACACTCAAAGAGGCTCATGTGGGAGCCTGTGGAGGTTATTTTGGAGGGAGATCCTTAGTGCAAAAACTCATTCACATGGGAGATTACTGGAGACATATGGAAAAATATTTATTTGAGTATGTTAAGAAATGTCACAAATGTCAGGAACATAGCAATTTGATTCATTCTCCTACTTTTGAGCTTTGGGACCAAATCCCTATTTGGCCATTCTTAATATGGGGACTGGATCTAATTGGAAAAATCTCACCACCTTCATCTATTGGACATACGTTTATAATCACTGTGATGGATTATTTTACAAAATGGGTAGAATCTATTCCTCTTCGATCCGCAACTTTTGATGTAATATGTCGTTTCATATTGGAACACATTATTGGTCAATTTGGACTTCCTTCCACATTAGTTTCACACAATGGGACACCATTTAAGAACAATGATGTGAATAAATTCCTCAACACATTTAATAGCCAAAATCACTTTTCAACACCTTACTATCCACAATCTAATATTCAACTTGAATCAACCAATAAAACTCTTGAACAAATCCTAAGGAAGATGGTAAACAAACATAACAAGGATTGGCACACGCAACTGACATATGTGTTATAGTATTATTGTACTATAATTAGAATATCCATTGGAACAACACCCTATAACCTTGTCTACGGTACCAAGGTGATTATTCCCTTGGAGTTAGAAATCCCCACATTAAGGATTCCTCTTCAAGGACTTGTTGATGACAACACTTATAAAGAACAACGATTAAACCAGCTTGATATGCTTGATGAACAGTGTATTAACACTCTTGAGCATCTCCAAGATAATTCTAGACAATTATAATGTAGTCATAGTGATCATGTCATCCCTTGTGTATTTAGTAAAGGTGACTTAGTCTTATATGAAAATAAATGTAACGTTAATGTCGACCTGATTGAAAAATGAAAATTCACTCCCAATTGGTTAGGGCCCTACATAATTAACAAAAGCTATGGGTTTGGTGCATACACGTTGACAAAAATGGATGGTACACCTCTCAAAGACCGTATCAATGTCGCCCATCTACATCAGTTTTATATCTAATCTTTTGAATAGTATGAATGGTAAAGAAGTGGTGTTAGAGTTAGTGGATAATACTTCATGTGCTCTCGCATTTCTTCATTCTTGAAAAACAATTATTTGTGTGTCTTGAACACTAAAGTGATTATTTAATGCATTTTTGTAATTACTTTAGGTTTCATGCTATTCAATTTCATCTTGTATGTTGTGTTAGATTAGATCCTTATATGCATTTAATGTTCTTTAATTAGATCATAGGTGCATTTAATTTAGCATAACATAATCAATGTTGCATCTAAGAGAAAATAGAGTAAGTTTTAATTAGATCACATAAAGGCATGTTAAATCATGGAGACATTCATTAAATAATCTTACAAAGGTTATTTAATTAATCACATTTCCATTTAACATTTAACACATAAACACAAATGATAAAACATCAAATGCTTATATATATATATATATATATATCAAAGTTTTGTGTACATCTTGTCAATATATACAATGCCACTAAGGTCTGTGATTGCCAAATCCCTCAGGACTTGGTGCTCACGTCTATCTAGTAGTAGTATGTTAGGAGATGGTGGTGTACGATTGTCATCGTGATCCACATAATGTACTAAGAGAAAATTGTAAGCCCTGTATCTATCAAAGGGCCTCTCGATGCTCCCCTGCTGTCTAATCTCTCACCGTCTGTAGCCTAGCTACCTCGAATTCTAGTCTCTCAAACTTTGTAAGGGTCCGAGATGACTATGCATCCTCGAAAGCATCACCTCAGTGGATATACCTCCTGAGACTCTCATATAATGCCCATAGTTTGACATATGGCTTGAATGACTCTGGGTCCTAATCCATGATGGGTGGGGAGACATAATCTGAGTCTTTGGCCTCCTCATCAACTAATATGGGAACTATCTCTACAACCACCTAACGATAGAGATCCTGAAGATCTCTCACAAATCCTACAAGATAGAAAACATAAAAATAACCAATACACATCATGATATATATATATATATATATATATATTAAAGAATAAAACATAAGCATAAGCACAAAGAATAACAGTAGATAAAATATCATCACCTATCTCTTTGGTAGGCTATGTGAAATCAACCTCGTCATGTGTAGGGAGCATGGAAGATGTGCTAGTCTCTCCATGACTGTGAGTACTAGTGTTTGTTGTAGCTTCTACTTGTGATCTAGTCATACAAATGGGAGAGAGCTCTCCCCACTCATGGCCCACTGGATCCTCATCTACTACCTCACCACTCTCACTCATGGGATGCTCCTCCTCCTCGTCTCTGCCCTCCTAGCCATCATAGTCAGGATCAATGGTTTCATCGTACTCCTCATCTATGGCATCTTTAAATATGTATGTATCCCTGTAGCAAGTCTCTGCAGCCCTATCCTCCACCTCATCCCCCTCATCTAGCATTGGTCTTGCATCACCTATCGGCTCATCCATGGGAAAGATGGGGGTTGGTCGTGATAGTTTCCACAACTCCTCATAGTCATCTGTGGCACTCACATCATGTGTTGAAGACCAAAGGCACATCATGATTTTAATGCTCAAAGTCACTATAGATAAAATCCTTTGTAGTGAACTTTCTCAAATCATTGGGTCTTTGGGCACTCCACACCAACCTCCTGAAGAAGGTTCATGCCCTGGGTGCTATTTGGAACTTCCCAAACTACTACATAACATGATCATAGTACAAAGGATGTACTATGTAATTGTGTTTGCCAATCAAAAACCTATCCAACTACAATCTCCTCATCTACCAAGTGTGATCTAGCCACTAAAGCACAAGCTGATAAAGTCTCCAAAGGATCTCATCCTCCTCTAGTCAGTCAAATTAGACTCTCTAAAAGTGTAAATCACCATACTACCAAAACCGTCGCAGAGGATAGTTGAAGGCCCGAGGATA
The DNA here is from genome assembly GCA_007115665.2 of Sequoiadendron giganteum. Lineage (NCBI taxonomy): Eukaryota > Viridiplantae > Streptophyta > Pinopsida > Cupressales > Cupressaceae > Sequoiadendron > Sequoiadendron giganteum. The sequence continues at coordinate 13,120,937 of CM021101.1, read as the reverse complement.
CCCTAAGGTTGTCAAACACAAGAATCCAATAGATCTGGTACAAGTAATATGCTCAAGGCACCAAACCTGAAAAAGCATATAGTGTACCATATTGTCCACCCCCCAAAAGTTAAATCATCCAAGATCATAATATAGGTGTGATAGGATATTGTGCCCCCAAGCGTATACTATCCTATGCTCTGCCATACCTCATATCAAGTGTACTATTTCTCCCTCCAGGTGTGCTCCCTAGCTGTTAGGGATGAGTATTAGTGCCACTGTTAGCATCATAATCCATCTAACCAATGGGGCCTATGAATACAGTAGCATCACAAGATCTATCTGTGGCCTCACTCTCTCATCATGCACTAATCCACAAAGGTAGAACTGCATGTCGCATTTCATCTTGTGAAATGATCGCTTCGCTCAAAATTATATTCGCTCACCTCGAATCAAAACTTGGATTATGTGGTGCACGTCCTCCAACATAATCATCATCATGTCAATAGGTAGATGAAATTTACATGTATCAGCATCCCAATGCTCTACTAGTGCCATTAGCATCGGATCATGGTACCTCATGGGGGGCATGAGGTACACCCAGTATAGTCCTATAGTTTGCAACAAATTTGTATCCGCACTGAAATAGTGGGGACTATATCTTGAAGAAGACTAATCTGCCTACCACCCAGACACTGATGCGAATGAATGGGAACCTAACAAAAAAGAAAAAATATGTCCTATAAGAAGTCTCATCTCTTAAATTTTTACATCAACAATCATAAAATTGTATTAAAGTTGTTCTAGTGTACTTTCCTAGAGGTCCTAGACACATTAGAACCCTTTTGGGACACTTTGTGAAGAAACGGGACACTTCGCAAAAAAGTGGGATACTTCTCAAACAAAAGGAACACTTTGTGAAAAAAGGGTACATTTTGCAAAAAAGGGGACACTTTGTGAAAAAAAATTCCAAGGCCCTAAATTAACCTAGAAATGCATAAAAATCATAAAATAAATGCATAAGGACAAACCTAAGGTAGAAAAATCAACTCACCTAATGCTGGCACTCATCGCGTGCCACCTAGCTCGTAGGACGTCTAGTCTCGTAGGCATATTTCACTACTCTTCGATCACTTTCAAGCTACAAAAAGGTAAACAACAAAATAGATAGAATTTACTTCACTTATTTCTCTTATATAAGTTAAAATTAGGGTTTTTACTATATTAGGGTTAAAAAGTGCACTTCATTCAAATCAACATAACAGGTGCTAGAGAACTCTATTTTTGATGTAGTTTGTTGTGTTGGAATCATGATTCCATTCCCGACATCATCAACAATCTATCATTATGTGGTATGGTACTTGGAAATACCCTATGACGTGACTTACCCTATTCAATGTGGCTAGATTGCTACCTTGATTCCACCTCCGTAAAGCAAGAAGAATCAAGGGGGGCATACATCTACCCTCAAATTTGATTTCTAGAAGAAGTTAGATAAGAGGATTTTGGGACAACTAACGAATTCATGTTATAATATGTGGTTCCTAACATTGTGGTCTTATAGATGGCTATAGTGGGAGCTTCATTCTCTCGTATCATGATTGAACTTATATGTATATCCTTTTATGAAATAGAGGTTATTATTAGATTCTTTTAGCTTACATATGCACATAGAGTCATATGGGCACTAAAGTGGGGGCTAAATGTAGTGTATAAAATTATACGCTCTTGAAAGCAAGGAAATTTCACACTTAATTTGGACCTATTTTGGCACCCTTGCATTAATTACCCTTTAAAATCATCATTTATAGGCCCCTAAGACCCATTATTTTAGATCTCAAGGCTCATTTCACCTAAAAATTCCATAAAATCATTCCAAACACCAAAAATCCTTAAAACCCACCTTAAGAAGCTAAGGTGGGACTCATTTGCTACCTTGGACAAATGAGTCCCCTTAGGTGTGACTAATACCTTTAATTACACAGTTAATTTGGACTTAATTTCACATTTAAGACTAGGGTTTTCATGCACATTTCATTATTTCTATCAAGGTTTAATTACGAAACTAAGAGCTTGACTAGGGAAAACCCAACATTAGAAAATCAATTTATATTCTATTTTTTAGGTGTTTTCACAAACTCAGATTTGAAACTCAAGTTGGAAGGAAAGAGAAAGTGTTGAAGTGTAGATCAGGACTTTCAATTCCCAAAAAAGCATAACGAGATTGATTCACAAAGAGTGGTGAATGAGTCCCACTATAGTTGTTTGTCAGAGTTGTTTGCAGATTCTAATACCCTTTTTTCCCAAAATAGACTTCCAAACAAAAACCCAGATTTGGAAAAGATTTTCCCAGGTTGGTGAATGAGTCCCAATCGGTCAAAAAGTTAAAAATTCCAGTGTTTTAGACCTGCAATCAAGCACTTCTTGATTTTTAGGTGTACATTATTCATCTTTCTTCTTTTTTGTTCTATTTATTTGCATTTCTAGGTCATTCCATAAGTCATTGCATTAAATTAGGGTTTTATCTTACATTTTTCATTTCATTATCTTTTCCAAGTCTAAACTTGGTGGTGAGCCCCTTAATAGATCATATCTAGCTGCTAGGACAACACCCTTGCAAGATCTCTTTCTCTTTTGAGATCTCAAGGGTTTGTTCTTGAGTGAAAGTTAGTGAAAGTTTCCCCTTTTGGTCTAAACCCCTAAAGGTGAAAAGGACTCCACTTTTCCACCTTTCATTGGATATTGAAATTTGAAGTATGATCTTGTTTTTCACCATATGATGACTTGGATAATCATAAAACTTGATAGAAATACTAGATTTTTGGGTTTTCTCTTTGTGACTTTATATTGTAGGCTGATTTTGGTGCATGTTGGTGCAAATATAAGCTCACCATTGATTTCAAGGAGTCCAATAAATTCATTTTTTCCTTTTTTGTTCAAAATAGATATGTGAGGCCAAATCTGTGAAGGTTTACCCTTTTTATCCAAATCAAACATCTGATGACATGGAAAATAAGAAAAACTTGATAGAAATACTATACTTTTTGGTTTTTTCTTTATGTCTTTATATTGCAAGTTATTTTTTTATGCAAGATGGGTTCTCAACAACCCTCTTTTCTGAAAACAAGCATTCAAACAACCTCAACAGTGCATACAAATCAGCAACAAAGTTTAATGATATTGATTAATTTTGCAACAAGGCATCTTCTCATTATGAAAATCTAATTACATAATCACTTTCAATCATAAAATGATTGATGGGAAGCAACATATGTCCCTTACATAATCTGAAATAAAACACAAAATTAGATACAACAAAAATCAACCAATGTGCTCCATGATCACCTCAAAATTTGCACCTTTCTCCTATGATCATTCACCTGAAACCCTTCCACCTTCAACAATGGAGCCTTCAATATTTAATGGCTACCATCATCCTCTCAACCTGCAAAAAATTTCTTCCAAACATCCTCAGATAATTCCACACCAATCTCCATCTTTCTCCAAAACTTGCAGCCCCAAATGAATGTCAAAAACATGCAACAAAAACCCTCTCCAAAAATCAAAAATCTAAATTTTTTTCCTCCAATAAGAAAATCCAAGACCACATCCTCATAATGGGTTGTTTCCACAAAGGAAAAATCAATAAATTATTTCTAATTCTATTTTGTAACTCCCACAAGCTCAACATCCAGGTTTGGTTTTTTCTTATTTTTCAAAAAATGCCACTACACCTCCACTATCTCCACTTGCTAAATTGCATAGCAAAAATGATTTTTATTTAATTAAATATAATTATTTTCAACTTATTAAAATCATCCTCCTAACATGAAATTAGCCTCCTAACATGAAATGCAAATGCAAATTTAAAATTTGAAAATATTTTGGTTGATGTTGATTACTTTTTCACCTAGGATGCTCCTACATCAAACACCCAAAGTAGAAATAAATGTTTCATGAGTTGAACTTATAAAAATGTGTAGGTCATGTGCTTGTTCTTCATCCATCCTTCTTCCTTATCCACTTGTTTATTCTTCTTCACCTTACTTTGAAACTTCCTATCTCTTCCTTACTTCATATTTCCTCTCTTTCTTCCCCTCATGAAATTCACCCCGCTATACCATGGTTCATCTTTCCATCCCACTTTATCATTCTCAACACCTACACACAAATCAGCATTAACAAATTCATGAAAATCAAATTGTATCTGCACATCTTCCTCACCTATTTCTCCTTCACCCTCTTCTTCTTCTATGTCAACAAAATTCATCATACCTTTATGTATTTCAGCTTGTAACCTGCTATTGTTTCACCTTACCATCTCTCTTTCCTCACTTCCTTTTACCATTTCACCCTCACAAAAATCAGCTTCATTAGCAACACTAAACAAATTTGATAAATCAAAAATCACCTCTATTTCCTTCTCCTTGCTCATTGCTACAAATTTTCCTCCTTTTAGAGAGGCATGTAATAGTCGCAACCTCTTTCTTTTCCTCATTTTCTTCTATCATTCCTCCCTAAAATAATCTTTCTAACTTCCTTATCTCCTCTTTCAACAAGAGACTATATTCTTCTTTTTCATTCTCTTTGTCAAATCTAGGACTATCAAAATCCATTTTTGGAATTGTTGCAACTTCATCCACAACTTCATCTACTTATTTTGCATGTAAATAATCACTAGCATAATTAAATGATACCTCTTTTGTTGCTATTGTATTCTTCTCATTTTCACCACTTTCTTCATCTTTTCTAATTCCTACAAACAATGTATCTTCAGATAAAACAAAATCATTAAATTTATGATCCACAGTGACCATTTTCTCTTGTCTCTTTCTCCATACTTTCTTTATGCTTCTTTTCTTTTCATTGTCCTCTTTCAAGAGAATATTCTTCTTCCCATATCTCTCTTTTTGTATTCCCACTTTCTCCTTAATCATCTTTTCCAATACATCTATTTTACCTTGGAGCTTTTAAAATTCTTCACAACACTTCCTATTTTCCACTTTTTCCCAATATCATTCCCAAAATAAAATTCTTATGGGCCTCCTCATGACCCATCCCATCCTCTCTGGTATAGACTGCCTCATGTCTGGTAATTGTTTTACACACAAATCACACACACCACCACCACTAGTCTTGGTGCAAAATTTCTCACATCGGTGGTTCTACCTACACACTCAGGAACTCCTGCTCTAATACCACTAATGAAAGAGGGGTTTGTTGCAAAAGTGGATACCATTGCACCAAAAGATCAACCTGTTAATTCCTGATACAACCGCTAGATTTATACAAGATCCAAGATCCACATGAGGTAGTTAAACCATGTCACAAAGCCCAAGCACCATGTTTTCCCACACTGAGGATACCAATGGTGACACCTTGCAACAATCTCCCCTAGTGCAAGTGAGGGGTTTGAACCTATGACCTTATCTCTAATACCAATTATTGCAAAGGCAGTTGTCGTTGCACCAAAAGATCAACTTGTCAATGTCCGATACAACCATTGGATTTATACAAGATCTAAGATCCAAAGGAGGCGGTTAAACCATGTCATGAAGCCCAAGCACCACATGATCCCATGCCGAGGATACCAATGGTGACACCTTGCAACAGGGTTCTCAACAACCCTCTTTTTTGAAAACAAAAATTCAAACAACCTCAACAGTGCATACAAATTAGCAACAAAGTTTCATGGCATTAATTGAAGTTTGCAACAAAACATATTCTCATTATGAAAATCTGATTACACAATCATTTTTCAGTCATCAAGTGATTGAAGGGTAGCAACATACGGCCCTTACATAATCTTAAATAAAACACAAAATGAACTACAATAAAAATCAACCAATGTGCTCCATGAGCGCGTCAAAATCTGCACCTTTCTTCTGCAATCATTCACTTGAAACCCTTCCACCTTCAATAATGGAGCCTTCAATATTTAACGGCTACCATAATCCTCTCAACTTGAAAAAAAGGTCTTCCAAACTCCCTCAAATAATTCCATGCCAAGCTCTCTCTTTTTCCAAAACTTGCAGCCCCAAATGAATGTCAAAAACATGCAATAAAAACCCTCTCCAAAAATCAAAAATCTTAATTTTCCCTTCCAATAACAAAATCCATGATAACATCCTCATAATGGGTTGTTTCCACAAAGGAAAAATCAATAAATTATTTTTAATTCCATTTTGTAACTCCCACAAAACCAACACCCAAGTATTTTTTCTGATTTTTCCAAAAATGCCACTACACCTCCACTATCTCCACTTGTTAAATTACATAACAAAAATTATTTGTATTTAATTAAATATAATTATTCTCAACTTATTAAAATTATCCTCCTAACATGAAATTATCCTAACATGAAATGCAAATGAAAATTTGAAATTTCAAAATATTTCGGTTGATGTTGATTGCTTTTTCACCTAGGATGCTCCTCCATAAATTTTGGTGCACATGTTCGTGTAAAGCTAAGCTCACCATTGAGTTTAGGGAGTCCAAGAAAGTTATTTGTTTCCTTTTTTTTGTCTGAATCAGACATGTGAGAACATAACTATGAGGGTTTGAAGCTGGAAAGTGATTGCTTGATCTAGGTGGTTGTAATTTTCAAGAATTTTTGGACAAAATATGCCTTGTAATCATGCCCAAGAGGCACAAAAACCCTAAGATCTACTATCAATTTTTCCAAATAAGAGACTTTTTCCCAAAACCCTCAAATAAATATTTATCCCCTACCATCATTTTCTTTTGTATGAATTTGTACAATACGGATATGTATCATACAGTTTGTAGGAATCAGTAGTCATAAGTTATTAGAGTACAATCAACATCCTTGGTGAATATTTTATAGTCTATGCATGTTTTTGTAATCCTAGCATGTGCAAGCATCACCTTGGTACGATTTTGATTTTTTTTAAATGGATTTTTTGATTCAGAATTATTACACATTAAATTGACACAGATTTTTATTGCATATTCGTGCTTAAGTTGGGACCTATAGTTGCAAAGACATTTGTCATTACACCAAAAGATTGACCTATTAATGCCTAATACTACTGCTAGAGTTAATGAATCCATTGGAGGTGGTTAATCCATGTCACTAACTCGAGCGTTGTGTTTCACAACACAAGGAGACCAAGGGCACACACCCTCCAAAAATCCCCTTAGTAAAAGTGATGGGTTTGAACCCATGACCCAGTCTCTAATACCAATTGTAGGAAAGAAGATTGTTGTTGCATGGAAAAATCAACATGTTAATGCTTGATAAAACTACCAGAGTTAATGAATTTATGGGAGGTGGTTAAGCCATGTCAAAAACCTAAGCAATGTGTTATACAACACATGGAGACTAAGGGAGCACACCTTGCAACACCTATGGTTTTATTGCCCATGGAGTGGGGCTAAATCCAAGTTGGTACAAGAACCTATTGCCTGCCACAAGCAACCCTTTTTTCCACCATTGGCATAGATCAAAACTTGTGGAGTAATATAAATTAAAATTGTGATAGAGTTTGTGGTCACATGGCTGACTAGTGGCCAACTCCTAGGGGGGCTAAATTTTTCCTCTAAGGCCCTAATATATTTTTATCCAAGAGTCTATTTTAAAAAATTAGATATTGTTGGAAAGATGGTTTTGAACACTTCATAGTGGTGAATTCATTTTATTAGATTTTTGTAGGTGTATTTTATTGTTGTTTGAAGTAAGATCTCCCATTTGGACCTCTAAGCTCTATTGGGTCTCAAAAATGCAGGTTTGAACCATGAGAGATTGCCGAGATCTCACAACGCTTTTGGCCAACGTACAAGGCCAATTGATGCAATTGAACCTTCTTCTCTTTAGGTTCTACTAGACCAAGGCGAGTGAACCTATGTGAATGATGCAGATTGAAATGCACTTCCTGGTGAAACAATCTACCCATAATGGCAAAGGGAAGTGGACAGATAAAAATCACTACAACTACTCCTACTTCTATTGCACAAAATAAAGGATTTGAATAAGTTGTTTGATATGAAATTTTATCTCTGGGTTGAGGCAGATCAACGCCTTCTATCTATTGATGGTTTTTTTATGCACTTCTCAACACAGGTAATGCGCAGGTGTATTACCTCTCTTGAAAGACAATCTTCCACAATCAAATTGTAGAACACTATCCCAAGGTCTCTTAGATGTCAGGTCTTGACAGTGCTTGGAATATATCACTTGTTTGATATGATTTGTTGGAATCACAAGGCAGTCTTACACGATTTAAAGATGTAGGAGAATTGGGTCAATGAATGGAGTTCTTCGAATATGAAATTATTGCACTTTTGCTGCAGGCTCAGACAGCAGTCTTGGACTCCATTGTTTTTGTCAAATTTGGCTTTACAATGTGCAATAACCCTTAGCACAGGTTGTTTCTTAAAAAAAAAAAAAGAGGCAGGGAAGAAGGATGGTTCCTGGACCTGCAACTACCAATGAACAATGATCATGGGGGTTCTTGCTATGGATAGTTTCCTTAAATAGGATTTCACTTAATCAAAATTCTCACAATGTCATGAAATCTATGCTATCTTCTAAGGACTGTAAATATTCATCATTCATTCATGATGTAAATTTGAATAAAGATAAAGTTTAAGGATCAACTATGAAATTAAAGTCCAAGCTAACTTTACACAGTCACCTACCAGCAGAAAATGACCAAAAGTATGGACAAGGAAAGCATACACACAACAGAAAACTTCATAACCAAAGACAGCATACTAAGTCCTCTAAATCTAACTAAAGGATACTAGAACAGAAAAGTAACTTGAAGTACATTTTTAATTAAAGGGAGAAAAATCATGAAACATGTGGAGAAACCCAAAAATACACTAGAAAATGACTGTATTTTCTATTATAATTTATGCAGCATGCCTTTACAACAACTCAACTCTCTTCAAATGAGAGGAGGAGAGCCCTATTTATAGTTTTCAAAAAGTAAAAATAGTGGCCAAGATTCGATTCTATTGTGTGGCAAGGATTCACTTTACACTAGGGTTTCACGTACCCCCAAATATGTTACATTTATAAAACATTTCTTGTATTTTCCCTATTTTATCATCTAGTGATAGCATTGTAGCAATTTCGTCCTTTTGTTGTTTTCCCTTTGCTAGAGCTACTCTTTGAGGAATTCTTCATCGATAATAGGGTTTCCTTCATGCTTCTTTAAAGCCACATATTATATGAAGCTCAATATCAGTGGTCGAAGCTTATCTACCTCCATAATATCCGATCGCAGCACCTGGTAGCTCCATTCTTGGGAGTTGCTAACGAGCTTCTTCCAGTCATCATCATATTTGGCAGCATTATCTCTGAAAAGTTCTAATTGGGTGAAGGCTCGAGCAGCCAAATTCATGAAACCCATGGTGATTTCAGCCAACATCCCATCCTCCATGCTCTTTAAGAAGTGTGGCTTTACGCTCTCCAGATTAATTTCACTAGTGGGCGGCTCGTATCCCGTCATTAGCTTGAGGTACCGAGCGGAATCCTCTCTGGCCTCCTTGGCCCATTCGATGTCCAGAATTACCTGTTCCATAATTTTCTCCAGCTTTCCCCTTCGATGGTCAAAGTCTCGATTCCATACATCCACTAACCAGTGGTCATCATCCTTGAGGAAAAGGTCCTTCTCCCAAACCTCACTTGGCAACGCGATTATGGCCTCAATTTTTAGGTAGGCTGCTCTGTACTTCCTTGGGAACCTCTCACAGACTTGCTTCGTACCCTCAAGAGTCCTCTATACCTCTAAGAACCTATTTGTTGTCTGAAGATAAGTTGATACCTGTGTTTTCTATGTCTAAAACCTGTTGGAACCAATTTTTCGTAGTCTTATCCAAATTCCTTCTCTTTTCCAATTTGTTGATCTTCTCTTGAGATAACAACTGAGGTGGGGCTGATGATGTAGTAGGCTGCTCATCTGGGGATGACCATTGCTAAATATAGGCTGTCAAATTGGCCACTTGTACCTTGAGCTCCTCCTTCGAAACCTTATCTTCTTGGATAAGGTGTACCACTGTGGCGACCGATTCTTGGAGGTGGTCAACCTTCTGTTCTCTCGTGGCTACTCCCAAATCGATGGTTGAGATGTTATAGGTTATTCCCTGCTCTCCAATCATCAGTGTCACTATTTGTACTGCCCTAGATCCAGAGACATCCATGGTTACCTTTGATCTAATCTTTGGCATTTTCTCTTTCTTGGTGCTTATTTATGCTCTAGCCAATATGGCTTCCAGCCTTGCCTTAGGATCTTTTAAGGTGGGAGTCTTTTGCTTCAACTACTTCTCCAGCCAATCAGGCATTTCGGGCTTTTCCCTAGGTGATTCACCTTGATTCATGTTGTCCTTTGTCCTGAGTTCAATGGCTTTGATGACAAGGGCCCCCTTCTCAATTCCTGCATCCTCCTTTTCCTCATCAGAGTCTTGTTCAAGTGTGAAACACTTAGTGGGAGACTTGGTGCACAATTGCTCATTGGAGGGATCCTCCCTTTCAGCACCTTTTTCTTCTTCATTTAGGTTGTGTTCATGTTCCTCGGGCTTATATTCTTACTCATCTTCATGGAGGGATGCATCCTGATCATGTTCTAGGGTTTGGCCATGCCTTTCAATTAGAGACCTGTTGCCCTCAGTCTCTTGAGCAATAACTTCTTCATCCACCTCAAACCGATCCTCGACTTTCTTATCCTTGATTTCCTTAAGTTGCTTGCTCCATTCGGCCTCAAGCTCTAGATCATGTGTTTCTTGGACTAACTCAGTGTCAAGCTCTTCATTATCCTCACTGGAAGACTTGTAGGCCACCTCATTGATCTCTTGGCGTTCGAACAAAGGGTGCTCATGGTATTCAAATTCTTCATCTTCTGGCCTCTTTGCAGCCTCTAGCTGTCGTCGCTCAAGCTCGTCTGATATCTGCATTGTCACCTGCATTCTTGGTGGTTCAGTAGGGGAAGGTAGAGCTGGAGCATTGGCCATAGCCTGAGCTGTTGCAGCTTGCACCATTGGACTAGTAAGCATCCCCGCAAGCTCGAATGGCATGTTTTGCATGTATTTTACAAAGGATTCTGGGAGGCTAAGGACAAGCATCATGGCAGTGGAAATGGAGGGAAGGGAAGGAGACATAGAGGAAGAAGAGACCAGCGAGGTCATGGTGGAGGATAAATCCACCGGTATGACCTGCATGATTAGAGAGGTGGAAGCAAGGTGGACAGAGATGTCCACCACAGACAAGGAGGAAGTGGAAACCACAAGCAAAGTATGTGGGGTGGTGGCAATAGCAGCAACAATTACAGCAAATAGAGACCTCAACGGGTCAGACTCTTCTCCCCTGATCCCATGGAGTGGACCTTTGGGTATCACAAATGTCTCCGCACCTCCAATTTTTTTCCTTTGTTTCTTTGGCGGCTCACCTTCTGATGCCTTTCGGGCATAAACCTTCGGCTTGGGCAACTGCTCACTAGCTTCTTTTCTCTTTCTAGTTTTGATTGATGGTGGGGTTTTGGATGTTTCCCTAGTTGTAGCAGTAGCCACCCCACCATCAGAGCCACTCAGTTCACTTTCGAGTCCCTTAAACATTAAGGAAACCCCTTGTTGCTTCAATCGGGCTACCTGTTGGTCGATCCATGCCTTTATTCGAACCTCGATGGGTTTGGTGAGTACGTTGAGGTCATCAACCTCTCACTCATTCCAATCAATCATAGGAAATCACTCGTTCCAATCAATCATAGGCAGTGGAAAATTGCCGATGACATCATATCCCGGATCGATCACCATGCTTTCATCTTCCTCAAGTTGATCAAGAACCAACACAAGTTTATTCTCCACTCATAGAGGGTAGTCATGTGCATGTAGTGCTGCAGCCACAGTTCAAGATCATCTCTACAATTAGCACACAAATCCTCAACATTGTGGAGGTGGGCATACTCCTATCCCAATGCCTTTATGATATGACCATATGGGTCAATTCGGGGTCAAGCTATATATTTCCGGAAGTGGTATTCGGCCAACTCCCTTTCTAAGTATCCTGCACATTGGGAGGTATAAATTTTATACATTCCTTGGTCGAGCCCAATGGGGTAAGGTGTACCCGCTAGATGCTTGCTACTCAGGATATTATGAATGTGTCGCAGCTACCAAGTCAGCTCCAATAGTATAATCCGGTCATTGGGGTACCAGAGCAGCTCGTTTGGTCTTTCTGTGAATCCCTGGGCACGGATGTAAGTGAACTTTGGAAATTGTATATATAGGAAGGCGTATTGCCTAAGGAGGGCCCTGGCATTGTCGGAAACTCTTCTCTAAAAGTCGCCTCCTAGAGACCGAATGATGTAGGTGATGAATGTGTCATTCACCCTACAATAATTCCTCTTGAAGTTTCAGTACTGCAGTCGAGGGTACTTATCATAAGGTTTGATCTTTGCTCTCGATGCCTCACTGGGTACTACAATTAATCCATGATAATGTCGTCGATCGGCGAGGGAGTACACCAAGTAGGATTTCATGAAGAACTTGGAGGTCTTCTTCACATTTTTAAACTGTTCATGGAAGCAATCACTGATTATCTCCCCCCAATAAAAGGCAGTGCCATCACCGCGGAGAATTTTTCCTGCAAAGTAAAACGTCCACTCCTGGAAGAAGGCCGCAGCAAGAATACCCATTACTCGGCTTAGCAAGGTCACGAGGTCATGGTAATCCTCAAAGAAATCACTATGTAAAAAGCTCATGAGGGAGCTTGTCAGCACTACCTCACCTATCCTTCAACCAATACTGATTGATTAGTTTCTTGCATTTCAATGGATCTTGCTCCCATAACTCCTTGCATTCTTCTATGGTGGGGGTCTCTATGCTCTTAAAGGCAGGGATGTGCAAAGTCACCATTATACCAGGTGGAGACATATCCACAAGGATATTCCCATCCAGATCCACTATGGTTCTGATCTCAGGATGATATGCCTCTATGCATTCCATTACCAATTTCGGGACCACCAAGGTTAGCGGGAAACCTGCAGCTTTGGCAAGTCCACTGCTCCTTATCAATCTTGCATGTTATGTTTTGGGATTCACCCTAACTCTCTGTGTGAACTCATCAATATCGACCTGACCGATATTGGTATTTGTGAAATCTCTCCAAAGAGTAGTGATTCAGGACTATAAGGGCACCCCTCAAAACTTGTATTTCATCTGATCCTTATCCTCCTTTCCTCAGGGTGCTTTGGCTATTCCTTTCCCCTTTTTCTTGGAGGCACCAGAAGTTCCTGCGTCGGATTCCATAAATCCTGCACAAAAGATATGGATTAGCAACATTATTGTGGGAAAGCAACCTTGGACAAATCCTTGCATATCAAGGTTAGATCCACAATCTACATTCATATTTGATAATCGTTTAGCATTTTATAAAACACTATTAGAAAGCAAAGCAGGTGACTCGGGCTTCCAAGGTCGGAGTTCCCTTGGTAGCATATCGTTTGGAAAGGCAAATGAGGCATGGGACTCACAAAGGTGCTTCCCAATGTTGGATCTATTCAATTGAGGGTTGACATGAAAGAAGACCTAATTTTAGCAAGTGGGTCAAAGTTTGTTTTGGATTTGGAGGTCATTTGAGCCCTCGTTTAAGCGTTCGGGTATCAACTACAGGAAGTTTGCCAGAAATGGCACAGGGAAGAAGGAACTTCGAGAGTTGGATTCTAGAGCTTAGATTGCCACTATCGGGAAGCAGTTGCAGGTTATCCATTCAGAACGAAAAAATGTAGGTGGAAATCTAGGAGTGGAATTCCGGAGGGCAATCCCTGGAGTTGGGAAAGCCGGGTGGTAGACCAAGGGTCGGGACCCAGTAACCGGAAAGATGGACAGGTTCGGTCGTATAAAATGACACCAATGGAACAGAATCTCAGAGACAGAATTCTGGAGTCTGGGGTCCGAAGGGTGTTCAGACGTTAGTTCTTCATTCAGATTTTACGCAAGGCGACAGGGGGGACCGAGGTCCGAGAGTCAGAAAGACGTCCTAGGGCGGCCATATGAAACAACGAAAGTGACACGGAGTTCCAAGGATTAAATTTCGGAGGTCAGGGTTTGAGGGGAGCTTGGATGGTCAATTTTTTGGTGCAAGTTTAAAGGATTTCATGCGATCGGGGTCCGAGGTTCGGAAGGATGCTCAAGGCAGGCCGTGTAAATGATGAAGGCACAACAAAAACCCAAGAGGGGAAGTTTGAAGGTTGGGACTCGGTGCAAGTTTAGTCGTTGTCTTTTAAAGTTCAAATTTGTTCCAACGACCACGGATGAGTCTCAGCCTGGGTAAGGTGGTCGCCTATTCTGAAGAATAGCGATGGGAAGGTCCAACTCCGGTTTGAATTTTGACCCCTCAAATGATCGATCTTGCACATTTTAAAACATGGGTTTTTATGGGAGGGTGTTAACATGCCAAGTTTTCAAATTTACTTTACCCCTTACTTAATTCTAAGTTCAAATTCTTTGAAAAAGGGGAAAGCAAGTGCGGTGAAAACCCTACCTCCAAATCCTAGAGAAGTTTGATGCCGGATTTTGTGAAGAACCAACGAAGCGAGATTTTGGGCGCGGAGGTGGAAGATGTTGGGGCGTCGTTGGGCTTTCAAAATTTCATTTTCACGTGAAAATGATAAGCGAAAACAAGTTTATATAGCCCAAAGCACAATTAATGTTGGAATTTAATGCTCTGTATGTTGGCAGATGGGGCTGGTAAGTTCAAATTTTTAGACAGCGGTAGGGAGTCCGGAGTCTGGAGGTCGGGGAGACGTTCAGCCACGACCGTTAGAAACCTATGCAATATTAAGTCACACGGTGGACAAGGACCCGGGATCTGAGGTTCAAATTTTTAGATGGCAGTGGGGAGTCCGGAGGTCGGGGAGACGTCCACCCATGGCCGTTAGAAATGTGTGCAACATTAAGTCACACGGCGGACCAGGACCCGGGATCTGAGGTCTAGAAGGACGTCAACCCTTCACCGTGAAGAACAGAAAAACTCAGGTGGAATCCCAAAAATAGAACTCCGAGATCCGAGGCCCAAGGTCCAAAAGGACATCGAACGTCAGACGCCAACGACAACAAAATCAAGATGGAAACTCGAAAAGAAAAACAAAAGGGTCCGGGCCCAGGAGGGGTCACGGACGTCAGAAGGGAGTTTTGACAAGGGAAACCCGAACTGACTTCAGATTTAGCATTTTTCAAGGGGGGCCAAGTTTGATCAAACTTAGAATGTGACTTTGAGAATATGTTGACCCTCTAGGACGCAAAAATGGGCACGTGAAATGAGGCAAACCAAAAATGGCCCAAAAAGCAAAAGAGGGAAGAGAGGGTCTCCGTTCCGAACGGGGCGTGTGTGCAACAAGCACAACAAATGGTGACTCCACTAGGAGAACGCTCCCAACGTTCTGAAGATAAATATTCATTTTGAACCCATGATCTCTGGTTTCGCACACCAAAACTATTTTTCAAAGTTGAATTAAGAACAGGTTAAGGAAGGTGGGATTGAATCATTTTGCGGCATTATAGACCTATTTGCATGGTGAGTTCATTTACCTTCCTCGAAGATATCATGAGCAACCACTGATCGGGAGAGATAAGCTACGTAGTTCGCTTGACCCCAAAAGTAACCTAGACATTGCTCCACTGCCAATCAAACATCCATAGCCCCGACGGAGTTGTCACTATGATGCCACGAACATATCTCTACTGCCAGCTAGGCATCCATAGCCCCAGTAGAGATATTCCCACACCCATACGGCTGTTATTTTCACTTTATTTATTCCTTTTATTTGATATTTCTTTTCAGCACTTTTCTTTTTTCTTTTTGTTCAACCATGTAAGCAACGAAGCTCACAATGGGCTTGGAAATCACAGTGGTCACTAGAGCAGACTTTAGATTTTTCACTTATCCCTTCTTCCCAATAATCACCATACCATTCTTTGGAAATGTTAAAATGTATTTATGTGTGTTCCATGATAAGGCAAGGGATTCAAGCGGATAGCCATCCTAGGTTAGTTCAGAGTTCGAAAGTTAAAAACTGACGCTTAGGGGCTTTCAGAGGTTAGCAATAGGGAATAAAGCCTTATCTAGAAAATAACACAAGAGTGGGTAGCAGGGCCAACCATTTATCGAGCGAAGCATGGCCACTATAGTAGAATGAGAAGGCTCTTCCAATGTCGAGAGAAAATAGTCGGTACAGCGGGCGAAACCGAAGGACAAAGCAAGAAACCTATTCTAACCTATGTACAGGTATTTACACGGATAGCTCTGAAAGAGCTTAGGCTTGGAAGTAATGCTTAAGGTGTTACCCATTGACAGGTAATAGAACATCTTCACTAGTCAAAGTCTTTAGGCGGAAAGCGTTGTCTCCCAGGATTTCAGCAATCTGAAAGGGACCAAGCCAAAGCTTGTTGAAATTGTTATGTCCCCCTTTCTTTTCATGGCCCTTGTCTTAGTACAGGACCAGATCGGAAATGTGGAAGGCCTTAACCTTGGCTCAGCAGTCGAACCATCTTTTTACTACGCCCTGATGTTTGGCGAAATTGTTTATTACATGGTCTCAAACTTCTTAAAGGTGCAACAACTCGATGAGGTGAGCTTCTCTGCGATCTCCTCATAAAAATCGTTGACAAAATGGAGGGTAGGGATTTTCAAATGTATGGGAAAGACAGGCTCTAAGCCATAGATGACATGATACAGGGAATCTCTAAGGGTAGCCTTGTGATGGGTGCGGTCCGCCAACAAGGCAAAACAAAGTTGGGTATGCCAATCTTTGGGATTCCTATTTAGCAGCTTCTTGATCACCATGATCAAGTTCTTGCTAGTGGACTTAGCAAGGCCATTGCCTTGAGGGTAATAATTAGATGAAAATTTGAGGGCGATACCATAGTCAAAGGCTCAGCTCATGAATTTCAATGAAGCAAACGCAGGGCCGTTATTGCATACTACAGCATATGGGCAGTCGAAGCGATTTAAAATAAAACTTTCTAAAAAATTAGCTACTACTTCAGTTGTATATTTCCTATAAGCTATTGCTTCAGTCCATCTAGTGCAGTAATCGAAAGCGGTCAGAATGTACCTATGTCCAGTAGATGATGGAGTGCTTACCAGACCAATGAAGTTGAGACCCCATTGCGCGAAAGGTCTTACCTCCAGAACAGGTTGCAACGGGACAGCAGCATTCCTTTCCTAAGCGGCGCAGTTTGGCATGCATGGCAGGTGCGGACATGACCGTGGGTGTCCTTGAATACGGTGGGCCAATAATACCTAGCTCTTAAGATCTAGTGTGCAGTTGATAGACCAGAACCATGACCAGTTCCGAACTTGTCATGGAATTCCCTAAGAACACGATCAACTTCTTCCTTACCCAAGCATCTCAAATAGATACCTTCATGATTCTTCTTGTACAATATGGCACCCTGTAACATATGGCTGTTGCTTTTCAGCCTAAGGGCTCACCTTTGGACTCCCTACAGATGAGGTGGACATTTATGATTCAACAGGTAATACACTATGTCATCGTACCACTCCCCTGGGGAAACATCCTCCAATTGGTACTGTTGTACCGTGAGCTCAGGTCTAGCATCAATAACTACCTCTGCCATTTGTCGGGCTAGTGCCTATCCTCTTACAAGCTTCATCAGCTAGATTTCCATGTCATACTCCTATAGCAATGCGATCCACTTTTCCCTTCGCTCCCCTAACTCGTTCTGCATAAGTAACATTTTCACTGTGGGGTCGGGAACTATAGCAAACACCTTTTTGCACAATATATAATGCCTTAACTTCTTGACTCCTTTAACAAGAGCATAAGCCTATTTTTCAACATTATGATAGTGTAGTTCAACATCCTTTCGGGGGGCGCTCATGAAGGCGATTGGATGTTCGCTCCCCTCGTCATCCTTTTGTGTCAAGATACTAGCATGGGAATGATCTTAAGCAAAGGAGTATATGTAGAAGCGCTTCAAGTAATTAGGGCTGACCAGCACAAGGGTGTCAGCAATTGCTTTCTTTATTTCTCCAAAATCCCTCTTTGCTTCTGGGGTCCACTTGACCTTGGTGTCTTGTTTTAGCATGGCATTGAGCGGTTTGACTTTTTCGCGAATCCTGTAATGAACTTGCGGACAAAGTTAATCTTTCCAAAAAAATATTTCAATTCTTTTTTGCTGCCTAGCAGTTGGATCTTCATGATGCACTGGACACGTTCGGGGTCGATTAAAATTCCTTGTTCTAACAGGACATGTCCAAGGAGCTTCCCCTTGGTGACCCCAAAGATGCACTTCTTTGGGTTAAGGGAAACTCCGAATGCGTGACACCTTTCAAAGATCTTGCATAAATCAATGACGTGACTAACCCGTTGTTTTGAAAATACTATTAAATCATCCATATAGATGATGATGCACTTATCGATCAGGTCTTTGAAGGCGATGTTCATGGCACGTTGGAAGGTGGCGCTAGTGTTGATCAATCCAAACGGCATTCATCTGTAAGCAAAAGTTCCCAATTTGGTGGTGAATGTTTTCTTGTGTTGGTCTTTGTACTATACCATGACCTGATTGTACCCTGAGTATCCATCCAGGAATGACATCATCTAAGAGCCATTTACTATTTGTAGCACCTCATCCAATGAGGGTACATGATAGTTGTCCTTCTTCGAGGCTCGATTCAGGTTGTGAAAGTCGACGCACAATCTGATTTCCCCATTTTTTTTCCTGACAGGGACTAGATTTGCCACCCATGTGGATTGTCTAATTGGAAAGATGATCCCAACTGAAAGAAACTTTTTTTACTTCCTTATATATTATTGGTTCTAGTAAAGCGTTGACAAGGCGCCACCGCTGCCGGAATGGCTTTACATCTGGTCTGAGAGGGATAGTGTGCATGATAATCAATGTGTCATATGTCTTGAGATCATCCTAGCTCCAACCAATAACATTATGATACTTTTATAGAGCTTCAATAATCCCCTTTCATTTTTCATGGGTGCACACCTTACCGATGAACACATTCTTGGCGTTTCCAGCCATCCCTAGATTGTAAGTGTCACATTGGCTGCTGATGGTATCATTCTTAGCTTGTTGATCTTAATCTCTGATCTGATCAAGGTCAAATATTTTCTCTAATTGAACCATTCCCCTAGGGATGGTGTTATTCTTTAGGTTGATAATCCCATCAATATTCAGGTCTACCTCTTGGGGTTCAACCTCATCAATTAGTTGTGTAGCAAACACATCTGAACTGGTGATGAAATCCAGGATATGTTTGTCATCGTTGAATACCTGGAAATTAGCTACATTTTTCGGCACTGACGGGACGGAGGTGAGTTCCACTGTGAATCTTCTGAGGCCTAATAGGGATGATGGTTGTAACGTGCTTGCTGCCTATGCTAGGGCATTGGTAGTATGATTCTGAGTGCACAGAATCAATTGAATGTTGAATGCATCTATCCCATCCAGTAGATCCCATACGCAATGCCGGTAGTTAGTAAGTCTTTGATCATAGCAGGAATAAAGCTTCCTGACTTGTTTTACAACTAACTCTGAACCTCCATACACTTTGAGCATCTTGACACCCTTTCTTAATGCCATTAAGAGGCCCAAGACCAAGGCCTCATACTCTGCTACATTATTGGTACGATAAAACTGAAGCCTATGAGCAGCAAAGTACAATTTACCTTTGGGACTGATCAACTCGAAACCTGCCCTAGCTCCATGCTTGGATTTAGATCCATCAAAGCGCAACATCTAGAATACATGAGAATCCTTTTTACGTAGAACAGGCAGCTTGGACTTCCACCTTCGGTGGGGCCTTCATTTTAGTAACTATTTTAGGAGGTGCAGGGATGGAACATGTTTGTTCGCATGGCACTGCTCTTGCTCTCTCCTTCGGAGTAGCCTATTTTTTGATGTGTTTAATTTCTATTTGACACAAGCAGCAGTCAAATTCTGAGTGAGCCACATTGTGTACCCTACACCAGTTAGGGAGCAAGAGTTCCTGAAAGTTCATTTAGGTTCCTAGACTAAGCTGGTCCTAAACACATTTTTCCATGAAGTCCTGGAAACTATCAAGCAATCCCTGAGTGTCATTCTCTCCTAATTCTTCATCATCGGATTCGATCATCATTTCAATGCTCTGAGAAATATTGGTCAAATTAGCAGCACGCTACATAGTACGAGGAAGACCTCGCTCATTCCTTCTCTTTCAAGGCATTCTTGCTTATTTAGGTACGATACTGGGGAATAATTTCCCAAACCTGTTTCGGCATACAACACCTCGTTCGTGTTATTGTACTCAGTGATCATAAATCTCATTCATGGCTCCCGATCAATCCTGATCTGATTTGACATTCCTTTCCATGGTAGCCACATATGCGAGTAATCAATGGCAGTGTATCTGTTCAATGCTCTCATGAAATCCCTTCCTAGGATTATACCGTACGTATCTAGCATATCAGCCACTTGAATGTCTATAGTCTTTTGGATCCGGGGATCGGCAAAAACCTAAATAGGTATTCTATTAATTTCCCCTACTACACTGATTTCAGTTTTGTCAAGTTGTGTCACTTTTCACCGGGAGGGATTTGGGATTATTCTGAGTGCCTTGCACATGCTCAAGGGCATAACATTGGTTGAGGCTCCTAAATCAAGTAGGCAGTTGTGGAGGTTCTTCTCGAACACACGGATGGTGGTCAGGAAGGGAGGAGTCTCGAATTTCCCTTGAAACAATCCTCCGGAAACATCCACCGGGGTGACTTGGCCCTTGTCCTTCTCGTTGCCCTTGCTTTGGGTTGGTACCTAATTAGTTGCCCTATCGGGCTATTTGTTTGCTTGCTAACATGCTAGCAGGTTAGCCTTACTATTAAAGATTTGCCTAACAACCAGCTCACTTGGCTAATCATTAAAGGAGACCTTCTTCGCCAGAGTTTCTTGAGTTGACCCCTGTGACAGAGTCCCATTTATCATTCTGAAAAAGGCATTCCTGACAGCAGGCACCTTTAGGAGTTCAAAATGTCAACACGCTTAGCTTCACCCTCTTGAATTCCTCAGCAATATATTCCCCCATCTGCTCAACTTCTTGATTATGGGAAACATTTTGGGAGGAGCTAGCAGCTTGGCTTTGGTTGTTTCTCTACTATTTATTTCTACTGAGATACCGTGTGGGTGTATGGGGAAAACCCGGGTTATTATTTGCATTTGGATTAGGAGGGGTGTGGAAATTATTTGGCGGGGTGGAGGTCGTAAAAGGACCTCCGGCATGACCACCAGCTTGTCTATTTCTAAGGTTGTATGGGGTAGTCTGTTGGTGAAACATTTGGACTTCATCTTCCCTAGGCTCTTCTTCATCATCCCTAGGACGATTATCTATTGAATCAAAGAGCTGAGCTAAAGGACTTTCAGAACATACCTCTTTTGTCTTGTCGCTGTTGTTTGAATCGGTGCCCTCCAGTTCTAGTGTGTTGCATTTCGCCCTTAGAAAAGGATTCTGGTTCAGCACCAACATCGAGGATTCATACAGGTCGGATGGGACAATATCTCTACACCCCAAATTGTCCACTGCATTCTAGACTTCTACCTAAAAAATCTCAGCAATAGTTTGGAATTCCGGACAATCCAGTTTGGAATGGAGACTCATTTTGTGAATGCGACACCAACCAGATAAAGAAGCCTCTACCAGGTAAACTCCACTTGTAGGGTTTTCATTGTTGTTGGGTTGGTCAAGAGGTGAGGGAATGCCACCATTGTTGGGACGTGTATTCCAAGTCCGGTTTTTCTTTTGGAAGGGTCTTCTATTGAAGTTTTGACCCAACTTCTGATTCTTGTCATAATTCTTCCCGGATGACGTGCTAGCATCCCGATTATCCTGATTTTTAAGTTGATCTTGGTTTTCCCTATTAAGGTTTGCCTAGATGCTCTTTTGCAACGCCTGTAGCTGGTTATTCGGATTCCTTAAGTGTGTCATTTTGGTTGATATTTTCTTGATCATTTATGTGAGCTCGTCAATCCTGTCATTTTCGATGTTGTTTGGTTGTGACGTGGCATTTTGAAGGAATATGGGTTGTGCCACTAGTTGATTCTGATGAGCGGGAGGGAATTCTGCCATGTGAAAGTATGCAAGCACCTAGGATTATTGAGGATGTGAATGTTGCTACTGGGGCAGCAAGTAGTGAGGTACTGGATATGCCTGATTCATTAGCTGCCTAGAATGCGGAACCAGAGGTAACTGTGGTGATTCAACAAGGGTGTTTGATGTTGCAAGGCTTGTGTGAGGCCATGTATCTGTGCTGGATGTGTGGTTTTCCCAAGAGAAGGAAATGGACCGGATATGTTCTACCCCAAATCTGTGCTAGCGATAATGGCTTCAACATATGCATCGACCAACCTAGTGGGTGGTGGTCTCATTCTTTTCACCAGAGTAGAAGTGAGGTTGTCCAACGCTGCATAGTAAACAAGCAGGATGGCAGCATCATTGAAAATGTATGGGGTCTACAGCCGAATGTACGCTCTGTGGACGCGATCATTGAATGAGCTGATCAGTTCATTAATTTCCCTTTGAACCGACCTGAAGTGTCGATACGAATCTATGGGGCTGACCGGAGTCTTGAACTTCTACATAAATGCATTCTTCAGAAGATCCTAGGTGCTGATGGTTTTGGCCAACAAATTGGCATACCAGTAGAAGGCCTCCTCCCCTAAGGAGTAGGGAAAGAACCTGTAGGCCACATCTTCATATATGATCTACATAGTTTTCAGGGCAATTTCAAATATCTTGACATGCTCCTCGACTGCCCTTTATGGATCCCGAGAGTTGAACTTCGTGCAAAAATTCTTTGAATTCTTCGATATATCATGGTAGAGGTTGAAGGCGACAGGATATGGGTTATTACCCAACCACACCATTGAAAAAGGTGGTGGAGGTGGTTGCACCAGATTGGTCTGTAACTGTGATGGGGCAGCAGCAACTGATGAGGCAGCCACAGGGTTGGTGACTGTGCTTGGCTGAAAGGCAGTGTTCAATGCAAACGGAGTGGCACCCTAGAAGGCTATATGGGTTAGATGAGTGGAAGGTGGTACTGCCAACGAAGGTGAAGAGGGAAGAGGTGAAAGAGCAGCGAACTGATCTAGTGAATTGGTGATAGATGGTTCCCTACTTTTATCTCTTTTAGCTCAAACAGGGGGCTGTAATTCTTGAAAATCTCTCTTGTTTGGTGTAGATCTCAAGACTCGATGGAATCTCTTAGGGGAGAATGACCCAAGTCAATCCAACTTTACCTTTCTACCCTCCTAGCACCACTCCTATTGGTGGTGTTTTTATGCACTTCTCAACACAAGTAATACGCAGGTGCATTACCTCTCTTGAAAGACAATCTTCCATAATCAAATTGCAAAACACTATCCCAAGGTCTCTCGGATGTCAGGTCTTGACAGTGCTTGGAATATATTAGTTGTTTGATATGATTTGTTGGAATCACAAGGTGGGCTTATGTGATTTAAAGCTGTAGGAGAATTGGGTCAATGAATGGAGTTCTCCGAATATAAAATTACTGCACTTTTGTTGCAAGCTCAGATAGCAGTCTTGGACTCCATTGTTTCATCAAATTTGGCTTTACAATGTGCAATAAACCTTAGCACAGGTTGTTTCTTAAAAAAAAAAAAAGAGGCAGGGAAGAAGGATGGTTCCTGGACCTACAATTACTGATGAACAGTGATCATGGGGATTCTTGCTATGGACAGTTTCCCTAAAAAGGATTTCACTTAATCAGAATTCTCACCATGTCATGAAATCTATGCTATCTTTTGAGGACTGCAAATATTCATCATTCATTCACCATGTAAATGTGAATAAAGACAGAGTTTAAGGAGTAACTATGAAATTAAAGTCCAGGCTAACTTTACACAATCACCTACCAGCAGCAAATGACCAAAAGTATGGACAAGGAAATCATACACACAACAGAAAACCTCATAACCAAATACAACATACTAAGTCCACTAAAGCTAACTAAAGGATACTAGAACAGCAAAGTAACTTGAAGTAAAGTTTTAATTAAAGGGAGAAGAATCATGAAACATGTGGAGAAACCCAAAAATACACCAGAAAATGACTGTATTTTCTATTATAATTTCTATAGCATGCCTTTACAACAACTCAACTCTCTTCAAATGAGAGGAGGAGAGCCCTATTTATAGTTTTCAAAAAGTAAAATAAGTGGCCAAGATTCGATTATATTGTGTGGGCAGGATTCACTTTACACTAGGATTTCACCTACCCCCAAATATATTACATTTATAAAATATTTCTTGTCTTTTCCCTATTTTGTCATCTAGTGATAGCACTGTAGCAATTTCATCCTTTTGTTGTTTGCTCTTTGTTGCAGCTACTCTTTGAGGAATTCTTCATCGATGACAGCATTGCCTTCGTGCTTCTTTAAAGTTGCATATTCTACGAAGCTCAAGATCAGTGGCCGAAGCTTATCTACCTCCATGATATCTAATCGCAGCACCTGGTAGCTCCATTCTTGGGAGTTGCTAACGAGCTTCTTCCAGTCATCGTCATATTTAGCAGCATTATCTCTAAAAATTTATGATTGGATGAAGGCTCAGGCAGAAAAACTCATGAAACATGTGGTGATTTCAGCCGACATCCCATCCTCCATGCTCTTTAATAAGTGTGGATTTACGCTCTCCGGATTAATTTCACCAGTGAGCGGCTCATATCTTGTCATTGGCTTGAGGTACCGAGCACAATCCTCTCTAGGCTCCTTGGCCCATTCAATATCCAGAACTACTTGTTCCAGAGTCTACTCCAGCTTTCCCCTTCGATGGTCAAAGTCTCACTTCCAGACATCCACTAACCAGTGGTCATCATCCTTAAGGGAAAGGTCCTTCTCCCAAACCTCACTTGGCAATGCGAGTATGGCCTCAATTTTTAGGTAGGGTGCTTTGTACTTCCTTGGGAACCCCTCGCAGACTTGCTTCGTACCCTCAAGAGTCCTTTGTACTTCCAAGAACCTATTTGTTGTCCGGATAGCCAAGTTGATACCTATGTTTCCTATGTCTAAAACTTGTCGGAACCAATTTTTCATAGTCTTATCCAAGTTCCTTCTCTTTTCTAATTTGTTGATCTGCTCTTGTGATAACAACTGAGGTGGGGTTGATGACGTAGTAGTCTGCTCATCCGGGGACGACCATTGTTGAATATAGGTCATCAAATCAGCCACTTTTTCCTTGAGCTCCTCCCTTGAAACCTTATCCTACTAGATAAGGTGTACCACTGTGGCGACCGATTCTTGGAGGTGGTCAACCTTCTACTCTCTCATGGCTACTCCCAAATTGATGGTTGAGACGTTATAGGTTATTCCCTACTCTCCAACCACCGGTGTCGCTATTTGTACCGCCCTAGATCCGGAGGCATCCATGGTTACCTTCGATCTAATCTTTGGCCTTTTCTCTTTCTTGGTGCTTATTCCTGCTCTGGCTAGTATGGCTTCTAGCCTTGCCTTAGGATCTTTTAAGGTAGGAGTCTTTTGCTTCAGCTACTTCTCCAGCCAAACGGGTATTTGGGGATTTTCCTTAGGTGATTCACCTTGATTCTTGTTGTCCTCTATCCCAAGTTTAGTGGCTCTGATGACAAGGGCCCCCTTCTCAATTCTTGCATCCTCCTTCTCCTCATTAGAGTCCTATTTGAGTGTTACACACTTAGTGGGAGACTTGGTGCACAATTGCTCATTGGAGGGATCCTCCCTTTCAGCACCCTTTTCTTCTTCATTTTGGTTGTGTTCATGTTCCTCGGGCTTATCTTCTTGCTCATCTTCATGGAGGGATGCTTCCTCATCATGTTCTAGGGTTTGGCCATGCCTTTCAATTAGAGACCTACTGCCCTCAGTCTCCAGAGCAATAACTTCTTCATCCACAGCAAACCGATCCTCGACTTCCTTATCCTCAATTTCCTTAAGTTGCTTGCTCCATTCGGCCTCAAGCTCTAGACCATGTGTTTCTCAGACTAACTTAGTGTCAAGCTCTTTGTTGTCCTCACTGGAAGACTCTTAGGCCACCTCATTGATCTCCCGGTGTTCGAACAAAGGGTGCTCATGGTATTCAAACTCTTCGTCTTTTGGCCTCTTCGCAACCTATAGCTGTCATCACTCAAGCTCGTCTTATATCTGCATTGTCGCCTCCATTCTTGGTGGTTTGATAGGGGGAGGTAGAGCTAGAGCGTTGGCCATATCCTAAGCAATTGGAGCTTGTACCATTGGACTAGTAAGCATCCCTGAAAGCTCGGATGACATGTTTTGCATGTATTTTACAAAGGATTCTAGGAGGCTGAGGACAAGCATCAAGGTAGTGGAAATGGAGGGAAGGGAAGGAGACATAGAGGAAGAAGAGACCGGTGAGGTCATGGCAGAGGATGAATCCACCGGTATGACCTGCATGATTGGAGAGGTGGAAGTAAGGTGGACAGAGATGTCCACCGTAGGCGAGGAGGAAGCAGAAACTGCAAGCGAATTATGTGGGGTGGTGGCAACAGCAACAGCAATTGCAGTAGATGGAGACATCGGCGGGTTAGACTCTTCTCCCCCAATCCCATGGAGCAGACCTTTGGGTATCACAGATGTCTTCACGCCTTTGATTGTTTTCCTTTGTTTCTTTGGCAGCTCGCCCTCTGATTCCTTTCGGGCATAAACCTTCAGCTTGGGCAACTACTCACTAGCTTCTTTTCTCTTTTTAGTTTTGACTAATGGTGGGGTTTTGGATGTTTCCCCAGTTGTAGTGGCGGCCACCCCACCATCAAAGCCACTCAGTTCACTTTCGAGTCCCTTAAACATTAAGGCAACCCCTTATTGCTTCAATCGGGCTACCTGTTGGTCGATCCACACCTTTGTTCGGACCTCGACGGGTTTGGTGAGTACGTCAAGGTCATCAACCTCTCACTCATTCCAATCAATCATAGGTAGTGGCAAATTGGTGATGGCATCATATCCCAGATTGATCACCATGCTTTCATCTTCCTCAAGTTGATCGGGAACCGAGCACAGGTTTATTCTCCGCATGTAGAGGGAAGTCATGCGCATGTAGTGTCATAGCCGCACTTCAAGATCATCTCTACAATTAGCCCATAAATCCTCAACATTGTGGAGATGGAAATACTCCCATCCCAATTCCTTTATGATATGACCATACGAGTCAATTCGAGGTTGAGCTGTATATTATCGGAATTGGTATTCGGCCAACTCCCTTTCTAAGTATCCCGCACACTGGGAGGTATGAATTTTATACATTCCTTGTCCGAGCCCAATGGGGTAAGGTGTACCTACCAGCTACTTACTGCTTAGGATATTATGAATGTGTCACAGCTGCCAAGTCAGCTCTAATAGTATAATCCAGTCATTGGGGTACCGGGGCAGCTTGTTTGGTCTTTCTGTAAATCCCTGGGAACAAATGTAAGTGAACTTTGGAAATTGTATATATAGGAAGGTGTATTGCCTAAGGAGGGCCATGGCACTATGGAAAACTCTTCTCTAAAAGTTGCCTCCTAGAGACCAAATGATGTAGGTGATGAATGCATCATTCACCCTACAATAATCCCTCTTGAAGTTTCGGTACTACAGTTGAGGGTACTTATCATAAGGTTTGAGCTCTGCTCCTGATGCCTCATTGGATTTTGCAGTTAATCCATGATAATACCACTGATCGATGAGGGAGTACACCAAGTAGGATGTCATGAAAAACTTGGAGGTCTTCTTCACATTTATAAACTATTCGTGGAAGCAATCACTGATTATCTCCCCCCAATAAAAGGCAGTGTAATCACCATGGAGAATTTGATCCACAAAGTAAAACGTCCACTCCTGGAAGAAGGCCGCAGCAGGAAGACCCACTACTCGGCTTAGCAAGGTCATGAGGTCATGGTAATCCTCGAGGAAATCATTGTGAAAAAGCTCATGAGGGAGCTTGCCGGCACTACCTCCCCTATCCTTCAACCAGTACCGATTGATTAGTTTCTTGCATTTCAACGGATCTTGCTCCCATAACTCCTTGGATTGTTCTATGGTGGGGGTCTCCATGCTCTTAAAGGCAGGGATGTGGAACATCACCATTATACTAGGAAGAGACATATATGCAAGGATATTCTCATCCCGATCCACTATGGTTCTGGTCTCGGGCTGATATGCCTCTACGCATGCCATTACCGATTCTGGGGCCACCAAGGCTGGCGGGAAGCCTGCAACTTTGGCAAGTCTAGTGCTCCTTATCAGTCTTACATTTTCTATTTAAGGATTCACCCTGACTCTCTGTGTGAACTCATCAATATCGACCTGACCGATATTGGTATCTATGACATCTCTCCAAAGAGTAGTGATTCAGGACTGTAAGGGCACCCCTTGAAACTTGTATTTCATCTGATCCTTATCCTCCTTGGCCCGGGGTGCTTTGGTTATTCCTTTCCCATTTTCCTTAGAGGCACCAAAAGCTCCTACATCGGATTCCATAAATCCTGCACAAAAGACATGGATTAGCAACATTACTATGGGAAAGTGGCCTTGAAAAAATCCCCACATATCAAGGTTAGATCCACAATCTCCATTCATATTTGATAAAAACTATTAGAAAGCAAAGCAGGTGACTCAGGCTTTGAGGGCCAAAGTTCCCTTGGCAGAATATTATTTGGAAGGGAAAATGAGGCATGGGACTCCCAAAGGTGCTTCCCGATGTTGGATCTGTTCAATTGAGGGATTTCATGAAGGAAGACCTAATTTTAGCAAGTGGGTCGAAGTTCGTTTTGGATTTGAAGGTCATTTGAGCCCTTGTTTAAGCATATGGGTATCAACTATAGGAAGGCTGCCAGAAACGACACAGGGAAGACAGAACTCCGGGAGTCGGATTTCGGAGCTCGATTTGCCACTATTGGGAAGTAGTTTCAGGTTAGCCGTTCAAAATGGCGAAATGTAGGTGGCAATCCGGGAGTGGAATTTCAGAGAGAAATCCTCGAAGATAATTTCAAGAATTGGGAAAGTCGGGCGGCGAACCAAGGGTCGAGACTCGGTAATTGGAATGACGGACCGGTTCAGTCATATAAAATGGTGCCGACGGAACAGAATCCTGGAGATAGAATTCCGGAGTCCGGGGTCCGAAGGGTGTTCAGGCGTTAGTTCTTTGTTCGGATTTTATGCAAGGCGAAAGGGGGACCGAGGTCTAGGAGTCGGAAAGAAGTCCCAGGCCGACCGTATGAAATGGTGAAAGTGACACAGAGTTTCGAGGATAGAATTTTGCAGGTTGGGGTCCGAGGGGAGCTTGGATGGTCAATTTTTTGGTGCAAGTTTAAAGGATTTCACGCGGCCAAGTTTCAAGGTCCGAAAGGATGCTCAAGGCAGGTCATGTAAACGGTGAAGGCACAACGCAAACCCGAGAGGGGAAGTCCGGAGGTCGGGAGCCGATGCAAGTTTAGCCGCTATCTTTTAAAGTTCAAATTTGCGCCAATGGCTGTGGATGAGTCTGGGCCCGGGTAAGGTGGTCACCTGTTCCAGAGAACAGCGATGGGGAGGTCCAACTCTGGTTTGAATTTTGACCCCTCAAATGATAGATCTTGCACATTTTAAAACATGAGTTTTTATGGGAGGGTGTTAAAATGCCAGGTTTTCGAATTTACTTTACGCCTTAATTATAAGTTCAAATTCCTTGA
This sequence comes from Sequoiadendron giganteum, assembly GCA_007115665.2. Taxonomy (NCBI): domain Eukaryota; kingdom Viridiplantae; phylum Streptophyta; class Pinopsida; order Cupressales; family Cupressaceae; genus Sequoiadendron; species Sequoiadendron giganteum. The sequence continues at coordinate 13,091,284 of CM021101.1, read as the reverse complement.
AAAAGGGGAAAGCAGGTGCGGCGGCAACCCTACCTCCAAATCTTGGAGAAGTTCGATGCTGAATTTTGTGAAGAACCAGCAAAGCGAGATTTCGGGCATAGAGGTGGAAGATGTTGGGGCATCGCTGGGCTTTTAAAATTTTGCTATCACGTGAAAATGACAGGCAAAAACAAGTTTATATAGTCCAAAGCACAATTAATGTTGGAATTTAATGCTCCGTACGTTGGCAGATGGGGTTGGTAAGTTCAAATTTTCAAACGGTGGTGGGAAGTCTGATGTCTGGAGCTCGAGGAGACGTCTAGACATGGCCGTTTGAAAACTACGCAACATTAAGTCACACGACGGATAGGGACCCGGGATCCGAGGTCTGGAAGGACATCGACCCTCCACCATGAAGAATGATGAAACTCAGGTGGAATCCTGAAAATGGAACTCCGAGATCTAGGGCCCGAGGTCTGAAAGGACATCAAACGCTGGATGCGAACAACAGCAAAATCAAGATGGAAACCCAAAAAGGGAAACCCGAGGGTCCAGGCCCGGGAGGGGTCACTAACATCAGAAGGGCGTTCTAACAAGGGAAACCCAAACTGACTTCAAATTTAGCATTTTTCAAAGGGGGCCAAGTTTGGTCAAACTTAAAATGTGACTTTGAGAATACTTTGACCCTCTAGGATGCAAAAATGGGCACGTAAAATGAGGTAAAGCAGAAAGGGCTCGACAAGCAAAAGAGGGAAGAGAGGGTCCCCGTTTCGAATGGGGCGTGTGTGCAATAGGCACAACACTATCCACATGGGAAATGGAGTCAAAAATCATGAATTATGTGTGTTTCCTTCTCTAGCTTAACTCTAGTTGTTAGGCCCTTTGAAAATGAAATTCTAATGACTGGCATACAACTTCAATTATTTATGCTTTGCACAAATAGTGCTGGAATGTTTTCTTACCAAATTCTACTTCACCAATCCAAAAGAAATCCTAAGTCACTGTGACTTACTTGAAGGAATTTAATTCTGACTTGCAGACACCAGCAAATAAAAATCACACAAAGTGGGAAAATGCACCTTGATAAATCACACAAATGCTTGATACATTGACTTAAATGATCAGAGGACTTCAAGTTCGAGACAACTAGATAAGAAATATAAATGATTATAACACAACAATTGAACATAGTAAAGGTTTCACCAATCCAAATTTAATTCATCCATTGGTCTGCTTCAAAAAAGGATCTGTCATTATTTACATTCCCAGTTCCATTTTCTGGAAAAATCTAACTACTACTCTATCTACTAACATCTAACTACCCCCTTATCTCTCTAATTTTACAAAGTATTTATACAATTCATACCAAGCGTTGCAACCATTCACATTCTGGTAAAACCGTTTCAATTCTTTGATAGAAATTTAAAATATTTAATTGGGTTGCCTCACGACAAATTAAATATTTTTACAATAGTTCTACTTTTAATTTTATCCTTTTTACCTTTATCGCTCTTTATAATTTTACTTTATACATTGTCGCTCCTTTACTTTTATTTGCCCGTGGCTTTATTATTTCTACCGCCCCACCACAGTGAATGTCTTGTCTTCCTACGGTGTGGCATTATTTGACTTCTCTGACCCCTCCACCACCTTACCACGATCTTCCTCTTGACTCCCTGCGGTTGCACGGTGACCATCTGCCGCTATCTTCATTGTTCACCGCGGTCATCTCAGTTCCTTCTCGGGTCGGTCATGATGTGGTAGTAACCGCCACTGCTGCCTGCTAATGGTTTACCACTAACATCACGGTCTGCATGCTAACTATCGGCGGTACCATGGTGTCACTGATCCTAACCACTACCTCCATCCATCACAGTCACCACGGTCTCCATTAGAACCGTGTACGTTACCGTGATAAACCTTTCAACCGCTTCCTTGCCGATGTTGTGCTGGTTATCTCACTGCCACCGTGATACCACGGTCAATGAATTAACCGTGCATAGTGTGGTAGTAAAAACCTTATACCCACCTATTAAATACTACCACCATACCACGAGCCCATTGTGGGAGGCCACGGTAAAGCGGTATATGATATAAAAAGGAAATATTATGGCCCATAAGGTATATTTTGATTTTTTCGATGGCGGTAAAATGTATTAAAGAGGTAAGAATGATAAAATGACTTTCTTGTGAAAAGATAGTGAAATATGTGAGTTGAAATGGGAATAAAAACCTTAGGGTTTTAACTAAAAAATTTAGGTTCTAACAAGCTCAACTTTTTTCTTGGATTTTTATGACATCAACAAGTTATTGAAGAGCTCTATTTTTCTATCCATGTACTTTTTCTAGATTCAGCCCCATGTATATTTTATTTAGCATTTACAAATTTTGCATTGTGACTAAATTAATTGGACATCATTTTACTTAGAGACATTTTATCTTTTGGGGGACTTCATTTTCCATATTAATTTAGATTTGGGAGATTTCATATCAGATTTTTGTATTGTATTATATTATTTCCTCTCTTGGTGCTTGTTGCACTTTGTTGGGATTTACCAATAGGCAGAGAGAAAAAATAATTATCAATTCTAATGTAAATAACATAATTAAAAAACTAATATACTAAGATAGAGATTTTAATGTGTTCACCCAACGTGGGCTACATCCAATTTTTTTATTATCTAGCAAAATAGAAATACATAGTTACATACACCCACAACATTGTCCACAAGTACATGTATACTCACATTCAATCCATAATCTGAAAAATCCATACACAACCTGCTACTGCATGTTCCTTCAATCATGCATGCCATGACTCATGACCTTTCATATTTGTAGCAAACAGTCAACCCTTTATTTGGAAAATATAAAACTATTTTTCAACCAAAAGAAATAAGAAATTCCTTTATTAAAATATAACCAATTTTTGCTTCAAGGGTGTTTCCCCTTATAGGAGGGGCTCTACCCCCTATAGTCCCCTATTAATTAATTTAGGAGAAAACATTGCTTCAAAAGTCACTAAAATATTAACATAGAGCATGATTAGTCACTACATACCAACAACCCTCATGGTTGAACCAGCTACATTTGACGTACTCACTCATAATTACCACACATACAAAGAAAGAATGTAGTGGTTACTCTAGTCCAAGGGCTTGATTTCACTGCATGTTTCTAACAACATATTATTACATATTGAGGAGTGCACTACACCATGATAGGTATGGGATAGGTACAAATAATTTTTTGGTTCAGTTAGTGATGTATGTGCTTTGAAACTAGAGCTATAATTGGAATTTATTGTTGGAAAATGTGCTTCAACTTGCTAGCTTGAACCTCTGTTAAAGGACTTGGAAAATTTCCCCTTCATGTCCATGACTTTATCTCCATACCACTAGGTTTTTGTGGAAGATATGTGGTAGAGCATTTTGCCTCCATACCACGGGGGTCTCTTGACTACCTGGCAGTAGCATGGGGTACCACCATACTACAGGGGTCTCTTGACTACCTAGTGATAGCATGGTGTACTGCCATACCGCAGGGATCTCTTGACTGCCTAGCGGTAGAGTGGGGTACCACCATACCACAAGGGTCTCTTAACTACCTAGCGGTAGTGCATGGCACCATCTTTCCTCGAGGGTCTTTTGGTTGTCTGGCGGTGGTACCACCATACCGTAGGTGTCTTCAAGTTGTGACATGGTAGTGCGATGTATATTGCCATACCATGAAGGCTTCACACCTATTGAGCAGTAATGCAGTATACCACCATACCTCAAGGGTCTTCTGGATGACTAGCGGTGGCACAATGGAAGGACCACAAGGAATAGCCAACAATTTGGTGGGATAGTCAAATGTGATGGATGAGTGATGTGTCAACACGTGGCACGATTTCATTTGTTGATTTTACATCGCTGTTGCAAATCAATAATCATTGGTTGAAAGCTTTATTTTCTATTTGCGATATATTTGCATTAAATGTATATTCTGACTCAGGGGTTGATAGAGTGCAAATATAGTAATATTCTCTGTAACCGAAATTTAATGTTGGGCGGCCTAATGTGTGCTACAGGGTGGTGTAAATAACTTGAGATGAAGGAAGCTTGTCTGTGAATTAATTAAATATACCCTAATGGTTTTTGGAGAGTAATATTTCATTGTATTCTTTACAAGCATTGTAAAAGTGAGTGTATGAAAGAACTAAATTCTGTGATTGGAGGTCGACCAAGGGGATGTTGTTGTGAGCTAATATCTAAGAGTGAAGTCTGTAACTCTATATGTAATTGATTTACTATAATACAAAGTGACTTTAATGGTGTGGTGATTTTTTTCTCCCATAAGGGTTTTCCCACATATATCTGGTGTTATTTGTGTGTGTGTGATTTATTTTTGTCTCTCCTTTTATTTTATGAATGTACATCTCAAATGTATGAAAATGGTTAAATGTGGTTTCTTTTGCACTTCTCTTCTGAGTATTTTGTATTAGAAAGGAATTTTCCACACTGTTTCTTTCTTTACAAGTGGTATCAGAGCCTGCAAAGTTGTGTTATCCTTGTGAGTAGGGCTGGTTTTTTGTGCTAATCTTATTTTAGTGAGAGTCTTGCAAAGGAAGAACCAAGTACTTAGTCTACTATTTGAGATGGCAAGTACATTAGGTAGAGTAGAAATTGAAAAATTCAATGGCAGAAATTTTGAGTTGTGGAAACTCAAAATGGAAGACTTGTTGGTGGATAGAAACCTTTGGATTGTTGTGTCTACAACTATGCCACAAAGTATCAAGAAATAAGATAGGGACCTCACAAATAGAAAATCTAGAGGATTGATAAGACTTTTCTTGGCTTATTTTGTACTCCTAAACGTCCTTGAGGAGAAGACTGTAGCTTCATTATGGAAGAAACTTGGTGAAATTTATCAAGGAAAGTCTCTAGTGAATAATTTATTCCTGACGAAGAAGTTGTACTCCTTGAAGATGGAAGAAGGTGCATCCATTGAAGACCATTTGAATTCATTTAATATAATTGTTGCATAATTGGCATCTGTGGGTGTGAAGATAGAGGAGGAGGATTGTTGCATGCTTTGGTTATGCTCCTTACCTAAAACTAGGGACCATTTGTTAATGGCTATTGGAAGTAAAACAACTACTTTCAAAATGGAAGACATGGTTGCCTCGTTGTTGTCAAATGAAATATGGAGAAAGTCTTATGAGATGGCCAAGGAGGCTCTTTATATTTAGGGTAGATCAAAGGAGAGAGGTAAGAAGAAGGACAAGAAGTCTAAATCCAAATCTAAAGAGAGATCAAAATCTCCTTGTAAAAGGTCCAAGGTGAAATGTTGGAACTATGGGTAGTCTAGTCATATCTGAAAGGATTGTAAGGAGGAGAAAAAGAAGAAGAAGAATAACTCTTCAGAAAATGACTCTTCTAAAAGTGATGTAGATGCCTTCATTGCAGCCTTGGTGACTCAGGTGCATCTTTTCACATGACATCTCACAAAGATTGGTTCACTAAGTACAAAAAGTATGACGGTGGAAAGGTGTACCTGGCAAGTGATTCAACTATAGAAATTATTGGTCATGGAAGAGTCAAAATCCAATTCCCTGACGAAAGAATCAAATGGATTGGTGATGTACTACACATACCAGGTTTGGCTCGTAACCTGATTTTGGTCAATAAGTTGAATGATGTTGGCGTGCAAGTTTCTTTCTCGAGTGGAGGTTGTAAGATGACTAGAGTTGTAATGGTGTTAGCTAAGGGGGTACGCATAGGCACTCTATACAATCTGGATGCACGTCATGTTCAATGTAACAACGTCTTCGTAAAGTCAAGCAAAGTTGCTCATGTAGAGAAAGAGGATGAAGCTCTTCTAGGTGAAAATTCCTTGGAGGTGAAACTCCTAGTAGAGAAGACCATGTTTTGGCATCATAGACTTGGTCACATAGGTGAGAAAGGTTTAAAAACCTTGAAAAATAAAAATCTTGTTGAAGGGCTTGTTGATTGTAACCTTGAGTTAGATTTTTGTGAACATTGCATTTATGGAAAGCAACATCATGTTTCATTTTATTTAAGTCCTCATAAATCTTTTGGTATACTAGATTATGTTCATTCTAATGTATTTGTTCTAGTGAATGTTCCTTCGTTATTGAAGTCTAGATATTATGTTTCTTTTATTGATGATTATTCGAGAAGGGCATTTGTATACTTTCTTAAGAGTAAATCAGAAGTGTTCAGTTGATTTAAAGATTTTAAAAACTTGGTAGAGAATCACACTAGAAATAAAATCAAATGCTTGAGGATGGATAATGGCGGTGAGTTTTGTTCTATAGATTTTGAAAGGTACTATAGAGACCATGGGATTAAAAGGCATAAAACTAAGCCTTATACTCCACAATAGAATGGAATTGTTGAAAGGTTAAACAGGACGCTAATGGAAAGAGTGAGGAGTATGTTGAGCAGTCCTAGTCTAGAGTAGAAGTTATGGGTTGAGGCTGTGGCTGCAGCATGTTACTTGGTAAATCGTTCACCTTGTTCAGCTCTTGTTGACAAAACACCTTTGGAAGCATGGTCCAATAAGAATCCCTCTCTGAGACATATTCATGTCTTTGGCTATGAGGTATATGCATATGTGTCGAATGAGAAAATATCAAAGTTGGAGAGAAAGTTTGTTAAATGTATCTTCATTGGCTATGGTGTTGGTGTGAAAGGATACAAGCTTTGGAATCCTGATACTGAGAAGGTTTTCTACAGCAGAATTGTAATCTTTCATGAGTTGAAGCCTTCAGTAGCTAATCCACAGTTAGAGACAAATAAAAGGAAAAAGAAGAATGATGTAGTTGAGATTCATCGAACTCCAAAGAAAGAGGAACTATATAGTGTACTTGAAACTGAGGAGAGTTCAAGCATATCTGAGAGTTCTAAAGAAGAAGAACCACAACCTCAGCCTCAGCCTATGATGAGGTCTACACGTGAAAAGCATCAACCTAATAGGTATGGATTTTCTATGTTGGATTCGAACTATGCCTATGCTTTGATTAATAGCACTAATGAGCCTAGGACTATGAAAGAGATGATTAATATGTCTAATTCAAATTCTTGGTTGGAAGCCATGAATGAAGAAATGGAATCATTGAAGAGGAATGAAACCTAGGATTTGGTACCTTTGCCTAAAGGGCAAAATCCTGTTGGCTGTAAATAGGTATTTAAGAAGAAGACTGGTCTGGATGGTTGTATTGAAAAGTATAAAGCTCATTTGGTCGTGAAAGGGTATTCCCAGTGTTGGAAACAAGCTACACTGAGAGGGGGGGTGAATCAATGTTGTGCAAAAAATAACTTTATTAACCTTTATCTTAAAAGCATTAACAACATTCAATCATAATGCATAAAAAGGAAAATAAACATAACACCAAGGTTTTTACGTGGAAACCCTATTAGGGGAAAAACCACGGTGGATGGCCAATCCACAATTATGATCTGAGTATACTCAAATGAAGATTACAAAAGGGGAATGCACTTGCATTCAAGCACACTGCCTAGAGCTCGCTACTCAAAGGGAAGGCTCACTGCCTTACAAAAGACAATCAGATTAAAACCATCTGAAAATTTCAACTAAGAAGATTAGCATCTACAAATTCCTAATTACAGTTCTGGTTAAGCACAATAATAGATTTGCTGCCTTACAAACTAATTATGCACTTTTTCTTTATTTTTCTCATACACAATACAGATTCTCTATGCGCAAGTGAAACTACACTTAGTCACTCTTCTGCTCTACTTTAACTCACTATTCACATCAACACACAACCCATACATCATACAAAATGATCTGGATGATCTTATATATATATTTGCAACATAAAATTCAATTCCTCTTTGTTGGCTTCAATAGAACACAAAAATAATTACAACTGTCGGCTTAGATCCTTAATTAAATCTTTATCTGCATCCTCCAAAGTCGATTAAGACATAGAGGGGACCCAAAAAAGATGTAAAAACATAAAAATATTTAACTAATTGCTTCCCATATATCTGCGACATAATACATTCATCAAGTCGGCTCCAATACAAGAAAAACTACGAATAAGCCAACCGAACCTTCTAACTTCCACACGAACTGATGCAAGACACTGCGCTTCAGAAGTAACAAAGATATTATACCAAAAATCATTTCCTGAGATGTGCAGCACAAAATAATAACCTGAAATCTTCATACAAATCGATGAACACTATGCTACTGGATACTTTGTTCTACCTTGTCAATTTTCAATCTGTCTTCCGATATGATCAAATCATAGTGTGTGTATCTGGTCATTGATTAGAGTTACCATCAATGACAACACTAAGTGATATTACAGTGTCTCTTTCCAACAATCTCCCCCTTTGGCATTGATAGAAACACTTAGTGAAAAATGACTAAGTGTCAGATCAGTACCAAGATAGACTACACTGCCTTCTCCAAAATTCCAAAAATGCAATTCTCCCCCTAATATTATTAAGCATTTTTCACTCCACTCTTCTCCCCCTTTGATATCAATGGAAAAGACAAGGATCGCACACCAAAAATGGATCAATCAAAACTATTATGCAAAAATTCTTCTTTAACTTAGAAAAGCTGAAAAATGTTTGCAAAATATTTCTTTAGCTGAATTAGATTAGCATCCCAAACTCTTTTGCGACTCTCCATGATTGTGATATGGCCATAGATCAAGTAAGATTGTGTCTCTATATATTCTAAGTTGGTTGGACCACCAACTGCGATAAAGTCCTCTCCTTCTTTTAGAGAACATGACAGTATGTCAATCTTTGGACAAATTGTCCCTCTAAGTTCACATGTTCTAGCAATGATTTTTTTATTTTCATGTTCCAATATTTTTATCTTATCAAGCGAAGACATTCCTTCATCTTCTATTTTTCCAATACCACCAGATAGAGGGTCAATTCCTTCAGAAATGACGCTTAACTTCTTTTCCAGATCTTTGATCTTCTTCTCATTTGCTTTAGTAAACTTTGGAAAAGATAGACATGCTTTGTAGATCTTACCACCTTCTAATAAAGCATTTTGTACATTCTGTATACATGTGGCTAAAATATTTTTATCTTTGGCAATCAATACCTTCAATCCACCAAACCTTTTGGCATCAAATTATTTTTGTACTTTCACCATAGCAAATTTTTCTAGTGACTCAAAATGAGTACTCACCGAGTTGATGAGCTTTTTTAGTTCACCAAATGAAGATACAGTCAGGTCTTTCACAAAAGAGGGTATGATCTCCAATTCTTCGGATACAAGGTTCAACAGTTCAACATCTTCAATGTGAGATTTCAGTAGCTCTTCTTGGGCTTTTTCTTGAGCAAACGAAGCTACTTTCATTTTCTATATTGGGCTTAATGTAGATAGGTCAATAGGACCTTCAATTAGTTCTAGTTCAATCTCTTCCTTGTGATCAACCAAGATTTTCTTCCCTTCCTCAGCAATGTCTCTTGCCTCAATTATAATTGGCTTCACATCATCTTTCTTTTCCTCAACTATTTCTTCCTCAATTGAAGGTTTTGATTTGTCTTCAGAGATCTCTACCTTGTCAACTGATACATTCTCAGGTGCCTCAACTTTCATAGGGATTTTGGTGTTATCTTCTGCAAGAGGAATCTACAAGTTTTTGGTAGCATCAAAATTTCCTTCTTCTGCTTCTTTCACTAGATGAGATGAGACATTTTCAGCATGTTTTTCCTCAACCACAACTTCAATTCTCTCATTCAATAGTATTTCCCTCAGAATTTTCGTTGTTTCTTTTGTGACTTCATTAGATAAACCAATCATTAGCCTGTTAACCCTTGTTTTTCTTTTAAATTTCTTTTAGGCCTTGTTCAAAAGTGTCCTCATGTCATCCATAGACATCACTAGACATAATTTTGCAAGAATCCTTTCTCTCATTTGTTCCTCTTCTATTCTAGCACTCAACCTTCTTGATTCCAGAATGTCATACAAACTTGTTGGAAGACTAGGCATAATTTCAATCAATACTTTATTGAAAGTATTCATATGTTTTATCGTTGCTTCTTCAAGAATTATTTTGTCAGATTCATCAAAAGACTCGTACCATTTTCAAAGTGGTTTTAGATTTCTATCCTTAACCAAATCTTTTTCAACTACTCGTACTGCCATACCTGGTTTGTCAGTCTTTGCTTTCTTCTTTGCCTGGTCATCTCCATCGGAAGGATTTTTTTTTGTGACTATGGCTACCTTGCTTCCTTGATGCCTGATCTCTTTGACACCTTCATCTAACTTAGTTTCCTCATCATCACAAACAACCATATACACTCTTTTTCTCTTTTTATTTCCTTCCTTTCTGGATCCCTTAGACTCAATTTTTATAGGGGTGGACTTTGCTGCAGGAGTTGAATGAGATACAGAGCTTCTAGTTGTTCTAGTTCAGGTAGATGGTGTTGTCGGACCAATTGATTATGTTCTAGTTGCCTCCTTTGTTGCTTTCTTTGCAGCTTTAGCTTCTTCCCTTTTTTTTTGGCTTCTTTTAGTAATTTTGTAGGTATGCCCATACTCTCTACAAGAACTTCTACTTCTTTTCCGACTCTTTTAGTAACCATAGGTTTTTTGAGTTTATTATGAACCTTTGTGTCCTTCTCTACATATGTACTGAACCTTTCCTCTACTAGATCCATTGGTTTACTTAGTATGTGTTGAGCGTACATATCTAGAACTTTCCCATCAACTTCATATCCAATGGGCATGATCTAGATTGTTGTGGGATCAACCACTTCCATCATACATTGATCAGCATCTACCATGAAACAAATTTAGTCCTTGTATCTACAATAGAGGTAGGAATCCTCTCCCTTGCTTGCATCATAGACTAAAAACCCTTAAAGTATCCCCACATAGTTGAATTCCTTGTTTTGATATCTGTAACATTGTATAACAGATCTTTGAACTGTTCGGCTACCAACTTGTCCTTTTGCCACTAACCCTTTCCAATTCCTAGAACTTCACCCATGAAATAATAAAATAAACACAAAATCAGGTTACCATATTTGAAATAATTTTTCTTGTCTTTCTTTATCTTTGTAATATTCTCCATTAACTGAATTCTCAGCAATTCATAGAGGTCGTAATCTGCATTTTCCTTCACCATTTGGTAAGTGGTATAGATTGTTGTGTTGGACACAGAGTTGTCTCAGCTAGAATGGTAAATCTTGTATCTAATCACCATAGATGCAAATTTGACATCTATATCGACAATGTTATCAATGGTCATTGCTCTTCTATCATATGTAGATCTTGTAGCATTAGTGACGGTTTGGTTTTTCATAGACTTTAGAATAGGTAATCCACCGGAAGATTTTAGACCATTTACTGCACTAATAGCTTCCTTAGTAATTTTGAACGGAATTTTGAGCCACATAGATTCATCATGCACTCGACTCAAAACATAATGGACCCACTCTGACTCTCCAAATACGAGAAATTTTACAATCTATGTGAACTTTTTTTCTAGGATTTTATGTTCTAGCTTTACATAGTAATCTTCACCAATGATATGATTATTGTACAAATTCAGTAGTTGATAACTTCCTATTTCTTCAATATTGGCATGAGTATTAACCCTAATGTCTTCTATGTGTAAAAATCCATACGGAACAAACGAAAATGCTCCTAATGGATCAATCTCTACAGACTTGTAAGGATACCATTTGAATTTAGGATGAGGTATGTCCTTGACTTCAACTACTAGAGGAGTATTCATTTTGACCAAATCACAAGTTCGCGAAGTTATCTAAAAAATACCTTTTTCGTCCAATTGCAATTTGAATGTTGAATCAATTTGATGCTTGAATTTCACCTCAAATCACCAATGATTTCCTAAGAGCTCTCCAAACTTCTTTTCTCCAAATGCAAAGTGACAAATGAAAAGTATAAATGACCTTTTATCACTTGCATACCTAACCCTTTTTTCGTAATAAATGCTTTAACCCTAATTCATCGGGTTACCCTATTCTTGTACATTGTGATGGGTAAAACTTATGCGAACCTCATGTATAGCATACCTTTTCCTCCAATGAGTTCAACAACATTTGTTGATTGTTTATGCATATACTGTACACATCCACATTTGGTATCACTTACCGGTTAAGGGGGTTAAATGATTTTCTTGACTGCTCCCCCTAGGCCAAAGGCCTGAGACTAATTCCTAGAGGAATTACCAGAAGCAGGTTTTGGTGCTACCACATTTTCTTCAACAGCAAAAAAGGGATCTTTCTTACCCATTTCTTCTACATCTGTTGTTTGACTGCATCTGTAGTGAGTTTTCCTTTTCCCTTGATATCCTTCTACATGTTTTTCCTTTGATTTACCAGACCTCTTCTGTTCCAACAGAATGTAGCAATGTGTTCAATTTTGTTGCGGTTGTAGCACACAACATTTCTTTTTCCAAACCAATTGTTCCACTAATTTCCTCTTGATCTGCACTGGTTAGTAGTATGGCCAAGTTTGTTGCACGTATAGCATTTGATGTTTCTATGAAATTGACTCATCACATTTCTGCATTCATTTGACTTATGACTAGCCTTATGACAATTAAAACATTGACCTAAGAAAGATGGACCACTTTGATTCATCCTACTTCTACACTCAGAAGCCATGTGTTAAAACTTATTGCAATTGTAATAGTATCCATTAAATCTTTGAACATTAGGTTTCCTTACCGGATACCTTCTAGATTTGTTCATTTGATTTCCTTTCTAAATCTCCTTTGTTCGGGTCTAGAGCTTTCTCCTTCTTCATATCCAAGACCTCGCTTGTCACCATGAGTTCTCTAACTACTAATTAGTTCATCAAGCATGGCAGAGCTAGCTTTGAACTTCTCTTTGTACTCATCTGTAGTAGCAAGTTCATTTTTGAGATCATCTAATTGTCTTTCAAGTGCCTCTTCATTGTTCTTAGATTGTTCCAATTCATCATCCAATCGGCTGCATACTTCAGATTTTTCTTTCAGGAACTATGCTAGGTTCTCTTCATTTTTCCTTCTATCTTCAATCTCCTTGGTTAGGTTCATCATGATAGATTCCATCTCATGCTTTAGGACTGTATTGTCTTTGGTAATCTTTTCACATTCCTCTATCTTTTCTTTCAGGGCTTGATTGAGTTGTTCTTCCTCAATGCTCTTATCGTCACTCTTCTTAATCTGATCACAGAGTTCCTTTCTTTTCTCTCTAGACTTATTGATTTTGTCTTTCAGAGACTCAATGAATTTCTCAGCATCTGAGAGGTTTTCTTGTAATTTCTTAACTTTAGCCTTTGACTGATCAAGATCATCCAGGGCCACCAAAAGTTGTTGTTGAAGACTACTTGAATCCATTAGAACACCTTCTAAAATCTCCCCAAGCTATTACACTTCTTCTAGAGGAACTAGATCTGATACCAATTGTTGGAAACAAGCTACACTAAGAGGGGGTGAATCAGTGTTGTACAAAAATTAACTTTATTAACCTTTATCTTCAAAGCATTAACAATATTCCATCATAATGCATAAATAGGAAAATAAACACAACATCATAACACAAAGATTTTTACGTGGAAATCCTATTAAGGGAAAAACCACGGTGGATGGCTAATCCACAATTATGATCTGAGTATACTCAAATCAAGATTATAAAAGTGGAATACACTTGCATTCAGGTACATTTCCTAGAGCTCACTGCCTTACAAAAGATAATCAAATTAAAACCATCTAAAAGTTTGAATTGAAAAGATTAGCATCTACAAATGCCTGATTACAATTCTGGTTAAGCATAATAATAGATCTGCTACCTTACAGATTAATTCTACACTTTTTCTCTATTCTTCTCATACACACAATACAGATTCTCTATGCACAAGTGAAAATACACTTATTCACTCTTTTTCTTTGCTTTAAATCGCTATTTGCATCAATACACAACCCATACATCATACAAAATAATACAGCTGATCTTATATATATCCACAATATAGAATTCAATTGCACTTTGTCGACTTCAATAGAACACAAAAATAATTACAACTTTTGGCTTAGATCCTTAATTAAATATTTATGCACATCCTCCAAAGTTGGTTAAGACATAGAGGGGACCCAAACAAAGATGTACAAACATAAAAATACTTAACTAATTTCTTTCCATATATTCGCGACATAATACATTCATGAAGTCGGCTCTAATACAAGAAAAATTGGGAATAAGCCAACCCGACCTTGTAACTTCCACACGAATTGATACGAGCCACTGCGCTTCAGAAGTAATAGAGATATTATACCAAAAATCATTTCCTGAGATGCACAACACAAAATAATAACCTGAAATCTTCATACAGTTTGATGAACACTGTGCTACCAGATACTCTATTTTGCCTTGTCAATTTTCAATATGTCTGCAAGTATGATCAAATGATAGTGCACATATTTGATTATTGATTAGAGTTTCCATCAATAACAACACTAAGTGATATTGTGGTGTCTCTTGCCAACACCCAGGTGGAGGGAATTGATTATGGAGAAATATTTTCTCTTGTAGCTAAGCTAACATATATCATATTTCTTTTGTCACTTGCAACCACATATGACTTAGAGATCGAGCAAATGGATGTGAAGACAAAATTTTTCCATGGAGAGCTAGAAGAAGAAATTCATATGTCCCAGCCAGAGCACTTCGTTGAAAAAGGTAAAGAAAGCCTGGTTTACAAATTAAAGAAATCTTTGTATGGTTTGAAACAATCACCTAGAATGTGGTACCAAAATTTTGACACCTTTGTGTTGTCGTTGGGATTTGTGAGATGAAAATCTGATCATTGTGTGTATTACAAAACTAAAAGTGAGCATGTGCTTATTATTACCCTATACGTGGATGATATGTTGTTCATAGGAAATAGTAAGACTATAATTTCTGATCTTAAGTCTCAATTGTTTGTAATGTTTGAAATGAAAGATTTGGGTGCAGCAAGGCATATTCTTGGGATGGAAATAAAAAGTGATAGAGGAAATGGAAAAATTTGGCTCAGCCAAATTAAATATATCTATACTGCCTTGGAGAGATTTGGAATGACTTATTGCAAGCAACTAGTTGTTCTAGTGTTGCAAGGAATGAAGCTATCTGTTGAAGACTATCCAAAGTCTCCTACTAAGATGGAGGACATGACCACGGTACCGTATGCAAGTGTTGTTGGTAGTTTAATGTATGCAATGGTATGTACTAGGCCAAACATTTCCCAAGTAGTGGGAGTTCTTAGTCTATTTATGGCTAACCCAGGAAGGTCACATTGGGATGCTATGAAGAAGGGTTCTCGGATATTTGAAAGGTACCTCAGATTTTTCTTTGTGTTATCATGGAAACTCAGCAAGATCAAAAAGATCTCTTAGCATTCATGGGTATGTGGATTCTGATTGGGTAGGGGACATTGATAGCAGAATATCCACCAGTGGATACATCTTCATGTTATTTGGTGGAGCAGTGAGTTGGATGGGCAAGTGGCAGGTTGTAGTCACTTTATCTACTACTGAGGTAGAGTATATGGCAGCAACACACACCTGCAAAGAATTCATTTGGCTTAGGAATTTATGTTCAGATATCGGGTTTAATGCAAGGCAGATTACGATTTGTTACGACAGTTAGAGTGCTATTTATTTGGTGAAAAATCCCACATTCCATGCCATGATGAAGCACATTGATGTACAGTATCATTTTGTTCATGATATGGTGGATGATGGAAAGGTTAATTTGGAGAAGGTGGATACTCTGAAGAATTTCATTGATGCATTGAAAAATCCCATGAGCACAGACAAGTACAGGTGGTGTGCCAGTTCGATGGGCCTTGGGGCCTATGATCATCATTAAGTTCGAGTTTGGAGGAAGCCAGTAAGTCTTCATCAAGTGGGATCTTGTTGGAAAATGTGCCTCAACTTGTTGGCTTAAACCTTTGTTAAAGGACTTGGTGAATTTCCCCTTTGAGTTCATGACTTTACCTCCATACTGCTAGGTGTTTGTGGAAGAGATGTGGTAGAGCGGGTTACCTCCATACCGCGGGGATCTCTTGATTGTTTGGCGATAGCATGGGGTATTGCCATACCGTAGGGATCTCTTGACTGCCTAGTGGTAGTGTGAGGTACCTCCATACCACAGCGGTCTCTTGACTACTTGGCGGTAGCGTGAGGTACCACCATACTGCAGGGGTCTCTTAACTACCTAGTGGTAGTGCGTGGCACCATCTTTCCTCGAGGATCCTTTGGTTGTCTAGTGGTGGTACCACCATACTGCAAGTGTCTTCAAGCTATGACATGGTAGTGCCATGTATATCACCATATCATGAACGCTTCGCACCTATCGAGTGGTAGCGCGGTATAGTACCATACCTTGGGGGTCTTTTGGATGACTAGCGATGGCGAGGTAGAAGGACCACAATGAATAGTCGATAGTTTGGTGTGATAGTCAAATGTGATGGATGAGTGATGTGTCAACATGTGGCATGATTTCATTTGTTGATTTTACATCATTGTTGTAAATCAACAATCATTAGCTGAAAGCTTTATTTTATGTTAGTGATATATTTGCATTAAATGCATATTCTAACTCGAGGGTTGACAGAGTGCAAATATAGTAATATTATCTATAACTAAAATTTAATGTTGGGCGGCCCGATGTGTGCTATAGGGTAGTGTGTGTAACCCAAGATGAAGGAAGCTTATCAATGAAGTAACTAAATATACCCTAATGGTTGTTGGAGAGTAAGATTTCATTGTATACTTTACAAGAATTGTAATAGTGAGTGTATGAAAGAACTGAAGTCTACGATTGGAGATCAACCAAGGGGATGCTAATGTGACCTAACATCTGAGAGTGAATTTTGTAACTATGTATGTAATTGATTTACTATAATACAAAGTGACTTTACTTGGTGTGGTGGGTTTTTTCTCCCGTAAGGGTTTTCCCACGTATATTTAGTGTTATCTCTATGTGTGTGATTTATTTTTGTCTCTCCTGTTGTTCTGTGAATGTGAATCTCAAATGTATGGAAATTATTAAATGTGGTTTCTTTTGCACTTCTCTTCTGAGGATTTTGCATTAGGAAGGCGTTTTCCACACTATTTCTTTCCTTACATTTATTTCCACTTATTCATTTCCTAGCATTGAGGATTTTTTTTAAGTTCAATTCCTTAAAATCTCAATTGGTTGGATGTAAAAAAATTAAATCTAGCAAGGAATGCATATTATTAATTTTTTCTAAGTTGAAGGGGGCATTTTGTTTATTTTCTTCTTCATTTTATTCCACCATGGATGGCCTAGGTGACTCTTTTAACATACCTTTTTTTCTAACATTTTTTAATCAATTAACTAGAGAGAAAGCAAAGCTTATCCATTTTGATGCACTTCCTTAGAATCAGGCATTGTCAGCACAATCATCCAAATGAAAAGGTAAGAATAAATCTAAGACTAGAAGACATGATCTAGTGAGATTCCCACCTCTTTTAAAGAAGATAAACCTAAGAAGGAGAACCCAAATGTGTATATTGTAATAAATTAGGGCATGGTGAACATAATTATTATAAGAAATAGTTAGAAGAAATGAGGTAACACCTTTAGGAGAATAAAATTCCCTTTCCTTCCAAGTCTTCTAGTTCACCTTCTTCTTCTACACCACTCTTATCATCCATACAATTAGGATCATAAAGTGATAATTGAAGTGATAAGATGAAAGGTAAATCCCTTGTTGTGATTGCAGTTGATGAGTCTCTTGGATGGATTCTTGACTCTAGAGCTTCCAAACATATGATATATTCACTAGACTAGTTCTTATTATTTGAGCCTTGCCTTACAACTAATATATTGATGGAAAATAATACTTAGACGGTTATTTGTGCAAAATATGTTTACATGGGTATTGGATGGTTTGATGATGTGATATATATTTCTAATCTTGACAATAATATTTTTTCTATGTATTAGATAACACATAGTGGTATAGAGAAGACTGTTCAGTTTACTCTAGACTCATTTTTCATTTGATATTTGTATAGTAGACAACTTGTTATATTCTAGTATTTATGTCTTTTCATATTTTTCTTATACTCCTGATAAATTTTACTCTAACATTGATACTCATACATCGAGTGTGGCTAGCTCATCAGATCCTATCAGATTAGTCACTTGAACCTTTGTGTCAAGGTTCCATCTACTCCTACTTCTTCAAATTTTAGTGTTGTCACCTTCAAAAACTTCAATTCAGCAAGGTGATCATTGTCTTTCATATTTGGATTTCTAGGATGGTTACTTGATAGGTATATGTGATTTTTTTGTCCTTCTCATATTGTAGATTTGGAGGTCACATTTGACGAGGTATCTCTTTTTTTTTATGACAATTGCACCTTAATTTTTTCTCTTTGATTGGAATAATAATTGTTGAGAAATACTCTAGCATGGAGACACTTGATCTATTTTCAAAGACACATTATGAGGTTGTTTCCCTCATCTCTCTTCAAGGATTTGGAGTTTCTTCAACATCATCCATTAGACTTGTTTCTTCCCAAGGGGATACATGTTATTTGCAGGCATTGGATTCTCTTCTATCTTTAAGAATTCTTCATTGGCTTTGGAGATACTTCATTAGGGGGATATATAGCCTCTATTTTTATCTCCTATGAGGGATATTTATTATATATTTATTATGGATTTAGTTCTTGGGGTTATTGATTAGTCATCCTTTCATCACTTGTACGTGATATTTTTCATGCATTTTCCCTTTTGGAGAGGTATTTTTCCCCATGTGGTTTTTCTCCTTTACTCCATTTGTGAGGGGTGTTGCCACAATAATGGGTTACACTTTTTTGGACATCCTGATTTTTGCTGAAATCACACATTTTTAGAAAATATAGTGATTTAAGCCCTAAAAAGGTTCTATTTAAAGGATTTTAATTGAATATGGTTTGATCAAACCCACTTATATTAAACCCCCTTGGATAGAAACCCGCTAGTTTTAAACCATACATATAATGGAGTCTCCTCTACACCTATCAAAATGCTGATAAAAAACCACTTTTGATTTACCTTTTGGGGGATCAAATTAATTTATTTAAAATTTATCTTTTGTAAACATGTAGTCCTTATTATAAGCTTCCCAAAAAGTATAATTCTAAAAATATTTAATTTTATTATTATATTTATTTTTTATTTGTTGTGAATGTAGGTTTTTTAATGAGCATCGAGGTCTTTGTTTCACACATATGGTAAAATAGGAAAAGAGATAGAAAAAAATCTAAAAAATACAGGTACACTAGATATTGATGTTTTTATTCTAACAAAAAAAGAATAAGTTAATTCAAATCCATACAAAAAAAGTTATGCAGTTGAAAGTATAATATTTCCAAATTATAATTACTCTGACTTAGAAAATTTATTAAAAAACATATATGTAACAAAAAATTATGAAAACATATCCATCCACTAGATATTGGTGTGACAAAACTACATTTAAAAAATTAGAATGTTATCCTTTCTATAAAAAAAAGTTATGCAGCTGAAAGTAAACATCACTTTTTGAAAATGTTGTTTCGTAGAAAAAATAAGTTAATACAAATTAAATAAAAGGATTCACAATTTTTATTTTTTATTTTTTTTAAAACATAACTAGAATCTACACATAAAATCTCACAAATCACTAGTTTTCTTCATCCGCAAATTCTTAATGGTTTAGCTTCTATAGGTGTAAGAAAGTGAAGATCTGGTGAAAAATGTTGATTTCAATGTCAAGTTTGGCCAAAAAGTGTAACCCATTATTGTGGGATTACCCTAAGAGATAATTTGTAAATGGATACCTAACAATGGCCTTAGAGTTAGAACCCATCCTTGCATTCTTGCATCAATTGCATTGGTTTATTCCTCTCTAACTTGCACTTAAGAGGGTGTTGGTGTGAATATGGTATTTGACCTATCTAGTCCTCTAGTAGGTCTTATTCACATGTTAAGTTTACTTAGGTCCTAAGAATCTTTTTAGAACTCTTCATTATCATTTATATCTTATCTTATCTTTTTTCATTTACTTTTAGTGTCCTAGGTCATTTAACATTTTTTGAGTCAATTATCTCATGTTATAGGTGTATAGGAGCGAATTTGCACCCCTTGTGTAAATTCCCCTTTTTCATCCCTCCACCTTAGAAAATCAAACCTGAATGCAAAATTCCACATCACCCATCTGCCTCACATCCTCTTGCCACAAGTCTTTTGTTTCAGTGGGGGAATTTTTTCAGGGACACAAGTGCGGTGCATGGACGTCTATGTGGCATTTTGTTGTCCCTGATAGATTCCTACCTCTGGAGTCCATAGGCACGTTATGTTCTCTCCATTAGGCATGAAGCGTAAAGCCTTTGTTTCAACCAGTTGGCCAAAAAATGGCTCTTTCCCTCCTAATCTTCCTTCAAATGCATATTTTTGATAACCATTCCATCTTCTTCACAATTCTAGACATTCACTTGATCTTTTTAGTAGTTCATACACTCTCTTGAGCATTACACAATAGCTTTTTTCTCCATCAACTTCACTTAGAACATGTTGTGCTACCAAAGAAGAAGTGATTTTGGTGTCTTGCAAGACCTCCTTCGTCACCACTAGGATTGTGTCGACTTTTCCAAGCTTGTAGTCTTGCATTCTCCCTTCATTGGCATTGAGTTCCTTTGGGTGGAGGTGGTATTTCTTCACTATCCTTCTTCTATTGTGGTTTGACAGAGTAGCATTGTGTTTTTCATAGTGTTCAATATTCTTCTTTCTATTTCCTTTATTGCATTTTCTACTTCATGGATTTCTTGGCTATACATGGAGGTGGAAACACCAAATCAGGGGTTTGACTAAGGCAAACCCCTATACAACCCAACATTTTTCCCTCTTGGTTGTTTTTAGGTGCACGAGTGCATGGATCTTGTTGGTGAGCTAGACTTTTAGTGAGTTGAACCTTATCACCTTTGTTTTCTCTATCTCCTTTATCATTTCTATAATCATTTATTGTACTTCATTATTCTGTTCATTTTGTTAAATCTTATTTACTAGGTTGCTAGTAGGTTTTTTGTTTTTCCATACTATACTTTTCACTTTTTGGTCATACAAATGCCAATGCCCCAGAGAGACACTAGCATGCCACGTTGTCATCCTTGTCCCGCGCTGCCATCCTTGAGCAAAGAGTTGTCTAAGGTGTAGTTCATATCTCAAAAATTAGCTCGTCTAGTCCCATTTGAATATTCAGATCAATAGAGTGGTAGAAGCACTTGAGAGTGCTCCTCACTCTCTATCTTTGACCTAGACACCCGCTTAGCTTGAGGTAATATAGGTCAACCCTCCGCTCTCAGCTCTCCATGACATGGAGCCTTGGTGTGCTTAGTCTGCCTACCTTAAATTTTAGTGAACCTGATGTGAACCATTTTGGTTCCATTTAGCCATGCTAAAAGACCATTTCCTTGTATCCTAAGAGCATTGTGGGTGCAAGTTTTGTGAGGCATTCCACCTTGCAACCCAACCTATGACCCTTGGTTGCGTAGTTGGAGGGTTTCATATAAATTGTGAAAAAAATTCTTAGTTGGGTCACTGTCAAATTGAAAAACCTTTGGGGGCTCTGTGAAAGCTTCGTCTAGTGTGTGTGATGGCCTCCTTTTTACATCTACCCATTCCATCTGTGCAACCTACAAGTAGTTTCCTTGGTATAACTTTCACCTCGTAGGACCTACCAATGGGTTATAATAGAGGACCATCTTGGTTGAGGTGCGCATGTGAAGCTACTTTCCAGTTTGACTCTATGGAGTCCCCTTACACTAGGCTTCCTTCAAGAGACATTACCTAGGGGGTTCCTTCTTTGCAAGTTTGAGGGCTTCTGAAGCACTTGCATCTTGCAAGATTTGTCCATCATTGTTTTGTGGGCCTTCAGTGTACTTTGTTCAACTCTACAGTTCCGAGGAACTACAGAGTCCTTTGTTTGAACCTCCTTAGGAGAGAGTACCTATGGAGTTATTTTCCTTCCTTGTACTTTCAAGCTTGCTAGATTGTGGTCTGCTTCCTCAATGATTCAGGTATACATTTTTAAACTATTTGATCTACTTCAACGAACACTCATTAACACTCATGCTCGCTAAAGTGGGGGGGAAATTTATAAGAGCGAATTTGCACCCCTTGTGTAAATTCCCCTTTTGCATCCCTCTGCCTTAGAAAATCAAACCTGAATGCAAACTTCCACATCACCCATTTGCCTCACATTCACTTGGCACCCATTTTTTGTGTCAGTGGGGGGATTTTTTCGGAGATGCAAGTGTGGCACATGGACATATGCACAATGCATTGTCATCCCTAGCAGATTCCTACCTCTTGAGTCCATAAGGATGTTACATTCTCCATTAGGCATGAAGCATAACACCTTTGTGTTGACCAATCGGCCCAAAAATGGCTCTTTCCCTCCTAATCTTCCTTCAAATGCATATTTTTGATAACCATTCCATCTTCTTCACAATTCTAGACATTCACTTGATATTTTTAGAATTTCATACACTCTCTTAAGCATTACACAACAACTTGTTGCTCCATCAACTTCACTTAAAACGTGTTGTGCTACCATAGAAGCTGAGAGTATGGTGTCTTGCGAGACCTCCTTCGTCACCGATGAGGCCATGTCAAATTTTCCAAGCTCATAGTCTTGCATTCTCCCTTCATTGGCCTTGAGTTCCTTTGGTTGGAGGTGGTATTTCTTCACTATCCTTCTTTTTTGTGGTTTGATAGAGTAGCATTGTGTTTTTCATAGTGTTCAATGATATTCTTCTTTCTATTTCCTTTGCCGCATTTCTACTTTGTGGCTTTCTTGGTTGTCTGTAGAGGTGGAAACAACAAAGCAGGGGTTTAACTGAGGTAAACCCCTATACAACCCAATATTTTTCCCTCTTGGTTATGTGTAGGTGCACGTGTGTGTGGAGCTTGCTAGCAAGCTAAACTTTTTGTGAGTTAAACCTTATCACCTTTGTTTTCTCTATCTCCTTTATCATTTCTATAATCATTCATTATATACTTCATTATTCTATTCATTTTGTTAAATCTTATTTACTAGGCTGTCAGTAGATTTTTTGGCTTTCCATACTGTAATTTTCACTTTCTGGTCATATGGACACTAGTTCCCTAGAGAGATGCCAACGCATCATGTTGTCATCCTTGACTCGTACTGCCATCCTTGAGCAAAGAGTTGTTTGAGGTGCAGTTTGGATCCCAGAAATTGGCTTGTCTAGTCCCATTTCAATATATGGATCAGTAGAGTGGTAGAAGCACTTGAGAGTGCTCTTCATTCTCTATCTTTGATCTAGACACATGCTTAGCTTGAGGTAAGATAGGGAAGCCCTCCACACTCATCTCTTTGTGACCTGGAGCCTTGGTGTGGTTGGTTGCCCTACCTTACAATTGGATTAAGACACATTTCATGGTCCTTTATAATCCTATCTCCCACCTTGTCTATATAAGCAAGGCTCTTGTACATTATTGTATCATATAATATCAAGAAAGATATTATATTCTCATACTCTCTTGTGGAAGGTTATCTTTTATTTTGTAGGTGATCCTAGGGGCTAAGCTAATTTTTAGCTCCTAGAATAGCATCATATGAACCAAGGGGTGTTCACTTTTGTTTCAACTAAAGTAATTGTTATTTGTTATTTGAAATTTATCTTTCCATTTGTTTCTTTTTGAAAGGTTGGCTCCTATTACAGTTGCAATTTTTCTTTCTATAGCGGGATTTTGTAGTTGACTTTCTTATTTCAAAAATATCTTTAATACTTCATTCATCTTTTCAAGATTAAGTATATTCACATTTTCTTCAATATTGTTGTTTAATCATTATATTATTTTTCTATTTTGACTTCTTTCCTTTCTTTGGTACATTAGAAAATATTTTAATAGTTTTCCAACTTCTCCCAATATTGTTGTATTATTAGAGAACCTTACCTAATGTTAGTATATTTGAAATTTTGTCCTTTTTTCATCAAGAAACAATTTTGGTAACTACCTTTTTTAAAATATTATACATACCTACCACTAAACATTTTACTTAATATACACATTATATTATTTTACATTGTTCCACCAACTTATAACTTTCCTATGCATTTGATAAGAACACTATAAGGCTTAACGAATTCTATATCATTCCTTAATTCAAGTACTTTTTTATTTCTATTAACCAATTTTAAACTCTTTCTCTTAAATTATAAATTTCAACCAAATTTTAGAGGGTAATCCTTTCACATCCTTTTCTAGTTCTTCAACTATCATGTCTTGATTGGGTTAACATTAATTTCCCTTCTTTATATTGAATTTACCTCTTTAATAAGGTTTTCAAATTTTGTTTTCACCCTATTTTCTATGTCAGATTATCTTGTTTTTAGATCATTTATTATTTAGTCTAAAAAATTAATATTATCTCTTTGTTCAATTAACAATTAATCACTACACAATCATCATGCAGAGGCAGAGGCTGCATTTATCAGTGTTAAGTATGTCATTAGCAAAGGTTACTCCAAGTTGTGGGTGGAAGGAGATTCCATGAACATCATTAATTATCTATGTGGCACTCAGTTGCCAAGTTACCTAAGTGTTGATCATCTAATAAGGGATACTATAATGATGATGCAATCTTGTGATCAAACTCTTATTTCACACATTTATCGAGAAGGTAACTCATTGGTAGATTTTTTTGCCAATGAGGTTGTCAGGCTCAATGAATTTTGTTCATGGGAGGAAGGTGTGATCATTCCCGAGGAAGCCAGAAGCTTATTGTGGAATGATGGTGTGGGATGAAGTGTGGTGACATTTATGGAATGGTACTTGCCTCTTTTTTGCACACTTTGTGGGTGCTTTACTGCTTTCTAGATTTATGTGGTGTGTATTTTGAAAGGTCTCTGAGAATTATGTGTTGGTTAACATGGGTGGCGAAAGGATTCAAATCAAACCACATTCATGTGGTGACATACGGTGTAAAGAGAAGCTTTGGTCTATTTTGTGGCATGGGAATTTTACTCCATACTTGGAGAGATTGCATGGGCATGATCCTAATGCCTCTGCTCAATTCGTCTCGTTCTGGCATAACCGAAAATTTAGGGTTAAAGGTCTGGAGGTGGAAGTGAATGAGGACTTGATTACCTCGGTTACTGGTTTGCCAACTGTTGGTAGGAATTTTTTTAAGAATAAGAAAATAAATGAAGAGGCGATGACTTAGTTCTTTAAGGATGATGAGAGGAAAGTGTTAATCAAGCTAGAAACTTGGGGTTATGAAAGAACGTCTCTGAAGAATATTTGGGAAAGTGTTGCCAAGGTGATGATCAGGTATGTAACCTTGGAAGGGAGATTTAAGGCCATCCTAGGTCATCATTTCACACTCCTTAATCATTTCAAGCATGGTCTATTTATTTCTTTTCCATTTTTTCTTTTATCCTTATTGGAGGTTTCAGTGTATGCTCACTTTAAAAATAGAAAGGCTTCGGTCCTCCATGAGGGGCTAATTCTTTTGATAATGGAACATATTAAGACCCTTCTCTTGGCCCCTGCCATCAAATGAAAGGAGAAGAGTTTATATGATGATTCCGAGTCAACGGGTGAGGATTCTTTAGAGGAGGAGGAGGAGGAATGGAATGGTGAGGAGGAGGATTTCTCCCCGGTTTTTGTGGCTACTTCTTTGAAGAAAAGGAAGGGAAGTGGTGTGAAGAGCAACAGGTCTACGAAAAGGATTGCCCGCTCAGGAAGTGCTAAGATGGATGTGGGGTCTAATGATTCCTCTCCCAAAGCACAGGATGTGAGGAGTGGTAAAGATGCTATTGGTGTTGGTGGTGAAGTGGGGTCCCAGGTTAAAGAGTTAGGAGTTATTAAACTGAGGCGACTTTCTTTGCACATTGCTAATCTGAGGAGTAAATCCTTGGAGTTTATGAACAAGGACCCTGAGGAAACTGGTGAGGATAAGAGTGCAGGCAACAAGATGGTAACCATCGTGGACTCCCCTTTATAGGAGGTGCCTAAGGAGGATGATAAGGATGAAATATGTCAAGAGGAGGAGGACACGGAAAAACCATAAGCAAGTCAAGAGCCCTGGAAAGTGGATCCTCTTTCTAAGGATTTTTCATATTTGGATGAGGATGCGATCTCCATGTTTAATTTTTTGGATATGGCCAGTGTTGGGGCAACAGGTACTTTCAAGCTAGCTAAATGGTCTTTACAGGAATTCAATAAGATAAACATTAAAATTAGCGGCTTAAAAGAAAATCTTAAGAGTGTCCCTAAAGGTGTTGTGTCGAACATCCTAATTGATAGGATGGTGGACCTTGAAGGTTCCTACCATGATTTTAAGTCTCTTTGTGAAGAAATAATTTCTGGTCTAGAAGTCAAAGTGTCTCGAATCAATGAGGATATCAAAAAGCTTGTGCAGGCATGTCATATTTCTGTAGAGAACAGTGTGGAGTCTTTAGAAATCTTGTTTAGGAAAATCATTGAATTGAGAGAATATTAGGTTTACTTCTCTAAGCTTATGGATAAGGAATGTGCGGAAAAGGGAAAAGGTAAGAAGACTCTTAAAGATGATGATAAGGGACCTGCAACTAGAGGATCGGTTGAGTGGAAGAAAACCTTTGATGCTAAGAAAAAGGAACTCCTAGATATAGTTTTAAAGCATAATAACTAGCAGTTAGAGATGGCCAATACTCTTTGTGGCCTAAGTTAATTTTTCTTGTTGCTTTCTTTTTGGATTGGGGTGTAGGTTAGGTTCCTTTTTTTTGTTAGTTGGCTATTGGGTGTTGTTGGGTGTCTGTCGTTTTATCTTTTTTTAGTACCCGTCGTCTGGCATTTTTTGGCTGATAGGTTGTTGCTGGTGGTTTGTTTAGATTATCCTTTGAGGTAGCATTTTGTGTATTTTGTTGTAAAGGATTTCGAGGTCCCTTCAAAACCTATTTTTCCTACTAATAAAAACAATTGATCACTACCAAAGAGTTGTATTATTAATAGAGGGAGATTATGGCAAGTGACAGGAAACGGAGTAGGGATGCAAAGAGTGAGGGAGATGTTGATTCTGAAGTCAAGGTGGATGGTTTATGTCTGGTGATTCCTAATGGCTTGCTTTCTAGATTTAGCAAGGAAGTGGTTGGCATCTTTCTAGGAGATGTTTCTATTGGTTTTTCTTGGTTGCTACCGGCAACGGCTTTCTTGCTTTTGTTTGGGGTGAGGCATGGTTCTCCTAAGTCAAGACTATGTTGGGAGTTTTGTCTTTCTCTTATTCTTGACTAGAATGTCAAGGAGGATGGTGTGCTTAATAGATTGGTTGGTTCCCTTCATTTTTATTGTGAGGGTTTTCCTTATCTCACTATTGGACTGTTGATGGCGGACGGGTTGCTATCGATAGTAGGGTTTCTTCTAGAAGATGTTGTGGGTTGCTACTTGGAGCTCATGGATGTTGGTGTTCTTGTGTCTAAAGTGACTATTGTTGATGTTACTTTGGTGTCTTCTTCTATAGTCCTTTCTTTTTGGAGGCTTTTGCTGATGGTAGAAGGGTTTCTGTCGGCAGTTAGGTTTATGTTGGTGGAAGCTATTGTGGGTAGCTGTTAGGAGCTCATGGTTGTTAGTGGGCTCATGTTTGAAGTGGTTGTTGTTTTTGCTACGAGTCTTTCTTTGTGGAGGCTTTTCTTCTCCTAACATGTGGTCTCTTTCTCGTGTGTGTATTTAATAGGTGTGAGTTATGGTTTTCCTAGATCAAGAGTGTGTTTGGAGTTTTTTCCATCTCTTATTCTTGGCTAGCATGTCAAGGAGGATGGGGTTATTAATGCATTGATCAGCTCTCTTCATTTTTCCTGTGAGGATTTCTTTTATCTTCCCATAGGGCTACTAATGATGAAAGGTTTTTTGTTTTTGAAATTTGTTGTGGACAACTGCTTGGAGCTTGTAGCTAATGGTTTTGGTTCCCTTTTGAAGGAGCTTTTGGTGATTGTGGTGCAGAAAATGGTGGGGTTTTGTTGTGCTTGCTAGGTGGGATTTGTTCCTATCTCACCTTTGGGTTTTTGTTGCTTGGTTCTCCTGAAGCTTATATTTCCAAGGGATGTTAGGTCAGCCCTTCCTATAGAAGTTTTTAACCGTTAGAATCTTCATCTATTGTTTCATATTGAGGGGGAGTTTGCTCCTTTTGAGGTGGAGCTTGTATGTCCTGAAGAGATGGGGTTTTGGTGGTAATGTTTTCTTAGCATCCTCACCTATAGAGGGGTTCCCTCTCTTTTAGAGGTGGAGGTTGGGTTGGCTTTTTGAGTGGATTAGAGATGCAAGAAGGTTGATTCTTTGAAGTTTTCAATCGAGCTTCCCAAAACCCCTATCAAGGTGGGGTGTTTGGTTTTTCTAGTTCTTTTGAGAATCAGGGTTTCGTGGGTGTTTTACACCTTTTTATTTTCTTGTTTCTCGGGCTTCGTTTTGACTACTCTGAGTAGATGGTTTGTTGATGCTTGGCTGATTCAGGTTTTACCTCTTTTTTCTAGTTTAGTGATGTTATTAAATAGATGGTTTGTTGTAGCTTGGCTGCTTTGTTTCCTAACTATTGCAGGCACTTGTTTGTTAATACCTTAGGGTTCTAGGTCCTTGTCAAAACTTGGTTATTAAGGGTTTAAAATCCCTTCAAAACCTATTTGTTGCAATGTGGTTTGATTTGAATATTTGTGTTCAATTGTTGTTGTTGGGTTGT
This sequence comes from Sequoiadendron giganteum, assembly GCA_007115665.2. Taxonomy (NCBI): domain Eukaryota; kingdom Viridiplantae; phylum Streptophyta; class Pinopsida; order Cupressales; family Cupressaceae; genus Sequoiadendron; species Sequoiadendron giganteum. Next base: position 13,062,565 of record CM021101.1, on the reverse strand, counting down.
GGATTGGTAAGTTTATTATTTTTCTAGCGGCATCTTTTCCTTGTAAAGGGTTTTATTTCCCTTCAAAACCTTCTTGTAATGGGTTTTGGGTCTCACCAAAACCTGTTTTTCCTCATCAAAAATAATTGATCACTACCTCCATTCTAGTATGATTATTGTTTTTAGGTTATTTTACTATTCAATGGTATCATTTTTCTACTTTATTATTTTCTAGCATGCGATTATCTAGTCTTTATCATTTTTTTTTCCACGAAATCATAGGTTTCTAATCAATACTTGATAATACTTAATTATAGTTTATCCAAATTTTCATTAGTGATTAAAAAATTTCATAATAATATTCATTTAGTGCAAGTTGTAGAAATATCAAGGAGTAGCTTCTAAACTTAGCTTTGATACCACATGTAATAACCCTCATGTGATATTCTCAAAATTACACCCATTTTTTCCTTATTAAAAAATTATTTACTCATTAATCCATTAGATGTTCATTTAGTTGTATACCCATGTAAGCATCTATCTATCTAAAAGGATAGGAATGCATCCATCATATAAGATATGAATTTATCCATCCAATAGGAAAGGAATCCATCCATCCAACAAGATAGGCATTTGTCCATCAAACAGGTAGGTATAATGTTCTACCTAAAGAATTAAAACCATATGACATTCGTTGCCTTGATTTTATTCTAAATGACTACACTTCCCTAATCAAAGTGCATTGAGGTCATCATAATTCAAACATATATAAATAAAGGCTTGAATCCTACCTTAGAATTTTTCCCAAAGCCTCAAGGAGTCAAGAAAATTAATCCATTGGATTCGTCCAAGTATACAATGAATATATTTTATTATGTTAGATATGTTATCCCCCTTTAATCTAATGATTCTCTTGAATTCTTAATTTTGTATGATTAATTAAGTTGGTGTAATATTTATTGAGCACTCTTTAAAAGTCGTCTTCAAATTTCTATGTACTAAGAACATTCTTCTTTCTCTAGACTACCTACATACACCACTTCCAAATGGGATCAAGGCATAATATATGTAGTTATATTCTCTAAGATAAGTTTGATATGAATTATTATGTGTGTATATAGCCTTTTTTTAGAGCCCCTTTCCCCTAGATAGTTCCTTTGCAATTGCCACCCAAAAAGGGTAAAAATTAAATTCAAAAGTGATTGGTCACCATGATCATCATTTTTTTACTATTTTCATCCAATGTCTAGTCCTAACCAAATAAAAATAATGTCACCTAAAAACAAATTTCAAATGGTTTGTAAAATGATTATGTTTACCCTTTGAAAACTAGATATGAAATCAAAATTATATGAAACACTAAAAAAAATGTATGATGGTTTTTTCAATTTAATCTAACATCTTTTTTCATTTGAATTATCTTTTTAATTTGTGACCCAAAGAAGATTGCTCTTCCCTTGGATATTTAATTAACATGATGTCTCTTATTTTTTCATGACAATTTATAGGCACAATGTCACAAATGTTGTTGTTGGAGTTGTGTTAGGCTATAGATACAATAACTCAAAGTGCAATGACATTACCTGTAAATATGAACTAGAAGCACCATTGATATCAAATGCTAAAAGTTTTTTATTTAAGTCTTATTCAATATTTACTAATACTAAACATTTTCATAAAATAATTTAACCTTAAAAACTAGTTTTAGTTATTTTGTAAAATAAATTAAATTGAAAAAAATATTATTAATTACTTTTGAAAAATAATTACTTTTAAAAATAACTTTTAAAATAATGCTAATTACTCTACAATATAATTGAAGTAATACTAGTTATTATTTTAAATAAATTAAACTTTTAAAACTAATATTAGTTACTTCAATAAATTAATTTTAAAACTGAAAAATAAATAATGTACTAAGATCAATTAAAATAAAATACTAATCTAATTTTGACTGAAAAGTTTTTAAAAAAAAGAGACAAAAAGTAAATTACTTAATTTATTCTAAAGCTTTAAAACTAAAAAAATTAATTACTTTAATTACAAAATCATTAGAATTTATCCAATTTTAAAGTATTATTTTCCCTTTGAATTATTTCCAACATAATTTGTTCAATTATAAAATAATAAAATTAAAAAGTAAAATAAAATCTAGATTTAAAATATAGATTCTAATATTTTTCATTTAGTAAAAATATTATAGCATAAATATTAATTTAATATATTAATATAATATATAATCTAATATAGTAAATCATTAAAATAAAAATATGATAATATTATTATATTATAGTTTATTACATAACATATTTAAATTAAATTAAATTATTAAAAAATCTAATATATTATTATATTATAATTTATTATATAATATATTTTAAATAGATTATATTATTTTAAAAAACTAATATACTAAATCATTAAGAATTAAAATATAATATTATTATATTATAGTTTATCACACAATATATTTAAAATATATTAAATTATTAAAAATATATACTAAATCATTAAAAATTAAAATATAATAATATTATTAATGTTTTTATATGTATTTATATAGAAAAATCATATTATTTATAATATAATCTTCTCGAGTTTATAGGGATTTGATTTTACACAATTAAAATAAAAATTTTAATTAATTTAAATTTGATAAATTATTTTTTTTCAAAATTTTTTAACTTCAAGAATTAAAATAACTAAAATTATTATGTCAGTTAAGCAGGCTTAGGGTCGTGGTTTGAAGCATTCGTTCAAGGATAGGAAGAATGAAGAGGACTTGAATCGATTTGAGGTGTTGAACACTTCAACCTTGGAGGAAGGAATCCCATCGGATGTGCCTTCTGATGTTGTTGGTATGGGTTGTGTTGTGGGACAGGGACAAGGATCTGGTCAGGATATTCATTTATCTTAGGGTACACATGATCATTTAGTAACTCTAAATGATCATATGCAGGATGATGATAATGATGATGATGATATTGTTTTGGCATATTTGGTAAAGGAGGGGCTAGTTTTTGGCAAGAGAAAGGGGTCTTCTCTAGCCTTTGGGGTGCAACAATGCATGATTATGAAGGGACTACCTGAGCACTCTTCTAAAAGTGGTCGCAAGAAGGATCTTGAGAAGATTAAGCGTACTGGAGATTTGTTGGTGGAATCTAGGTCTGTTAAACCCACTAATGCTCACTTTTCACCATCTCCTCCATGATTTTTCTCTCATGGAATGTAAGGGGGTTGAATAGCACCCCCTGTAAAATGGCTATTCATGATCTAGTTGTCCATTCTCCAGACATGTTTTGTGTTCAGGAGACTAAACTTTCAATTGATTCTATGTTTCAGTGTGCTTCTCGTATCTAGTATTTTGTTCAATGTCAGTGTATTGGTTCTCAGGGGAGTTATGGGGGTTTGGCTCTTTTTTGGGATCCTAGTAAGATTGCTCCCCTTTGGTGGATTTCCAGCCATTCTACTATTTCAACGACTGCCTCTTCTTTGGAAACAGGTGAGACCATTCTAGTTACTAAAGTTTATGCCCCAATTGATATTCGTGGAAAATCCAGCTTTGGGCTCATATAAGGTATGTTAGATCATGTGCTCCATATCTTCCTTGGATCTTAGCTGTTGGTTTTAATTATGTGTTGAGCTTGGAGGAGAAAAGAGGTGGGTTGCCTTGGCTTGGGCCTATTGCTGCTCTTTTTTGGGAGAATGTGGATTTGATTGCTTTAAATGATGTTATGCCTTCTAATGGGATTTTCACTTGGAATAATCGACAGAGTGGAGAGGAAGTGATCTCGAAAACATTAGATAGATTTCTTGTTTCATGTTTTTGGGTGGGAGGTAGATTGGTTATACGCTTTGAGATTCTTGATTGGTGGGGTTCTGATCATTGGCCAATTAAACTTTCAATTTCCCATTTTACTATTCCCAAGAATCCTCCTCTTAAGTTTCAACTTATGTGGCTTTGTGAGTCTTCTTTGCATGATATTATGGCTTAGTGGTGGCAAGATGGTAGCCCTACTTATGGTACAACTATGTACACTTTTGTTAAGAAACTTCAGTATGTTAAATTTCACCTTGAGAGATGGAATAGGATGAGTTTTGGAAATTTTAAGGTTATTAAAAAGAGTGCTTAGGAAAGCCTTGATGTGATTACTCACCAAATTTAGGATTTTGGTTTCTCGGATGCTCTAGGTCAAGTGGAAGCCCAAGCTGCATGATTTGTGAAGGAATGGGAGCTTCGAGAAGAGATTTTCTCGAAGCAAAAGGCTCAGATTGATTGGCTTTAGGAAGGGGATAGGAATATTTCTTTCTTCCATCATTTTGTGTAGGCCCGTTACAATAGAAGTATTTCCTCTCTGGTTAATGCAGATGGGATCCACACTTTTTCTTTGCAAGATTTGTCCCATGAAGCTAGATAGTTTTATTCTGCTTTGTTTTCTAAGGATTCACCCTTGTAGAAGATGAAGAGAACTTGATCCTTCCTTGTGTCCCCTCCCTGATCTCCAAGGAGATGAATGATTTCCTCATTTTCCCAATTTCTTTGCCTAAATTGGAAGAGGTTATTTTTGGGATGAATAAAGGTAAAGGCCCTGGACCAGATGGTTTTCTTGTTGAATTTTTTCAGAAATTTTGGGATATTATAAAGTTGGATTTGCTAGAGGTTGCATGTGAATCTCTTTGCAGTAAGCAAATGCTTCATGCCTTGAACTCTACTTTTTGGTTCTTATTCCTAATGTGTCACCAAAAAGTGTAGCCTTTGACACTTTTCACTCATTTGGGCCTTTTCCCTTGGATTTTGGCCTTTTTTTTCTTAGATCTGATGTTGTAATGTGGCCAACACATTCACATTAGGCTTGAAAGCTTGCAAATAAACAAACAATCTAACAAAGTTCTACAAAGGTGTTATGAAGTGTTGTAACACATTTCCTCACTTTTCTAGGACTTTTCTACAATAATTCACCTAAATTACCCCTTTCCAAGCCTTACTTTAAAGTGTTGTAAGGTGTTGTAATAGACCCTCACACTTTTCTAGGCTTATCACCACTAATTCAACCCTTTTTAATGCTAATTTTTCCCCTTTATGTACTTTTAGGCCTGACTTAAGTGTGTTTTAGGAGGTAAAGCTGATAAAATTTATCAAACACCATTTAATTCCCAACCACCACTTAAAATTGTACCAGTGGACTAGGTCGCCACCTTGGGCGACCTAGTCCCTTTTGACATAAATTTAAAATTTAAGACAAAAACCTAACAAGAATTTGCCTCCAAAACCCTAGTGTTGGCCTATCATGTTGTATTTTTGAGAAAATTATGGTTTAGTTTGTATAAGTAATGGTTTTCATTCTCATTTTGACCCCCCCTAAAATCATTTCATCTTCACAAGCACTCTTGCACTCCAATCTTTACAAACAAGCATCTAAGCACAAGGCATCACAAGCAACCTCCATTAGAGCTGGTTCTTGCATGTTGCAAACTTTAGCAACTAAAGGTTTGGTAACTGTTTGTATTGAGCTCATCATTCAAGTATCCTTTCCTTCCATTGTTTCTCATTTTAGTTTGAGTTACCATCAAAGGGGTTTGACTTAGGCAAACCCCTATTTCCTAACCCCAACATTTTCTTGGTCTTTTCATGTGTTTTGCAGGTGTGTATGTTGATTTAGCAAGGTTCAAAGTGTTGGAAAAGGCACAATCATTCCATTCAAGTCAACTCAAGACACCAAACCCTAGAAAGAGAAAAAGGACAAGTTGCGGGTCATTTTTTGGAGATCCGAACAAGGGCTTCTGCAAATAAGGAAAGTACAAGTTGGGACCTACAAAATAAAACCCTAAATCTTTTGAAAGTACCAGGAGGACTATGTCACCATCATTGGTGACCTTGTCCTTGTACCAAGCCTGAAAAAGGATTTTGACTTTTTTGGATACCCTTTTCTTCGAAACCCAGTTTAGTAGAATCTCCCGACAGAAGGACTAGGTCGCCCATTCTGGCGTAAGTGTCCCTATGCACATTTCAGAAAAATTCTAGAATATTTTGGGGCTTCTCTTCTGCAACTTCACATTTCCAAGTGCACAATCTCAGAACTTTCCAGTTTCCTTTCTGTTTGCATACATTTAGGTCATATAGCCTAACTTGCATTTAGTTTAGATTTTCTTTGTTTACATTTCTTTAGTTAGCTTAGTTTCATTCAGCCACACTTATCACACACACAACACAACCTTATCCAATCCCTTCCTTTACATGTAATCACCAAAAATAAGCATATCAACAAAGTGGAAAGAGTGCCATTCCTAAGCCAAGTGCACCTTAGGTGAAAAAACCTTGGGGCCTAGTAAGGGAATCCTCTTTCCCTTGTTAGCATATTCATTTTTGGTGGTTCACCTAAAAAGGAAGGCATTTATTGGCTATAATTATTTCAACCTATTGCTCTCTGTAATTTGGTGTATAAAATTATTACTAAATTGATCGTTGAGAGGCTCAAAAAATTTCTTCCTTTTGTTATCTCTAAGGAGAAAGTAGGTTTTTTTGTTGGTAGACAGACCCTGGATGGGGTGGTGGTTTCCTCTAAGATCATCCACTCTATGGAAACTTCCAAGGATAATTCTATGTTCATTGAAAGTTGGATATGGCCAAGGCTTATGATAGAGTTAAGTGGCATTTTTTGCAAAGAATTATCTTAGGCTTTGGTTCTAGTCTAGATTGGGTCAATTGGACTATGAGTTGTGTTATCTCTTCCTCTTTTTATGTTCTTATGAATGGAGAACCTTCTAAGATTTTTGTAGCTTCCAGGGGTCTTCGTCAAGGAGATCCTCTCTCCCCTTATCTATTTATTATTATGGCTGAGGGTTTGGGCAGATTTCTGAAGTCGTGGATTTCCCAGGGCAGGATTCAAGGCTAGTGTTGGGGCCATGGGCTTTCGTAGCTCTATCATCTTCAATTTTTGGATGACACTTCTCTTATGGGGAGGTCTCGCCTTCAAGAGGTTGTTTATTTTAGGTAGGATTTGGATATTTACTTTGTTGCTTCGGGTTAGAAAATCAATGAGCACAAGTCTTCTATCTTCTTTTTTAATACTCCTCAAGCTATTCAACAATGGATTGCTAATATTTTGAAGTTTCAAATTGGGTCTATCTGGGAATACCTCTTGTTATTGGTAGGAAGCCCAGGTCTTCTTGGAAAAAATTGCTTGATAAGTTGCACAATAAAGTCAATCACTAGACTCATTGTTGGCTTTCTACTGCTGCGAGAGTGACTCTTCTGAAGTCGGTTATCTAGGCTCTTCCTATTTATAGGGGTTTTGTTCAAGCGGCTCCTTTGTATTTTGTGAGGGAATTTGATGCTCTCTCATGATAATTTCTTTGGAGTGGTAACTTGTAGATGACCAAGTGGATTCTTATTAAGCGGGATACGGTGTGCAGGCCGCAGAAAGAGGGGGGCCTTGGATTATGTTATGTTGTTTTGAATGGGCAAGCTCTTGTAGTCAAGTTATATTGGCATTGGTGTACAAGTCAGCATCAGCTTTGGGCTTGTATTCTTACCCAAAATTTTCTTAAGGATGTTAACACTTTTGATGTTCCATGTTTCCCTTTAGAAGGAAGAGGATCTATGATTTGGAATACCCTCAAATTGGGGGCTCATTTGGTTAAGAAGGGGATTTTTTGGATATGTCATTCGGGTTCTCAAGCCCTTTTTTGCTAGGATTCTTGGGATGGTCACCCTCCCATTATTTTTTCTTATCCTCACCTCTAGTCTCTTTGTGATCATTTTACTACTGTTGGTTGGAATACAGCTGAGCATTATAATTCTATTTGGAATATTGGACTAGCTGCTAGCCTTAGATGGAAGCACTCCTTAGATTGGATTCCTAGAGGGTCAGAGGAGGATAGGAAATATTTGGCTTGGATTCTTGCATCACGAGAATTCAATTCCATGGTGAGGCAGGATGTTCTGGCTTGGAGTAACAGTGACTTATCTAGTAAGTACTCTGTTTCAGCAAGTTATGGTGAGTTGCTTAGGCAGGTGCTTGGGGACATTGAGGTTCCTTGGTGGAAACATGTGTGGAATAAATTTTCTTGGCCCAAGTGCAATTTTTTTTTGTGGTTGGTGGTCCAAAACTGGTGTCTTACTTGGGATAACTTGTGCAAGAGAGGGTTCTAGGGTCCCTCGATGTGTGTTTTGTGCGGTAAAAATGAAGAGAGTGTCTTTCATCTCTTCTTCCAATGTTCCTTTTCTAGGAGGCTTTGGAACCTTTTGTGGGATGCATGAAACCAGGCTTGTTGGCATGTTTCTTCTTTGGTAGAGTTCTTTGCCTGGTGGGGGAAGGCCCTTGTTAAGACCTTTTTTCTTCAAGTTACTTGGGCTCTGGGACCGACTTTTATTATCTGGCATATTTGGCTGGAGAGGAATCACTGGATTTTTCAAGATGTGTAGCTAATTGTCCATAATTTGTGGTGGAGGATTCTTCATTCAGTGGGAGAAACTACTGCAGCTAAGTGTGACTTGGCTGAGGGTGTGGATCTAGGAGAGGTTTCCTTTTGTACTTGTCTCAATCTTCCTCTTCAGAGGGGGGTTGCTCAAAGTGTTGGTCAGATTAAGAGAAATAGACGTCGTCGTCCCCTTAGAAAGATAAATAGGGAGGAGCGATGGTGTCCTCCTCCTCAGGGTGTGTTGAAAATCAACACGGATGGTTCTTCTCATGGAAATCCTGGCCATGCTGGTATTGGAGGTGTGGGGCAGACTAGTTCTGGGATTGTTGAGTTTATCTTTTCTATTTATAAGGGTTGGCATACTAACAATGGGATGGAGGCTCTTGCCATTTTGTGTGCTATGGAGCGTGGTTGTGCTCTCGGGTGGGGACTAATCATTTGTGAATGGGATTCTCAAGTGGTTGTGACTTTTTTGAAGAGGCAACAATTAGAGGATGTTAGTTGGCATTTGGTTGTTATTATAAAATAGATTATTAAATTGTGTGCTTCCTTGGATTCTATTTCTTTATCTCATATTTTGCATGAATGGAATGGGGTTGCAAATTGTTTGGCTAAATGGGCTTCTGATTATTTACAAGATTGGAATATTGTGGAAAGGGGTCAATTACCCTCAGATTTGTCACAAAAGTTGGACCAATTAGTAGAGATTGATAGGGATGTGTAACTCCCTTGCTTTGTGCTGCTCTTTTTGGATTAAATAAATTTTTACCCCTCCTTTAGTCAAATTAAATTGTAATTCTAATCTTGATTATTGTTAATTATTATAATACTAAAAAAATATAATTAGGATTAGAATTGGGAATAAGGTAAGAATTGTGGTTAAAACTATTTAAAAATTAAAATAAATTAAAAATATATATTATTAATAAAAATTATTAAAATATGATTAATAGATTTAGTTCTATTTTAGGCTCTAAAATTTTCATTTTATTCATCTAATATTTTTATTCCAGATTTTACAATATTAATTCATAGATTTTTGTTGCAATGAAACATTATAATTCTTTATAACTAATCATTAGTTCATCAATATTTTACAAATATTGATTCTAATGAAAAGATTTAATTGCACTTGTGCTTGTGCTTGCTATAAAAAAAGTACTCCCACTACATAGACACCTCTATTTATAAATAAAAAATAAATGTTTTATTATAAATATTTTTACATAAAGTCACACCCCTTTTACATAGGTTGCAATCTTATTTATTTTTAATTAAAAAAAATAAATAGAAAAATTAAATTAAATTTTAGTTAAATAAATTTAAAACTATTAAATTTTAGTGAAATAAAAACAAAAACAATTAAATAGTTAAGAAATCTAATTAAAAAAATCAACTATTAAATTCAATTAAAATTAATTTGATTAAACTATTAAATAAATTTTTAGGATTAAATCTATTAATTTTTTTCCAATATAAACAAATTAAACTTATTTTGATTAAATCTTTCTAAAATAATTAAACAAAAACTAAACTTATATAAATTTTTAAATTAAAATTCTTCAAATATATTTAAATATTGTATTTTAATTCATGAAATTTAATTTTTTAAACAAATTAAAATTATATATTAAATTTTAAATTTTTAAATCGATCTAAAATTTTACAATTTTAACCTATGAAATTAAAATAAGAACATCACCAGATTCACTATTCCTTGTGGTTGATTCCTAAATTCTTCCCTTACTTCTAATTCTTCCTCAAAAATTCCTTATAGTCTCCTCACCAACTCTTCATGGTCTTTTTGCAAATTCCTCTATTATAATGTTTTCAATGTTTTCTTTTAAATATTCTATTATTAATTTTTTGTTTAAAAATTTGTTTTAAATCTTTTAAATAATCTTTTAATAAATAAAAATATTAATTAATAAAATCTAAAAGAATTTTTATCCTTTTATTTTATTTTATTTTTTCAATTATCATATTTAAATATTTTTATTTTATTTTATTTTATTTTTAAATTATCAACATAGTGCTTAAGTATTTTAAATTTATTTTAATAATTATTTTTTAATTTTAATTATCGTTATTTGATAATTAATCATTTTTAAAAATATTATTATTTTCATTTAATTAATTAAGTAATAAACATTGTATAATTATCTAAAATATTAATTATAAGATTTTATAATTTCAAGAGGAAGGGGTCATGATAGTATGTGCATGGAAATGAGGGACCAAAATAAGGTCAAAAGTGGCTACTATTTTCCTAAAATTAGTAAAAATTAATCTTGGATGAGAAATTGAAAATAACCATGCTTAAAATTTGAACAATGTGATAAGAACAAGACTCATTGTACTCATAATCTGGTCTCTAAATTATTAAATTATATTTTAAATGGTGTAGATTAAAAGGTTCAAATAGGGGAAGCACACAAAGTGATCTTTTTTTTTTTGTAAATATAACATAGCATCCAATGTATTCCCCCTAAAATATTGAATTTTCAAAAGTATTTCAAAAATCACTTAAATGGAAAATAACTAATATCACATAGTTTGTGCTTAATTTGTTTTAATTTTTTTAATAAATATATGATTTTTTCTAATTTTAATGTGGAAACATCCTAAAACAATGAAAATTTGAGCATGTTCCTCCATAATTATTTTGAAAACTAATTAAAAGTCATTTTTAAAAATACATATAGAATAGATTCTAGAATGTAAACATGTAAATTTGTTTCAAGCTAGGATAAATGGATACAAAATGACAAAAAAAATATTATACATAATTTTTTGGGAAAAAAGGACACTAGCAAATTAAATTGAAAATCTAAACCTTAACATATTTGAAATGTAAGAGAGAGTTTGACATTATTGTGATTTTTTTGAAATAATGCTTTAAAATATGTAAATATGATGGAGAGCATGCTTGATATTTACTTGTTTTTTTATGCAAAACATATCTTTGGGAATCTTTAGGCCCAAACCTTTAGCTTAGATATCCAAGTCTAAGGGTGGGATTCCAAATATTTTAAATGAAACATGTGGATGTTATAATGTGTGCTCATTATCACATGAATGTGTTCTAAATTTTAAAAAGAGAGAATTTTATTTATGTTTAATGCAAAATAACAATATTGTGTTTTAGCATGAGCATGTTATAACACACTTCCATTATGGCTTAGGATCTCCAAGCCATCCTAAGCCATAATGATAGCACATTATAATGCTAACTTTTTTTGTAACACACTCATGTTAGGTGATATACTTCTTCAAATTGGTTTATGCCCACCTTTTGGTCCTCCATCTTGATGCACATTCTAAAGAGTTCACCCACCCTAGTACTACTTTGATTCAAGGATTCTTAAGTATGGATTTTTCCCTAAGTAGCAAGCTCAGTAGGCTTGATTTTGTGAGAAACTTCATGGTTAAGCATACTTGAGTCATAATATTACTAGGATGGATGGACTCCTGAGAATTCATGGTGTTTCACCCCTATGGAGCATCACTTAGTAGAAAGATAAGTGAGCTTGGCCTTGAGAAAAAATCTATGTTTAAGCACACTTGAGTCAAAGTAGTATTGGGAAGGGTGACCCCACAAGAAGTCTTGATGCTTCACTCCTATGAGCATCAACTAGATGCAATAAGTGCTAACTGTACAATTCATTCTCAATGAAAGATGAGTTATTGTGAACCACTACTCATGAAATATGGGATGATAAAAATTAACTCAAAATTTATGTAGTTGAATCTTAATAAGATATCACATAATTTGGCAGCTGTAAAATTACCACCTACTTTAAAAATATATTTTTTGTTGAAAAAATCACATGATAACCACTTCAATTTAAAACATATTTAAAACCATTATTAGTATTTGAAAGTGTAATCATGAAATTTACATGCCAATGCTAATTTCATTCAATTTTGGGCTTATTTTGATGGAATGGTTTCATACAACTACATATTGAAAAATGGCATAAACATGTGTGAGAAGATATATTTTTTGTTGTGAGAAAATTACATTATAGAAAAATTAATTTGATAAACACTTAAAATTACTAAATTATAATTATTATGTCTTTAATATTGTAATGGTGAGATTCATGTACCTATGCTAATTTTCATTTAATTTGGAGCTTATTACATATTGACAAATGGTAATATCTTGTGTGAAATATAAATTTTGGTTGGAAAAAATTACATTATAACCAACTTAATTTTAAAACACTTAAATTCACTATTATAATAATTATTATTTAATATTGTAAGGGTAAAATTTGCATGCCCATGCTAAATTTCATCTAGTTTTGGACATGTTTTGATGGGATGGTTTAATACAATTACATATTGAAAAAATTTGACACAATCTTGTGTGAGGTTTGGGTTTGTTCTTTGATTATTCACATATCTTTACCTTAGCACATTCCCACATTTATTACTTTGTCTCATTTTTTCTACACATATACCAACATATTTGACATTTATTATTCTCCACCTTAACATTAGCTTTTTATTGTTTTGTGTTAATCTTGCAATGTAAGATCAATCCTACATTGGATGGGAATGGCCCATCAATTTTTACTTTTATTTTTAAGTTAATTCTCACCCATTTCATCCCTTCCATGAGTTAACTTGATACAAATTTAACATGATTTATTGCTATGTAGAGGTATTCAAAAGTATTTCATTTAATTAATTAAGTAATAAACATTTATATAATTATTTAAAGTATTAATTATAAGATTTTATAATTTCAAGAGGAAGAGATCATGATAGTATGTGCATGAAAATGAGGAACCAAAATAGGGTCAAAAGTGGCCACTATTCTCCTAAAATTGATAAAAAATGATCTTAGATGAGAAATTGAAGATAGCCATGCTAAAAATTTGAACAATGTGATAAGAACAAGATTCATTGTACTCAGAATCTAGTTTCTAAACTACTAAATTTTATTTTAATAAAGTATCTTACATAAAATTAGGGAGAGGTTATTTTCCCTTCCTCTCAACTAAAAATCAAGCTTCTTACTCGTATGAAATGTATTTTTTTAAGATTAGTCTAGCCTACTACATACAACATTATTCATTTCCTAGAGAGTTGTCCACATTAGGTTACTTTCATCATTTACTATAAAAGAGAGAATGAATTATAAATGGAGGCGCTCCCTTGCTATCACCAAATGGTTAAAGATTGGTAATTCTCTTTTGAAATTAAAGGCTTCTAGGCAAGCTCAATTTCTAACATGGAAGCTTCCCCATTACCAATTGTTGCCTACAAATGATCACCTTCATTTCCTTCAATTGGTCCCCTTGTGTTTTTCTTTTTGAGAGAGAGAGGGAGCCAAACATCTATTTTGGTTCTATACTCATTCACAATCCCTATGGCAATTTATCATCATTTCTTTCCCATGAAACTCACTTGGAAATCTATATCATTAGGGGTTAATACCTCATGCAATATCTCTAAATCATTCCATCAAATGATCCTTTTTTCATCTCGAAACAAAAATGTTCAACATTGTTTTGTAACATCATACCTCTCAAAGTTGCAATTGTAGATCTTTTATCTTTCTTTTCTAAGTTGTCGATCTTGCCAATATTTTGCATGATACATTATAAGCTAACATGGAGCTCAAGAAATAGATGGATGATATTTTGGACTAGCCAAATGTTATTGCAAAAAATCTAGGTGATTTGACCAAAAGAATAAATAAAATTAACCAAAATACCAATCTATATTCATCTTCTTCAAACCACTCCACCTTAAAAACAACCCAAACTAAACCATATACATTAACTGCACCAATTTAAATTTTAAAATTGATTACTTAATATTTTTATATTACTTTAAAAAATGTATAATATTATTTCTATCTAATTATTCTATAATTTAAACAATTTATAAACAATATATTATATTGAGTATTGTTTTTAACTAACTATTTTTTTTAATATAATTATCCCTAAACAAGATATTGTAAAATAAATATTATATATTCAATTTTTTCCGCAATTTTAAAAATAAAAATTAAGTGTCTTCCAAAAGTATGCACATTCAATGAAGCTCATTTCAAACTTAAATTGTGTGTACGTGAATATGTTCCACCATATCCATGGTTTCCGGTGACAATCATATCAATATAAAAAGACAAACACAAACGCCCAAGCCTATGCCATCATTCATACGTCTCTTTGACTTCAAAACATGTAAACACTAACCAATACATACGTAAGCGATGACGTCATACTTGAATAACCAATTTTTAACTTGACGACGTACATTGAAAAGACCAATAGAAACTATTGAACAATAATGTCCAATGTCATGCATAGATGATATTACGCCAAACCTTTCTGCTATAATTTCAATTTATAATTAAGTCCCTACACAAAGGGACAATATAGTTTCATCATCTTAGCTAAGTATGACATTATAAAAATATATGTGAGAAAAATTGCAAATGAATTTCTATACAAAGTTTTAATTCAAGAGGATTCCAAGTAATTATAAAATAATTAAGTCTCATCTTTCATTCATATATTATTATATTTTAGAGTATTGCTTTTTATAGGTAGATATTATTTTTCTATTTTTTTGAATTATTATTATCTATGTGTATTGATTTTATTGGTTGTTCTATTACACATTATCATTATCAATATCATATCAGAACATCAAGATATCAACTAAGTTGTATGAAAGGTATCAATTAAGTTGCATGAAGGTATCCAAGATACGCAAGTGGTCATGCAATGTAATCATTGTGAAAACATATTTGATAATGTGATTGCAATGTTGAGAGGGAGGACGTGGGTAATGATATTTTGTTGAAGTAATGGATAGCATGGGCAAAAGTGACATAACAACTCAGTTGGGAACACTCCAAGTCTCTATGGTTAAACAATAGGTGGGTCCCATCGAATCATATACATACCTCTTTTTATTTGTTTTTCTTTCCTTCTAATCTACATAGTTGTTATACATTATATATTTTTCAATTATTTTAGGTTTTGTGGAAATACACACCTTCATGTGATTTGAATACATGCAAATATATCATGCATAATGTCATATTGCAAGTTGATCAATACTCTTGATTATGAATTCTGTCTACTCTATTTTACAAAAAACATTGTACTGCACTTAATCTCTTTAAACATAATTAACATGTACTAACTCCAAAAATATATAAAAATTCACATAAATATGCATCATATCAATATTTTTGTTTAAATATGAAATAATTAGATTATATAACTTAAAAGATGTTTATAATTCATTCTTTGTGGATTTTGATCAAAAACTCTTACACAATCAAAAATGAATTATAAATATAATGAATTGTGAAAAATCTCAAAACATTAATTAAAAGATATTTTTAGCTGACTTATTTGATGAAGTGGCCATTCTTATCTGAATTTATTTTGTGTTTAAATAATGTTGATTTTTTTTTAATATTGTTGTAACGTACAGAATTACAATAAATGCATTTATTATAAACCTTTATATCTGCAAAAAGTTCTAAATATATTTAGCTTTCAGTTGTCGCGACCTAATTCCCGGGGCTTTGAGTGTTCGTATGAAAAAATCTATGATTTACACTGTGGTGGTTGTCTTTTCTAAGACCTCTCTATCAGTCTTACATATTGCATGACATAAGACATACACAATTATTGGTTGTGAACTTTTTTAGTTATTTTCCCAGTTCGTCACGGCTTTCTCTTTTGCATCATTTCTCGTTTGCCATAAAAAATCTCTATAAACAATTCCAACAGCATGATAAATGTCATAGCTCGTGGAATGGAAAATGTGACGTATGAATAAGAAAAGAGGTTTTCCATGTATTTTGGCCGATAAGCTGCCATTATTCTTTAAAACAATAAATATTTGAACTTTAAAAGTCGACTTGTCTTGTACGTCTCAATATTTCGACCTTCGAGAGCTCGGCCCTCTAGGCGGACCTGTCTCTGCTAAAGAATTCGCAGAGGCAGAATGAGCAGATTACCTGTCTCAAGAGGCCGCCCAAGCCCGGAAAGGGGGAAGTCCATCAGGAGTCCAAGCAGGTCATCATAAGGTTCAATTGAGAGAAAAGGGTGATAAATTTAATGTTATTAATGATTGATAAATTTAATGTTATATTTGGACAATGGGTTTAGTTCAATTGATTAAAGCATCTTATTGCAGGCGAAGCCTAATCTCCCCACGTCCCCGTGATATTGGAGATTGCAGTTTATAAGGGAACGGATACCCAATGGATTCTTGCAATCTAAAAATAAAAATAAATCACATCTGAATCAAAGATGAGCCGCAATAACTAAATGATAGAACACTCCATCAACAAATCTATTCAAACTCTCCAAACTCAACAATGGTGGCATGTGAGAGAAGAGCATCAAGGCAGAGGCTAAGCACGCTGCCGAGATTGCAGCCATTGATGTTGGAGATTAAGGCGCGGAGTTGTTCGTAGCGTAGGATTGGGTTGCATGGCGATCCTTTAGAAGGCACGTAAGTTTTACCCTTGTGAGAAGCCCTTCCGACAGTTGTTTCAGAAAAGGAGAGTCGGGGAAGGTGGTATTCACGCTTGGCAATACTTGTCTTAAAGAGAGAAGATTCTTACAGATGGAGACAAGAGCAGATCATACAGAAGATACAACGCGCATGCAAATTGCACATAAATGATATTTTGCTTTACGTTTTGCCCTTACTTTCTGGTTTGTTCTGTTTCAGCTGATTTAGGAATCACATTGCTATGTACTTTTAGAATAATATAATGCATCCAGTCCTGTTGGGTATTCTTGGCCATGAGAGATTTAATCTAAATTATATTAGAGACTTATAGCTTGGTTCTGCGGTGTTGTATTGCGTATGCTTGTAATGGATTCTTCAATTTTTCTTTTGAAAACTCAGTTCTATTGTAAGTCATTAATGGCGTTATAAGTTAATATTTGACAATGTGATGCAGTCAAGGATGGAGTATCTTGTGAAGCAGTCCATCTTTGCAGTTAAACACTTCAAAATTCACATACATACATTTATTTTATCAGGCAATTTAATTATTTCAATTATCAATTCAATTGACAAACTATAACAATGGAGGAATTACAACTTACAGGTATGCATTCTTTCATCCTTCAAATTAATTAATGCAGGCATTCAACTCAACACAAACAGGAACCAACTCACAATTGCATTTCCATTGATTTGATTTGTCTTTTTTGAAATTTCTACAAAATCAACTTCAAAATCAAAGACTTCAAGCTTGCAAATGCTCTCTTCCAAATCCAACGCCCCACTCCTGGCACTCCTGGTTTCACCTACAAGACACAAATCTGCAATTACAATTCTTATTTTTGTTCTAAATTCTCCTTCCTGGAAAACTCCCACACCCCCTCTAGCAATCTGGACTGGTTGTTATGACTTCTACCTTGCTGGGATGAATTCC
This sequence comes from Sequoiadendron giganteum, assembly GCA_007115665.2. Classification (NCBI taxonomy): domain Eukaryota; kingdom Viridiplantae; phylum Streptophyta; class Pinopsida; order Cupressales; family Cupressaceae; genus Sequoiadendron; species Sequoiadendron giganteum. Next base: position 13,044,720 of record CM021101.1, on the reverse strand, counting down.
ACGCCCCAGATAACTCTGTTCAAATACTATCCTTCTCCAACCCAATTGTCCCACTTCCTCCCTTGCCTATTCTTTTTCAAAAACTCTTTTATTTTTCTCTCTCAATGTCTATTCTCCTTCTCCTCTTGGCAACACCCCTTGTCTCTCCAATTTCCAGGCAATAAAATAATAAAATTGCATTTTGGAAGGCAATGTATTTAAATTTACAAATTCTTGCTTGACAATTAAATTTACAAATGTTGGGTGAGCATAAGAATTAAATTAAAAAATTAATTCAAATTGAGCTCTATAATTCTCCCTTTGGAGGGGACTATAGATGAAATGAAATTAAATTGAAAGAGCATTAAAGCTTAAATTCTTCAATTTTTGCCCACAACATCAAAATTGAATCAAACCCAAAAATCTGAAACAAAAGCCAACTAAACAAGAAAATCAAATAATTTTGGGTGATGTTAATTGCCAGTTCGCCCGGATGCTCCTACATTAGACATGTCAGGTAAAAAATTGTGTACCCATGTCCACCATGAACCATCCTCTACCTAATGCTTCCTTCATTCTCTCTACTTGTGGGATCCTTCCCACCATAGTCCGACCTCCTCCACCAAATGCATCCCTCTCTCTTCCAATCTCTCATGGGCCTTGACCCACCACATACTGACCACCTCCACCAAGTCTCGCCTATAGCATCCTTTACAACTTCTATCTGCAAAATGGATTACCCATCCACTAATCTACAACTACACATGCATACCAATATGCCTCTACTACTTCATGGAAACTAAAAAAATCATCTGCAAGCCCTTTTCTTGCTCTACATCCTTCTCTACCTTCATCAATGAAGGCAAACAATCATCAAAACTGAATTTATAATCAAGATTTACCTCATTATTCTTCACTGCCCCAACATATTTTGCTTCATCTTTCACTGCAACATTCATCCTCTTACCTCCAATAGCAAGTTTTGCAAGCCCCTCTTCATGCTTGTCCATCAACTCTCTTACCAACAACTCATTTATTATTTTCACATTACTTAGTTGTTTATTTTTCCTCAATTTATTTTAAATATAGTATGAATGGGTATAGCTCCTTTATTTAGAATTTTCAATATTGTGTGAGAATTTGAGAAACATTCTTGCAACATATACATATATGTATTCTAGTAGGAAAATAATTCCTTTAAGCCTTTGATTGCATAATTATTACCCATCTATTTTAGGGACTTCTCATGGATCAAGTATTTTGAGGATGTGTCATATTCATTAGGTGACATGCTCTTTGTATAATCATACCATCAATTGTGATAATTTAAATTGGATGTGTGTGTTCAATTATAAGTTAGGCATATCACTAATATGACTACCTACAATCATACATTTCATATTGTGTATAATTGTGTTGCTTGCAATTGTATCTTAAAATACCTAGAACAATTGTGCTTTAGATACTGATTTTGTTCTACTTGATGTTGTTCATGCATTTTCTTTTCGCGTACAACAAGACCCATCAGTGCTTGTACTAATTAATGATTAGGTAATGTAATTGTGTGTTTGTGAATTAAACAATTGAGGATTCAAAATTAGGGTTTTACTAGAGGTATTTTCAAGATGTAATATATGTTTAGGTCATTCAAGTTAGTCCTATTTCATATAAATAGGTGGTCTACCATTATAAATTTAGAATTCTATCCTTGAACGTTATCAAAATTGTTCTCATTGCAAATTTCATAATAGAATGGACAAAACTTGCTCTACCTCTTGAAGTATATATATTGAAAACAAACTAGAGTAGGTTAGTGTATGGAATAGTGGTAAAAAAAAATGTTATATATATATTGGTATTATTAGTTGGGTTTGTTCGAGCATGACATTAGGAATCTTTCTTGGTATAACAATTGAATTATCCTATTATGTGTGAAAGGAATTTTCGGGAAAGTAAGAAAATATGAGTAGTGTGAATTTATAGGATGTATCCCTTTTTAATTCTAAAGAATTTTTGTGTCTACCTTGTTTTCTTTTGATTGGTTCTAAAGTAACATATATATATAGTTAAAACCTATTTTCCTTAGTTCCTTGGATACTTTTTATCTCCATATATAACGAAAAATATAAGAAATCTCTAGGATGAGAATGTAGGTGAGCCTGAAAAGATTAAAAGTGGGAGTGATTGAGATTACAAATGAGAGATAGAAAATAAATGTTATATATTTTAAAAAGGAAAGTTAAAAAAAAATATCATTTTACCATCTCCTTGATTTAAATAAAATAGAGGATTGTTTTTTTAAGAGTACAAGAATTATTATTATGTGGATCAATATGTTAAAATGACTTTGTGGGATTAGTATAAATAATTGTTTCTTTCTAAGGTTAAATTAATTAATGATTGGATCTTGTTGATGTTGTGTTGCTTCGAAAATATAGTGATGATGGTGAGGGAATCTCATTGTCCATATTATTGGCTAGCAATGAGTTTTCTTTAGTGTGATTAAATTCTATTTTCTCCATAACTAACAATTCGAGTAATTTTTTTTCTCTTGGGTTTAATTGCCTGACATTATTGGTGTATAAGTTCCTATGGTCTGAGCCTTCATTATGAATGGGTGATGTATCTCGAGATATGAAAGGTGTATGGAAGCATAGATTGTACTAGTTATAAAATTACTTATTTAGGTATTGATTGGGTTCTACTGAAATGAAATTTAGGTTAAGGATAATTATAAATGTTGAGTGGAATTATTTAAAATATGAATATATATATATATATATAATAAACAATTTGTCTTAGGTTTGAAACCCTCACTTCATGTGTCGCTTATTAGGGAAATTATTTCACTTTGAGGGACTTCCAAGAGGAAGTCCAATTCTAGGGGGAGAATGTAAGATCCCATCTATGTCAACTCATTGCTTGATGTTTTGGTTATATGATTTGACTAATTAAGATTTTTGAGGATGATAGTTTGTTTATTTATTTATTTGCTTATTTTGAAAGTATAGTGGGTGATAGTTTGATTTACTTAGGAATGATTTTTATGTTCTTAAGTTTATATGGAATATCTTGGATGTGGAATAGGTGATGAAACCTAACTAATTAGGACATGTTATAGTTGTCTTATATTTATCTGACATGATTAATCTTATGTGAATACGAAATTAACTTCTCGTTCCTAGATGATATTTGATTTTATGATGATCAGTAGGTGTGGGTTGGTGCTTGATTCTTATTAGTTGGATGAATAATCATGGTTTTTATTTAATTGTTGTGGATAATAAAGAGTTAGGAGTTATGCATGTTAGTTATTTATGATTTGTTTTTAAATTAATTGATATGGCGTCCTCTAATGAGATCTTTTGATTGATGCATATAGTACTTATTATAATGATGAGGCACTTTTATTTCCACGAATGATATTGATGGATGTTATGTTTTATAGTGTGTATGTAATAATCTTGATATGGTTATTTGATTAATGTGTTTTAAAATGAAGAATCATATATGAGATTTTATATTGGATTAGTTGATTTGTGTTGATATGTGAAATGATGTATTTCATTTGATATATATATGTATGTATGTATGTATGTATGTATATGAGAATATTTTTGTCATACTAACACATCCTGTTGAGTTTACAGGGACTTCTAATACCGATGGAATTGAGGGGATTCACTTAACCACTTTAAGTTATGTGAAATGGGACCTTGGCATAGGATCCTATGGGTTATTGATTTTTATGTTGAGTTATGTGGTGTTCTTGTATGGTGTGCGTCATGTATTATGTGATTATGTTTTATGTGAGTTTTAAATTTCAAATTTTAGAAAAGTGTGTTTAGAGGGGTCTAGGGTATGTTTTGTGTGCTAAAATTTGGCCTAGGACCTAAAGGTATAGGTGGGAAGGTTATTTTTGTTATTTGAAATGTTTTAAAAAGTATTTTACCCCTCCTTTTCTTCCCACTCATAAAAGTGGCGAAAAGAGAAGGCAATTAAGTGGTTGAGGTGGTTATGTGAGGATTTTATTTCTCCCTTTTCTTTAAAACCTCTTCCTCGTGGAGAGGAGGGGATGACCTTGCTTATTTTGTTCTTTTCATTTTTGTGATCTTGGTTTTTGGAAGATTTTGGTAGAAGGAAGAGGATGAGATTGTTGGAGAGAGGAGGGGACTATCCATCCAAGAGAGTCTACCATTGTTGGGATTAAAGCATTTGGAGGTATTCTTCTTCTTTAATATTTTGTAGTGATATGTTGTGATTTCTTAAAGGTGATCTTGATTTGAGGGTTTTGAACTTGAAGGTTTTGATTTGAGAGTTTCTACTTGAGCTTTTCTTTTGATGTGATATATCTTGTTGTATGTGTTGTATCATTTTTGTGTGTCCTTTCTTAGGGGATTTGACCCCCTCTTGTATAGAGGAGCCTTTGGTCCTCCATGTGCAGGGGTTTCAAGTGGGAGTAGCTCCCTCACATAGGGGATTTTCATTTTGGGATAAGAGTATCCCATTCAGGGAATGGCCATTACTAGGAGTAGGAGTACCCTTGCATTTATGGGATATGAGTATCTCATTGTTTTTTTCATAGATGTGTTGTTGGGAGGAATAAGAGTGTTGGGCTAATTTTGGGTCTTATGGCATTGGTGAGGTGTCATGGTGTTGATATGGGGATTTTGTGGAGCACTATTATGTGTTAGTGTTAAGTTTAACTTAGGCTTAATTACTTGGGTGGTTTTTTCCTGTATTGAGTAGTTTTTCACCTGTCATTTTTTTCATGCTTTTAAAAGGCTTGTATAGTATATAATTTAGCATCTCATTTCTGAATATCATCTTTTGGTATTTGACATAATAGCTTTGTTTTCTTCTCTCGTGTATCTATGAGGGTGTTTGTTGTTACGGGTTGAGGATCCTAGGAAGGAGTTGTCATCTCCTACATGATATCAAAGTTCTTCCTCTTGCTCACCTTCCTAGAGAGTTTTTGCCGAGGAGACCTAAGCATATTTTTTGCTTGCTAAAGTTATTTTGGAATTTGAAATTTATTAAATTTCAAAGTTTCCATTATTATCGATTATTCTTCAAGTTCCTTTTACATGCATGAGTTTCCAGATTGCTATCCATAGGCATTTCGCATCATTCCCTTGTTGGGCGTGTTTTTTTTTCCAGGTGCAGCAGAAGCATGGTGGTTCGGCTATATAGTCTGATATGAAAGATGAAATGTGTGATGCTTCCCTAATGTCTCTATGACATTGATGCATCGCTTCTCTAGTATTCATAAATTCTTTGACAAGTGTTGACCCATCCAGTGCAAAGGCAGAAGAAGGAATTGTTGAGACTAAGTTGGAATTACTGTATCGCTACATATGAGAATAGTGGTTATCACCTTGTGATATCGTAGGCCTTTCAACTACCGTGGAAATTATGTCGAGTTGTCTATCTTTATCGGGCGAACAATATGCCATATCGTTGCATCCTCCACATTAAACTTTGGCATCGCAAGTGTCGAGATTTAACGGGATCTAATGGCCATGACATTTAGCTTCTCGTTATTGTTCTTTTGTTCTAGTAGCCATATCAAAATTGATGTGACACATTATTTTATGTCATAGCCAACTTTCATTAATTTGAATCATAAATCATTGACCATTTCCATCTATCCTTCTTCATGTTGCAACCATAGTTTCGAAGCCTTTTTCTGATCTCACAATTGTTGTCCTAAAACACAATATTATATCCTTTGTTACACATTTATCCTACACTCAAAAGGTTATGTTGTAGACCCTTAACATAAAGAACATCATCTACATTATGCTTGCAAACAAAATTGATTGAACCTTTTCCACATATCTTAGCAAATGTATCATCACCAAACTCAACTAAGCCACCTTCAAACTTCTCAAGCTTAAAAAACTTATTCTTGCCACCTGTCATGTGACTTGAGCATCCATTATCAATGATCCAATTCTTTTTCTCCTCTCTAGCATGAAAATAAATCACCATTGCTCCTTCAATGTTATGACCTACTTCCAGAGCACTTTCCTTCATACATCTCTCAAAGTTAGCAGAATTAGTTCCATCATTTAGAACCATGAACAAGCATTCATCATCTTCATCATTCAGATAATCAAATTCATCATTAGATATTATTAGTGTCTTCTTTAACATAATAACTTCTATTAATTGATTTACCTTTATTCTTCTTAGGTCTATCTCTTGAAGCTTTGATAAAACATCTTGAAGCATAATGACCAATCTTTCCACAATTGAAGAATTTGAAAGGTAACTTACCTCTATATTTTCAAGTGCCCTTTTTCAACTTTCTCACAAAGTTTGCTTCTAGCTCATCAAATTCATCTGATTTTGATTCCTCATTCTTCTCTGCTTTGCCAACTTTAAAAGCAGCCTCCTTTTTTACATCACTTGGACCAAACTCTCTCAATTCAAAAGTAGTTAATGCACCAAAACATTGATCTCTAGAATAATTATTCAAATTCTAAACTTCTTCAATAGCAGAAACTTTATGACTATAGGATTTAGTAAGAATTCTTAGTACCTTCTTTACCACGTCATGTTCATCTAGGTTTCCACCAAGACCTCTGATGGAATTGACAACTTCATCCACTCTATGCATGTAGCTTGTGACATCTTCATCTTTTGTCATCCTTAGGTTTTCAAACTTGATCTTCAAATTTTGCATCTTTGCTTGCTTAACCTTATCATCTCCTTCATAGATACTTTCCATCTTTTTCCAAATTTCACTAGTAGTTTTAAGACTCATAACTTTCACAAGTTTTGAATTAGAAAGACCACTCAAAATAGCATACCTTGCTTTTCCATTGTTCTCATATGCCTTGATTTCATCATTAGTACTTGGACCATTTGCAAGCATTGTATATCTAGTTTCAATGTATTTCCAAACTCCAAACCCTAGAGAAATAAGGAAACCTTCTATCCTCATCTTCCAGAATGCATAATCAAATCCATCAAACAAAGGAGCCTCCTTCTTGTGTGCCATCCCAAATCTACCTCAAGTGGTTAAGCTTTCTACCAAAGAACCTTTCTTTGATACCAATTGTTGAATGCACAAGACAACTGAGAGGGTGGGTTAATCAGTTGTACATACATCAAAACCATTAACATTCAAATCTACATTATTCCTTAAACCATCAACAACCATTAAACCCTTATCATACATTAGTAGAATTTAAACATGATAAATAGTAATGCAAACAAATTTTAACACATGAGAATACCAAATTTATGTGGAAAACCCAAGAAGGGAAAAACCACGGTGAGGATTAGCTCACAATATAAAGTAATTGCAACACCGATACAATAGGCTCACTGTCAAAGGGCTCACTACCATATTAGAAAGAATAATAAAGAAAATTGTTACAATGAGAAATCCATCTAAGAGCAACAGGAAAGTTCCACCACTGCTTCATCAGAATATTCACTATCTTTGTAGAATGTAGACACCTCCTTCTCACCACTTCCAGTAGTCATAGGCATTAAAGCTCACACTTCATTTCACACTTTCACATTTCACATATTAACACTTCGCATTACACACTCATTCATACATCCTCCATCAAATCAACACTCATATATATCATCTTCAACCTTAAAAATAATTTAAAAGGTCAGATATGCATCTCAAATGTGCAAATTCAAATTAGGTCGACACCAAAAAAAAATTGTAGTGGAAAGGAAAGAAGGCGCACCATAGCACACCTTAACTCAAACCCAAATATACACATGCATTCCACACCTCACTTTCACAAACACCAAAGCATATCCGTAATTAGTGTAAACACCCAAGGTCGATCGAACCTGTGTCAACACCATTAAACAATTAAGTACATGCTTCCTTTGATCCAAAGATGACTCATGAACCACGCATAACAATTAAACATAATCTAGAATATTCCATATCAACACCCTGAAATCCAACAACTCCTTCATAACATCATACACCAGAAGAACATGTTCATTTCGCACAACCAACTAACCTTCCACACATTGCAACACCTACATCCAACCTTGTGGGGAACCAAAACTCAAACAACTCAAATTGAAGATAGATACTAGCAATATAAGCACGCTTATAGATTTGCAAGACTAGAAACCAAACTGCAGAGAAATGCGGAGCAAAATCATTCCTCCTGAATAATACTGCTTACACAATTCACACACTAGTGAACATAAATTTCTTTGCACAACAATCTAGAACCTAAAACTCTGGATATAACCCCTATAAACACTTTTAATCAACATATTCAAACCACACAGTCATATCTTCATCCATGAAGAAATGCGGAGCAAAACACTGAATGTCGCTCTACTACACCGAACACTTTTCACCATACTATTTCCTCTTTTATTCAATTTTTCTCAAAAGCACTTGGAAATCAGGTACCAAAAGCATACACTCAACATCTATAACACCTTCTCAACATCTCAACCACACAAGAGGTTGAACATCACCAACACATGCTCATCAAAACAACACTAGAGGTTGACATCAATGATACTGCTAATGACAACATAATGCAACCAATCAAAGTATCTTCACAGACTCCCAACAATCTCCCCATAGACCTATTGGCATCAATGCAACAAAAAATATCTATTGATGTTTATGACAACACAAAATTCCAACAAAAGGATTGATTGATTGGGTTTTGGAGCCTTTGGATCTCCTTCATGTAGTATTTTCAATATGGTATTAAATCAGGTTTCCTCTAAGACCTTTCTATTTTTCTTTCATTTACTCACTTTTTCCTTCTCCAAAGTAGTTCATATAACAATTTTGCAGTGAAGACCACATGCAACAACCATTTTTTTCTATGTCCACAATTCCTGCATCTAATTTCTAGTTTCTCTCATCTTTCCATTTGGTTCACTCTTCTCATTGGTTTCTCTCCATTTTATTCAAGTTCATAATAAATAAATAAATAATGAACAACCAATTATACATTTCAACTATAGAATACATTTTGAGGAGTTTTTATCTTAAATAGTTGAGGGTTTTTTGTTTGGTTCTATGAAAACCTTTTTTTGAAACAATTCAACCATATTAAGATGAAAAAGAGCAATGGAAAGAGAATCATCTAAGTAGATTTCAAATCCAAGAATGCGAGGATGGGAGGAGGTAAGTGTTTCTATGTGCATGGTGTTTGGCCAAAGAAAGATGTGGTGGGAAAGTGTGTGAAATAGTTCATGAGGGAATAGGAAGAGAGAGATGAATGATATACATCAAGCAAGGAAGGGTAGAAGTATGGATATCTGGAGAAGTAGCAAGGAAGGGTAGAATTGAGGATCTATGAATTTGAGATGAAGAGAAGAAAGAGAGATTGGTGATATGGGAGAAATAAATCTAGGAGAAAGAGAAGGAAAGAATGGTGTAAAGGAGAAGAGTAAGAAAGAAAAAAGGGAAAATGAGAAGGTAAGGTATGAGAGAAATGAGAAGACAGGACAAGGAAATAAGGTAGAGGATATGTTGGGTTATAAAAGGTAAGAGGGGGAAAGAAAAAGAGAGATGAGTGTGAAGAAAACATACAAGGAAAGTAGGTCAAGTCAAGAAGAAAAGTGTGAAAAATATGGGATAAACATGTGGGGAAGAAAAATTTATAGAAACAAGGTTCTTGCTATATTTATATCTAAAAAATAGAAACATTTTGAACAATTGAGAAGGTGCCCTAGGAATGTATAATAAGTGTAAAGGAGGTTAGTGAAAGAAGAATGAAAAAAATGTTAAATGTATATGGAATGGAAAGAGGATGCTTGCTAGTTTTGATGTGGAAAAAATAAAAAACAAGGCTCATGTAGGAGTGTGGATTCAATAAATGAAAGAACTAAAAAGAATGTTATTCATGGGAATTATACACAAGAAGTAACTTTTCACTTTCTATGTATACCAATATTATCAAACATGAAATCTAGGAAATTATTATTGAAACTTAAATATTACAAAAAATCAAGCAAAAAAATGGAACATGTACACCTAGTTTTGATATATGTAACACCAAAAATGAACTAAAGGGTCCTAGAATTGGTTCTAGTGAGAATTTAGGCACCGACAAATGAAAAATTAAATATACTAATTAGAGCTTGTCCAAGAAGGAACTAAAGAATTTTTAGAATTATGATTTCCCTACAAGGGAGCCATTGTTGAACTATACATGACATCTATGTTGGGAAAATGTGTCTCAACCTTGCAATTATATATGATTTATTGATAGGATGTATGTTGGTATGTGATGACTGATCATGCAAATATTATACACTCGTAACAAGATGTGGGGTTCGGGGCAACGCCCCAAAAAATAAAGTTGATGACACGTCAAGATTTTATCCCGTTGACACATCAAGGTTTCCTCCCACTAACACATCAAGGTTTTTTCTTGTTGACACATCAAATTTTTTCCGTTAACACATCAAATGAAAAATGACCTTGTAAAACCCTAATTCTAGAAGGTTCCAAAAGCTTGTTATAAGCGGGTGGGATGTATGTAGATGGTGTGTATTTTGAGAGTCTAATAGCGGTCATGGTGTCTCTTGATCTCTGGTGGTAATACTCATGTGAGAAGCTTGTTCTGCAAGTATATTGTAATATTTTGATTTTTAAATAATATATTGGGTGACTTTTGGAGTGTGGGGTTTTTCTCCCGAAAGGGTTTTCCCCATGTAAATCATTGTGTTGTGGTATGCATGATACTTTTGTTTATTTTTGTTTAATTTTTTGTAACTGTTAAAGATCTATAAAAAATTTGCATTATTCTAGTCTCAAGGTTAGTGTAGGAAGTTGTTCTGCTACCTTAGCTTCCTTACAATCTATAACCTCCATGAATGATTTTCCTTGATCTCATGATCTTGTTTCTACATTGCTATTCTAGAGAATGAGAATATCTTGGATCAAGTTTGTGACAAGAAGGAAAAAAAAATTGCGAAGGAGAGTTTCTCAATTAATCCTCTATTTAGTATACTTTGACCCCCACAAGACACTATTAAAAATTTGGGTGTGTGTAGACCTAGTGATAAGATATGAATAGTTTTTGTAGATTTTTGTGTTCACAAGGAGAAACCATAGATGGCCAAATAAACACACAAGTGGTGTGTCATGTGATGGAAACACAAGAAGATAATGGAGATCACAAAAGGAATAGAAAAATAGGAGAATAATGGGATAAGGAGTTACAAATTTGAGGAAATAAATGAAGACAAGATTTTCTAGGAAATGGTTTTAGTGGAGGAGAATGGAAATAGGGATTTATGGCTTCCTAATAGAGAAAGGAGAGGATTAAATTGTGCAAGGATGAATGGAAAGGGAGATTAGACAAAAATCATGGCTGAAATATGGTGATGGAGTTCCCAAACTTGAAAACTTTAGATATGTAACTTGTTTTCCTACTCTCTCTATTGGTGTAATTTTTTGTGTTTAAGGAGAGAAATGGTAGTAGATTTCTCAACATTGTTCCCTTAGAGAGTTGAAGGGGAAAACTATTCATACTACACCTAAATATAGTGGGGTTTAGGGCACAAATGGTGAGTCAAGTCAAGTTTTGAAATTTGACTAAGGACATTAGTAGCTCCCCCCCCCCCACCCAATATAGGTGTCTATGCAACAATTCCTAGCTCGTGCAAGTATCTTTCCAGGGTCAAGAATCTAAATTTCTAGGATAGTCAAATAAGGTAATCTAAGACTAGTAGCATGTAGATTATCTTTCTATGATTAGAGAAAATTTCATAATAAGGTGGAAATTGTCCTAAAACACACTAGGAGAGTGGACATTGAAAATGAGTTTATAAACATAATTTGTGGATTACAAAGTAGGTAATTTCTAACGTTGCAAATAAATGGAAGATATAGAGTGTCTCAGGCAACAAGAAAAAGGTAAGAAGGTTATGTAAGATGAAATAAATACTAAGCATATTTATTGTGCAAACTTGATGTTGAAACCAGTTAAGGAGAACACCTAGTTGCTAACTCCAAACACATATCATCTCACTATAATAAGCCACTAAAAATATTTCAAGTCAATATTAGTTTAGATGAGGAAGCAAAGATGGCCTCTTTATGGGATTGTTGGGGAAGAGGAGCAATTAGTGCACATGATTGATCTTTTATGTGAAAACCAAGATTAGTTCCCCCAAGGTTATCAAGAGATGAAAAGATTGCACATTTCTCATAAAAAAAACATAGATTAGATAGAATCCAAGCTCCAAACTAGTTAAGAAATGGGTATATTTCTTAAATCCAAAATTTTGGATGTAGGTCAAGGATGTGATATGAAAGATGTTGGAAGTAAGCGATATGAAAGATGTTGGAAGTAAGCATAATTTTCCAAGTTAATGAATCAAAATAAGTAATTTTCAAATTTATGTTAATAATTAGTAATTAGAGATATATATCTTGCTCCCTTAAATATAAGATAAACTCTTATTTTCTTGTCTTTCAAGACCTTTGGTTTAGTAGCTTGAAATGTTGGAAAGGAGCTTCATCAACATAAACCATATGAAATTGGTTGTTATACATAAACTTTAGGCACTAATAAAGAGTGGATGGAATTAACCACATCACATGTATCCAAGCTTGACAAAGGAGGATGCTAGAAGTTAACTTTCATAGCATCACATAGAATAATGTACAAAGGGTAACTGGGCCAATAGTAATAGGGAGTATAATAGTTATGTGGGTTCCCACCTAACATTGTCAAATCCCTCAATGGATTAGTAATATTTTTAACCTAGAAAAAACTAATTTCATATTCCAAAGGAAGCTTGTTTTCTTTCTACAGATGTTGAGACCTAAACCATTATCAATGAGAGCACTCTTGAGAGTAATTTTATTGTATCCAACCATAATTAAAAGAGAAATAGGTTTTTCAATTATAAAGAGAGAAGAATTTATGAAATAGAAGAACAAAAAATATTGAATGGATTCTAGCATAGAAGCCACTTCAATAGGTCATACAATAGGTTGTACCAAAATCGTTTGAAGAACATGTTGAAAAATTTCTTATAACAAAAAGTTTGGTGAAGATACTAAAAGAGATATCTAGCATGTAGTGCTTGCACTTGTTCCATTAAATCAAATTATTTGAAATTCTTGTTTGGAAGACATGTTGGAGGGAGAATAATAATAGTTCTTCTTATTGGAGAGAGAATAATAATAGTTCTTCCTATTATAATGTGTATCATATGTGTGACTTGCAATGTAGTAATCAAGGTTAGGAAGAGCCTCCTAAAAAGAGAGAAAGAAGCAAGAGGGGGTGTATAATGGATGCATCATACTATAACTTGTGGAATTGTGCTAGAAGATGGATCTTAAGGTGCCACATACACAATAATTCTAAGGTTACAAGTAATAGAATTTGAGATGAGGGTGGGTGTAACATGCTAAATTTTAAGAGATAAAAGGAATTGGAGATGATTTTGAAAAATTAATGTCTCATCAGAACCCATAACCATATGTGTAATTATGTGAGAATTATAATAAGGAAAAAAGAGGGAAAAAGAAAGAACATTAGAAAGTACTAGTGAAGGAGGAGGATGCCTCTAAGAAACAATCAGTAAAAGAAACTACAAAGCATAAACCCATAAAAATATGTGAACACACCATATGAATGAAACCATCTACAAGCATCACCATGTAATGTAAGGGGAAAGACAAAAAGTGAAGTATCCTCATTATTGCAAACAAGATTCATATGACATAAAATGTTGTCATTGTAACCTCGAATTACCATTGCTGCTATATCTATTTAAATAAGCATGTCAATGCACTTCATCTATGAAAGAATCATTCAATGCATGAATTTCAAAGATAATATTATGGAAAACACTACGATAAGGAAAGAATGTAGAAGATTTGTTCAATTGAAAAAAAGGGGAAAATAAGGAAGAAAAGGGATGAGAAGTGTGAAGAAAATATACTAGGCAAGTAGGGGGAGTTGAGTAAAAATGTTTGTGAAAAAGAAGACGTGTGGGAAGAAAAATTTAAAGAAACTAGGTGCTTGTTAGTTTTATATCAAAAAAAATTAATTTTTTTATAAATTGTCCTAAGAAAGTATAAAAAGATTAGGTGTAATTTTTTTGTGAAGAAAGGAAAACAAGTGAAAATACTATGGAATGGAAAAAGGATACTCTCTAGTTTTTATGAAAAAATAAAAAAGAGAGTGTAGGAATATTAGTTCAACTAATGAAAGAATGTTATTATTGGGTTTTATACACAAGAAATAAAATTTTCATTTTCTATGTATTTAAAGAGCAATAAATTAGTAATAAAAAATAACCACTACCTAATCTAATGAATTTTATCAAATACAATAATTGGGAAATGATTGTTGCAACTTAAAATATTACAAAAAATAAGTCAAAAATGGAACATGTGCACATAGTTTTTGGTAGATCTAACATCAAAAACAAAGTATAGAAGCTTGGAATTGGTTATAGTGTAAATCTATCCATCAATATTGGTTATAGTGTAAATCTATCCATCAATGTCTTATAAATGAAATCTACACACTAAAGCAATGTCTAGGGGCATAACTACCCTACAACCGCACTAGTGTCCAACTATCCACAACCTATATAACTTTCAAGACATGTTCACCTTGATACCTTGATCTCATTTTGCTTACAAATTGATCACATTTGCTCCAAATATTGAGAGTGCCTCTACTAAATTTTGGGACAAGGAAAATAATGCATTAGAAAATGGACTACCTCGATCATCCTCCTATTTGGTATATTTCAACCTCCACAAAGCACTATTAGAAAACTTATGTGTGTGTACACCTAGTAATAAGAGATGAATGGTGTTTGCATATATTTGTATTCACAAGGAGAAAATCCAGATAACAAACTAAATAAAAGTGGTGTGTGATATAATGGAAGCTCATGAAGATTAATTGAGATCACAAAAGGAATGAAAACAATCAAAGAATGATGGGATAAAGAGTTATCTATTTAAGAGAAGAAACTAAGATGAGTTTTTCAAAAATGGTTTCAACTTGGAGAAGATAAATAGAGATCGATGGCTTTCTTTTGGGGAAAGGAGACTGTAGTGTCACAAATTGTCACCCTTGACAATTTCACACTATGTTTTGTCCCCCCTTAAGTTAAATTGGGCCTAATTAAGCACTTAATTTAATAAATTATGTATTTTGTGGACCAATTTAAAATAGTTTCTGACAATTTGCAAGCAAAAAATAAATGCTCGCATTTAATACTTTGCCCTTGAATCTTTAAACCCCCCAAAATAGGGTTGGGACACTAGCGCCTAGGGCACCTATGTCCCCCTATTTTCACTCCAAATTCAAATATGTCGGTGCCGGAAATTTATTGTTTGAAATTTGAATGTCTAAAGTTAGCCATTAGAATTTAATTTTTGGGAAGCTAGAATAAATGTCTGTAAATGCCTAGTTATTGCATCATTTGAAAATTTAGTGAAAAAAAAGGCGAGCATCAAAAGAAAGAATTATCATTAAGAGCATTATTTAGAAAGTGAAGAGAAACCATTAAAGATTTATTGCAGCAATTCAAGATCCAACATCATGTCAAGGTGTTGTAATTTCATGCTATCATTGTTTTGTGAAGGCTAACCCTTGTTATAGGTCTCCAAAGCATTCAAGCATTCAAGCATTCAACCAAATCAACCAAGCAAGATCCAAGATACTTGAAGTGATGTGCATGACTTCAATCCTTCAAGGAAGCCATTGAAGGGTGGTGAGTTGCAATACTTTGTGATTTCATCATTCCTTCCTTTTATTTATCCATTTATCATTAGCATTGTCATTGTGGAAGTGGAAACACTTACACAAGGTTTGACTGAGGGAAGCCCCTAAAATGGCCCAACAATTCCTCTTTTTGTGAATGTGCAGATCTCAGGTTGAAGAGGATCAAAGCAAGCTTGAAGACACTTTATTCATTATTGCATTTGAAACCCTGGGCCTTGACAACTCACAGAAACTCAATTTCAAAAATATTTGGCAATGATCTCACAAGTTTGCATATGAGAAATAGAAGTGTAGACCTTACATCAGGGGACTATGAAAACAAATTTGAAAAATACCTAGTAGGACAATGGTGCCCTCAACACCAAAGTCTTGACAAATTAGGCTGAAATTTATACCACAAATGAACAATGTCCTCCCCTTTCTATTTTTGGTGTTCGATTTTCTCTATGAATTCTCATATTTTATGTATGTATATCATAACACTGATTTGCATCATTAGGACAATTAGATCATTACATTTCATTATTAGGAAATTTCCATATTTCATCAAGGGTAGGTTGTCTCACCTATCAGGTTGTAAGTCAATCACATACCTTGTCCAAATCCACCAAACACCACCACCATTCAAATCTTTAATGAATGAACCATTTGAAAAAGTTGTTCAAACCCTAGGGTCAAATCTTGGGGGTCAAATCTTGGGGTTTACCTTTTTTTATGTTTCATTTTAGTGAACCTTACAAGTTAACATTATATACCTTCTAAAATCTAAAGCATTGCATCCTAGATCTAGATTTTGCATTGCATTTTTTTTTCAATTTTCATTTAGGCATCTATTTTTACATCATAAAAAGCATAAAAATTCAAAAAAAAATTGCATATCATATTGCATCATAGGTTGTAATAGGGTTTATTTAAGTTATTTTAGATCAAATCTACATTCAAATTGAATTCATAAATTTGCATTGGGTCATTTAAATCCGAAAACAAATTTGAAAGTGTCATTTGCATACATTTAGGTATCTTTCATATAGTTAAAAAGTGAAACATTGCACTCTTTTCCTTCAAAAATCATTTAAAGCATCATCATTTTTAGATTTAGCATATTAGACTCAATGAATTTTTGCATCTTAGATCTGGAAATTGCATTTACAATTGGCATTTATAGTTCAAGCATTTTCAACATTTCTACATACTTGGATTTTGAATTGTATTATCATAAACTAAGCAAATTCTGGAAAAATACTCACTATTCGACCAGTTTGCACATAGACTTAAGATCCTTAAACAATATAGTACATAGTGAAATTTTGAAATTTACAAAAACCTATGTAGGACATAGGTTCCCTTGTCTAGGTATTTTGAGATAAAATTATTTGTGTGAATCTATGTTTGTTCGATGTTCAGATCTGGTTTATTTTTTGCAATTTTGTTTTCAAATTTGTCTAGTTTTGATCATTTGATACATAGGGCTAGTAGCAACATGTTTCCTTTTAAAAGATGTGGTTTTGATATGGTAATAGATGGCTTATATGACTATAATCTCCCTACTTATGAGTACAATTTAAAGAAACAAAATGAAAATATTGGCAAGCATGTTAGTCATTCTCCCAATATCTCTCTTAATTGTGAGAGTATCTTGGTGCAAGAGAATGAAATCATTGACACATTTCTTAATACAACTATGTCTAATATTCATTCATCTCCCAATATCTCTCCCACTTGTGAGAAGGTTTTGGTGCAAGAAGATACAATCATGGACACTCATGATAATCATAGTTGTTCTTCTCCCAATACCTCACCTTTTGAAGGAGGTATCTTGGTGTTAGAGGATCCAATCATTGAGTGTCACGAAAATCTCGTTTATTTCTCTCCCCCTACATCTCTTACTTGGGAAGATATTATTGGACAAGAGGATGAAATTATTGATTACATTTCTTTCAAAACATAGTAAGAGGGATTACATAGATGAAGATTCTAAGGTGACATTAGAACCCCCCTAAATAGAAGATCATCAACAAGAAGTCAAGTCCATTGAGGTTATGAACGCAAAATTGATTATTAGATCTCCTTTGATTATTGGACCTCCTAAAACTCTTTTTGAACATTGTAAATGTTATCAAATCTTTTATAAATGAGATCCTAAGAAGCACTAAGTTTCAACTAAGGTCTGAAACTATGTATAAGAAAATTTCTAAGTGAGACAATATTTGAACTTCTATGTTCAGATTTTCGATTTCCAGATTTGAACTTGTTATTAAATGTGCTGATTGCAGAACATTATCTGATTTCTATGTTTGCATATCGAATGAGGAACCACCATAAATAAGGGAGGAGCCCGCCCCTAAGAGGCACGCCTCATGAGAGGACGTTCCTCCACAAGTGGAGACACATCCACTCATGGGACGCGTCCTTTAGGGTGTGGCCTGTAACAGATTTGTTTATCATTTGTTATGTATACATTAACATGTATACACTCTTCTATAAGATGGCGGATGTTTTAAGAGGATTTTGATTTTAATAAATGCAAAATATATTATCATGTGTAATATCGAATTTTATTTATATGCTCAAAGATTCGATTTAAATGTTCCTTAGAATTTATTTGATTTATAAGTGATGATCTTTGATCATGTATGAATGACGATGATGCTTATAGCAATTGTCATTCATATCTAACCGAAGCTATCATCATTAACACTCCCTCTTAGCTAGGGAAGATATTTCAAATCAAATAAGTCAAGATATCACCTTCACACGTGATATTGGAAATATGACATGCTTTCTCAATGTTGTCAAGTCACATGACATTCTTCATAACACATCTTCATTATTTCAACACTCCCTCTTTAACTAGGAAGGATAACTTCCAAAGTGATATCACCTATCTCGTGATATCAGAAGATATGATATGCTTCTGAAAGTGTCAAGTCACATGACATTCTCCATAACACATCTTCATTATGGTATGTGCACTGACATCAAGTCACATGATGTCTACCATAATTCATGGCATATCCACGGATATAAATATCCACCATGATTATCTCTTAAGGATCACAATGACCTTCAGATATCAAGTCTCATGATATCCATCAAGGTGTCCAAGAGTTACTATCATGATATATCCATAGATATCAAGTCACATGATATCCATGATAGTTCATCATTGTAGAGTCGTCACTTTACAATGTCAAATACAAGTGTTCATTATTGAAATATCGTCACCTTTTGATAATGTACACAGGGGGAGTAGGCCCATAAAGTCATGGAGTCACACACATGACAAAAGAGTTTACACATTAAACATCTTTATATATTAGTACAATTTATAAACAATTTGTATTTCAAACATAAATAACAAATTACATTTTAACCATACCAAGTTTCTTCCTGAAGTGCTCTACCTTGATCCGGGAGAGAGGCTTGGTGAGAATGTCTGCAGTTTGATCATTTGTACTAATATACTCCAACTGAATCACTTTCCTTTCCACCATATCTTTTACATAATGATAGGGGATCTCAATGTGCTTAGATCTGTCATGAAAGACAGGATTCACAGAGACTTTTATACAACTCTGATTATCACAATGAATAATCGTAGGATTCAAGGGCTCACCAAAGAGTTCCACAAGCAATTTACGAAGCCACACTACTTCTCTTGATCCTATTGAGGCTGCAATATATTCAGCTTCCGTTGAGCTTTGTGCTACTGAAGATTGTTTTCTGCAAATCCAGGAGATCATAGCCGATCCCAAACTGAAGCAGCATCCTGATGTGCTTTTCCGATCAGTTACACTTCTAGCCCAATCTGAATCAGAGTACCCATGTAGATCTAGTGGATCATTCTTGTAAAAAAGACCATATCCAATAGTGCCTTGAAGATATCTAAAAATATGTTTTACAGCCATCAAGTGAATTTCCTTGGGTTCACACATGAATTGGCTGAGAACATTTACAGCATAGCAAATATCAGGTCTGGTGTTAACCAAATACATCAAGGATCCAATCATCTGTCTGTAAAGGGTTGGATCGGCACATTTGGATTCTGCTACTGCTTCTTTCAATTTGTGAAGCTTGGTTTCCATAGGTGTAGACATCGGTCTACAGTCCAACATTCCAAATCTTTTCAGGATGTCAATAGTATACTTTCCTTGATTGAGTATAATGCCTTCTGATTTATGCCATACTTCCAAACCGAGGAAGTAGTGTAGAATACTCAAGTCTTTCATGTCAAATTTAGAAATTAGATCTTGTTTCCCTCAAGTAATGAGGTGATCTTCTCCTGTTATCAACAGGTCATCAACATATAATATAATTATAAGCATATCATCTTTGATTACCTTGAAGTAGAGATTGGAGTCAGCATCATTTTTGGAAAATCCTAATCCCAAGAGATAGTTGTCACTTCTTTTATACTAGACCCTAGGAACCTGTTTAAGTCCATAGAGGGCTTTCTTCAGCCTACACACATGAGAGTTAGATTTATGTATCACAAAGCCTTCAGGTTGTTCCAGATAGACTTCCTCTTCAATGGTTCCATTCAGGAAGGCAGTTTTCACATCCATTTGATGGATCTTCCAACATTTAGCTGCTGCAATGGCTAATACTACCCTCACTCTAGCCACAAAATGTGCTTTATGTTTTTCTAAACTGTCGTCAATAGCATGTTTGATTTTGAAGAGCCATTTAGAAGAGACAACAGATTTCTCTTTTGGTCTAGGCACTATATCCCATACATCATTCTTTAGGATGGACTGATATTCCTCCGTCATTGCATCCTTCCAAGCTTGATGTCTGAAGGCTTCTGTAACACTAGCAGGTTTAGAGTTTATGATGTTGTTTATTAAAGCAATATAGCTAGAGAACCGTTTGGGTCTTTTACTCTCCCTGAAAGTTCCTTTGGGTGTTGTATGATCCTTGGCTTCTTTGATCATCTTCCTGGCCCAAAGTGGTCTCTTTTTGTCGTTGTCTTTTGTATTCTCATCTGATTTAGGAGATAGTTCATGTGGCATTTCCTCGGGATTCTCCTTCTGAATCTCAGGAGCAGGTTCCTCTTCAGGTACTCCAGAGGAGAAGGTTTCTATCTCACTAGAACTTCTTGCCCTTTTGAATGGTTTCAATGTTAAGGTCAAGCAACTTGTGAACTCCCTCTTAATTCCAGCACTCATGCAGAATTTTAAATTTTAGAGGTGTAGGTTTCTATTATCTGACTTTAAGGTTTTATTTTCTTTCCTAAGACACAACCTTTACAAGTTCCTTCATAGGATGGTTTTAGACTTTGGTGCATAGTTTGTAAAGGTACCCTTGTCTTTACACCAATAGTTTGAGTTTTCTTAATAGTCGAGTTTTTAAACCATGCTCGAATTTTCCCATCCATAAGGGTAACTCTATATCCAATTGTCCCTTTTAGAACACAAGGTCTTCAGATTCATGATCTGAATTTGACTTTCCTACTTTGGAAAAAGATGCTTGTTGTTTAGATCTGTCAGGGCACTTCATTGCATAGTGACCATATTGATCACATCTAAAGCATTGCACTTGAGAGATGTCTTTCTTTTTAAAAGATTCCTTTCCGTTGGAATTTCTCTTTTAAAATATCCTCTCTTGTAGGAGTTTTTCTTGTTCCTTTTATTAGACGTTGTGTTGAGTACATGAATGTCTTCATCTATGTTCTTCTGTTTATTTTCCTTACTGGAGAGTCTTGTTTCTTCTTGAAGGCAGTCAATTCTTAGCCTATCAAATTTAGGGAGTTTAGATCTCACACTTACTCCTTGAACAAATGACTCCCATGAGTTTGGTAGGCCTCCTAGTGCAATTAGGGTTAACTCTTTGTTGTCAATCTGATATCCAATTGTGGATAATTGATCCCTAAGTTCAATAATCCTCATGAAGTATGCATTAATGGACTCTCCTTTGTTTATTTGAGCATTGTTGATTTGTCGTTTTAATGCTAGAGTCCTACAGGTGTTGTTGATCTCATAAGTACTCTCAAGAGATTTGTACATATGGTATGCAGTTTCATGTTTTGCTAAGATAGGCACTATATGATCCCTCACTGCATCTACAAGGATTTTCATGGCTCTTTCATTGTTTTCAATCCATTGACTTTTCTCAGGTTCAGCCTCAGGTTCCCTTTTATTTTCTCTCACAAGTGAGTCTAGTTTATTCTCTTTTAGGATCATCATGATTCTAAATTTCCATGATGTAAAGTTATCTGCTCCTGCAAGACGATCTTCAAATCTGATCATAGTTGACATTATGAAGAATGTGATGTGAATTCAATTTTAGAAAATACGAATTCCTTGAGCAATCTGATTTTAGATTTGATTTGGATTCACACACAATGTGGCTCTGATGCCATGTAAATGTAATCAAATCTTTTATAAATGAGATCCTAAGAAGCACTAAGTTTCAACTAAGGTCTGAAACTATGTATAAGAAAATTTCTAAGTGAGACAATATTTAAACTTCTATATTCAGATTTTTGATTTCCAGATCTTTGATTTCCAAATTTGAACTTGTTATTAAATGTGATGATTGCAGAACATTATCCGATTTCTATGTTTGCATATCGAATGAGGAACCACCATAAATAAGGGAGGAGCCCGCCCCTAAGAGGCACGCCTCATGAGAGGACGTGTCTCCACAAGTGGAGACACGTCCATTTATGGGACGCGTCCTTTAGGGTGTGGCCTGTAACAGATTTGCTTATCATTTGTTATGTATACATTAACACGTATACACCCTTCTATAAGATGGCGGATGTTTTAAGAGGATTCCGATTTTAATAAATGCATAATATATTATCATGTGTAATATCGAATTTTATATATATGCTCAAAGATTCGATTTAAATCTTCCTTAGAATTTATTTGATTTATAAGTGACGATCTTTGATCATTTATGAATGACGATGATGCTTACAACAATCGTCATTCATATCTGACCGAAGCTATCATCATTAACAAACGTCCTAAAAGTTCTCTAATTATTGGACCTACTAAGTCACCTCTCATTATAGAACCTCCTAAACCTCTAGGTTCTATCCTAAACTTTACAAAATAACTCACAAGTAATCATGTGTTGCAGCAACCAAGTTATCACAGAGTTGCTCACACATATAACACTAGAAATAATAAGCAACCAAAACATACGCCAACATCCATCCCATTGCCTCAACCATACCTTCCACCCACACCTAACATTCCACAGCGTAGTGGTAAAGAATTTGATCTTGTTGAGCATCTTTGTAACACTCCTACTAAGATATCCTTGTGGGATTTGATTCAAACATCATCTGCTTACCATGGAATGCTTCAAAATGCTTTGCAAAATGTTGTTACCCCTCCTAGTCTACAATCAAATGATGTGGCAGCTTTAATTGAGAATATTAATCCACCTAATTTGGACATTTCCTTTCATCAAAATGTGTTACCCCCATTGGAAACACAAAAACAAAATGATGCTTTGATGATAATGGCTATTATTAACAAGGTTGGGATTAGACGTATACCATTGATTGTAGTATAAATCTTTTGGATAAAATTGGAGCAAACAACTTTAATTCAACCCAGCGATTTGTTGATCAAGACTTTTGATAATGTGGAAATCAAGTTGCTTGGTGTGATAATGTTACCTATTAAGGTTGGTAAGGTCGTGTTACAAACTCCCATCCATGTCATCCTCCATGATCTTTCATATAATCTTCTCTTAGGTAGACCATGGATTCATAAGATGAAAGGTGTGTCTTTGACGCTTCATCATTCAATGAAATAAATATACAACAATAAGGTTTACATGATAAAAGTTGATCCAAAATATGAGAATTGTTTACAAACTGAAACAAGAATGAAAAATCCTCTTACAACATTGACACCAACTACAAAAGTGGAACCTTTACAAGTTGAGGATAAAGTGTCTTTCAATTGTAACAAAGTTGTTGGATGATGATTGAGGATTGTTAGATTTCACACCTACATTTATGGGAGAATACAAGATTATACAATCAAAATCAAAGAAATATAAAGAAGCACCAATGGTATCAACACAATCTATCACTAACTCATCAAAAAAAATCACAATTTCTAGCAAAGAGGAAAACACAAATTACACATGCACTTATGATGAAGATCTTGAAGAACCACCTTCTTTGAAAGCAATGGAAGCCATTTATTGAAGAGGTTATTGAATTTTGGAACGATTTGGCTATAATGGAAAAAGGGTGTGGTGTTAAAGAACAACGTAGTCATGTCCCCATAGAGCCTAACATGCAAGAAACAACAAAAATTATTAGTTATTGTCCTTCAAAATTAACAAAAACATCAAAATTCTTTCACTTAATCAATAGCATTAGTCGATGCTCCTTGTCATGTAATAGTGGTAATATCACACAATACTCACTACTATGCATGGGGGTATAAACTAGAATTTATGCAATCATATTTTATTTTGCAAAGAGAAGTGTATCATAATCAATTTGGCTCACCTTTGTCCCTACACTTGAGGGGCAAGGGGTTAGGAAGCCTTGTCACAAGTGCATTCCTTCTAGCAAGGGATCCCTCTTTATCTCCTTGAAACATTAGTGTACCAAGTACACTAACATTTTAAGGGGGGCCATATAGTCCCTCACTCATTGTTTGCATGTGGAATAGTCCCTTCTTAGTGATGATAGCATACATCTCCTAGGAAGTGTTACCTTGTTAATCAAAATGTGGCTTTCTTGATCTATGTTAGTGTATCCTTTATGGTGATATTAGGCTCGATATCCCTCAAGAGAGTTACCTTTCTTGGCATATGGCATTCCCCTTAGTGGTAATGCTATAGCTAGTATTCCCTAAGGCGTGAATTTATTTTTCCATGACTTGTCTTCTCTTGGTGGTGATGTCATGAATGTTATCCACTAAGGTATGAATTTATTTTTCCATGACTTGTCTTCTCTTCGTGGTGATGTCATGAATGTTATCCCCTAAGGCATGACCTTTAGTACGATAAGCAAATCCCCTTAGTTATTTTTGTAAATCATCTCGTGTGGTGGTGTTGATACAACACCCCTTGAGTTTTTTACCTTATCCTATTGTCATTTATGCACCCCCTGAGGTGAGTTTTATGCACCCCCAGAGGTGAGTTTTTTTGTACCCCCTAAGGTGAGCTTTCGCAAGATAGTTCATGGATTCTACATAGTGGAGTTTGTTGGGTCATGAACTTGAGCACACATTTTTAACATGGCCACCTAGTATAACACACCTTGCTCGCCAATGGAGCCATGTGTTTCATGAGTGATGTGGCATAGCACAACTTGCTAGTCCTCATGTGAGCTAACATTTATTCAATGGATGACATTTGGTATTTGAGACAATTTAAGATTGGGGCCTCTTTTCCTTAATGACTCAAATCTTTTAGTACTAACCTTGTGTTTTGTTTCTTTTTGTGTGTCTTCTTCTTGTTTACATCATGTTTGTTTTCATTTTATTGTCATCTTTATGAAACATCGTGTCATATGTCTTCATCGTGTATGGTTTGTGTTTTTTGACCTGTATATTTGTATATGTTGTCGTGTTGCATAACATGCATGTGTGTTCCTTTGTGTTTGTGTTGGTTTGTCAGGGGATCTTGAATCTTGTGGGCTTGATCACCCTCCTTGGTCCTTAGTTATCCTATCTCTTCAACATTTGTACAATTGAACCCCTCTTGGCATATATTTATCTACTTTAGTGTGAGTCTAAGTGTAAGTTCATACTCTCACTAAAGTGGGGGCTAAATGTAGCATCGTAAATTGTCACCCTTGATAATTCCACGCTATATTATGTCCCCCCTTAAGTTATTGGACCTTATTAAGCACTTAATTTCCTAAATTATGCATTTTGTGGTCCAATTTAAAACATTTTTTGACAATTTGCAAGAATAAAACAAATGCTCTCATTTAATATTTTACCCCCAACTCTTTAAACCCCCAAAAATAGGGTTGGGACACTATCACCTAGGGCACCTATGTCCCCCTATTTTGGCTCCAAATTCAAATATGTCAATGTCGACATTTTATTATTTGAAATTTGAATGCCTAAAGTCAACCATCAAAATTTAAATTTCGAAAAATTAGAATAAATATCTATAAATACCTAATTATTGCATCATTTGAACATTAAGTGAAAAAAAATGTGAACATCAAGAGCAAGAATTGTCATTAGGAGCATTATTCAGCAAGTCAAGAGCAGCCATTAAAGATTTATTGCAACAATTCAAGATCCAACATCATGTCAAGGTGTATGTGAGTTCATGTTATTTTGTGAAGGCTAACCCTTGTTATAGGTATCCAAGGCATTCAAGCATTCAAGCAAATCAAGCAAGCAAGATCCAAGATCCTTGAACTGATGTGCATGACTTCAATCCTTCAAGGAAGTCATTGAGAGGTGGTGAGTGTAGCACTTTTTGATTTCATCATTTCTTCCTTTCATGTATCCATTTATCATTGGCATTGCCATTATGGAAGTGGAAACACTTACACGGGGTTTGACTAAGTCAAACTCCTAAAATGGCCCAACATTTCCTCTCTTTGTGAATGTGCAAATCTCGGGTTGAAGAGGATCAAAGGAAGCTTGAAGACACTTTATTCATTATTGTATTTGAAACCCTAAGCCTTGACAACTCACAGAAACTCAATTTCAAAAATATTTGACAATGATCTGGCAAGTTTGCAAATGAGAAACGGAAGTGCAAATCTGATATCAAAGGACTACGAAAGTATATCTGAAAAATACCTAGCAGGACAATGGCACCCTTGGCACCGTCGTCTTGACAAATCAGGCTGAAATTTGTACCATAAGTGCACAGTGTTCTCTCCTTTTTTTTTTTGGTGTTTGATTTTCTTTGACTTCTCAGATTTTCTGTATGCACATCAAAACACTAATTTGCATCATTAGGACAATTAGATCATTGCATTTCATTATTAGGACATTTCCAAATTTGGTCAAGGGCGGGTTGACTCACCTATCAGGTTGTAAGTCAATCACATTCCTTGTCCAAATCCATCAAACCCCACTACCATTCAAATCTCTAATGAATGAACCATTTGAAAAAAGTTGTTCAAACCCTAGGGTCAAATCTTGGGTTTACCTTTTTCTATGTTTCAGAGACAATGAAACTACCAAATGAATTGGAAAGGAGGTTAGACAAAAATCATGACTGAAATATGATAATGGAATCCCAAACTTGCATACTTCATATATGTAACTTCTTATCCTACTCTCTAATGGACTTTCTTTAATTTCCTATGTTGGAGAAAAGAAGTGGTAGTACATTTTACATATTCATAATTATGCATCCTTAGTGATTTGGAGGGAAAATAAAGCATGCCTATACTAGGTTTTTGGGAGAGTTACATGAAAACCTAGTAAGGTTTACATCACAAATAGGCAAGTAAAGCCACATTTTGAAATTTAATTAAAGCCACTAGCACCCACCCAATTCAAGTCTTTCCAAAGTCAAGAATCCAAATTTCTAGGATTGTCAAATAAAGTAATCCTAAGACAAGGAGAGCATGCATTATATTTTTGTGACCAAAGAATAGGCCAAAATCTAGAGGAAATAGTCCTAAAAGCACATTTTGGGAGTGGACACTAAAATAAGTACAAAAATAAATTGAAAACATTTTGATATAGACAATTTTTGACCTTGCAAATACATAAAATGTGGTGTATGTCAAGAAAAAACATAAGGTGAGAAGGTTGTGCAAGAAAAAAGGAGAAATCTATTTATTGTGCAAGAAGAAATAAACACTAAAGAATATTTATTGTGCAACCTAGATGTTGAGTTCAAAGACAACATCTCACTATACTAAAGTTGTTGAAAACATTAGAAGTCAACATTGGTTCAAAGGAGGAACAAAATATGGGAACTATAGGGGATTACTATAGAGAAGAGCATTTAGCATGGATGGTCGATTCATTGCATAAGTACCAAGATTTGTTCCCTAGAGGTTATCATGATATGAAGAGACTACACCTTTAGAAATATGAAGATTAGATTGGAGTTGAGCTTCAACCCAATTAAGAAATGGTTGCATTGCCTAAATCTCAATTTGTGGATGAATGCCAAGTATGTGACAAACAAGATGTTAGAAGAAATCACTATTTCACTCGCCAATGAATCAGAATGGGTAAACCTAATGGTCATCTCTATCTAGAAAGATGGAAGAATGTGAAACTATATAGATACCATGCATTGAATAAAGTGTGTATGACTAATCTATTTATAACATCATTTAGAGAAGAAATTCTTGAAGATATTACAAGAAACACTATCTATATTTTCACCATTGGCTTCTCAATCTATGATCAAGTGCAAATTAAATAAAAGGTAAAGACCACATTCACTACATGGAGTAGCTCTATATGTAGTTTCATGCCATTCAAATGAAGGAATGCACAAACAATGTTCTCCAAGTTCACCGTCAACGCATTCAAAGACTAATTTTGTCAACTCCTACAAGTCTATCTAGATGGAGTAGCTCTACAAGGTACAATGTCTATATTTTCACCGTTGGCTTCTCAATCTATAATCAAGTGCAAATTAAAGAAAAGGTGAAGACCACATTCACCACATGGAGTAGCTCTACATACAATTTCATGCCATTCAAATTAAGGAATGCACAATGTTCTCCAAGTTCATTGTCAATGCATCCAAAGACTAATTTCATCAACTCCTACAAATCTTTCTATATGACTGGACCATCTATGAAATGGTAAATGATCACATCAAATAAGTTTGTTTGATGTTCAAAAGATGGAAGTAGGTGATCATTGCATTGAGTCTAATGAAGTGCACATCCTTGGCCCAATTATCAAGCTTTTGGAGCATATCATATGTAAGGATGGGATGTCGGTTGATCCAACCAAAGTTTACAATTTTTTGGTTAATTCTACTTAGTTGAATTCTCACAAAAACCTATCCCTTATCCCAGCCTTATGCTCTCTTTACTTTTACTCACTACTTAGCTCAATTCTTAAATATATTTTTTATCCCAACTTCACTCAACAAAATTACACATGATTTTAGACAGTGCAAGTAGTTTACTTGATTTCATGGATCAAACCTCTCATGAGGCTTAAACTATGTTTCATTTGATGTTGACTAAGATATAAGGAATTATAAGGTCTTAGCATAATACTAAGCCCCACCTTACCACCTAATTGCTATATTTCATTTTGCATTAACATCATCCATACTTGTTAAGTGTGATTGCTGTTTCATTTCAACCATCATTTATGTAGTGTAGATTAATAATAGAGTGATCAAAACATCTTGAATATAACCAATAAAATTATAAGTTGCAAATGATCTATTGAGTGGCTCCAAATATTTTACTAACATACTAAACCTGGAAATATAATTGTTATATATTATATATATATATATTCATTTAGCAGATTTTCTATTAAATAAACTATACATAAAGTGATTTAATTTTAAAGCAATAAAACATATGGCTCACTCAATAGTACATTACAAGAACTGCTTTATTTCATGGCCAAATATTTTTATAATATATCTCAAGAAGCTTGTAAAAATGTTACAAAAAGTAAATGAACTTTCAAGGTAATCATACATAAATCTCATCGAATAGCACCTTACAAAAACGTGTTCTATTTTGAGGCCCTGTATTTTCATGGCATATTTCAACTTATAAAAATCTCAAAATTTTAAATACATTGATCCAGTATGTATTATAGTTATTATGTTTCAAGAATGCACATAAAAGAGTAGTTGTAGTTTAGGCTAATCACTAATATGTTGGGATGGAAGAGTCGACATTTTGTGAGTATTTATGAATTCCTCCTGATATATTGTATACTCGCTTAAAACCCTGCATAAGAAAATGTCAAAAAGAAAAAATGAGTTTTCAAAAAAAATAACATAAATTAGATATTCTCCTTCCTCCGGACAATAGATGTTTTCGAAAAAATATAAATTCCATATGAGAAATATTGTAAAATGCTTGTATTAAATACAACTATACCCTTCATACATCTGATCCATGAATCAATTTATCATGTGATTGAAATGAAATGCATTTAAAAAAGCATCAGTATAGATTTGACCATATCTATTTTTTTTTTGCAATAGCCTTGGTTTTCATACTCTGCATCCCAGGCTTCCAAGAACTCTCTACTAAAAATGTATATACTGCAGTAACATTTGTTTTATAGGTTGTCCTCCAATTCGTTTGTGAATACACATAAAATAATCACTTCCATGGTAACTGTAACGTATTTGTTCCACACATTTTTGAACATGCGATGATGATGAAAAACATTTGCATCCTATTTGTTATACTTCTTTTTTTAATTCAAATTTATTTATAAGTTATGCCATCCCCTTTTTTATTTGGCCTTTGGTGAGATTTCATATTGTGATATTGCTATCAGGATTCAATTATATAATTTTTGAGTCAAACTCGTTGACTCATGTTTCATGAGTAGTGGTTCACAAGAACCCATCTCTCATGATAATGAATGGTCCACTTAGCACTCGTTGCATCTAGGTAATGCTCACAGAGGTGAAGCACTGGGCCTTCCTGAGAGGTCACCCATCCCAGTACCACTCCAGCTCAAGCGCGCTTACATCACATAAAATTTTAACCATATGGTTAACAATTTAATTATAGAGATCTAAATTATGTGCAAACAATTTTTGCAACACAAGGATCCCAAATCTTTTAAAATTAAACGTCAAAACCCTAGATCTGAAATGAATCCCTTCCTTTGCTTGCTGGGCATGAGGATTTTGATACTAAATTTCAATGCCCATAATTTATTTGATTAGTTTTTATTTTATTTATTTGAAAAAATAAAAAAATAAATAAAAAGGTTAGGGTTAGAGAAAATAAAATAAAGGTGGATTTGTATTACAACACTACCAATTAATCAATTCACTGAGGAAATTAACTTTGTTTGATCAATATTACACACATTAACACAAAGTATTGCAATCATCTAACGATTCTCCTTGAAAATGGAAGAAAACATACAAAATTATTGTATTACACATGCAAATTTCACACATCACCTTCCACAACCAAGCTCTAGCGAATAATGATACTTCTAACATGCCCTAGGCTTCCATCATTTTTGTTGAATTTCAAAAATGAAGTGTTACAGCATAACCTAATTCGGGAACTTGAGATTACAATCAAAATTGAGTACTCTATTCTATCCTTGCCTAGCTTTTTCTTCTCGAAACTTCTGACCTTTTACAATGTTTTTGGCTCGCACGTGTATACCCAAACCTAGGCACCCAACCCTTCCCAAAGTGTAACTAGTCGGCCTGGATTTAAAATAATCTACAAGCCCAAAATTAAATTATTAAATTATCATGCCTTCATTTATTTTATGATCCTTAAAGATTACAATTAAACACACTCAAATTATAGACTGGTTTACCAAACTGCTCAAAGAATAAAGAATGAGACCACTCCCAACTAGGTGCTCAAGGCCCTCACTATCCCGTTGCTACTTGCTGTTGATTTATTTCCTTGCTGTTGCTGCTCTGGAAAATGCATTTGGAAGTTTTTGACTACTTCCGAGACTGAGTTAAGATTAGAAGCGCTCAATTACTGGAAGTAAACCTTCTTGGAGAAGAGGGTTTTCTTGAATTTCTTGGCTACCTCCTCCATTTCCAGCAAGCAATCTAAAAAACATTGAAATTACCCTTTTATTCTCATTAGATTGTCAATTGAATCCTCAGCCAAATTTTACTCCAAGGAATAAGAAAATTCTTTAATGACCACTAGGACTTTGTTGGGCCTTTCCTAGAAGGTGCAGGGAATTCCTTCTACGAAGCCTTCAATCTCTATCATTAATGCATTCACTGCTTTTCTTCAGGTGGAAAATTTCTTCTTGCATTCTTTCAAAACTGTGATTCTCCATTTAGTGGCCCTTGAACCACTCTAAGTGTAGGTCAAGGTTACCATCCAAAAGAATATCATTCCTTTGAAGATCTGTAAATGATAACCTTGCCATCCTTTGATACATAAGCAGATAATCCTTAAGGGCGATGAGCACTTCATCAATGGTTTCTGACAATGGCTTCATCTGACCTTGTGATAAAATTGGATGGCTTCTCTAATCTATCTTCCTCCTTGAAATTCAAAGGTCAACTCCTCTTGGATTCCTTCGTTGAGTTCCTTTGTCCAATGCTGCCAAGAGGGTTGGGGTTGGTGTGTTTAAGTCCATTGGGCCCACAAGATACTCAATGCAGTATGATAACTCACCAACTTGTATTAGCATTGTATTTTGGAGCCAATGAAAAATACATTGTAGAATGGCTTATTATATAAGACAAATAATGAAACAGCCCAACCTATTACAGCTGCAAGAAGACAATGAATCTAAGGACAAGGTATGTCAAACACTTGAAGAAGCTGAAAAACTGATTATTGACTTGAAGGTTCAGATCGAAGAGGCAAAAAGTATTGAGGAAGAAATCAGAAATCAATCAAGGATTAAAGAAGAGAAAGTAGAGACTTGAAGCTGAAATTGTTTCACTTAGAAATTTAGACAAATCATTGACACAGCTGAATAATGAGAAGATAAATCAGAAAAGTTATATGTCATTGGGCAAGATCGTTAGTGCACAAAAATCTTCAGGTGATAGGTGGAGTTGGTTTTGAAAAAGGTCAATGTTCTATGTCTACAAATAAAGAATAGCAAAAAGGCAACGCTGATTGCTCAAAGGATTCACATACAAAAATCAGAAATAGCACTTTCAGGAGACCTATTTCAAGACAAGATCACATGACCAGTTTTAACAATTCTTTCTTTTATGGGTATTGTTTCTCATGCAATTGTTTTGGTCACAAGGCAGCGAACTGTAGAGTAGAAATGATTTCATATATGTGAATAGAAATCAAGAATACTTGAATTCTTTTGGTCCTTTGATGAGTTACAATGTTATATATTACAAATGCAACAACTTTGGTCATACTACAAAGATGTGTAGAAACAACTTTGCAGATTCTTTCAAGCAAAATAAAAAAAAAGAGCAACTGGTGGCTGGAAATGAAGTTACTAAGAAGGTTTGGAGGAAGAAGAAAGGGGTAGAAAAAGTTGAATCTAGTGGAGCTGCTAATAATCTTTATGAACTTGATGATTACAAAAGAAAGAAGTTAGAAGTGGTTTCACTTCATCCTTGAGAAGGTGTTTAGACTTAGGGGGAGCTTTCATTGTCAAATTTTATCAGCCACATTTCAATTATGCAGGTTGTTTCAACATTACAGGTTATTCTTTGTGTTTTTAGAATTCTAGAAAACAAAATTGGAATAAGTTATTTGAGTACTTCTTAGCTTGTAAAGCTGCTAATCATTCATCAGATCTTCATTATTTTGGGGTCAGCAAATGTTTTGGGGTCAGCAAATTTGTTCTTTATGCCATTTCATTTTGTCATTGATGTCAAAGAGGGAGTAGTGAGCTAGGGGGAGCAGGTTGGTTTCAGTTTTGGTTTCAAAGCATTTCAAATATTATTTCAGGAGGTGTTGCTAGGTGCAGTATTGGTTTTGATTTCAGGAGGTGTTGCCATCAATGACAAAGGGAGAGATTGTTGAAATATCTTGTCATTGATGTCAAAGGTCGAGCTACTTGCTTGGGTGCTTGAGCTGGTTGTTTGTGTGCTTGAGCTGGTTGCTTGTTTGCTTAAGCTGCTTGCTTGCTTACTCCGCCAACATATCTTGCCAAGTCATACATGTGCCTATGTGTCAGCATTGACTTGTCTTGTGCCACGTCAAATTTGCATTATCAAAGGTGTTCGGGTCTTTCTTATTCTTAGGTGATGGCCTTGAATGGATCTTTACATGGGGCAGCTAATATTATTTGTGTGAAATGGCAGACTTTATTTGATGGCGGCTAGTTTATTCCAAGATACCTCTGACTTCCTCTTATTGGCGACAACTTATGGTCTGCTTTTAGTCATCACATATCTCTGGTTGTTTGCGAAGGCTGTATGTGTTTGAAGAATCTGATGCCTGACATCGTGTATCTGGAATCGTCCTTCATGGATTCATGGAGTCGATTGTTAAAACTTAACATTGACTTAAGTCTTCGATTCCTTTTTTTTTGTGAAGGCAGTTGTTGGTTTATGGTCTATGACGGCTTAAATATTAATTTGAAACCATTATGAAGTCTCCTTTTTGGCCTTTTCCATTGAAACGAATGCTTATCATATGTTAACGGAAGCTTATTGGCACTGAGTTATCTAGAGATATTTTCTTTGTAACGTCAAGAGTATTTTGTGGTAGCGAATATGTTCAAACCATTTATTCTTGGTATGGTGCATTGAACTTACTGGCAATGTTCTTTGTACTTCTATTCTTGGAGGCAATTACCATATGTTAGGCTCATTCATGAAGTCATTTAATGGTATTAAAAGATCCTGTACACGATTTTTTGGGTTGCACTAGGATACATGATTGCAAAATCTTTAGAAACCTCTAGTTTTTAATTTTTTTCCTTCTTTGTCGATTGTGTGAAAAAAATAATATGAACCATCTTTATTCTTTTTCTATCTTTTGGAAGTCGTGAGTATGATAGTTATACACTGCTAGAAACATGGGTGGTGTGCTCAGATTTAACAATGAAACTCATTTTCTGAGTGAAAAAGCCGTGAAGCATATGAGGACATGAGGTGTTCAGGCATGATTTCTATCATTTTATTTTGTGTAATGCCGTTTGGGAGATATATGGCCTGTAGGTGAAGGTGTTTTCTGAGTGTTAATCTGCTCTGGTTGTGTTCGGGTGATAAAATGAGGGTGCTACGATAAATGTTTTTGCAAGCTTTGAACCTATTATCTATTCCTAGAGCTGTGTGAATTTGTTGTGGAGAATGAAGACATTGTATTGAGGAGAGAGCAGACCACGTGATTTTTTAATTGCACTCTGAAATCAGGTCTTTCAAGAATTTATTTTTCAATGGGCTGAGTATATGTGGTGCTTATTGCAGATCTGATAGCTATCCTTCAATGTCTTGAACATATGTTGTGTCTTGTATGTGTTGTCTGTGTGATTTCGGGTCACTATGTAAGCTACTATGAGCTGACTTTGGCACAGAATTGTTTTATGTATTTCAGTTGAGTATATGAGTAACAGGTGGGTGCACAGAAAACAGATTTCTCATAAATTCAGTCATCATCACATGTTTGAATCTTCAGAAATTGTATAAGGTGTGTGGAATTCATACTTTGAAGAGGCAGCAATTCTGAGGCTGTGAGTCATGAATGTTGATCCTATGATATTTTGAGTTTTACCATGCATGAGTTAAGGAGGATGTGCTGCATCAGATTGCTCATATAAATTTGCTGTGGAGAATGAAGATGTTGTATTGAGGAGAGAGCAGACCATATGATTTTTTAATTGCACTCTGAAATCAGGTCTTTCAAGAATTTATTTTTCAACGGGCTGAGTATGTGGTGCTTATCGCAGATCTGATAGCTATCCTTCATTGTCTTGAACATATGTTGTGCCTTGTATGTGTTGTCTGTGTGATTTCGGGTCACTATGTAAGCTACTATGAGCTGAGTTTGGCACAGAAATGTTTTATGTATTTCAGTTGAGCATATGAGTAACAGGTGGCTGCACAGAAAACAGATTTCTCATAAATTCAGTCATCGTCACATGTTTGAATCTTCGGAAATTGTATAAGGTGTGTGGAATTCATACTTTGAAGAGGCAGCAATTCTGAGGCTGTGAGTCATGAATGTTGATCCTATGATATTTTGAGTTTTACCATGCATGAGTTAAGGAGGATGTGGTGCATCAGCATGTGTCTATGTTTACACATATGACTTTATGTTTAATCTTGCAAGCATTTTATATGTGTATATCTGCATGAAGCTGAGAGTTTGAACAAAAGGTTTTTAGTTGTTTATGAGTCTAAAGTTGGTGCTTCAGCAACAGTGGAGTTGATGCTTCAGTTGATTCGGAGTTGGTGCTTCGGAGAGTTGGTGCTCACTTATGTAATCTGGGTTGGTGACCATTGTTGTTAATGAAAGCTTAATTTTGTCATGGTTTTTACCCAAAAAGGTTTTCCATGTGAAATTTGGTGTTCTTCATATTTGATGGTTGTTTTTATTGTTTTATTTCTGATTTATATGGTTTCAAATTTAAAAAGTTGAAATACTGATTCACCCCACACCCCTCTCCCACCGCACGCCCTCCTCTTACTATTTCCCGTGTGCTCTTCAAATATACCTGGTAGAATTAAGTCAACAGATTGCTCATATAGAATGCCAAAGTCAAAGGACCCTTTTGACATATCGAAGGACTCATTTTGCAGCTTGCCAATGTTCCTCTTGAAGTTTAGACATGAAACGAGAAAGACAGCTATAAATATTGATTTGGTCTAGTATTAGTAAGATAAATCAAACTGCCAAGCAATTGTCAATACATTGTTGCATTGACCAGTGATGAAGCAATGTTGGTTGAAAGCTTGATCCCAACTTCCACGGGTGTAGATGTAGGATTACATTCAGTCATTCAAAATTCTGTTAAAAGAGATTTGGCATACTTAGTTGTTGATACAAAGGTCTTATGATCGATTTGTCAAAATTCTACGCCTAAACAATATTGAAGCAAGCCTAGATTTGTCATTTCAAAAATATAACATATATCATGTTTCAACTGTTGAATTAAAATAGCACCACTTCCAGTGATGGCAAGATCATCAACATTGACAATTAGAATAATGTTGCTACCATTGATTTTGACATAGAGAGTGGATTCAGAATATTTTTTTCTGAAACCTGAATCTCTAAGATATTGATCAATTTTAAAATATCAGGCTCAAGGAGCCTACTTAATTCCATAAAAGGACTTTACCAACCTACAACCTAAATGTACTTTGCCTGCAACCTAGAACCCATGCGGTTGAGTCATGTACACCTCTTCCTCCAATTCTCCATTCAAGAAATCACTGTTGAAATCCATCGGATATACCTTCCATCCAAATTGAGTAGCAATGGAGATAACCAACCAAAAGGTTACCATTTTTATAACAGGAGCAAATGTCTCTTCATAGTCTACTCCTTCATGTGCATATTCTTTGGGCAACAAGACGAGCTTTATACTTATCCAAAAAACCATCTAATATACACTTTACTTTATAAATCCACTTGCAATCCATGGATTTCTTTCCTAGGGGCAATGTTGGCAACACCCAAGCCTTATTTTTCATCAAGGCATCATATTCCACCTTCATGGAAGCTTCCCACTTAGACTTCCCTTTGGCCTCTATAAATGTACTAGGCTCAAATATCTGAAAACTGGTGAAAGTTAGAACAAAATTTACCTGTTCACTAGCTTGCACAAGATCTTTTCCCCTAAACATGTAGATTGACCTTATCTACCAACAATAGATGGCATACTCACAGAAAACTTGCTGAGTCAACGATTTCTTGCCGAGTAAAACCAATGGCGAGTTTTAGCACCATTTACTCGCCAAAGAAACTCACCAAATTTTTGGCAAGTACTCACTGATTTTTGGTGAGTACTTGCCAAAAACTTTGCGAATTTGACAAAAAAACTCACCAGATACATTAAAAATACAAAACATGGAAAAAATGCAAAAAAAAATTGGAAAAATAGTCAAAAAACTCATGATTTTTCCCTATAAATGCATGAGCACCCCTCACACTTCCTCACATAACACTTGGAGAGCAAATATTCTTCATAAAAATGTGCCAAATACCTAATTTCTCCCTTAAGTGATAAAATTGTGAAAATAGCGTGCGTCATGAAGGTTTGTGTGGTTTCAAAGGCCTTAATTTGTGCTTGGTGGTGGGAACACACCAGGGGCACTGCCTCTTGACCCCACTGGGGGTGTTGCCCCCAAACCCCCACAAGGGACGCTACCCATTGACATTGCCCTCAAACCCCCATGAGGGGCACTGCCCCTCAACCCAATTGGGGGCGTTGCCCCCAAACCCCCACAAGGGACTCCACCCCTCAACCCCATTGAGATCTCCACTCCTAGACTGCCACTAGTTATTGAGATCTCTTCTCACATTAAAAATTTGATTACAATGAAGGGATTTGGGAGTGGAGACTAGAATTGACAACTTAGACAATAATATCATTGATTCTCCCCAAGTTTTCACTTGACTACAATGGTAAGTTTTCACTAGGCTAGGATACAGGAAGATGCCAAAAGTTGTAATATGCAATTTATGAATTAAGATAATTTTCAAAGACAATCATCATTAATTCATAATAGTTGCCAAGTAACTATTGTATCAAGATTTCGCATGATGGTGCGATTTTGTACTCAATTTATATTTAAATGAATTAAATTTAATAGAAAACACTTTTCTACTCATTTATGGACCCCCATTGGATACATCTTGTCAATGAATTTTACAAAAAAATGTGTTTGTAAAGTAATTTAAGCAATTTTCTAAGTTGTCAAGTTTTTTGCCAATTTTTTGTCAAGCTTTTGCCCAATTTTTGCTGAGTCGAAATTTTTGGGCCTACCGAGTTTGTGCTGAGTCTGATCTTTCTAGCTATCCTTTGGAAATTCATCCTCCCAAACATCCTTCATCGTGGTACAACACCACTTTGTTAATTTTTGTTGGCCCTCCTAATTGTCTTGTAGAGATGAAGTATCACTCTCCTCTCCAACTAATCATTTCCTGGAATGTGATTTTTATAATGTTTCTTGTTTGATTTTAACATCACAAATTGTTCTACAATCAATAATTACCATACACATTCACTACTATATGTAGAATTACCATTAGCTAAAAAGAATGGCATTTTCTCATCTACAATAGCATCTCTATTGACCGTAATATTATTTGTAGAGACATCTAGTGGTCTATATGCTTTGGACTATTCACTATATCGAACAAACATATATGGTTTTCTTTTTGCTTCTTAACTACTTCTCTTTTCCTCAAGAATATGTGCAAAATCAATACAACCAAAAACTCTAAAATTATGTACAATTTTATGTCTAACCATGATACCTCATGAGTGACATTTTGCAAGGCTTTACATTGACTTTTCTTAAGGATGTAGATTGTTGTATTCGTAGCTTCTGCCCAATACCTATATGGCACGTTTCAAGTATGCAACATACAACTTGCCATCTCCATAACTATCCTATTCCTCCTTTCCACCACTCCATTTTGTTGTGCAGTGTACAAAGTAGTATACTATCGATAAGCACTTCTTTTTACAAATCTCAATAAGAGAGGACTGCCCATTAGCAGCCTCTCTTTTTGTTATTGCAGCTGATGCTTTATAATATGGATTATTTTGGTTAGCCCTCTTATTAGAGGTATTTCCCTACCTAATCAAAACAATTTGTTAAACATTCAATTTGCACATGATATTGCTTTGTTTTCTGACCTAAAGGAAGCAAACTTCATAAATGTGATTGAAAGGATTCTTATATTTTGTATGTCATCTAGGGCAAAGATCTTAGATAACAAATCTATTGTTCTAGGTTGGAATGACTCTCTTCCTAATTAGCTCAAAAACAAGAATTAGAAATGGGGGGCTCCTAATAAAATTGTATGATATTTGGGTATACGCTTTGCTAATGATCCATCCTTGAAGGAAAGATGGGAATAGATGTTTAAAATAAGAAAAGAAATATGTTCAAAAAAATTGGTTGTTCCGAAAAGAACTAGTAGTTGCTTACTTATTTGCTTGCTTGCATTAACAAGAAGAAAGGATTACAATATATAGTAGTTACAAAGCACTGTAGATATTAATTAGTCTTAGCTACTTCAACTACCTACAGCTATAGACATTTAAGATGTCTACCAACCTCTACCTACTCACTACAGAAGACATTTAAGATGTCTAAACTAACAAATTACATTATATTATTGACCATTAACAATATAGAGATATATTATTCTAACACCCTCCCTTAATGGTCAATCTATCAACAACACCAAGTTGCCCCCTGAATTTGACAAACTTATCCGGGCTCAGAGACTTGGTGAGAATATCTACAGTCTGATCCATTGTTGGAACATACTGCAGTTGAACTGATCCATCTTCTACCAGCTTGTGGATATAGTGACAATGAAGCTCGACATGCTTGGTACGTTCATGGAAGATTGGATTTTTGGCCAGTTTGAGCACCCCTTGATTATCAGTGTACAAGGGAGAAGGTCCTGCTTGTGACATGTGCATGTCAGAAAGCATCTTGCGAAGCCAAATTGCTTCACATGTTGCCTTAACTGTTCCTTGATATTCAGCTTCAATCGAGGAAAGAGCCATTGCCTATTGCTTCTTGCTGGTCCATGTTACAACACCTGTACCCAAACTGAATACATACCTAGAAGTGGATTTTATGTCATCCACTAAACCTTCCCAATTTGAGTCTATATAACCAATCAGCTTTGGATCCTAGCACCTACTATACAAAATGCCATAGTCTGAAGTGCCCTTAACATATCGTAGCACACGCTTCGCTGCAACCCAATGATCAGCTTTTGGAGCTGTCATGAAGCGAGAAATGTAGCTTACGGAAAAACTGATATCGGGTCTAGTGGTAGTGAGGTAGATGAGGCTACCCACTAGTTGCCTAAATATCATTTCATCAACCGTAGGTGAATCAAAATTGGTTGATAACTTCAGCCCCTTCTCCATAGGTGTGGAGGTAGGTTTACAATCCTGCATCCGAAATTTGTCAAGCAGACTTCTGGCATATTTAGATTGAGAGATAAAAATGCTACCAGCGGTCTACCAAACCTCAATACCCAAACAATAATGGAGAAGCCCCAAATCTGTAATTTCAAAAGCTTGACACAAATGTTGTTTGATTGCTACAATCAAAGGTGTTGAACTGCCAGTAATGATCAAGTCATCAACATAAACAAGAAACAAAAGATCATCACCAAAGTGCTTGACATATAGATTAGAGTCAAAAGGACTGCGTTGAAAACCATGATCAACCAAGTACTGATCAATCTTGATGTACCTGTTGGAAGTGGATTCACTCTGAGAGGGGGGGGGTGAATCAGAGTGGAGTAATTTTAACTTTTAACTTTGAAAGCATAATGAAACTTTTACTCATTTAACCCAAAGTGACAGATTTGTTAAAGCAAGAGAACATTAACACTTTGGTTCAGATTGACATGAGACTTGAATAACATTTACAACCCATATAAAAAGCATCATATCATATTGTTCAATTAAAGCTTTGTGAACAATCTTGCTATGCTTTATCAATAGAACTATAAAACTTCATAATATGCAACTTTGACTTGCTTTTGACACACTTTTGAGCATTCATATAATGAGCACAGAATGCAGAAGTTAATTCACTTTATGAAAGATATTATGCATCAGATTTGCACAATCTAAATTTGCATGACAGACTTGAGCAAATTGACTTTAAACTTTTAAACAACCTTAAAGTATCAGAGCATTGACCAACTGAATGAGCATAATAACATAAATGACTGAAAGGAGTATGCAAGATAAACATAAATCACACAAATGAGAGACACAGAAAATGCCGAGTGGAAAACCCTCCTGGGGTAGAAAAACCACTCCTAAACCGCCTTACTGGCTTAATTTCAAAACCACTGCTTACAATGCCTTATAGGCTAATTTCTGAGCACCAACTCAAGGAGAACCATCCCCTCATTTAGAGACACCAATCTCAAGGAGCACCAACCCCTT
Source organism: Sequoiadendron giganteum (assembly GCA_007115665.2). NCBI lineage: Eukaryota > Viridiplantae > Streptophyta > Pinopsida > Cupressales > Cupressaceae > Sequoiadendron > Sequoiadendron giganteum. The sequence continues at coordinate 13,003,322 of CM021101.1, read as the reverse complement.
TACTGTTTTAGTAAACCATACAATGATACAAAGGATCTCTTTGTTTCTCTCTTATCTATCAAGTGCCTCTTGATAAACAATATCTAAAATCCTCAAAGTTCCAAAATGAACTTTCAGAATTTCAGCCATTGTCAAGCCTTAAGTCAGCTTGATTATCAACTCATGTTTCAGATTTTCAATCTCAGAGCTCAACATTTTTCAATACAATCACTGTGATGTACTCACACTAGTTTTTCACTTTTTTCTGTCATACTTTTCTCATTTGTTCTTCTCTCATTTTATCAATTAACTCTCCAGAAAACCAGTTAACCCACATTTTGCTCTTTTTCTTTTTCCTTTATATTAGAGCCCTAATCAATCTGTTTTCTTTTGATTATAGATTTCATCATTACATTCAAGGAAGGTTACAACAGTTGCTCGTTTTTCTATTTCAGAGAATAAAACAAAGATGATTATCAGGTTACCAAACTTCAATCAACCAACAATGCCAGGTGTTGCAATGTCCCTGAGAGATAGACTTTTTCTTTCTGACAAGAATAGAACATCATTATTCAAAAATAGAGTGACTGAACTTCTTTTCTCCACAAGCTGCCTGCACAAGCAGTGCTTATCCAAAACAGTAAAACACATCTATTAAATTCATGAATAATATCCATTTTACCCTGGCTGTAACAACAATGTAACCGAAAACAAATAATCATGCATTTAACAGCAGTTACCAACGACTCCAAGAAAGGTACTGAAGAATTTCAAAGCTTTCAAGATAACCCACAAACTCAAAAACACATTTCGTCACCTTTAGAAAATGTAGTCAAAATTTGGAGCAAACGTTTCAGATTTAGCCATAAAATGAATACTCATTTTTCACCTTTTTCTGTAGCATAGAAAACTTCTCTCAAAATATCCTTGCCTGAGAAGTAACGGTTCTACAAAGCAAACTAAAAGATAAATACCTGTGAAGACCAGAGATGAATTTGCCATGATCAATTTACCACATTTGCAAAGTGACTGAGCAGTCCGAGCTCTTTCCCCATTCGAGCTTCCACCCGATGGCAGGAGACTGACAGGTGAAACAACCATTGTCATGGTCTTCCTATCTTCCTTATACGTTGTCAAAGTTCAATAACCCTGCAAATTTCTCAATGAAACAGCTGAAAGAAAACTGTCATGATGGCGGCCAGAGTAGGGTTCCAAACCCTTCAAGCAATAAAAAAATTTGACCTAAACTTCCAAAACAAACACATCGTAATCCTTTGCAAAGAATGATAGTCATTTGGAGTCCAAGAGGACAAACATTAAATTATCAAAACTTCATTAATAGACTTTGAAATCCACTTTCTTACCGCACAACCGCGGTCTCCCTTCGGACTAACCGCGGTACAACGGTAGTGCCTTGTAAACCGCTAACTGTTTCCATCATGCTACCTCGGTTACGCTTCTGTCAGTCTGCGATATAGCAGTAGCCACCTTGCTTGCCGCTAGCCACTTCCACCGCATTACCGCATTTAACTTTCTAATTGCTCACGATGTAGCGGTAGCTTTTTGCTTGTCGCTAACGGCTTCCACCGCACTACTGCGGTCACTGGCTTAACTGCCAGCGGTAGCGCGGTAAGACCTTGAAGTCCGCGGTCTTACCAAAGTCAAACATGCGACAAAAAATCAAACTCATAATGACTTTTCAAAAAAGTGAGAAAATAGTGACTTGCTTGCCGACAGGCATTATATTAATTGACTGATTTAGACAGTGAATAAATATCGACCAAGAAAACCTTTGAAGAGTATTGCTATGACCAAATTACTCATCACATGCCGATTTCCAAATGATCAAGGCTAGGTCACATCCAATGTGACATTAAAATATTAACCAATGCCTTTACCTGTTGTTGGCCTTTAGGTCCAAATAAATATCAAACCATAGACCTGATTCAAATGCTAATGAGAGGTCAAACTTTATACCTTTAACCAAAGCCAATTTGCCATCATATTAAAATCCAATTCCATATAGTGTGCCAAAGATACTATCCAATGCCTTGAGAAGTGATAAGGACTAAATTCATGCAAAGTTCACAAAGCCATAAGCACAATAGTGATCAAGCCCTTAAATAATCAACCTGAAGTAAATATGCCAATGTCAAATGAATACCAAATATCAACTGTGCCAATCAAATGCCATAATAAGACCAAACTGAGAAATGCCTAGGCACCAACCCAGGGCAGTTTTGACATCAAGGACAAATGCCACAGAAGAAGTCAATAGTACCATGCATGAGGAGCCTGTTTCAATCCGTAGAGAGCTTTGACTAGTCTACAAACCTGATGTTCTTTTCCTGCAACCTTGAAACCAGGAGGCTACGTCATGTAGACTTCTTGCAACTCACCATTGAGAAAGGCACTCTTGACATCCATCTAATGAACTGTCCATCCAAACTGGGCTGCAATAGCAAGAAGAAGATGAATTGTGCTCATCTTGGCAATAGGAGCAAAAGTCTCCTCCTAGTCAATACCCCCCTACTGTGTGAATCCCTGAGCAACCAATCTGGCCTTGTATTTATCCAAAGTACCATCTGCATGATACTTGACCTTGTAAGCCCATTTGCAGCTGATAGGTTTCTTCCCAGGAGGAAGATCAGAAAGAACCCAAGTGTGATTCTTCAGAAGACTATGGTATTCGGTCTCCATAGCCTTTTTCCACTCTGGAATTCCTTTAGCCTCTGAGGCTCATAGATGCTATGGATGTTGGCCATAAGAGCAAAATTGACTATGTTTTGTTGTTTGTGCTTTCTGCGAGCTAATCTGCCCTCAATGAGTTCATCATCATGAAGATCTCTAATAGTCTTGAGCCACCACTTAGGCCAAAAAGTAGAAGGAGAAACATCTCCTGGGATTTCCGGAACAAAGTCATTAGGATGTGAATCTTGAGGAAAATCGAGTGGTGCTAGATCATGACTGGTAGACTCCTCATCTTCAGAGTTAGAATGCTTTGAAGCCCTACCATTAGGGGAACCAAGAGGAAGACGAACACTCTCATCAAAAACCTTCATAGGCTGATCCTCAGGACTGGTAGTAAGAAGAAATGGACCAATAGTCTCATCAATCACAACATCACGACTGAATATGAGACGATTTGTCTCCACATCAATCAACCTGTATGCCTTGTGATTATCGCCGTAACCTGTAAACATAAGTTGTTGGCTCTTGGAGTCCAGCTTGGCACGCTTGGCGTCTAGAATGCAGACATGAGTTGTAGAACCAAAGACTTTCAGATGGCCCACCTTAGGCTTACGTCCTGGCCAGGCTTCTTTAGGAGTCATCTTCTTAACGGTCTGTGTAGGTGACTGATTCAAGAGGTAGACTACAATATAAATTGTTTTAGCCCAGTATTTCTTGGGGACATTTCTATACTCCATCATTGAACGAGTCGTTTCAATAATGATGTGATTCCTACGTTCAACGACACCATTCTGTTGAGGGGTGTATGGTGTGGTGCGTTGGTGTTTAATGCCATGTGCAGCACAAAAAGTAGATAAGTTAGCTGAACAAAACTCCTCCCCATTATTTGACCTTAGAGTAACAATCTGAGAAGTTGATTCCTTCTCAACTAAGGCCTTATACTGCTGAAATGTACTGAACACATCTAATTTATTTTTCAAACAATACACCCACATTTTTCTATTGAAATCATCAACAAATAATAAAAAGTACCTGGACCCAGTAACAAATGGAGTGTTCATTGGTCCACATACATCAACATGAACCAATTGAAGTACCTTGGAGGCTCGCCAAGAATCACCATCCGAGAATGGTGTCCAATGTTGCTTCCTAGCTTGACAAGCTCCACAAACTCCGTGATTTTGAGTTTGGATCTCAAGTAGGCCAGCAACCAAACCCTCTCGAGACAATTGAGAGAGATAGTGCACATTCAAGTGCCCGTAACGTTGCTGCCAAAGTTTGCTAATGGAAGTACTCCTAGCTGCTAGAGCGTGCTCTTGAGAATCGCCAGAATCAGCAAGTCTATACAAACCATGATCCTCAAGTCCCATAGCGATTGTAAAAAGAGTCTCCCTATCAACAATGTTGTAGGTGGATGAACTAAAAACAACATCCAACTGGGGAGAATGCCTCATGATCTGGCTAACGGAGAGAAGATTATGTTCCATGCTGGGAACATAGTAGCATCAAGAAATATTAAATTTTTGTAATGTCCTCGTTTTGGAGGTAGAAATGATTTAATTAATTTAATTAATTAAGTTGTCCAATTAATGATTTATCTTATGGATAACTTAGTTGATTATTTTAATTAAAAAGTATTAAGTTAATTAATTATAAAGTTATCAAATAAATTAAAATTAAAAGGTAACTTTATATTTAATTAATTTAATAAAGTGACTTAAATTAATATTATATCATAAAAAGTCAAATAAAATAAAGTTCTAGAAGGAGGCCGACCTATTGAGGAAAAAGAATAAATAGACATCATGGGCTTCATTCTCATCATCCAAATTTGTTGTTGATATTTGATGTTTCAGTTGTGGAGCCTAGGGTTTCTGCAGTTGTTTAGTTGGCCATTGAGAACGAAAACTCTCAATTGGAAGGCAATTTTGAGGGTGTGAAATATCACTTGAATTATTGCAGTTGGAGGAAGGTATCTCAGCCTTTCTATTTGTGCTTAATTTGTGGCCAAGGGCCAAGTTAATTTGTAGATTACAAGTATTGAGGAGTCATTGTGGAATGTGTTTATTGCTGGTCGCTACAGTAAACGCTACAGTGTCGCACTACAGTAAATGCGACAGTGCCGCGCTACAGTGCCGTGCTACAGTACTATGCTACAATCTGATTTATTTATCAGAAAAATTTCAGGTTCTCTATGTATTGTCATTGTATTAGATAAATCATTTCTTCATTGCATCTTTTCTGTCATAGCTAACATCATTGAAAAGGGAAATATATGCATTATCATAGTTGATTTAGCATGCTAATATAGAAGCATATTGTAATCAAATTTTGGACTGTGGTGCTTGCATATTGTAGCCAAGAAATTGGCATCTTGATATGTATTTAAGTCTCGGCATGATTATATCATGATGTACTTGGAGATAGCATATGCTTAATGGAGATGTAGTTGCATGTTTCACATTCATTGTAATGTTCATCATTTACCAACAACTTGGCTTTCATGCCAACTGTTTGATGAAATGATAGTTGCTGTAGGTGCATGTTTCCAATTAGAAAAATCATATATGTGCATTGTAATTGTTTAAAAAGAGTCATTTAGGCATCTAGATGATAATGTATGCATTGAAGTGTTGATTTACAAGTATTGGAAACATTTTATCACTACTATTCAAGAATATATCAGACTGAGAACTCAGGTGCAGCAAGCTAAAGATTGTATGTGAACTATTTGACAATATTCCTTGAGGTGTATTCCATATCAGAATAGACAAGGGATACTACAATTTCTCCCTCCAGAGTGAATCTGAACATTGCCCTTTTGTATACTCTTCTCCTCCTCCAAAGATCACTAATTTAGTGAATGGTTCATATTTGGTGAACCAATCTCGACGATGAGTAAAATGCCAAGAAACCCCTAAATCAATATACCAGGCAGAAGATTTGACTAGATCTGCACTTCTTTTGGCCATAAAAGCATAGAATGCAAATTCTTTCTGCTCAAAGTGCTCTGCAACATTTGTCTTTTGTTGAGACCCTCCTACTTCTTTTGTTTAGAAGCCAATCAAACCCGACAATCAGCCTTCATGTGACCATATTTATGGCAATAATTGCACTGAACATTTTTCTTCTTCTTCTTGTCCTAAGAAGAACCAGAGCCTTTCACTTGAGAAGATTGAGCCTTCCCTTTGTTCTTAGCAGAATATTTGGTAGAGAACACTTGCTCTACGAAGGACAAACTGGTACTGCTTCCAAACTATTGTCTCCAACGATCCTACTATAGAAGCTTGTTACACAAGTCTGGAAACTTCAAATCAACATTTGTTGAAGTAATATTCAATGTTTCAATGAAATGCTCATAAGATTTTGGCAAACTCTTCAAAGTAATGATGACCATGTCCTCTTCCTCCATTGTTCGACCAATCGCCTCCAACTAATCACGAATTTCAAAAAATTGTGTCAAAAAACACGGAATTTTGTAGCCATAAAACGTGACCAGGAAAGAACACAAATGGCGACCAAGAGACAACTGAAAAACGTGCCCAAAAATGTAACAAATCACATGAGCAAAAATAGATGCCAAAACCAGAAGTCACGGCTCAAATTGGTTGCTCAAATTGCGACAAAAAAAAAAAAATCTGAAAGTCACGTGCCAAAAGAGAGAAAAATCCACAGCTGAGACAAAGAAAAACGTGTGAAAACAAGGGAAAATCGCAGGCAAAGGCAAAGGCTAGTAAACAGCAAAAAAAAAATGCATCTGAAGAATGCGCAAATGAAGAGAAAAATCGCAGCAACTAAAAGGGTTTTTGAGGTGCGCGATTACACAAGGAAATCCACCTAAAAAAATGCAAAAAAACCCTCGATTTTCCTCTGCAAACAAGTACCACAAATTCGCAAAAAAGAGGGTTATGATTTTCAACGAGAAAAAAACTCACGAAAATCAGAAATCAAAAACCCTCGAATTTCTTAGCAAGACCTACGAAAAAAAATCAATCTTCAAAAGCTTTAAAAATTTCTTTCGAAATTTTAGAAGACCAATTTTTTTTTTTCACCTGGGCTCTGATACCATGTTCTGAAAAGAACTGGTAATTGCTTACTTGCTTACTTGCATTAACAAGAAGAAAGGATTACAATATATAGCAGTTACAAAGCACTGTAGATATTAATGAGTCTTAGCTACTTCAACTACCTACAGTTGTAGACATTTAAGATGTAGATGTCTACCAACCTCTACCTACTCACTACAGAAGACATTTAAGATGTCTAAACTAACAAGTTACATTATATTATTGACCATTAACAATATAGAGATATATTATTCTAACATTGGTTCCTATAGCATTTACTACTCTTTTGCTTGGCATTTGGGAGTTATCAAGTTGAAAGAATCCAAAAGATTATGAGATGCTTTTAATGGTTTGATGGCAAAGGCAACAAAAAAAGGCATGCTATTAAGCGGTCTTGGTGTGGTCCTCCCAAGTCATTGGGAGGCTTACGGTTAAGGATATTTAAATATGAATGTTTTTGAGGGTAATGAACCTTAGATGGTACTAGTTAGAAAAAATTATACTTTGGCAACTGCAAAAAAAAGGTACAGATTTGAAAGATTTACACCCTCATGATGTCCTATTCGGTAAGTTCAGTGTCAAACCATTTGGTTCTAATGTCTTTTGTGGCATTTGGAGGTCATGGGAGCTTATAAAACATCTATTGAGAGGTCATGAAGCTTTTTCTAGGTCTGATGGGGTCTTCATTGCTTATAGATATATTTGGTGGAATTTAGAATGGAAAAATAAGCATCTAGCTCTACTTCAAGGTTGCTATGCTAAATTGTGGGCCTCTAAAGGAATCAAACAATTTAAAGATGTTTTTGTTAATGGCAGTTAATAGATTGGGGTAGAATTCAGACTGAGTTTGGCATTCCCACAAGACTTAGAAGACCATTTTCAGTCCTCAAAAGTGCACTATACAATATGATGTTTCCTATTACATTAATACTTAACACAGAAATCATGGACAATTTCAAATGGGTTGATGGTACTATGTTCAATAAAGTAAATTCAAAAAAACTTTACACTGCTTGTTGATGTTAGGGATGTTATTAATAGTCTGAATTCTGTTTGGAATCTAAATCTGACTATTAAAATGTGGTCTAGCATTCTTGATACTCTTTGGTCCAATGTTCTTGAACCTAAAAACTAAAAAGGCATATTTTAAATAGTTTGTGGTTCTTAAGAAACTGGCTACTAATTTTATGCTTTCCAATTATGGCATCCCTCCTAAAATGTGCAGTTTTTGTAACAAAATTAAATCTTTTGATCATCTGCTTTTTCACTGTATATATGCTAAAAATTTGTCCTCTTTTGTTGGCAACAAATTGGTTTGGGATATTAAGAATTGATTTTTCGTGGAAGGAGATTTTATTTGGTTAGGCTGGTTTTATCTACTGAAACTTTGTGGCATATCTGAGGGGAGAGAAATGAAAAGGTTTTCCAAGACAGAAGGAGGTACCTCTTAGTGAGCTCGCCCTTTTACATATTTACTATTTTGATGAAGGTTACCATAGTGCTCAAAATTCCAAAAGACAGGTTCTTAATCTTGTTGGAAGAGGAGTTGACTATTGTATACAAGAAAAAAAGCCATCTTTTGGCCACATGACAGAAGGTGAGTGAATGAATGCGGTTATATATATTTTATAGTAGCAGATCTGATGCATGTCTGGTTGCAGCCTCCTCTTTCAAATAGATGGCATGAGATAATCCACAAGTTTCTCTGAACCAGCGATTGTGAGTAGCACGCCCAACAAACTCCCTATACTAACTCTCCAATGCACTCGATACAATGACCGGTGAAGGATATTAGATATTTATCTCAACAATGAGGTGGCATCTTCAATCATTTGACTTAGAGTAGATACGGCACTTTAACACGTCTTCATTTATTCAAATATGAATTCATCACAAATAGAAGATAATAATATATTAATCTGGTAACCAATACTCTTTTATCAATCACCTTCCTTCATATGTATTATATTAATATATTCAAAGGTACTGTGCCGCCTCCCTTATAGAAATAACCATTTAGTAGTAATAAATGGTGCACTTAAGAATAGATACGTACAATTAATCACCTAAGAGTTCTGGACGTTAGATAGTCGTAAAAGATGAATCATTGATAAGATATAATCGATCAATGCAAATATCGATTAATCATATTTCATTAAAATGGGACATTACACAAGACAATCTCAGGCACAATATGATCACAGTGCACACTCATCAATAACTTAGGTTCACCATCTCAAGAGCAACAGAATGGGTCATCTAAAAAGAAGAAAAACATAAGACCTCTCTGCAACATCAACTCTTCACCATATCAACTCTGCTCTGAAGTGCCCATTTGAAGTTGGCATACACACAAATTTTCCCCTGGCAGATGAGATAACAAAAGGCCAATGCCATCCCCTCCTTAGTGGTTGAAAAGAAGAGTGGAATGGGAAGTACTAAAATACAACTCTAAATGAGTATCAATCACAAGTGCACAAAGCTCAATGACATCATTGTGGATGTTTAGTCTCCACTAAGCTTCCATTTTGGGTTTTAACTTAATGGGAAGTTTTACTAAGTCGCCCTTAGAGATTTTCAACTTAACAAAACATTTATGCAAATGCAAACCATCACAAAAATCAATCATCATGATGCCATGCACAAATCATTCAGCAAACCAAAGGCTAGGACATATAGGGTAACTCTTGATCAAAAAGAACCTACTTGATGGTGGACATGACATGAGAAGTACACAGTACAGATGATGGATGTGGCATAGCCGGCCAATCACCTACTTTCAAAAGTAGATAGTTCCTCTGCTTCAAAGAGGAATTGATCCACCTTCAACTTCATGAACTTGGTCAAGAGGAATAGACTAGTGGAGAAGTTCATTGCAGTTTATGGTAGCATGTGACTTCAAAATCGATATACTCCTAAGTATCAACAAACACCAGTCACATGTTGGGATGTTGATCCTAAAGATGCTAGATAGTTTGGTGACAAGGAAGTGAAATTGATTGGGGTCTCATTGGATGAATCACAATTTGATATATTGAGTGACTCAAAGTCAAAGGCTAATGTTGATATTGATAGCCTAGATAAGGCATAGTTTAAGAGGTCTAGTTGTTGATTGTTGTATATTTTTATATCTATAATCTTATTGATATGCCTATTGTTGGGCATTCTACTATTTTATATCCTTGGAGCCTTTTTTGCAATGAAAACAATGAAATTTTATTTCTTTTGTTGCTGCTATACTTGAATCAATCAACAGTGAACATTGAATCTTGAATCTGATGCATTATATGAATGTCTAAAGTTGAATGTTGATGTAATGTACAACTAGACTTGTAAAAGTGAATTTTCCTATATATTTATTGAAAAACAATATACTAATGTCCCCTACCATCCCCCAAAAATAGCCGGAACAACTATCATCCCCAAAACACGTCTCATTATTCCCTGCCCAAAAAAGTGGCAGAACAGAGGTATCTTACCTTTTAAAATTCTAGCTACTAGATGTGAAATCCATAGTCATGATGTGTTCCTACTTATGAAAGATATAAACTAAAAGGCAGTGTTAGAAGGAATATAGGTTTATGGATTGAATCCTCCAGTCTCTGAAATATTCCTCACCTTCTTTTTTTTCAACAATTTCTGGCAAATACCGAATTATATATTCTCCCTCTTGATCTCCAACTATTTTACTTTTCTCTCCTTTTTTTATATTTTTTTTCTGATACAATTTTAACAGATGAATACTAGCTAGTATTTACTCATTATTAAATAAAACAAAGCACAGCATAATAATAAGAATTAATGAATTTGAATAATATTAAAATAGTAATCAGAACCTATTTTAGATCCACTGACTTTTGATTTGCTGCAGTTAAAACAATAGACCATACTACAAGCTGCTACACATCTCCTTCCCAATGTGTGGCGTCCAGAGAAGGCCAAGATAATAATGATTTTTAAGTTCTCTGCCCCAATGTTGTTCCTAAAGGCTTCCACATTGATGAGCACACAATTATACTAAGAGAGGCAGGGGAAGGGAGCGGGGCTGGAATTCAGTATAATACAAACTTTTTCTTTATCAAACTTAATCAATCACAACAGTAACAACCATACAAGATCTAACAATTAAGAACTCAATAAGAACGCCAAATTTACGTGGAAACCCTTATGGGAGAAAACTATGGAAAAATATTGCTTTTATATAAATGATAAATCTCTTTTACAAATTTTGTAGGTGCCAACCTACCAGAGGCACCAACCCCTCATTCACTTTGTGAGCACCAACCCACTAGAGGCACAACCCCTCATTCAATTTGTCCGCGCCAACCCACTAGAGGCACAACCCCTCATTCAATTTGTCCGCGCCAACCCACTAGAGGCACCAACCCCTCATTCAATTTTCTTCTAAATTTTGCTATAATTTTGGTCACCAATCTGCTATAATTCTCTTCTTCAATCTGCTATAAGCTGATCATAAATCTTCTACAAAACTGATCACAATCTCCTCATAAGTCTGTAAATAATCTTCTTACAATCTCCTCATAAGTCTGCAAATAGGGTCAAGCAAAGGATCCTAGATGATAATTGGTGGGATCGTGTTGAGTATCTCGTCAGTTTCACTGAGCCCATATTGAGCATGATCCGTTACACTAACATGGATAGACCTTGTTTGAGCGAAGTATATGATGGTATCGACTCAATGATTGAGAAGATGAAATCCATCATCAATGCGAAAGAGGAAGATCCTGAAGAAAAGTTCTTCAAAAAGCTATAGGAAATCATTGTTGATAGATGGAACAAAATGACCACTCCATTGCATCTTCTCGCTTTTGCATTGAGTCCCAAATATTATAGTCCTGAGATACTTTCTACTTTATCAAGAGTTGCTCCATATAGGGATGTTGAAGTGGCTCAAGGGTACAAGGCAACACTTCGTAGACTCTTCACTAATCCTGACCAACGTGATCGAGTGAGGGTTGAGTTCATGGATTTTGCATGCTCCGGTTGTGTTGATCAAAATCTCTATGCTCTTCAAGACATGTATAGGGTGGATGCTCATAGTTGGTGGTACTTCCATGGGCAAGAATACAAGCACCTCCAATCTATTGCAATAAAAAATTTATCCCAAATAAATTTATTTATTTTTTTGATGGAGGTCTTCCACAAATTAATTTTAATTTATATTAATTATTAATTAATAATGTTGTTTAGTTAAATTTTGTAACTCTTAACTATTTAATTTGGTCTTAATAGGTTGCTAGTTCATCTTCTTCTGAGAGGAATTGGAGCACATAATCCTTCATCCACTCAATAAAACGCAATAGGCTACATTCAAAAAAGGCAGAGGACTTGGTGTATGTGCATTCAAACTTGCGCCTCCTTACACACAAGCAAAGTTCCTACAAAGAAAGAGACACCAGGAGGTGGGATATTGAGCTAGAGTAGCTTGACTTGGATGCTTCCACAAGTCACTTAGTTGCACTTGATATTGATGATGAGTATGAGCCTGAAGCAGCTACTGAGCATGAGTGGTAGTGTCAGTGCTAGTGGCAGTGCTTGTGCGAGTGCCACTAATGCTATTTGTGGTTCTACACAAAATGTAGCATCTAATGATGTTGATGATGTTGCTTTTTTTGATGACCCATATAATTCAGATTGATCAATGATCAATAATGGCTGATTGTAAACACTTGACATTTTCATGTTTGAACTTTAATTTATAATTTTATATCATGACATTTGAGTATCACTAATATTTTAATATTTGACTATGAAAGTGGTGGTGTATTTTTGCTATGTTATTTGACTATTAATATGGTGGTGTATTTTGAACTTAATTACCGCTGCAAATATGTATATATTTCTGATTTTTATATGTTTTTGTATTACCGAACCCAAAATAAACCCAACCCCAAAAAACAAAAATTCCCAAACTGGCAGAACCGGATTCTTGAACCCAAACCCAAAACCGAACCGGTAACTTAGCACTTTTATATTCTCAAACTGGAATAATTATTATTGTATTGCCTTTTATTTCATTCACCATTAATCTTCTTTTATATCCCATCATATGCCTTTATGAAGGAAGGTGACTGTCCAATAAAGAGATGACTTCATAAAAAGTTATACACATTATAAAGGGAGGTGACTTTAACATATATTAATATCCTCCTTAATATAAGCACTGCCCTTTTAACATCGATCACTATCTTTATTAACAAATGACATTACTTCTTTTCATATTTAATCATTGCTTCTTAATATAAGCACTGCCCTTTATGAAGGAAGGTGACTGTCCAATAAATAGATGACTTCATAAAAAGTCATACACATTATAAAGGGAGGTGACTTTAACATATATTAATACCCTCCTTAATATAAGCACTGCCCTTTTAACATCGATCACTATCTTTATTAACAAATGACATTACTTCTTTTCATATTTAATCATTGCTTCTTAAAAAGGAATCGCCGCTTTGTTTATTTTGGAATGATCGCTGCATTCTCTTTAATAATTGGTTGTCTTCTTCTTCTTCTTCTTTTTTGTCTTTTCTAATTTTGGTCTCTTTCTTAATTTTGTCTTTATATGACTTTGTCTTTTCCTAAAAATTGCTGCTCCTTTTTAACCTTCTGTTTTTCTTTAACTTGGGTGATTTAAAATATTAAATATGTGTTGCCTTTTTCTAATATTTCAAAAACTGTTGGCCAGCTTATGAGGGTATTTTAAGATTAAAATTATTTTTTTTTGTATTGATAATCATTTACAATATTATTTTGCTCATACAAGCAACAGCATGAGAACAACACATAATAGCTCCTTTCGAGCAACCACACTAGAAATAACCCATGGAAGACCAAGAGTCACACCTTAGAAATCCACTTATTTAGAAACTACTTCCACTAAAGCCAACTAAGGAAGACCAAGAGTCACCACTTAGAATTCCAACACAGATGTCCCTCTAAGATTCAAACTTGGGTCTCCACATTGAGAATTCAATGCTTTAACAAACTAAGCTCAACCCCTTGGACAAGATTAAATTTATTCCATCTTGAAAGCCATTAATTGATTTCCATTAATTCGCATTCTTAATACTTTGACATGGTGCAATTTGTCCTAGAATAATGGATATTCGAAACTTGATTTGGTTTGATCATTTGACAGCAATTAGTGGCCTTTAATATGATTTCTTTGACAGTAGTAATATGATTCCTTCTTTAACATCAATGACATTCTTTCTAACAATCGCCTTAGAGATCTCCTTTGACATCAATGACAATATTTCCAACACACGTGTCCAACCAATAATAGTGTGTTGGGCTAAATAAACACAAGGCAAGCTCCCAAACCAGCTTTTTCACCTGCATTGACATTATAGAACCGTGCAGGCCCACCATGTAGTGGTGGGTGGCAAGAAAACAAAAATAAAAGCCCAGCAATTCCTTTTGGCAATTTTGAATAGTCTTCAGGGGAGGTGCAACCAGCATTATATTCTCCCTTGTAAATAAACCTGCACTGATCTCCCAAATGATATGCTGATGTGGTGGCAGAAATTCCAACAAAACCTGTTTTTATTTGCTTTAAAACTCTTGCGAGGGGCCCACTAGTCTCATAAACTCCCAATTGCAACCTTTTCACCTTGAGACAGAGAGTGAAAGGGGTGGCTGATATAGCCGAGGCTGTACAGCTCCTTTTACCTGATACTTACGACTCTTAACAAGAGGTACGGCCAGTTTTGGAAAAACAATCCCACACTAATGGTACGGCCTGATTCATGCCTTTATTCCAGCAAAATAATAGACAAACTTCTTCATGATTCAAAAGTAACAATGCCTGCATATTAAATAAAATATATATTTATTGGAATCTCTTATTTGCTATCTGCAATAATTTGTATAGCCCAAATTTGACTTTTGGGTGAAGCCAACACTGGAAACCAGAAAATTTTCATCCTCAAATTTCCAATGAATCCGTGAGGGTTTCCATCCTAAAGGAAAGATGCTGAACCAAAGCTCTGCACTAAGGTTTCAGAAATTTGTCCATGATAGAATGAATTTCGTTTTCCAATATTTTATTTTTTTATGTTTTTTCTTGTTATCCCTAAAAAGTAACTTTTCATTTTATTTTGAATATTCAACCTTTTCCCTTTTTTATTATTAATTACCTTTTAGGCAATTAATATAATATTTCTTTCATCTAAATATTCACCATTTTTCACTTTATGATTTTTTATTTGCTTTTTGGCCTCACGTAATAATAATAAATTGTCATTTTTTTAACGTTATAACTTAGGCACTTTTTGGGCACTTAATAAACTATTATTATATTATTCCCTTGCAAATCTTCCCTTCAACCTACAAGGAATAAAGATAGGCTTCAAGGTCTGCTGATTCAACTCAGTTTGAAAAAGGAGACATTACATTATGTTAGAATATTATATTCTCTATTGTATAATGGTCAATTAGTGCTACAGTAGTCAGTAGTTGAGGTAGTTAGACATCTTAAATGTCTACAGTTATCTACCTCCTCTATAAATTGTAATCTACCTTCTTTTGTTAATTCAAGCAATTTCTAGCCCAAAATTGTTTCATGGTATCAGAGCCAAACTGAACTCTTCTCCCTCATGGGAGGGCTCAAGATTTTGGGAGGTTTATCAGAGCAGTAAAAGTAATTTTTTTCGAAAAATTTAATAATTTCGTTTTTTCGAAATTATTCCTAGTCTAAATTTTTCGAAAATCTTTGGGACTGTTCTTCTGCAAATTCGTGGGTGCCATTGTGATTTTTTCTAAGCAAATTTGAAGATAACGTTTTTCTGTGGATTGAAAATCGAAACCCTTTTCTGCAAAAATCGTGGCTTCTGTGTTTGAAGATTTTCATGCTTTTTTTTGCTAAGGTCAAAAATCAAGGGTTTCAGGCGCGTTATTTCTTCTAGACGCGGTTTTCTCAAGGGCCGTTTTTTTTCTCCTGTTCAGACCCACGTTTTCTCCCGCAATTTCGTGAGCTCTTTATTCGTTGAAGGTTTCGAAGGTGGTCTTTTTCATTGCAGCTTCGGGTCGACTCTTTTGCCATCCCTTTTGTGATCCTGCTGGTTCGGCTTGTGGCTACTGCTACAAAGCTTTTTGCTCTTTATGGCTTCATTTTCTTCTGTAGTCATCACCACTTCTCGTGTCTCAGACCCCTGCCCATGCTCAGTTGTGTCGGCCCCTGTTCGTGGACACCCCTTCCGTTCCAGCCTGTGGATTTGATTTGGCGATCGGCTCGAGCTCTGTGGTTTTTCGGCCACAACCCCGTTTCTTTTCTTCGACCGCCTGGTGTTCTTCAAGCTCCTTTCTTGCCCGTCGCCACCTCTTTCGTCACCCGCCTCCACCACCTTCGAGCAACTCTTCTCTGACGCCGCGTTGCCTTCCTTCGCTGAGTTCGTGATGTCTTGGCCCGCGTTTTTTCAAGCGCAATTTTCGTCTTTTTCTGGACATTTTGAACGCGTTTTTTGCGAAAATCGTGCACCCATTTTACAGGTTTCTGGCCACGTGTGTTTTTCCTGATTTCTAGTGTTTTCCAGAAATTTTGTTTTTTCTGCAATTTTCTGGTCATCCATGGTGGTCAAGGGTTTCTGCAAACTCGTCTAGGGTTTTGACCCTCTGTTTCAAGGCAAAAAATTATTTTGATTGCAAATTCTTGGTGGGTTTTTTGAGATCTCAATCGGGTTGGTCTCCGATTTTTTTGGGTGCATCGTTTTTTGTGCCAACAAATTTGCATTGTTTTATGTGCCTGAACCTGTCTCAGTGTATTGAAACTCGTGACTCAAGTTTTGTGCATCAGCCTCTTCTCAGTACCTCGTTTTTTGTGTCTCGAAAAGCGTGAAGATGGCCAATTTGAACAACATTATGTTGGAGGGCAGTCAACGATTCAACGGCAAACATCTATATGGGTTTTAATATTTTTTCTCTTAAAAAAATCTGTATGGGTTTTCAGAATTTTTTCCCTTAAAAAACTCTGAGAGGGTTTATAATTTTCTCCTCAAAAATTAAGAGTTTTTTCCTGTATACCCTAGTCAGGGTTTCTGTTGTTCGGGAGGGCTCTCTGGTATTTGGTTTTTACCGTTTTTTCCGAAAAAAACAATGATTTGTAATTTGGGTTTGGCGATTTTTTCCTTAAAAATCGTGGTTGGTTGCAGTCTGTATTGGTCGCACTTGGAGTTGTTGGGGCAAACATCTGCACCACTGGATTCTTGCAGTCAATTCTCGGGCGTCATGCTCATCTGCAAAAGTTTCAACGGTTTGTTGATTTATCCTCAAAATCGTGGTTGTTGTTCTCAGTGTGTCTTTGGTTTCAGGGAGGGACAGCTTTGTTATCCAGCATCAAGTTGGACGTTTTGTGATGACTTTTGGTCCGCAGTTCTGCAGTTTCTGGGAGGGTTGGTGGCAGACTCATCTCGGTGACAGAGTCAGTGGCAGGCTCTTGTCTCTTGTTGCAGAGCTTTCTAAAGAAGGGGGCAGCCTTCTCTATTATTTTTCTGGATGGTTTTTTGGTTCTCTTGGTCATTCACATTCTGCAGATCCAGGGAGGGTCTCCGTAGCAGCAGACTGTTCTGAAGAATTTGTGACCAATCGACCTGCAGATTGTTTTTTGTAGGCTAGTTAGTAGATTGACCATTAAGGGAGGGTGTTAGAATATTATATTCTCTATTGTATAATGGTCTATTAGTGCTACAGTAATCAGTAGTTGAGGTAGTTAGACATCTTAAATGTCTACAGTTATCAACCTCCTCTATAAATTGCAATCTACCTTCTTTTGTTAATTCAAGCAATTTCTAGCCCAAAATTGTTTCACATTCTCAAGCTATCCCAAAGTGTTTTACTTAAGCATGTTAGTATCAAAGTACAAACCACCTTGTCTTTATGAACCCTCCACTGACTTTTGTGATTTATTGTCAAAATGAGCAAGGAACATAACTATTTATGACCATCAAGAATGTTATGGAACTTTTTCCCAAAGTGAAAAAAAGAGGATAAGTTTTTACCAGAATAAATGGCCCTTTTAAATTAAAAGGGAGAATAAATGAATGCTATAATGACCCTTTGGTTAATGGGGGATTAAAAATAATTATACCCTTTGGTTAAAAGGGGAATATAAAGAGTTATTTGGAAAGGCTCTTCATTATGAAATGGATTTACCCTTTTTAAGGGAGCTAAAATGGAAAGCCTTCTTAAAAGGTAGAAAACAATGTATTTAATAAATAGTCCTTAAGACAACTATTGTGAACAAGTGTGTTGGTTATAACCACTCCCCATAAAGTTATATAAACCATGGATTAGGTTTGGAAATGGTAGCCAAAGAACTTGGAGAAGGTAGAGGAATGCAAGCAGTGGGCATTAGAGAATGGGCACATAGAGTGTGTCCAAATGAGGGTACAAAGTGCATCCAAGATGGTTCCCAGCTAGGACACTAAAAGAATTTAATTTGACTATTAATACCTTGTAGATTGTGGTCATAGTTTAAGGGCCCTTATCACTGATCTTCCATAAGGAGTGAAGCCATTTCTGAGATCTTCTTATATACATATTGTTTGACATTTAAACTAAAATATAATTTTGACAACTGATAATGGATGTAAATTTTTGTTGTGTTGATGTAAATGATAAAATTCATGTTTGGATATTTGAAAACAAATCAATTCATATTCAACTAAATCATGATCTAAATAAATCTAACTTCCTTATATATACAAAAATTATTTGCTTATCCTAATACAACTGAGAAATTAGTATCTAATATAGAAGATAGAACACATGCATGGCTGATGTTGGTAGGATTCATATACAGCAGTCACCAGACATACCGTTGCATTTAAATATGGTCACAAATAGACAAACTAAAGTAGTGTTAGCATCACCCCATGGAATCATGGTCCTCAAAGCATGAGTTTTATTTCGACAAATGATCACTCTCACTCAAGAGTTGCATTCTCATCTAAAGGCATTTGTCAAGATTGTGATTGAATTATCTATGTATCTACAGGACTAGTATATAGGATCCAAAAACACTGCAAGAAATGAATTCAACTTCACTCTATTAGTCTAGTAACTGGGGCCATGTATGCTGTCATTTTCTTAAGTGTGATTATATTATTATATTTTTTCAAAATGCAATACCTTAAAATAGAGAGTAGACACAACACTATTCATTGTTATATTGGATGCATTCCATTTACCTTCTCAAATCAAATAGGGTTATTTTGATTACTTCTTTTCAAAGATGTATCATGTAAGATTTGAAAGACGAATCTTCAACTTTTGGAAAACACTCCTTGAGTAATCTCATTGCTGAAAATTAAGGACCATTCAACGTCTTGAATAGCTATTTTTGTAGTTTATAAGACATACACAGGTTCTCCAAATGATTTTGAGATTATCAGGCCAATTTCCCTCAAGACCAACAATACTATTCTTTGGATTGAGAGTAATTGCTTAACATCCAAGAAAAGAGGGAAAGCATCTACAATGATCCCAAAGGAAATAAAGTCTCTGCCTTCAACAATTAAGTAAATAGGAAAATTGGCAGCAAGTTTATCTGTGTTTGTGTGTGTGAGAGAGAGAGAGGAACCTGAGATTGTAGCCATGTAGCAACTTGTAACGATCGCATTCCATGGTGGCACTGCATCATCATTAATCATTAGAGACAGCAACTCAAGCACAGTTTAGAGATACAAATAACAAAGAACTAATGTATTTACTCTCTTGCTCCAATTTTTATTAGACGTAAATTTCAATCTCATAAAACTTTCTTTCTCTATATCTGCAGTAAATCGGTAATTTTGTATAGGGATTTACCTTAATATTATAGAATTTATAAAACAAAATTCATCATGCAACCTTCTAGACAAAATAAAGTAGGTTAAATAATTCAGCACCAGAAGGCATGGTTTGGGACTTAATAAGGCAGGAATTTTGGTTCTGGAAATGCATTGATGTAGTCATCAACCATTGACTCTTTTCAAAACAAAACAATGGATGATGGTAAACTCTTCAAAGAGAAAGATATTAAACTAATGGTGACAAATGATCAAAGTAGGTCACTTGGAGCCGCAAGTTCAACCAGACTCATAAGTACTAAGGTAAAAAAAAACTAGATTTTAAAAAGTGACCAAAAATAAAAACAGTGTAAACATAACCAGAGGTAATCTAGTACGGTGCAACCACAAACAATGTGATCTAAATGCAAATACAAAATGCTATTTGAGGTGAGGACCCCATAATGTCACAAGGAGCTGATGAATATCAAACTAAAAAGCAACCTGTAGCAAGGTTGAAGATAGAAGAACCAACATAACCATCATCTGCCACCACAACCAGGCCAATGCAGGATTTGATAATGTCCATAAGAAAATGTCCAAGGCTAAAGAGGTAAGGCTAGAAAAATACTAGAAGGAAGTTGGGCACTGTCCCTAGAACATCTCCTAATGCTCAAGGCTGATGCATGTCTTGAGGTAAAGAAAATCAAAAAATAAGCAATGCATGCCTATCTATGCACCTCAGGCTATCAGCCATAGTAGCTACAAGACTATGGAATACTAAAATCAAGCAGATCCATAAATCATAGAATAAGGAGAGAGAAAAGCTTGGGGATTGCTTACTACAGATACACAGATAAATGTTATCTCACTGAGACATCCCCATATGTGTGTGATCAGCAGTAACTAGGGGATGTTTTAACACCTCCAACATCCATGACAAGATGAAAAGACATGCTTACCTTAGTAGGTCTATGGCTCACAAGTAAAGCTATATATAAATTTCTATGCATAATACTAACACTTTTCAAAGAAAAAGTCTAGGCATCTCTGTTTTAAATGGAAGAAAAAAGTAGATAAAGAGCCACTCTTGTCTCTATACATGTAGTGATACCTCCCCTGAATCTCAATATTAATAGAATACCCCAAAATAAAGAGTTCCTCAATCTCCATTTCTTGATCAAACATTAATGGCAAGTCCTGTCACCACACAAAATATAGTGACCCATCTCAAGTGGTAATGGATGAAAGCATACCCTCAACAGGCCAATGGGATCCTTGAGCTATGTACCAATAACGTTGAAGGTAATCAAGCTGCACAATGATGTCATTCCCAATCGATAAGAAAAACTCAACATGGAAAGCCATATTGAGGATCAAAGGTTTCAAAGGAGCAATCCAAGTGACAAGAATGTACTTCCAATATCCTCTAGATCACATCCTATAAGAGAAAAAAACATGGAACATCAAAGGAGTAAGTTGATAATAATATAATGTTGTATTCTTTATTTATAGATGAAATGGTTTTATTGACTCTCAACCCATAAGTTTCTTAATAGATGAAACCTTCATTTCTAACAATGCAACACTTCTAGTTAGTAAGTAGTTTTTGTCTTGATAGATTTTGGGAGACCTATAATATAATTCAATTAGAAGTTATTGAACTACTGTGTAACACACTAAATTTTGGCCATTATTTCTATAAATATTGTTGGAGTTCTCCTATCATCTCCACGCTATGCATATAAGTCAATAGATATCATAATCTCTTGATGTACAAAGGTCTTGTTGATGGGTGTTTTATGACCACACCAACACAGAATAAAGTTTCCAATGGTCACTCTATCCTCTCTTGATCAAAATATCCTACATGCTAAGATTGCGAAAGATCATGCATTCAACTCCAAGGTTCCTTTATGCAGTGGACGTAGACTCAGTTGGCTTGATGTGATTTGCTGGTATTTCAAGAGGACTTACATGATTGCTTACTCGAAAAGACTTTCAAGATTAGGAAGATTTATCAATGAAGCTCAAGTTCCTAAACTAACCAGAAAATGCTGAATTTAAATGGATGTAGGGATTAAGGAAAGCTATTGTCTACTCTAAGCGCAGGACATGGAGATCAACTCTTGCAAACTTAAACCAAGCTCTGCTTCGCCTCACCTTGGACAGCTTCCACAGAACCGGTGCGATCTTCAAAGAAGTAACTTGAGGTATTCAGATCACAACTTAACATGAAGATACCATCACAACGACGCATACCAACATATAAATCATAATTGAAGTTAAGTACATAATATTCCAATTGACCACACAAGGTGAACCCACCCTCAATGAGTTTGCTAGTGGTATGGACTAATGAAGCTTGCTCAATTTGACCACCACATTCCACAACTATCTACATGCATGAATTAATATCTACTTTACTCTAAGCTCTACTTTACGATTCTACGTGAATTGGAAGGATGAAGAAATCTTGCTAGCTACCGACAATAAAGATGAAACCACAAGCAATGATAACTCTTTTTATTATAGGAGTGTTCACAACAATCTCTTACAAAGTGTTCAATTTGAAAACTTTCCTTCCTCTTCCTATCAATCTATGCTATTAATCTCTCTATGCTCTACTCTTTATGCTATTATCTCTACTCTCTGATCCTGTCTATCTATCTATCTTACAAATGAGGGGGGATGCCCCTTTTATAGTTGGCCCAGCCCAACGGACGGCTCAGATTCAATTACAATGAAGGGTTCAGATTGGGCCACTTAAGCCCTAGTCAGGATTTTTCCCTAAAAATTGCCAGAAAGTGGAGTGGGGTAATAAATGAGCACAAAACACCCACTCTCTCCCTTTGACCACTATGAGCATTTAATGCCCACTATCATCCAGAAGACCTTCGTCCAGAAACGCGTTCCCACTGTTCTTCCCCCTGACTGCAAATTCTATGAATTTGGCCAACACAGCTTCAACCTCTTGAACTGAAATAGGTGGAACGTGGTTGAGCTGGAATTCAAGCACCGTGACGGCCTATCCCTGCCAAGTACAAGACTTCTTCCAAGCCTCCAAGGCATCCTGAGTACTCTGAATAATGTTGGACAAGGTTGAAATATTCTCAAAGTCCACCTGCACAAAAGATCTCACATCTGAGAAGAAGGGCCCCAACCTGCTCCTCAGGCCATCTGCAATTACCTCCTCTGGAGTCGGCCTTTTAGAAAATAAGGCTTCGAGTGTGTTTAAGACTCCTTCCTTTATGTTCCCCATAGCTTTCCTAACTCTAACTAACTTCACCTGTGCTATATCAAAGAAGCCTCGGCTAGTGAACATTGAAGAATACCAACCTGGGAAATCATACGTATCACCCTCCTGAATTACTCCTCCCTCAACCAGAGTTTGCATGGGCATATGCATCAAGGCGGCCAAGCGAGGGATAGTTTTATCCTGATAAATGTGTGCTTCACCCCAAGCTTGATCAGCATTTTCCATGTGAGCAAGAATGTTGGAGGCCTGTTGGAAAGAGTAGGTGAGATCATCCATGAATTTCTCTGCCTCCACGCAAACATTGTCAACCCACTTGTCCGCTGCTTGAGCCATCCTCTTCAAATCTTCCAAGCCGCTAACTGATTCTCTTGGAAGCTCAGCTGGGAGATCAACTACTGGATTCTCCTGTCCACACGGACATGCTAGGTGTTGCACATATCCGATCAACGTCTTATGCTCCCTCTTCAACTTTTTGTACTTTCCCTTTGTACAGAGCAATCTGTCCTTCAGAGCCTGATAGGAGTTGTCACATTCTTCAATTATCTGAGCTCCAATGGGGCGGCCTAGCTCAACAGTAGTAATCACATAATTTTCCGGCATCTCCTCATCTCGATCACATTCCTCCCTAGGAACAGCTACATGAAGCATGCGAGAATCAAACTTATTTGTTGTTATCTTTGAATATTTTTTGGTGACCCACCGATTCTGCTCAAGAATTCATCCATCTCGATCGTCGGGTCAATTCCATCCTCGGGATCTTTTCTCATCCTCTCTATGAGCCAATCGACCACCGTCTGTTGCGGATTAAAAATAATGAGGGGCTGCTCCTCAGTTGCTTCCTCTTCGCGTACTTCTTCTCTAACAACACTTTGTTAAGGCTCGTCAATCTCCATTTGTTGAATATCTTCTCCTGAACCTCGAGCCTCTTGCCTTGTAGTATTCTCATCTTCTAATGTTGTTTCTATCATTTTCTGGAAGCAAGTGTCTGTTGTCATCTCCTCTTCCTCCTCGTGTTGGCTTTCTCTTCTAGGAGCGTTGACACTCAAGCTATCTGACTCCTTGAGTGGTGGCTAATTTACCTCCTGAAATTCTTGTTCCTCATTTGATTTATTTCTTTGACTCCCAAATAGTGAAAGCTCCTACACACTCGAAGATCGAGTCTACGATCATATGGGTGATGCCTGCTCTACACTCTGAGGCACTGGCTGAACTTGCACTTCTCTCTGTGGCTTAGCAGCTTGGGCAACCTGTTTTCTTTTCTTTGTTGATGGCGGCCTCTGGTCACCCATGAGACAATAAGTGAGAGTAACTGATTTACTTTTGAGCCTATTCACATGCCTCTCTACCCAATTCCTTGTGAATGTCAAAACTGGTATGCATAACGTGTCCAAGTCCGTGATTTTTGGCTCTGACCAATCAGGTAGTGGGATCGGCGTGTTTATCACTGACTCATAGTCCGACTGCATGACATTCACGTCCTCATCTACTTGATTTGGAACTGGAATAATTTCACATTCTCTAATCATCTTCAAGGGTAGCCTGGTAAACATTATTCTCCTGACTTCAGCATCATCTACTGCATTAGCCCAGAAGTCCTCAATATGAGCCCTATGCCTGTACTCCACACCTTGTACCATTTTGATATTATTGTAAGGATCAAGATCCTGCCTGCCAGTGTGGTATGAAAGGTGAAAGATTTGCAATTCATCCTCAGCTTCTCTGGCTGCCTGTAATGAAGGACAAACTTCATTTGAATTTCCCATAATGATAGGGAAGTCCAACCCTCCTTTCTTCTTTTTCTTCTGGATTTTATCATAGGCGATGAGCTACCTAGATACTTCTAACATAACCATTCTATCAGTGGGGTACCTCGGTAATCTGTATGGATACGACATGAACCCCTGCAACCTAATATAGGTGAACTACGAAAATTGGAAAAACCAATATTTGTATTCTTCGATCAGCTCCTGAGCCTCTTTTGGTATTCTTTGTTGAGTCCTTCACTGAAGAGTCCTCGCTATGTGCATAGTGAAGGCATCGTTCACCCATTTGTAGTTGGCAGTGTTGCTTAAGTGCACCTATGGGCAAGCCTTATAGATTTTAAATTGTTCAGGACCACACCCAATTGGCTCTTTGTAAGTTATCCCTATGTACTTAGTCATCCAAGCCAACATATATATAACATATGAGCTCATGTAGAACATCTTTGTTCTTCTCAGGTTCCTAAATTGCTCATTGAGATTGTCACTTATCATCCTTGCCCAGTCAACGCATATTTTTGTTAGAGTTTCTTAGATTAGATTAGACAATAAAGTACTCAATAGAATTGCAACACATAAGACAATGAACACAACAAGATACCCTAGGAAAACCCTCCTCTTGAGGGAGAAAAACCCAACAAATGATTCTCTTATATATGATAACACAATAGCAGAAATCTACTTACAACTCAGGCCCAACAATGGCCAATGCTTGATAATATATTCACCCTCCTTCTAAGTATGCAAGATACAAAGGACTGTCTTCTTCTTGAAATCGGACTGCTGCTCTTGAAGTGCGAATTCTGCTCTTGACAAACATATGCGAACTTGCTTGAATTGAATTGCCTTTACAATGATAATGACCTTTCATTTATACAACATAGGCGCCTCTTCATTTACGTCGGCCTTACTTGGAAAAACATAATAAATGATAAACAAATAATATAACTTGAAGTCAGCTCAAGTTGAGACAAGGATAGGCGAGCTATAAGGGTCAGCCCTTAGCAAGTATATTGTATGATATAAATTAAATAGCCTAGAGGCTATACATTTAATTTATTCTTTTCTTCTTGGGAAGTGCAGACCGAAGCTGCTCAATAACATCAACACTCCCTCTCAGCTAGGGATGAACTTCCATCTGCACAAGACACATCATATTAGAATGAAAACAAAATAGAATATCACCTCAACGTGATATTAACCATTATGGCTACTTCCATAGATGGTATAAATAAAATCATCACGGATTCCCTCACGTGATGTTGTCATGGAGTCACACACATGACATCCACCATAGCTTCTCCCAGAGGGTGGAAACAAGGGCTTTCACCTCAAATCTCTCTCAATAGAGAATTGCATTATCAAGGGCTTACACCTCAACTCTCTCTCAACAGAGAATTGCATTATCAAGGGCTTGCACCTCAACTCTCTCTCAGCAGAGAATTGCATTATCAAGGGCTTGCACCTCAACTCTCTCTCAGCAGAGAATTGCATTATCAATCAAGGATCACTGATTACTGAGACTCTTTCTCAGTCAAGGCTGCATTCTCCACCATACCAAGTTTCCCTCGGAAATACACAAACTTAATCCTGGCGAGAGGCTTGGTGAGAATGTCTGCCGTTTGCTCTTCAGTGCTGATATACCTCAACTGTATAGCTTTCCTTTGCACCATATCTCTAATATAGTGGTACTTGATCTCAACATGTTTTGTTCTGTCATGAAACACAGGATTGACAGAAAGCTTCACACAGCTTTGATTATCACAGTGTATAATAGTAGGCTCCATTGATTGTCCAAACAATCCTGCAAGGAGCTTACGAAGCCACACTGCCTCACGAGCTGCCACACAAGCTGCTATATACTCTGCTTCAGTTGTACTCAAGGCCACTGAAGACTGTTTCCTGCTACACCAGGAGATCATAGCAGTCCCCAAACTGAAGCAACAACCAGAAGTACTCTTCCGATCTGAGACACATCCTGCCCAATCAGAATCAGTAAAACCATGCAGCTCCAAATCCACGTTTGAAGAATATCTCAACCCATATCCAATTGTGCCACATAAATATCTCAGGATATGTTTAGCTGCTACAAGATGTATTTGCTTTGGTTCACACATAAAGTGGCTAAGTGCACTCACTGCATAACAGATATCAAGTCTAGTGTTAACTAGCTACATCAATGAACCAATCAACTGTCTATACATCGTAGAATCCACTGGTTCTGAACTAGCTGCAGCTTCTTTCAACTTATCTAGATTAGTCTCCATGGGTGTAGACATAGGTTTGCAGTCAATCATACCAAACCTTTTGAGAATGTCAACAGTATACTTGCCTTGACTTAGAATCATCTCGTCTGACTTTTGCCAAACTTCTAAGCCAAGAAAGTAATGCATAAGACCTAGATTCTTCATCTCAAACTCTGAAGCTAATTCCTTCTTGCATTTTAGAATTAGATGTTCTTCACCAGTAATGATCAAGTCATCAACATATAAAACCAAAATCAATGCTTCACCATTTACTACTTTGAAGTAGAGGTTAGAATCTGCATCATTCTTTGAGAAACCCAGACTTGAAAGATACTTGATCAATTCTTTCATACCAAGCACGAGGAGCTTGTTTAAGACCATACAAGGCCTTCTTCAGCTTGCAGACATGAGACTCTTTCCCATGCACCTCAAATCCTTCTGGTTGCTCAATGTAAACCTCTTCTTCTATTATGCCATTCAGAAAAGCTGTCTTTACATCCATTTGGTGAATCTTCCATCCTCTAGATGCAGCAATAGCAATGATGGTTCTAACAGACGTGTAACGAGCCACAGGAGCAAAATTTCTTCATAGTCAACTCCCTCTTTTTGTGAGAACCCTCTAGCCACAAATCTAGCCTTGTGTTTCTCAATGCTCCCATCAGCTGCATGCTTGATCTTGAAGAGCCACTTAGAAGACACCACAGATTTGTCTTTGGGTCTAGGAACTATATCCCAAACATCGTTCTTAAGTATGGACTGATACTCCTCAGTCATGGCATCCTTCCATACTTGTTGACTAGAAGCTTCTTCAACATTTGAAGGCTCTGACTCAATAATCTGACTCATCAAGGCACATAACTAGAGAACTTGTGAGGTCTCTTGCTTTCTCTGAAAGCTCCTCTTGGAGCTGCAAAACTTTCTGCTTCCTGCATTGTCCTACGAGCCCAAAGAGGTCTTTTCTTTCCAATCACAATGTCTAGAGGCCCATCAGTAGGATCCAAAGGCTCAGCTGGATCAATATCTTCTTTAGGTTCTGTATCCTCCTTCAGATTCTCTGGAATATGGTCAACTTCCATATCTTGAGGAGGTTCTTCTTCATCAATCTCCATAGGAGTGCCTTTGGATCTTCTGTAAGCAACATCTTCCTCAAATGTGACATCTCTACTAATCTCAATAGACTTCTGTTCTGGAATGTATATCCTGTAAGCTTTTGATGTCTTACTGTAGCCTACAAGAATTCCTTTCTTCCCAGAAGGCTCTAGCTTTGTTCTCTTTTCCTTTGGAATATGAACATAGATTGGACAACCAAAGATCCTCAAATGAGTAACTTCAGGCTTCACGCCTGAGAATGCTTCTTCAGGAGTTTTATTCTCTTAATCTTTCTAATACTTCTTCTGATTCTTTAGATCTCAAGAAATAAATCCAAGTCTTTCTAGAGTAATCATCAATGAAAATAATATAATACAAGAAACCACTAGATGGTGCAATAGACATTGGACCACACAAATCAGAATGAATGAGATCAAGAATACATTTAGATCTACTTTCACTGGAATGAAACGTACCTTTTGTGTTTTTGCCTAGGGCACATCCCTTGCATGTACCTTCATGTTCTTGATCGAATTTCGGAAGACCGGTGACCATCTTCTCCATGATAGGTAGAGCACGAAAGTGAATGTGAGCCAATCTTCGATGCCAAAGATCATACATGCTAGTACTGTTATGCACAAGCGCTTGAAGAGGACGAGTGCACAACCTGAAAAGACATTCATGTCTAACTCCAATCACTTGAGCAGTTTTGAAGCTGGAGTTCTTTGCCCATATAAGAACTTTGCCTTTAGAGAAGGCAACTTGATAACCCTTGTCTTCTAATGCTGAAATTGAAACAAGGTTCCTCTTTATCCCTGGCACGAACAGTACATCATTCAACTCCAAAGAAATCCTAGAATCCAAGTGAAGAGTAGAATTTCCAATCCCTTTTACAGAATATCTAGCATCATCTCCAATAACAACTTGATCACTGGAGTTGCTTTCCACTAGGTTTGAAAGGTGACCCCTGAAACCGGTGATATGCCTAGAAGCACCACTATCAATCAGCCAAGTGTTGGAGTCGGTAGAAACATTGCTAGACAAAGCTGAATAAAACAAATAATCACTGGAGTCCTTTTGTGGAGCGACTTCTTCAACATCTGCAGTGGCAACTTGATGCTTAGGTCGTTGAGGACAAACCCTCGCAAAGTGACCATACTTATCACAACAAAAACATTGAATCTTGGACATGTCTCGTTTCCTTTTGAAGGCAGGAGCATCATCATTTCCATCTCCTCGATTCTTCTTGAAGAATCCTTTCTTAAAGCCTTTGTTTGATGAATGAGAGGCAAGAACTTGTAAATCTTCATTCTTTGAACTTTGACCAATTCCCCTTGCTGTTAGTCTTGACTCCTCTTGAATGCAGTCAATCCTCAATCGATCAAACTTGGGAAGTTCAGATCTTGCACTGATTCCTTGAATGAATGCCTCCCATGAAAGCGGAAGACCATTGAGAGCAAGCATAGTCAGGTCTTTATCATCAATCATGTGGCCAATAGTAGAGAGCTGATCTCTTATCTCTGAAATCTTCATGAAGTATGTAATGACAGATTCTCCTTTCGCCATTTTCACATGATGAAGTTGTTGCTTCAGTGCGAGAGCTCGACTAGTGTTGTTGATTTCGTACATCTCTTCCAAGGTTGCAAACATCTCTCTTGCTGTATCCAACTTGAAGACAATCGGTACAACATGATCCTTGACGGAATCAACCAATACTTTCTTTGCCCTAGTGTCTTTCTTCCTCCACTGCAATTTCTCTTCTTCCTCCTCAGGTTCAGGAACTTTTGTTTTCACGAACTCAACTAAATCATTCTCCTCCAAAGTGAGCATGATTCTGAACCTCCATGATGTGTAGTTCGAAATCCCTTCGAGTCTATCCTCGATTTTCAGACCGTTCACCATCTTGAATTTGAGAAATAAGAGATAGACTAAAAAAGAATAAAGTAAGTGTTGCACACTAAATCTGAACACGATCTTTTTCACACCTGCTCTGATACCATGTTAGAGTTTCTTAGATCAGATTAGACAATAAAGTACTCCATAGAATTGCAACACATAAGACAATGAACACAACAAGATACCCTGGGAAAACCCTCCTCTTGAGGGAGAAAAATCCAGCAAATGATTCTCTTATATATATGATAACACAATAGCAGAAATCTGCTTACAACTCAGGCCCAACAATGGCCAATGCTTGATAATATATTCGCCCTCCTTCTAAGTATGCAAGATACAAATGACTGTCTTCTTCTTGAAATCGGACTGCTGCTCTTGAAGTGCGAATTCTGCTCTTGACAAACATATGCGAACTTGCTTGAATTGAATTGCCTTTACAATGATAATGACCTTTCATTTATACAACATAGGCGCCTCTTCATTTAGGTCGGCCTTACTTGGAAAAACATAATAAATGATAAACAAATAATATAACTTGAAGTCGGCTCAAGTTGAGACAAGGATAGGCGAGCTATAAGGGTCGGCCCTTAGCAAGTATATTGTATGATATAAATTAAATAGCCTAGAGGCTATACATTTAATTTATTCTTTTCTTCTTGGGAAGTGCAGACCGAAGCTGCTCAATAACATCAACAATTTTCCCCTCCATTACAATCCCGATGTAATAAAACATCCATGGCTCAAAGATAAATGATTAAGGACTTCCGTTCACCCAACTGAGCATCATTATCAAATCACAGTACTCTTGCTTCACATCATCTGAGATAATCTGCTTGGGAAGCTTGGTGCGAGGAGGCCTAGATTTCTGCACCCAAACTGAATTTATCATCCCGGCATATCTTTCAAAAGTGGAGGCATACATCCTGTCAGCTCTTTCCTTTGTCTTGTACACCATCCTATCAAAAGTGGGAATCCCAAACGCCTCTCCAATGGCATCAAGCGTGAGGTTGGCAAACAACTTGCCATCAGGAGAAACAAACGTCCTTCGCTCCGGCTTATAACAGTTGGCGCACTCCATAATTAATTCCAAACACTGAATTGCTAGTGGAAAACCAGCAGCCGCATAAATTTCACTTTTCATTATTTGGTGTGCAATTACTAATGGAGGATGGCCTCCTAGCCCATACATTCGTCCCCTGAGTGCTCTCTAGTTGAATGAACCGAGGTTGGTATCACTCAACCCTCCCAACTTTGAAGTAAACTTTGATTCAGGAAGAAATGGCTTGCTGAGTTTCTTTATTATTGCCTGCCTGGACGCATTAGCCTTGCTTGTTTCAACATTTGCAGCCTTGCCTGCAGCCTTGTTCGCCCCTGCAGCATCTCTTGTACCTGCTTCAGCCATCTTGCAAAATAAAATATAGACATTAAAATTCAAACTTAAACAAAAATCACCTCGAGATGGCCAAAATATGGAGTTTACTTCGAAAGTAAGAGCCTTCAGCATTAAAACTTCTAACTCCAAACCTCAAAATTTCTAACTCCAAAGCTCGACACTTTCAGCAATATAACTTTTAGCACTTAGAAAAATTTCACCCAAGCTTGCTCACTTCAACAACTTCTCAAGACTTTTCTTCTCACTTTCAAAATCACAATTTCGCACGTGCAAATGGCAAGAAGAAATGAGAACTTCATTGTTTAAATAATTGTGCCAAAGAATCTTGCTAATTCATGAGGGAGTCTATTTTGGCAACTTAATTAAATCTCCACTCCCACTACTTCGTAATTTTCTAACTTTGGCGAAGTGATGGGCGAGTTGTCATCAGTCGTCATAAAATTTTCCATAATTGAGGATTCTTTCCCATGCAAAATTCGAATTTTCCCCCTTTAACTGCCTATTGACACTTCGTTATTTTAAATGTCCAAAAGGGAATCATTTGATTTATTTAAAATTTCCCTTTTAACTCCTCGTAACATCTGGTTAACTCAAATATTTATGGGGAAATTATCCAACACATTTAAAATCTCTTAACATTTAAAATTTTATCCCTCCTTCGATGTTGAAACATAATTCCACGCTTTGGAATATTTTCACCATGCATGCGTTTGACACATTTCTTATCTTGAGTTGGGCGCATTTTACCTTAGAATATTTTCATCTCCCCTCACTCCACCTTGGGCACATATGACCCCTTGTGTTTGGAGTTTGTGCCTTGGAAATTTCTCCACCTTGAGGGCGCATTTGAACGCTTGATGTTTGAGTTTCACTTCATCTTCAAATTCTTCATGCCTTAGACAATCTCATCTCTTCCTTGTGAGCGTATTTCCCCTCTTGTCCTAGGGCGTATATTGCCCCTAGTGCTCTCATACTCAATGCTTTAGGCATTTTCTCAAGCTTCCCCTCCTTGGGCGCATTTGATGGGTTGAGCTTATGTTTCCATGCCTTAGAAAAATTCTACCCATCTTCTTCCTCTTGGGCGTATTTTCACCCTAGTGCTTTTGTTTCACTCCTTAAACAATTTCCACTTGAGCACCCTAGGGCACATTTGAGGGGTTGTAGTTTCATTTTCATTGCCTTACACAATTCTTGCATCTCTTCTCAACTTGCTTGGGGCGCATTTGAGGGGGTCTTCTTCTTTTATGCCTTAGGAAATTTCATCCATCTACCCCTTCTAGGGCGCATTTTGGGAGGTATCATTTCAAGTTTATGCCTTAGAAAAATTTTCATTTTAACTTACCCCTCCTAGGGCGCATTTGAGGGGGCTAGCTCCACATTCGTGCCTTAGAAAATTATGTGCATTTCCTACTCCATGATGGGCACATTTGACCTCTCATCAGATCTTTCTTGCCTTAGACAAATTACTCCACCTTGAGGGTGCATTTAGGAGGGTCTTCTTCTATTTTGCCTCCCTTAGAAAATTTTTGATATTTCCTCACAAGGGCGCATTTAGGAGGGTGAGCTTTTGTTTCCTATGCCTTAGAATATTTTCATGTTACCTCATTCTCCTTAGGGCGCATCTTGACCCTTGTGCTTTGAGTTTGCCTTAGACAATTTTTTTTTACACCTCTTCTATCTCTCTAGAGGGCGCATATGAGGGGAGCATCTCATTTTCCTAACTTGGAAATTTTTTCAAGTTTCCTTGTCTCCCTCTTAGGCGTATTAGAATACTTAGCCAATTTTGACTGGCTTGCCCTCGCTTTCTATTTTTAGCAACTTCTGAAGTCTTTGTGATTTCCATGACTTTTCAACTTCTCAAGACTTGATTTTTGTTCACCCTAACCCTCATGGCACGACTAACCTGTTCACACCTGCCTTTTGCGTGCACCTACTATTTTAGGTCCTATTCTAGAAGTGACTTACTAAAAATAGTAAGTGTGTAGAATGCACTCAAATTTTACTAGTAGACTCCTCGAAGAACGCTGATCGCATGGGATACATTGGTTTTCAAAGATTCCCACATTTTCCCCTTCATTTTAGGCATGGAAGTAGGAAACCTTAATTTCATTGCAAGCGCTTTTGTAGACCTCCGTTTGATGTTGTTCTCGTTGCATGTTGCTCTGTTCAGGAAACTAAAGTGCTAGAGTTGTTCCGATGACACCATACCAACCAAAAGTGGACCTGCTAAAAATAGAAAGTTGTCAAAATTTGCTCAAATTTTGCATGCAAGCCCTCTGAAAGGGTCTAAAATCGGTGATATGATCAAAATTTCCAAAACCCTAAAAATAAAAAATAAAAAGGCCCCGAACTGGGGCACCTACTAAAAATAGTAAGTTCTCAAAATTGGCTCAAAATTTGCAAGTAAGCACTTTGAAGGGTCTTGAATCTAATGCAGCAATTAGAAATTCAAAAGTCCTAAGGAAAAGGTCCCAAATTGAGTACTTGCTAAAAATAGTAAGTTGTCAGAAATGGGAACCTGTCTGAAGCCCTGATCGCAATGCCAAGCTCAGATTTCAATTTGCCAACTTAATTTGACCTCAAACAAGCCTGAAGAATGAAAACCCTAATCTATCAAAATGCACTTCAAACTTAGCCAACATTCCAAATTAGGCCAAAAGATAGGTGCATCCCCGGAAAGATCACAAGGAACAAAGAGAGAGAGCCACAAAACAACCCAAAACCAAAGCCAAAAGACCAGAATGGAGCAAAAATTAGGGGGTACCCATTTTGAATGGGGTGATGTGTGAAAAGGTCACAACAAGTCTATTAGGCAAGAATTTTTTGAGCCAAGCTAATAGTAATAAATATATATCAACCCAAGGTATCATACATAATATAATAAGTCAAACATTTGAAGTGTCATAAACTAGCTTAGCCCCATAGCCTCTATCATTTACTTAGAATAAAAACGTGTAGTAGCCACCTACAAGAACGTTGTATTTGTATGACAATCATAATTATAAAAAATAAAATAATATCACATAACAAGAAAGATATCAAATTGTTATATGTCATGTCATTTCCCAATGCATAGAAGCCATACCCTTTTGGATGAGTTTGCTTCCTAAAAGGCTAGATTTTTCCTTCCCTCTACAAGGTCAACCTCTATTGAGAGAATATGTTTTGTCTAATTATTTCACCCCAATGAGAATTTGGATTTTTTCACCAATTCCAAGCCAGTTTCATTGCCATAGATTGATTAAATATCATCAGTCTTTTACATTAAGTCCGCCCTCATTCCTTAGATATTTAAAAATATTGCACGCCAGTAAAGGAAATTTAAAGTATGCGCTATAAAGATTTCCATAAAAGCTTCCATCGTACATTTTCAATTTCCTTTTGAACAACTTTTGGGAGCGGTAGAATTTGAGTTGTTATCTTCCTACTGGAATCAGCCAGCAGCTTGCCCAACAACTTAATCTGTTTTCAATTTTGCTTATTGGGGAGATTCCATAACTCTTTAAAAACCCTCTTTTGGGCATCAATTCCTTTTCACCCTCTGGAATCTCTAAAAGAAATGCCAATAAACTAAGGATGTAACCTTGTTGGCATCCACAGGCACATCTTGCATTGTTTCCTCTATCAAAAACTCTTCTGGTTTAATTCCAGAG
Source organism: Sequoiadendron giganteum (assembly GCA_007115665.2). Taxonomy (NCBI): domain Eukaryota; kingdom Viridiplantae; phylum Streptophyta; class Pinopsida; order Cupressales; family Cupressaceae; genus Sequoiadendron; species Sequoiadendron giganteum. The sequence goes on along the minus strand of CM021101.1, from coordinate 12,968,501 downwards.
ATATTTATTGTTTCTACAAGTAGAGAAACATCTTCCATATTGTCCTCCTCCATTGTTTCTTTTTGCAGCTTCTTTGCTTGAGGCTCACCGGATGTAATCTCGTGTCTACATGCCATATCTTGATGTAATTTCATATCTGCATGACATGTTTTTTTCTCTCAGGTAGGATTGTAAAGTTGTGCAACAGTTGTATGGATTGATGTGTAGTGAACCAAATGTTCACTAGAAGCGTAGTCAAAGACCTAGGGGCTGGAGTGCCTAGAAGTTTCAAACTTTTCCTCAAGACCTTGTCTAAATCCTCCAAATTCCTTATTTATAAATTATAATCCCCATGATCTTCTTCTTTCTCATTTGATTGCACTTGTGCACATACTCCAACTTTCTTTCACAAAGATGAGCATTTTAGGATTTGATTGAATATCTTTTGGTGGAGACAAGTAAGCAAAACAAGGAATTCATTATTTTCATGTCTAACAAATAACAAAGGCTTAAACATGCTATAGAAAATTTTTGATGCAAAAACTTGTAGGTAAGCATGATCCTTTTCAAATAAATAAAACCCCCTTTAACTCTTTGTGATCTCTCATGCTTAATTGATAAAGCACAAGTGAGGGTGGCCTACGATCATTTGAATAACTTGTAAATAAACTTCATTCAAATAACTTAAGCCATTCATGCATGTACAGAAGAAAAGTTTAAATACTCATTGAGTAACCATGAAACCACGAGTACTCACAAGTCAAATTGCAAGGCAAGCAACTTGCCTACAGATTCATGGCCCAATCGACACAAACTTGTTATGAGCAATAGTGGGTACTCCATGAGTACATGCTTGGGACTCATTGTCATGTTTGCAATACAGCCCATGGCAGAAACACACCCACATAAAAAATTTAAAATTATATTTTTAAACCCTATTCACACTCACTCCCCACTCACACAATATATTATCTCCTTTGAGCCCTTCTTGTGGCAATTTAAGGCAATTCTAGAAGTGAGATTTCAGCAACTTTCAAAGTTTCGGATATGTTTTTTTCTTCATATTTTCAAATTTTCTTTTACATTTCTAAAATATTCCCTTATATGTTCTTTCATGTTTCAGATGCATGAGTTAATCAAAGGTTTCTACAATTTTATTTTTATTTTTAAAATCTCATAGCTAGGGTTTTGGATTTATTTTTTTCAATGTCAGGGTTTGTAACAATGAAAAAAAAAATCCTCAATACCAAGGTTTGCACTTTGTACCCAATGGTATCAACAAGTGGAAGTGGAAGCGTTGGCAATAGGGATGCCATTTGAAACCATGGCATAGTAGGACTGACCACAAGATCAGTAATTTGCAATTATTATGGGTTGAAGATTAGTGGAAACATCAATCACCTCAAATACCACCTTGCACGAATTGTAGGACATGGCATCAAGTTTTCTCTAAACATCAACTTAAAGGTTGTACTGCAGCCTTCACTTCAACTAAGCAAAAAAAAATTGGAGAGGATGAGGACATCTGGACCATTGCAGTACCAAAAATGATGAATCCCAAAAAGGAGTAGGAATCAAGGGCAAATAAAACAAAGATTGTGACCTCCACTCATGGTCGACGAATTTGTGGCACATAGACTTCAACAAGCTCCAGCCAAATGTAGTTAGAAGGATATTTTGTTCCATGGAACACACCAAGTTTGCAGCATTTTTTTTAAGGCAAGGGTTGGATAAGGAGAAGCATGATGAAGCAAGCACAATGTGTGTGAATTTTGGTAATACAACCATCTTCCATTCAACATAGAAAGAAACTTGTATTGGGATAATTTTGTCACAGCCTTGATCATTGCAATTAAAGGGTTCAAGGCATGTAGTCCACATGACTTAGGTGCATCATTGCTCCTAAAAGCAGTGGCAAATGTAGAGACAACTATGAATGAGCAAAAGAAATATTACAGCAATGATGGATGCACCATATTATCAAATGGGTGGACAAATGGAACGAATTGCACACTCGTCAACTTTCTAGAGGCTTCAAATGGTCAAATAGTGTTCTTGAGGTCAATTGACACCTCAAATAAAGTTAAGAATGTGGAGAATATAAGTCTAAGTTTTGGCAGGATAGAGCACACCATTTCCATTAGGTTGAATACCCAAAAAGGCGCACCATTTCCATTAGGTTGAATACCCAAAAAGGTGGCCTAATGGAGACCAATGGTAGAAAACTTGAAAGGGTGCCAAAGGCTAGCTGTACAAGAAACACACCCTAAATAGGTTTCAAGTAAATTATGTCACCACAAGCCAAATGTGGCTCATATAGCCAACCTGCCGCAAGACCAAAGAGCCACACCAAGGAAGAGCAATGTCAATAACTGTAACAATGTACATATATGCACCGCATCTATAGAGCATTGATAAGAGATACATAGCAGATATATAGGAAAAGATATACATAGAAGAAGAAACATTAGAGAACATAGAAGGATATGTAAGATTTAAGAACATAGATGATATACATGAGTAAGGGATAAGATATGTAATTGAGAGAATAGTGTGTAAGAAAGAGAAGTATTGAGATACTGATGTTCGTACACCATTAAGTAATCTAATGGCTATCTAATGGTTTATACTTTATACTATTTTATGTGATTGTGATGAATTTATGTGTATATTTTTAATTTATTTGGTCTATGTTTCACCTCACTAATTTGTGCAGCCCTGTGAATGAATTGTGCGGTGATGTACCTTCTATTTCGTACGGATTGGCAACCTCCTCCGAGTCGTATGCCTACTAGTCTCCAGTGCTATTCATGTAGCTTTTTTCTTTCCTGTACAATTACTGACTCTCCTGTTTGTGCACTAACTCCTTGGACGGTGGTCTTCTCCCCATCTCGTACGACATTTGGTGATCAATTGTTGCATGTATGCCATACGGCTATCTTCTATACGATTCTCTCTTTCCGTGTTCGTTCTATGCTCACTTTGTTCCGTATACTGCTTTTTTCCTTGACCCTACTGCCTCCAACAAGCTTGCCACTTCACCATATTGTTTCCTTGTTCCTATTATGAATTTTGTACTCTCGTATGAGTTCTATGATTGCTTGTACTATACACTTATCTGCTTCGTTGACCATAAAATGATGGCGATTCTTGGTCGCTGTACGACTTGATTTGTCGTAGGCCTTGTGTTCTTGTCTTTCGTCCACCTAAACCTTCTTTCCTTTATGTCCCAACGTGCACTCTCTTCATCTTCACATATGGAAATCTCTAATGGTTGGTGTCGTACGATGTAACGATGTACGAACCTGTTCTGTAATGATTCTTTCTTGCTTCTCTTGGGTACTTTGACTTCTACCTTTTGGCTCTATGATTAACCCCTCAGTCACACCTTACGTCCCCTTAATCGTCTTACAGTTTGATTCCTTTTGTTGCCAAACTCTTCACTTAGTCACACAATGTGTCGTACGATCTCCTTGTGATCTTTTTATCATACATTGCAACCCTTCCGTGGCCATACGGCCTCCTTCAATGTAAATTTAATTTAATATTCACTTTAATTTTTTCCTTCACTACTTTTGCCTTTTTTTATTTTTCTCCTTTTTTGAATTTTTGAATAGTTTTTCTCTATTTTTATTTTTCTTCATCTCCTTTATTTTTTTCCAATTTTTTATTTTCTTGTCTCCTCTTTTCAAATTTTTCACTTTTTGAAAGTTTTAACTCTCCCACTTCTTTTTTTCACTTTTTCCAGCTTTCAACTTCTCCTTTATAATTTTTTCGATTTTTGCATTTTCTAACTCCATTGCTTTATTTTTTCAATTTTTTTCATTTTCCAACTTCACCTTTGTAATTTTTTCAATTTTTGACTCTCCTCCATTCATTTTTTGCTTTTCACAATTTTCATTCTCTTTCATCGATTTTTCTTTTCTCTATTTTTCTCTCATCACCTCGTACTTTGACTATTTTGTCATGTTCAAATTTGAAAGATGGTGTATCCTTTAGTTCTACTACTCCTTTGTACTCTTTGTACTCAGCCAGAATTGTCTGGTTGGACATGCCCTTTTCATCTTCTTCTTAGATTTCTTCAATCTGTAGCATGTTACACTTTCAGTGGAACACCTCATAATCTTCCATTGGCCAATGAAATAGGCCATTCAACAAGCTTGTTTCGTCCTCCGAGAAACTCTTGAGTTTATGTAGGCCTTTATTGTTCGGCTCCATAGCCTTCCTTTGTCTCCATCTGACTCTCCCCCGTCAAATTTTGATCTAGAGGATGCCAATTCTTCGCTCACAACTTGGTTCTTCAAATCGATGATGTACTTTCTCCTGTTGCTTTCAATTGAGAGTGTGTTTAGCTTCCAGTTGTGATCTACCTTGGTGGCAATCAACCATCCTCTTCCGAGTAATGCATCGTACACCTTCTTTTGCAATGGGATGACGATATAGTTCAACAAGAACGGTTGTGTCCTAATCGTCACCTTCTGCACCATTAGTGTTCCCAACGGCTTGGTACCATGTTGGTTGGCGCCCACCAATTGGAATGTCAATGGCCAGAGCATAGGTTTCCTGAGACTCTTCCATGTGTCTTTGGGTAGTATGATGACTCTCAATCCTCCATCAACGATCGTGTTTGTCAAATTATTTCCTCTAATCTCCATTTGTATGATCGTCGATCTCTTCCCAACATTTACTATCAACAACATTGGGTCGATGAAATTGAGAAAACAGCGTTCAAATGCCACTTTGGTCACTTTGAATTCCTTGGTATGCCCTTCGGATTGATTAACACTCCTACCACATTTTAGTCTTGCATGAATAGAATTTTCATTCAGCAATTGTGCAAGTTTGTTTTAATATTCTTTGATGATATTCTTATATATAGCAGATCATGGGAGGAGCACTTGAGGCATTCGGATGAGGTCTTAAGTATCTCGAAGAGTGAGTCCCTATTTGCAAAGGAGTCCAAGTCCGAGTTTGGCATGATAGAGTTGTTGTATCTTGGGCACATTATCAGTTCTAAGGGAGTTAGCGTTGATCTTGAAAAGATCAAGGCTATTCTTGATTGGCATCCACCTACAAACCTCATGCAGTTGAAGGGGTTCTTTGGGCTTTGTGGATTCTATAGGAGGTTCGTCAAAGGATTTTCACAGTTGGCTACCCCACTCACTAATTTGACCAAAAGGAGGCATTTGTTTCGTCTGAAACAGCGCAGCAATCCTTTGATAGATTCAAATAGTTGATGAGTTCATGCCTAGTTTTAGCCATTCCTGACTTCTCCAAGCCTTTTGAGTTTGAGTGTGATGCCTCGAGCGAAGGCATAGGAGCTATCCTCATGCAGAATAAACATCCAATAGCCTTTGAGAGTAGGAAGTTGAGAGGAGGTGAGAGAGCCTACTCTATTTATGACAAGGAGATGTTGGCGATCATGCATGCTCTTGCCAATTTCAAACAGTACCTTGTTGGGGGCAGATTTGTAGTGAAAACTGATCATAACAGCCTTAAGTACTTCCTTAATAAGAGGGATCTTAATGAGAGGCAGCAAAAATGAGTGAGTAAACTTCAAGAGTATGACTTTGAACTTCAGGGGTATGACTTTGACATTGAATATGTCAAAGGAAAGAAGAGTGTAGTGGTTGATGCCTTGTCTAAGAGGCCACATTTGAGTTCCATTTCAATCATATCAGCAGATTGGAAGGATAAGATAAAGGCTGATTATGCCAAGAATGCACTAGCCAGCAGCATTCTTGATGGGTCATTACAGGATGATAAGTACCAGGTAAGGGATGTTCTCATTTATTACAAGGATAGAATATGGTTAGCTCCTAAATCTAAGGTGAAAGTGCATATATTTAAGGCTTTTCATGACATTCCTATGGCTGGTCATCCTAGATATTATAAGACATACAGGAAGATCCGTGAGAGATTCTCATGGAAGGACATGAAGGATGACGTTTTGAAGTATATCTGTGAGTGCCAAGTATGCCAGCAAAACAAAAATGATCATACTTATCTTGTTGGTTTATTGCAGCCCCTTCCCATTCCTACTCAGAAATGGGAAACTATATCAATGGACTTTATCACAGGGCTTCCTAAGGTGCAAAGAAATGACAATATTTATGTGGTGGTGGATAGATTGACTAAATTTGCTCACTTTTTTGCCATATCAGCAGGGTTTATAGCAATACAAGTGGCAGATTTATTTTTCATAAAGATGTTTAAGCTTCATGGAACACCTAAGGCCATCATCGGTGACAAGGACAGAAAGTTCATGAGTTTGTTTTTGGCAGAAATTATTCAAATCATGTGGCATGGAGCTGACTCCTAGCACTAGTTACCACCCACAGACTGATGAGCACACTGAGGTGGTGAACAAATGGGTGGTTGGGTACCTGCGCAACTATGTTTTAGGGCAGAAGGCATGGTTTATGTGGTTACACTTAAGAGAGTATTGCTACAACTCTACCTTACATATGTCCATTCAGATGTCTCCATTCATGGCATTATATGGCTACGAAGCTCCCAGCTTCGTTGATTCTTTTTGGAGATTGCAGAATGCCCAAAGCCAGAGATCTTCAAAAGAGTCAAGACATCATGAGGTCTCTGAGAGAGAACATACAGCATGCTTAGAATCAGAAAAAGTTGTATGCTGATCAGCACTAAATTGAGCAAGTTTTTGAGGTTGGGGACATGGTATATTTGAGGTCGCAGCCCTACAGGCAATCCACTCTCAAGAAGATTGGGCTAGAAAATCTTAAGCCTCGTTTTTATGGACCCTTCAAAGTCTCCAAGAGGATTGGAGAGGTGGTCTATGAGTTGGAGCTACCAAAGAGTAGCAAGGTGCATAATTTCTTCCATGTTTCTCGCCTTAAGAAGGCACTTGGTCAGAATGTGGTTCCTTCTACGGAGTTGCCTCCTTTAGAAAAGGAAGGCAAATTGATTTTGATTCCAAAGGCTATGTCAAGGAGCGTACACTGCAGAGGAGGGTGATTAAGAAGAATTTGGCTAAGTGGAAGAATTTTCCAATGGAGGATACTACTTGGGAGAGTGAGCAGATATTACAACATCCTGAGTTGTGATTGCTTGAGGGCAAGCAATCTTGGGGTGGGAGGATTATAATGTCCCCTTCTCGCTCTTGAGCAGTGGAATTGTCCATTAGCCTATTCCAAAGTTCCCGTAAGCTAGTTGGAGTTGATTAGGGGATTCAGTGGCCAGCATTGGGCTCAATATTGGTTTTCGACAGGACTTTCTATTTATAGTAGTGGCCATAGTTGGAAAACTTGACTCGGCAAAAAACTCGTTAAGCCCAAAATTGACAAGTCAACAAAAACTCGAAAAAAACTCAACAAAAACTTGGCAATAAACTCAGGAACTTAAAAAATTGCTTAAATTTCATTAGAAACACATGTTTTTTGCAAAATTCAATGACAAGATGTAATGTCCCCTTTTTCACGAGCATCAGAACTGGGGATTAGCCTACTTTTCTTGACCCTCGTAAGCTAATAGTTTTGGATAGAGGGTTTCTTGGACGGGTACTTGGTCGTCAAATCTCAGTGTTGATCTCTGGAGTATGGTGGCGAGGTGAATTGTTGCATTTGGCATGATACTTGTGCTTAAATTAATGATACTCACCTTTTATTTCACCATCCTCGGCCTAGGGACCATGTGTCTTTAAAATGAAGGGGCCACTTTATATTTTGTAGTTACTATTCATGCCTAAAGTGAAAAAAGAAATAACCTAAGTGAATAGTGTTCACTTTAATGAATAGTGATTTCAATGTTAAATTATAAATATCAAGAGAGAAAGTTCGACCCTTCTCATGCATAGATGATTTTGCTTGTTGAAAACTTGGAAGTGTTGCTTTGGAGGAAGAAGGAGACTAGGGTTTCCTGATTTCTTGCAGTGGGTGAGCCTGGTGGGGCTTGGTTCTTCGTTTGGAGCTGCTTGAGGGTGTGAAACACCACCTTAAAGTTGTTGATCAGTTTTTGGTGGCTTCATTTTGAAGACACAAGTTGCTGTTTGCAGTTTATTTGAGCCATTTTCAAAGGGGTTTGGACTGCCATAGACTCCATTCACATTTGCACGAGAGTTGTTCGCTTGTAGAGCATTTTGGGACTGTTTTTTGGAAGCTACAGCCAGCTGCATTTCTTGAGGGTTTGTAACAGCAAAGGAAAATAAAACGTCTCTCTATGGTGGCTGCAATCACTCCTAAAAGGGGTGCCCTGGTCTTAGGAAGCTTGCCATGTGAGACTTTGGTGGGAGAAGCTCATCCTTCAAGAGCAATCAGCATTTTATTAGGGCAGGTATTGTATCAAGTCACTATTCATAGTGATGTTTGGCTGTAAGTTAAAGTTTAATATAAGATATATTTAGTTTAAATAAGTTGTAAGTTATATGTTGTATGCAACTTATTATTGTAATGAAGAAGACATATTTGGCCACTGAATTGAGTAATGACTCAAGGTTGTTTCAATAGTTTGGTTTATTAAAGTTTCCCTTATGCATATGTTGTTTTTAGTACCATTTAGCATTATTAGCAAACAAGCACAAAGCAAGAAGGAAAGCATTAAACTAAAACGAAAAATCAGATCTACGAAACTTAGTGACAAACAGATCAGCAGAGTGTTGGTACACTATAGTGGTATCAGAGTGGTTTCCTGCCAACCTGTTGGGTGAGTTTCAGCTGCAAAAGTTTTAGTTGTGCTTCATGGCTACTCACAGAAAGCAATGGAATGCCATATCAAAGCAGTTGGATACTGTAGCTAAGGAGTCAAGTCAAATTTCAAAAAGGATGAATAAAATGCTTTCAGACCCAAATTCAGAGCAATACCTATTATCCTTCTTCAGGTCTATATCACAAAACAAAAATAAGGAGAGAGCAGAGGCATCTATCGAAGAAACTTCTAGAAATCTCTACAATGAATTTGCAGCAGTTAGTGATCAGCCTACTGATGATCCTAAGGAGAGTATAAAACAGATTTGCCAAGAGGAAGATTTGGATCACCTGACACTTCATGATGATGTCAAGGTTGAAGAAAAGCAAAAGTTGGTTGAAGTTAAATCAATTACATTAGAGCAGCAACATGAAGGTAAGATTTCTTGTGATACCTCAGTATATGAGTCTAGCATTACTTCAGCCTATCATGACAAGGAATCGGATTGTGGTTCGGTGGATGTTATTCACCCATATGAAAGTCGGTTGAAGGCCCAAGATATGGAGGAGAATGTGAAAATTGATCTTCTACTAAGTGGAGCAGCCACTAGTGTTTTGACTACACCATTTGGTAGACATGAAGATATCAAGCATATGAGGGTTGGTTTTGTATATTTTGGCAGCGAAGAGGTAAAGAGGTCCGAAAAGTTGAACGAAGGATGGTTGCAGAAAGCAAAGGAGGCTAAATTAGTGGCTGCCAATGTGAGACAACACCTTCAAAAGGTAAAAGATAAAGTCAATCTTATCAACATAGCAAGACAAAAGGGGATAGATAACCTTAAAGGACTCCTTACGGAGAGAAGGGATGCACTTTGTTCCAATGATAGTGATAAGGTTGATAAGCCTGGGCAATCGAAGGACTTGGTGAAGATTCCTGATAGGGGTAAACAAGAACAGTTAGTGGCTTCATCATATGGTGCGGAGGTTGTCCGTAGCTTGGAGACGAAGTTGAAAGTGAAGGAGGATGGGATTATTGCGGCATTATCTCATCATGACAAGATGCACAAATTAATTGAGGATCATCTTTGGGCAGTCCAGTCAGAGAGAAGACGAGATGGGACTGGAGCCAGATCTTCTCATGATGCTTTGCAGATTGTCAAAGAAGGTATGGAAACAATGAAGACGAATTATTTGAACCTTCTTTTAGACAGAGACACCTTACTTAGCCTTGTTGGGATCTATTCGGATTCCTTGATGAGGGAAGAAGAGGAAGCTGATAAGCTCTCTCTAGAGCTTGAGGACGTTAAGGGTTCTTTGGTGAGCACTCAATTAGCACAGTCAGGAGAGTTTCACCTCGATTGCAGCATGAGGTATGCTCATCAACTCATTTTCATCCCACCTACACCATATTTGACGATGACTTTGATGGCACAAAGAGGTGGGTGGAATAGTGAGTGCTCTAGTCAGCTCTGGTATGACTTGTCTCCGACTTCAGATGACGATTCCGAGTTTAGCAAGTCCTTTACTTTATTCTCCCATGTTGATTATCATTTGATTCAAGACTTGGAGACTTGCTGCAATTTGAAGAAAGGGTATATCCGAGTGGCGCCGCTGAAGTCAGACGGTGTTGAGGTTGATAGTTTTTCAGTTTATCCGTGCAACTCAAGTATGATACTTGAGGTGTATCAGCATAGTGTTTGGAACTAGCATGGTTTACTGAGTTGGGATCCAGGTGGAGGTAGAGTTAGCACTGCCGTTTGGAGGGGTCCCAGTGTATTGCTTCACCACTTCTGGTATGGTGGAGTTAGGATCAGGGTTGAGAGCATCTTGAATAATACCCAGTGAAAACTCATGCTTTCACAACGAAGATTAGCTCCTAGCTTGCAACAGCATGAAACAACGATGGCTACACATGTGCAAGATGCTACTATTGAGTTGTTACATGAAAGTACTCAGGAATTGGGTACTAATGGTGCAGTATTTGGCATGGATTCATGTCATGGTGAGTCTGATTTTCTAGATCAGGCCTTAGAGAGCAAGTTTGATGATTCATGTGTTGACATAGAACCACAGGATCGTGAGTTGGATGGTGATACAGTTACATTGGAAGAGGAAGTGTGTGAAGATATTGTCATATCGACAGTTTCTACCTTACCCGATGAGCCATCCGTTGAGGTACATAGTAGCAGTACCTTAGTTGTCGATGTGTGCAATGAGGATAGCACACATGATGTTGTTGATCATGAGGTGAGTGATGAGGACTCAGCCTCTTACTATAGTGCAGATTTGGGTGGAAATGATGAGTCACGGGGGCATCACCATCTGACGGGGCAGTTGAAGGTTAGTGATAATATGATTGTTACAGCCTTGGAGCATTTTGATGTTGCTCAACAGATGTTGGCAACCTATGGTTGGAGTACTCTTATGTCAGATGAGCACGGTGATAGCAGTCTTTCCCTTGGAGAGTTCCATACACTACGAGAAGCTATTGGATTAATGAAACATAATTATTTGAAGTTACTTGCTGATAGGAACTATCTTCTCGAGTGGGATGGTATTTGCTATGATGCATTGAAAGGAAAAGAAGAGGGGGTTGACAAGCTCACTCATGAGCTTGAGGTGACTATGGACTCATTGCACAGCGCCCAGTTGACCCTTCGGGAGTCAATGTCACGGTTGGAGGAGCTTACTGTGGAGTTCAATTTGGCACAGTCTCCACCAGCTGCAGTTACAATACAGTTTCCTACAGTGGCAGTTGGTTATGATTTGACGTCTACGGGTTGTAGTGAGGATGTGGTAACAACCATCCTGGATACAAGGGCAGTTGACTCAGTTGAGCTAAGTACTTTGACTAAGAGCAGCAGAAAACCACATGTTACATCAGGCACTCAGGTGGTCAATACTATGACAGATGACGCGGGTTGGATAGCTGATAGTTCTTGTGTGGTTGTGGGGGATTCTCTAGAGAGTTGTGTGTTAGTACATAAGGCTACTCCATCATCTTCACAGGGGACTCGCAGAGTATCATTAGGTTGGGAGTATGGCTCTCATGTTGATTTGTTTCCCTCTCTTGGAAGCAAATCTAATACATCATCTCATGCAGCTGATTTTGGACGCCAGCTTGTTGTGACTCAGAGTCAGAGTGATCAGCTGCAGGTTCCTGTCATGTCCCCGGAATTGGATACTAAGATAACAAAAAAAATACATATTTAAAAAATTAAAAAATTAAAAAGTAATTTCAATACCATTATAATTATAATTGTCAAAAGACAACAATATAATCATTAGACTATATATCGCAAACCCCCAAAATTATAAATATTAGACATTGTAATGATATGGAATAGATAATATTCATTGTTATTTTGGTAAATACCATTTTTATATGATTTGATAACTAATATAAAATTAATTATAAAATTTAAATAAACATTGGAATATGAAGATAGATAAATTTGAAATATGAACTTAATAGATAATAAAGGAAAAATAAATAAAATAATAATAAACAATTAATACCACAAAGTGTGGATAGCATAAACATTAATTTAGCGGCAATGAATGAAGTCATCGAGCCATCCAAACAAATAAATCTTTGACTTATTATTGGGCCTCTATAATAATACTCAATACATCACAAGAATAAGACAAAAATGATAAAATAAGATTAGCGCATGAATCACCTTCGCTAAAGAACCTGAAATGGTAAACGATGATCACCCGTCTAGGTCAAGCGCCAATATTTGAAATGGAACGAGTACCTCTGGTCGAAAGGACTCGACTGAGTATAGACAGGTACAACTTGTCCAAGCATAGATATAGGAGAAAACGAACCCAGCATGATCAGGATGGAGGGCACACAAAAGAAGACAAGGAGTAAGCAACGAGATCAAATACAAGCATCCAGGTGACGTGTTCACTTACCATTAATATTTAGTATATTCAAAGGAAGAATCGATGAGCTCTAAACATGCTGTAGCAATGCCCTCTCTATAATATAAATCCTCAGAATCGTCTACCATGTTTCCTCGGGTATTACCATGAGTATAATTTCTCTATGAAACAATGATGGTTCCTTTATCCCCGTCCTGATTATAATTATGCTAGGATCTGATTATTTCATCTGACATTAATAACTATTGTTTCCCAACTTAGGCATAGTATCAAGTGCGATGGAGAACCATGCCTCCCAGTTAGAACTTCCAGTAGCACGACCAAACTGGTTTCTCCCATAGGATAGAAAAATCTAGTGGACCGGTCTTAAACTTAGCCCTTACTGTGTAGTACGTTTTTTTAATGTTGTTGATGACAAGTTGATACTGTTTTGTACTATACTATTGACGTCTAATAGTTAGACATATATGCATATTGGACTCCAAACTATTCATAAATATGGTATACTTATTAAGTGTTGTGATCAGATTATTGATGTAATGCTCACTTTAGTATTCTCATGAATATACTTAATCTAGGTAAAGATGAATACATGAATCGAAGAGAATCAGTAATAAAATGCAAATGTCCTTGCTTGCTAGAAGATTGTTTTCTCCGTGTTTGTATACCTACTAGGGAGGAAGGGCCTGAGAAAAGTGATGCCTAAAAACCCCACTTAACAATCCGATGATGCCATGGAGGGGTGGTAGGCCCAGAACCACTTGTGAGCTCCGTTGGCTTCCTCCAGTAGGTCATGTGTCTTTTGAGGTGATGACGTGGGTAGTAGGTACAAGTGTTCCCACTAAGCACGCCACTCCGGGGATGGAATGTCTTAGCTGGACATTCATCTCGGAGCCAAGGGGTGGGTTATCCTGATAGGATGCTTGTTCCCTTGGGCTTAGATGGATAGCTTTAGGCAAATCTACCCATGCCACTCCTCATCTGTCTTCATTACTGCTTTTGCGACTATGTATGAATTTTTGGATATCTAGATATTAATGCTAACAGATATGTTGCTAATATGTTGAATACAGGATTCCAATCTAAGGCCATTGAATTAGGAGAACATCCATCTGGATAGAAGAGAACCTAAGCGTAATCAACAAATTCTAGGGCAAGTCAGACTAGGGAAAGTACAGTGGTATCAGAGCACCTTTCCTGCCATCCTGTGGGAAATCATGAAAACCTACCATAGGCGAGGTTCTAGGAACAACAACCTTGAAAACGACCCCATGGATGATCCTTTAAGAGATGAACTTAGGGCTTTCATGGAGAATAGTGATAAGAACACCCAAGCCCTAATGGAACAAAATGAGAAAACGTCCCAAGCATTACTTCAGGCCCTCCAAAACTTGAGCAACAATTATACAAAGGAAGCAAACTCTAATCACTCTGAAAATAACAATCCCACGCCCTCGCGGGCCACAAGTTCTAGGCCCACCAGACCCCCATTCTTGCCAAGTAAAGAAACCTTGAGAGAATGCAATGCCAATAGATCCCCCATAGAGGATGTGGATGAAATCGTTGCAGCGTATTATAGGCTTGATCTTGAATTGAGGGAGCTAGTGCCTTTTAAAGACTATTGTGAGGCTAAACAAATAGTTACCCCTAGAAGAGAAGGAAATGACCAAATCGATAAGGATCTCAAGAATAGGGTAAGTAAACTCACCTTACCCAACTTTGATGGAGAAGGAAACATCACTGCACGATCATGGGTTCAAAAAAAAGACACCTATCTATCCTTAAGCCCAATGACAGAAGCAAATGCCATCAAGTTTGTCGTCTTACACCTAACCGGGATGGCACATGATTGGTGGCATCACGGCCTAATCACTCAAGGTCATCAACAAGTTACCACCTATGATGAATTTACTCAAAGGTTAATCAAAAGATTCGACCAAAAGCACCCGGAATGGTACTTTAAGGAACTCACACGAGTAAGGCAGCAAGGCACTATAGAAAGTTATGCCACCGAGTTTCAGAGACTAGCAGTCATGGTCCCTGAAATTTCCCAAGAGAGACTCACCTATTTGTTCATAGAGGGTCTAAGAGGATCAGTCAGAAGTATGGTGAGTGTATTAGAACCCAACCGCCTAGATGAAGCTATTCAGAAGGCCATGAAATATGAAGAAAACGAGCCGAGGGACAAACCCAAAAACTCTACCTCATCATCCAAACTCCCTCACAAGGAAGAAAGGTCAAGGAGGGAAGATTCACCAAGAACATGCTCATACTGCAACAAGAAGCAAGATTATGGACATATGTGTCAAGCAATGGAAGATTTAAAAAAGAAGGGGCTGTGCTTCACATGCCATGGGCCATGGGAACGTGGCCATCGATGTAAGAGAAAGGGCCAAGTCCACAAGATAGGAATGACCCCTGAGAGTGAAAGCAAATGGCAGTTAAGTAAGAAAACAAGGTACGAAGAAGGTGATCTCAAAACCATCCACTCGGAAGAAGGGACAATGAACAAATGGAGCTTTGTGGAGGAGAAAGCCTAAGCAGGTTATGATAACCCTACACCATCAAAGATCTAAAAGAATGTATTGATCAGCCAATCTCCCCAACAAGAATTGGGAAAACTTCTTCATAGAGCTTTGCATAGATATATGTCACACCCCTAAATCCTCTTCTTAAGTTCTTATCTTAGAGGAAGTCCGAGATACTTAAAGTAAGTTGCTTGAGGGCAAGCAAATTTGGGAGGGGAGGACTGTCATGTCCCCGGAATTGAATACTAAGATAACTAAAAAAAAAACATATTTAAAAAATAAAAAAATAAAAAAGTAATTTCAATACCATTATAATTATAATTGTCAGAAGACAACACTATAATCATTAGACTATATATCGCAAACCCCCAAAATTATAAATATTAGACATTGTAATGATATAGAATAGATAATGTTCATTGTTATTTTGGTAAATACCATTTTTATATGATTTGATAACTAATATAAAATTAATGATAAAATTTAAATAAACATTGGAATATGAAGATAGATAAATTTGAAATATGAACTTAATAGCTAATAAAGGAAAAATAAATAAAATAATAATAAACAATTAATACCACAAAGTGTGGATAGCATAAACATTAATTTAGCAGCAATGAATGAAGTCATCGAGCCATCCAAACAAATAAATCGTTGACCTTTTGACTTATTATCGAACCTCTATAATAATACTCAATACATCACAAGAATAAGACAAAAATGATAAAATAAGATTAGCACATGAATCACCTCCGCTAAAGAGCCTGAAATGGTAAACGATGATCACCCGTCTGGGTCAAGCACCACTGTTTGAAATGGAACGAGTACCTCTGGTCGAAAGGACATGACTGAGTATAGACAGGTACAACTTGTCCAAGCATAGATATAGGAGAAAACGAACCCAGCATGATCAGGATGGAGGGCACACAAAAGAAGACAAGGAGTAAGCAACGAGATCAAATACAAGCATCCAGGTGACGTGTTCACGTACCATTAATATTTAGTATATTCAAAGGAAGAATCAATGAGCTCTAAACATGCTGTAGCAACGCCCTCTCTATAATATAAATCCTCAGAATCGTCTACCATGTTTCCTCGGGTATTACCATGAGTATAATTTCTCTATGAAACAATGATGGTTCCTTTAACCCCGTCCTGATTATAATTATGCTAGGATCTGATTATTTCATCTGACATTAATAACTATTGTTTCCCAACTTAGGCATAGTATCAAGTGCGATGGAGAACCATGCCTCCCAGTTAGAACTTCCAGTAGCGCGACCAAACTGGTTTCTCCCATAGGATAGAAAAATCCAGTGGACCGGTCTTAAACTTAGCCCTTATTGTGTAGTACGTTTTTTTAATGTTGTTGATGACAAGTTGATACTGTTCTGTACTATACCATTGACGTCAAATAGTTAGACATATATGCATATTGGACTCCAAACTATTCATAAATATGGTATACTTATTAAGTGTTGTGATCAGATTATTGATGTAATGCTCACTTTAGTATTCTCATGAATGTACTTAATCTAGGTAAAGATGAATACATGAATCTAAGAGAATCAGTTTTAAAATGCAAATGTCCTTTCTTGCTAAAAGATTGTTTTCTCCGTGTTTGTATACCTACTAGGGAGGAAGGGCCAGAGAAAAGTGATGCCTAAAAACCCCACTTAACAATCCGCTGCGGCCATGGAGGGGTCGGGGTCCCACTTAACAATCTGCTACGGCCATGGAGGGGTGGTAGGCCCAGAACCACTTGTGAGCTCCGCTGGCTTCCTCCAGTAGGTCATGTGTCTTCTGAGGTGATGACGTGGGTAGTAGGTACAAGTGTTCCCACTAAGCACGCCACTCCGGGGATGGAATGTCTTAGTTGGACATTCATCTCGGAGCCAAGGGGTGGGTTATCCTGATAGGATGCTTGTGCCCTTGGGCTTAGATGGATAGCTTTAGGCAAATCTACCCATGCCACTCCTCATCGGTCTTCATTAATGCTTTTGCGACTATGTATGAATTTTTGGATATCTAGATATTAATGCTAACAGATATGTTGCTAATATGTTGAATACAGGAGTCCAATCTAAGGCCATTGAATTAGGAGAACATCCATCTGGATAGAAGAGAACCTAAGCGTAATCAACAAATTCTAGGACAAGTCAGACTAGGGACATTACAGTTCCTAAGGATAAGGTTGATTCAGCCTTACATCGTTTTGACTATAGGAGTTTGGAGCTATCTCCTAATTCCAGTATTGCTAGTGATGAGCCATTGATCGAGGTGGGAGTGTTTTATCGCAACTACATAGTGTGGAGTGCTCATCACTTCTCTTTTGATCCACACCCCGAGGACTTGTTGATGCGTCGGTTTGGGGTGGCTCAGGGTTTATGCCATTCGTTATGGGGTGGAGAGTTACCATCTTCAGAAGATGGGATTAGAAGTTGCAAGTACCTGACTCAGTTGTTTGTGGGGGATTACTTGCAGGGACAACAGTCAGTTATCCATCGTGCTGATATGTATCTGATAGGGTTTGCTACTTTAATACCACAGGGATTTCTTTCGGATACATGGTTACAGGGTGATTACAGTGTCAGCAAACATGATGGTTTGATTGGTTATCACTTTCATGAGTGTTTTGGAGAGACTGTAGAGAGATGTGTTGCGGATGTTTCTAGATATTCTTGTCTCTTCATGACAGTTGGATGTAAGTTCAGGTTGTATAGGCCCATAGGGATCCAGATGGTGACAAGTTTGGCATTGTTGTTGGATGGGTTCCGACAGGTTGCTTCACCATTTGTCAGCATGGTGAAGTTGTGATCAGATCTGCGTAGGGGAAGTCAGAGGTTATCAAACATGGTAGACTTCCATTCTGGGGTTGGGATCCAGGAATATTTGGCGTAGTGGCGTTTATGCTAGTGCTTCCGGAGTTAGTTGGTGATACATGGGACATTTTATAGTTCTTCTTTTGGGCCTTCCAAGGACTGAGGTTTCTTTGCAGTAGAGATTGCTTGGGGACAAGCAATTTCAGGGAGGGCGGACTGTAATGTCCCCTTTTTCACGAGCATCAGAACTAGGAGTTAGCCTATTTTTCCTGACCCTCGTAGGCTAAAAGTTCTAGATGGAGGATTTCTTGGACGGGTACTTGGTCGTCAAATCTCAGTGTTGATCTCTGTAGTATGGTGGCGGGGTGAATTGTTGTGTTTGGCATGATACTTGTGCTTAAATTAATGATACTCACCTTTTATTTCACCATCCTCAGCCTAGGGACCATGTGTCTTTAAAATGAAGGGGCCACTTTATATTTTGTAGTTACTATTCATGCCTAAAGTGAAAAAAGAAATAACTTAAGTGAATAGTGCTCACTTTAATGAATAGTGATTTCAATGTTAAATTATAAATATCAAGAGAGAAAGTTCGACCCTTCTCATGCATAGATGATTTTGCTTGTTGAAAACTTGGAAGTGTTGCTTTGGAGGAAGAAGGAGACTAGGGTTTCCTGATTTCTTGCAGTGGGTGAGCCTGGTGGGGCTTGGTTCTTCGTTTGGAGCTGCTTAAGGGTGTGAAACACCACCTTAAAGTTGCTGATCAGTTTTTGGTGGCTTCATTTTGGAGACACAAGTTGTTGTTTGCAATTTATTTGAGTCATTTTCAAAGGGGTTTGGACTGCCATAGACTCCATTCACATTTGCACGAGAGTTGTTCGCTTGTGGAGCATTTTGGGACTGTTTTTTGGAAGCTACAGCCAGCTACATTTCTTGAGGGTTTGTAACAGCAAAGGAAAATAAAACGCCTCTCTATGGTGGCTGCAATCACTCCTGAAAGGGGCGCCCTGGTCTTAGGAAGCTTGCCATGTGAGGCTTTGGTGGGAGAAGCTCATCCTTCAAGAGCAATCAACATTTTATTAGGGGCGGGTACTGTAGCAAGTCACTATTCACAGTGATGTTTGGCTGTAAGTTAAAGTTTAGTATAAGATATATCTAGTTTAAATAAGTTGTAAGTTATATGTTGTATGCAACTTATTACTGTAATGAAGAAGACATATTTGGCCACTGAATTGAGTAATGACTCAAGGTTGTTTCAATAGTTTGGTTTATTAAAGTTTCTCTTATGCATATGTTGTTTTTAGTACCATTTAGCTTTATTAGCAAACAAGCACAAAGCAAGAAGGAAAGCATTAAACTAAAACGAAAAATCAGATCTACGAAACTTAGTGACAAACAGATCAGCAGAGTGTTGGTACACTACACAAGATGAATCCAATGAGTACAAAAGTGTTTTCTATTAAATTTGATTGACTTTAATGCAAATTGATTACAAAACTGCATTCTCATGGGAAAACCTAATGGCTAAAAGCTTGATAGTCTATGTTGTCAATTCCAATCTTCACTCCCAAATCCCCTCATTGTAACCAAATTTCTTATATGAGAAGAGATTCCAATAATTAGTGGGGGTCTAGGAGTGGAGATATCAATGACATTGAGAGGCAGCACCCCTCATGGGGGTCTGGGGGCAATGCCCCCAACGAGGTCGAGGGGCAACGCCCCTCGCGAGGTCCGAGGGAAAAATCGTGAGTTTTTTTACTTTTCTTTTTCTTTTTTTGAGTATTTTTTGTGTTTTGCATTTTTTATGTATCTGGTGAGTTTTCGTGAAAAACTCATCAAAAAAACTCTTTTGGAAAAAAGACTCGCGAGTTTTCTCAAACTCGCTGAAAACTCAACGAGTCTACCAATAATGGTAGTGGCCAATTTGTAGTGCTTACTATTCATAGTAAACCATAGGGCATCTCAGTGATCTTTAATTTTGTGTTAGTTGGTGTTTGTTGAGTACTTACTATTTTTAGCAGTTTCTATTTATAGTAAGTCTATTTCAGGAAACTAGTCTCAAGCCCATATTGTTTCAATAGTGTTATTCCTAAGGTGGCGTTGGAGAGACTATGGTTGGATTAATTGATATTTGTTTTTTATCAGTCACTTAAGTTGTTTTTATAAAAATAACTTTATAACTTAAGTGAGGGGGTAGGTGGTCATCGTAAAAAGCACCTTAGAGCCTAATGTTATAACTTAACGTTGCTTTAGAAGGCAACAAAAGCGAAACAGTTTCCTTGTGAGCAGTTGGATGCCCAAGGGAGGTATAAGGTATTAAAAATTAATAAAAATTAAAAAACTCATAAGGAGGCCATTGGAAATTGGAGGAAAAAGTATTCAAACTTAAAGTTGCCCTAATTTCCCTCTCACCTTCTATAAAGTTGTTTTTTGGCTCTCATTTGCTCATCTTCTATTTGGCAACTTAACAAAATAAGGATCAAACTTGGTGCATGTGCCCAAACTACAGAGTGCTCAATATGTACGCTATCAAAGATAAGTTTCCTATTCCAATCAATGATGATTTACTAGATGAATTGAATGGAGCTATGCTTTTTACAAAGTTAGATCTTAGATCAGGTTATCACCAAATTCGAATTAAGTAAGAAGATATTGCCAAGACAACATTTAGGACTCGTGAGGATCATTATGAGTTTTTGGTGATGCCACTTGGTCTAATCCACCATTTACATTTCAAAGTTTAATGAACTCCATATTTGAGAAATGTTTGGGGAAGTTTGTATTAGTGTTCTTCGATGATATATTGATTTATAGCAAGACATGGGAGGAACATTTGTAGCATGTAGATCTAGCATTACAAGTTCTCAAATATCACCAACTCTATGCTAAGCCTTCCAAGTGTGTTTTTGGTCTCAAAGAGGTGTAGTACTTGGGACACAATTCGCACGAAGAATTAAAGGTGGATCCTAACAAAATTAAGGCTATCTTGGAATGGCATATTTCCGAAACCATCATGAAATTGACTAGATACTATAGAAGATTCATGAAAAACTATGGCCATAGAGCAGCACCTCTCATTGCTCTATTGAAGAAGGATTTTTTTCAGTGGAATGAGTTAGCTAACATAGCATTTGAGAGATTGAAGGAGGCTATGTGTACTACTCATGTTTTTGCTACCCTAAACTTCACCAAGGATTTTATTGTGGAATGTGATGCTTTAGGTAAGGGTATAGGAGCAATTCTTATGTAAGAGGGTTGGCCCATTGCTTTTGAGAGTCATCAATTAAAGGGTAAGAATCAACTCAAACCTATTTATGAGAAGGAAATGCTAGCTATTCTTCGTGTAATAAAACAATGGAGACCATATCTAATGAGCAAACACTTCAAAGTTAAGATTGAAGAAAACACACACACACTTAGAATAAGGTGGGGGGTGAATTAGTATAAGACCAACTTTTTCAATTTAGAAATTTGGCAATCATAATGCAATAATCAAAGCATTGACACAAGTAAGATCTAGCAAATTAGAACCCAAGATGCACACACAATTTTACGTGGAAACCCTTGTGGAAGAAAACCACAGAAAAATATTGCTTTTATAGAAAATTGCTTACAACTTCGTACGCACCAACCCACAGGAGACACCAATCCCCTCCAATGAGTTACTTTCCTGCAGAATGGTTTAGGTAGTTGCATAGGCTCCTATATATTATCTTCATTATTCTTTGTATTGATTATTCGGGCATATTTAATAAAATTATTCATGGCCTGTGTTTTATTTCTCTTTTCTCTGCTTTCTAAGTGCTCTAGAATTCAACAAATGGTATCAAAGCCACTTAAGGTCATGTTTGACCTTTGAAAAGATGAAAGGGATCCATTCATGTTACAATGGATATCTATTTTCATGCTTGTTGACAAGACAAAATTGGAATGATATATTGGACGGCATAGCAAGAAGAGCAACGTTTCTTCAATTCTGATTGATAAATAATGTGAATATTGTTCTGATTTGATTGGTGGCCAGTCCAATAACAGCAAACTTGCACCCCCAACAAGCAGATGTCACACACAAAAGAGGGCATGTTAATAAGTTACTTTTTATGTTTCTAGGGTGCCACATATTACTTTGTCTATTTGTTCAATGATACAACCACCATAAAAATTGCATGAATTTCCTGGTGAGTGGTAATTTTGAAAGCTTGAATTTGAAGAAGTGTAAAATATCATGATAGCCTGCAAGTTGTCCAGAGAAGAAGATGCATGAACTATATCAAATGAAAGTTTATGGCCTGTAGAACCTTACAACCATGACAAGTGTTTTTTTGCAGATGTGATAAATTACCATGTTGTAACGCATGAGATGAGAAAGAGCATAGGACCGTTTTGAAAGAAGAGTGTTATATGGATCATACAGTCAAAATATTTGCAAGGATGTCTGGTTTGTTTTGTGTTGCTCTAAACTCCTACCTGCATGTTGATATTCAGATTTATCCTCATTTTTTAAGAAGGTTGAAAATGCTTTGATTGGAATCACCCTCTTGCTTGAGTACATGCTCATGCTCCACATTGTCCAACACAGCCATCTTATAACTATATTCATCAGATTCTGAAAAGCATATAATTATTTGGTGAAATCATTTTTGTTGAAAGTATTTAATCATACAGTGCTAAACAAACATTGCTGTTTGCCATGTGACCTGTATTGTCTTTTCTTTTGTTTTCTTTGTAAACATGTAAGGAATGTGATGAAAAAAACATGTTCAATGTAGAGCATAGAGGGTTTCTTTTATGTAAATAATTTAATATCCGAAGGTCTAGAGTTCAAATCCATGCTTATTGTAATCCTACACTAGTTTGAATTTGGCATACAAGAAACTGTAGTTTATGAGGAGAAATAAAAGACTTTGTTATCTTGGAGTAAAAAGGAAATGCATTTTTGTATGTTGGGGTCATACAGAAATTCAAGTGTTGTTTAATGCATGAGAATCTTGATTTTACTAACAGGAGTTCCAGAGATTCTTAAGCTACATCTGATTATCAGAGCCTAGGGGATCAAAAAGGAGGTTGGAGAACCCACTACGAGGATGGAAGAATATTACCATCTAAAGTTAGCTTCCTGCTTGGAGATTTGGCACACTGAGAGACAGTCCTGATTTTTTGGTATGGTTGTTGCAGTTTAGTTTTTCTGTTTGGTGTTTCAATGCAGTGTGATGTTCAGTGTTAGCAGCGATATGTTCAATTTTGATTTCCAGTTTTTTAAGCGTTGGTGCGCAGCAAAATTCTAGTGAATAGTAAAGCCATTTTGTGTAAAGGTCTTCACGATCAGTCTGTGAGTGGTGTTCTCTTGACATTATGTTTTATCTTTATGTTGTGATAAGGGTAATTCACCAGGGATGTTGGTCATTTAGTTGCATAATGACATATCTTGCTCACAATATGATATGGTCAGAGGTTACTTTCAACATGATTGTTTCAGGGAGGCGCTGGATGTACAGATTGATGTACAGATTGACAAGGGTTGGTGTACCATAGAGTGTGGAGCAAAGAGTCAGGCATCAGGGGCACAGGTTGATCAATACGGGGAGCTTAGAGGACCAAGTTGCATAGTGGCAAGGTTGAGTGTTTGACCACATTCACAGATGCTCCAGATCATCTGAATTTACCCCTTTTGGATCAAGGGGGGTGGGGTGGTTTGGTGGATAACCTTGCGATCCAAAAGTGTTATGTGTTCTTGTGTTAAAATATAGGATATTGATATGTTATGTCATTTGTTATTGTAGGATGTTAGGTTAATGGGTTATGTTTTGGAGTTATCAAGAGTTATTTTCCTGTAGGGTTGTTTAGGTAGTTGTGTAGGCTCCTATATATTATCTCTGCTGTGCTTTGAATTGATTACAGGCATATTTAATAAAAGTATTCATAGCCTGTGTTTAACTTCTATTTTCTCTGCAATCTGAGTGTTCTAGATTTCAACAAAACAAACTGACTCTAATGGACTGCCTCTTGTCTAGCTTTAATGCTACCCTCGTGTACATCAATACATGTACAAGATGGCATAAACCAAAATGAAACCATATAGAATACCCTTAACAAGCTCTTGAAATTTGCAGCTATGATGTTTTGTGATGATGTGTACTCATCCAAAACATCTGCTATATTGCTTCACATGCATTTATATGTGGAAATGTATCTGGATGTAACTTACACTCGACTTTTACCAAAAATATATTAGGATATGTTCCTTTAAACATTTATGCATTCCAAAAAGTTTAGATGGGAACCCTATCTTATGCATTAGGAGAGACTTCCGCCAACTTCTACCAAAATTCTTATTAGGATTTGTTCCTTTAAACATTTCTGCATTCCAAAAAGATTAGTTGAGAATCCTACACAATTGAAATTTCATCTTATTTGCTATTTGGTTTCATGTACCTAATATTCCAGTTCTAAAAGTGAACTCAAGCTTATTCAATTTGAGCATTCCTCTTATCTACTCACGATCAAGGGTACAAATTGCATTGTCTTCAGCGTTCATTTTTAGGCAGGTATGAGGATCTAAATTCAACACAAGCAACTCATTTAGCATTGGACAAGGATAAACCTCTCCTGCTTACACTAATACAAAAGTCAAGATTGTTTTATGGTGTTTTTCTTCTCCCCTTTCAATTATTTGTTGTATATTTGATGATACTTGAAGAAAGCCCACTACAGCTTAATCATGTATTACAAATTAATCATATTATAAACTTTTTTGGTACAGTTCCATAAGTGACCATTTCTAGACTAGTTACAGGGCTTTAACCAAGAACCTGCATTTTGGGCAAAGGATTTGTCGGAAGCTTACAAGGAGGTCATCATGATGGTAAAGAAATCTTCTGAATGGTTGATTGTTCTGAGATTTTAGGTTTCCGACTGATGATTCTGTGCACAGTTCCAAAGTTCAAAGGAATGTTATCAAGGGTGATTTAAAGCATCACTTTCTTCAAAAATCTGCCCTTCTACCACAGTAAAAGTGCAAAACCCTGGTATGCATTAACTGTAGATAAGAACTCTTCTGTTAACTATATGAAGTAATACTAACAGCATTAACAGGAAGTAAAGCCTAAAGGTGAACTTAGGGACTTCTTATCTTAATTCTTTAAAGCACTTTTATTATAATCCTTTCAAATTTTAAGAACGAGAATGCTTAATGCTCTTTGTTTGTCTCTCCACTCATCTTGGATCTCTGAATTCCAAGGCACTCCTTGGGACTTGGTCTCTCGTCATGGCATTTCAAGCTTAGTTTCTCATCTTTTTCTCTACAATTCACTTGTTCCTCAAAGTCTATAGGAATCTAGAAGAAATAAAGTGATTTGAAAATGGATCTGTTAAGTATGATCAGCTAGCATAGTCATTTAATCTTCCCAAAGGACCAAAACTCATCCTTGTGTTTCTCACTACTAAGAGAGAACTCATTTAAACAAGAACCCGACTGAAACAGTGCAGCCAAGATCAAATTGCCTGGTAAGCACGGAGGTAGATACGCACTAAGTGTACAGACACTCAAGGTATAAAAGTTAAGACAAGAACAGAGCATGGGTGATGGGTTTGACAGCAGTCAAACTCAACAACAATCAAATTCATCAGGAGTAGAGACAATCGATAGAAATGGGTAACCCCAATCAAAGCAGTCTAAAAATGGACAAAAAGACAAAGCCCATGGCATTTTCAGAAGCTGAAATGTTCTAGATTCTAGGCAGAATAGAGATAGATATGTACTAAGTGTACAGACACTTGAGGTATTTAAGTAAGACAAGAACAGAGCATCGGTGATATAGGTTTGACTGCAGCCAAACTCATTCAATGTGTTTGACAACAACCAAATTCATCATGAGTAGACAGTTGATAGAGACAGGTTCAACCACAGTCAAAGTTGTCCAAAGCAGCACAAAAAAACAAAGCCCATGGCATTTTCAGAAGCTGAAATGTTCTAGATTCCTTGGTTTAAGTTACAAATGTCATTTGCACTTCTTTCTGGCATCCCTTTGCTTCTCTTTTCTTTATAAAACTCCAAGAGGTCAATTTGTAACAATATGAAGTAGTTTTCCTTAGTGTTCTTGTAAAATTGGTTGACTGAAGCAATTTTTCTTCTGCTTATGAGTCTAAGTGAAAAAAATTGTTTTGAGGGAGTAAGAGCAAATTGCGGAGTTCTATAGTGTTTGGAGATTGTTATTCTTAGGAAAGAGTGTCCACGCAGGCCTTGAGAAGGCAGTAAACCATTTGTAACAGCTCTGGAAATAGTCGCTTAAGAGTTTAACACTCACTCTCTTGAAGTTTTTGCCGCCTGTTGTGACCTATTTCACACATCGCCCCATTGCAAATGGGGACCCCCTTCTTTTTTATTTTTGGTTTTTTGCCTTGACAGCGCAACTGCTTCTCACCGTTTTTCTTACAATGAGGAATTTGAGTTTTTGAGAGTCACTCTGGCCAAGTTGAGATTTTGAATCCGTTTTTGTGCCTAAATGTCATGGAAGTGCTTGGAAGGTCCGGAAGACGAGGATCGCCTGTGCTTTCAATCGATTTTGACACTTCCTATTTTTTAAGGATTCCGCTTTTTTGCTTTTTTGGTTTTTGCAATTTTTAAGCTATTCTAGAGTTCCTATTTTTTAGGGATGCTTTTTGCTTTTTTCTATTTTTAGAAAGTTTCTATTTTTGGAAAGTTGTTATTTTAGGATCCCATTGGTCATGAAGTCAACACGTCTCCAAAATGAGGAGAATCAACAAAAAAAATCAAGGTGAATGGTGAAGGGTTAATGAAAAATGGCACCAAGTCTGAGAAGCTCGCCAATGGAAGGAAATATCAGACATCTTGGCAAGTCCGCCCTTACCTCTGGCAAGCCAAAGGGAAGGATTGGCAAGCCAGACCTCAAGTCCGCTCTTGGCACAAGTCAAGATGAAGTCCGCAATAGGCAAGAGGGAGAATGGAAAGAAGATAAGGAAGTCCGCCCTCAGTCTTGGCCAGCCAGTCTTCAAAGTCCGCCACCTTTTGGAAAAGTCAAGACAAAGTCCACCCTGGCAAGAGAGTCTTGAAGTCCGCCCTTGGAAGGAACTGGCAGGACAAAGTCAAAGTCCGCCTAGAGATAAGAAGGAACTGGCAGAAGCCTTGGGAAGTCCGCCCTTGGCAAGAGCAAGCCCAAATCCGCCCCTGGCAAAGACCAACATGAAGTCCGCCATAGGAAGAGCGAAGATGGAAGAGAGTCTTCAAAGTCCGCCCAACACATGAGAATGTCCAAGCATGCCTAAAGTCCGCCCAAGCTTGAAGAAGGCATGGTCAAGCATATGTGAAAGGAATGGCAAGCTAGAGTTAAAGTCCGCCTAGCCCAAGCAAACAATGTCCAGCTAGCTTCAAAGTCCGCCCTACTTTGGAGGCAAGGAAAATTTCCAAGGCATTGACAAAGAGCGCCAAGCATGAAGAATGTCCAAGAAGTTGCCAAGTCCACCCTGGCAATTGGAAAAGCACAAGAAAAGTCTGCCCAGCACAAAGGAAAAGTGGCAAAGACTTAGCCAAGTCTACCCTTGGCATGAAAATCTTGAAGTTTGCCCCCCTCCCCAGCATGGTAAAAGTTTCTAAGACATGGAAAAGGCATGACTAGCAAGAAGACTCCAAAGTCCGCCCTCAAGCAAGATGGAAAATATCTAAGGCATGAAGTGCCTAGAGGAGAGATGTGAGATGGCAAAGAAGCTTCCAAGTCCGCCCACCCAGAATGAAACATGGCACAAGGCAGTTGAAATCCGCCCCAAATCAAGATAGGAATGGCATAAGGAAGACTCAGCAAATGAGCAAAGTGGCACAACAAATATGAAGTCCGCCAAGAAAAAAATTCAGAAAATTGGCTAAGTGTTGATAGCTTGGGGAGAAAAAACTCAAAAAATTGGCTAAGTGTTGATACCTTGGGGAGAAATACTCCGAAAATTGGCTAAGTGTTGAGAATAAATTTTCAAAATTTGGTTAAGTCTCAAGAAATTTCCCTAAGCAATGAGCAACTCCGCCCAACATGGCCAACCGATCATGAAGTTCGCCAAGGCTAAATTGAAGATGTCCAAGACACAGCCAAGTCCGCCAAGGAGAAATGAAGGAAGATGTTTTGCCAAGTCATGAAGTCTGCCCAGCTAGCAAGGAAAGTGGCTTGCCGATAATGAAATCCTCCTAAGTCAAAGATGACAGTGCCTAAGACACAATGAATTCCGCCATGAAATGGCATGGAAAAGGTGAAGTTCGCCATGCTATAGATTCAAAATGAGCTCCACCTTGACACTTGGGAAAATGTCCAAGATCATTCAAAGTCCACCCATGATAAAAGCAAATTGTCCAACCAGCAGCCAAGTCCGCCTAAGGAAGAAAAAAAGAATTGGCTTGCCAATGAGGAAGTCCGCTCAAGCATAATAGAAAAATGGCATGACATGTGCCAAAGTCCGTCAAGGTTAGAGACAAACATGGTAAAATTTGCCAAGAGGAAACAAAAAAATGGTTCACATTTAATATTCATCTCAATTAAATAAACAAAATTAAATACTTTGTTCGATTTAATCATCAAATCCCTATTTTATTCTATCACATCAATCTTAAATTATTTAAATAATTATCAAAATACTTTATTGATTAATTACCATATTCTTCTGTTTAATTTAATAAACAACTTCTATAGTTCGTTTTATTAAATTATTTATCTCTCTTTTGCTAATTTAAATAAATCAAAAATATTTGAATTAAAGCACAAAGAATATTCCATCTATATTCTCTCAAAAATGAATTAGATATCCTATGTCTAAATCATGTCTAAAATATGTCAAAATTAATTGATTGAAACTTCACGGGAAGTTTTGGAGACAAATTTTTGAGAAAACAGCGTTTTTTATATCAAAATCGGAAACTATTTTTACAACATAGAACATTCATCCACAAATATCACGATTTTGCTAGGGGTCACACCTTAGATTACGCAGTAGAACCACTCTATTCATGAGCCTTCTTTCAAAGAAGAGCTCTCACTCAGTATCACAACCGTAGTCAGTGCATACATCCTTCTTATCTTCCACAATCCCTGATACAGTATGCCACAAGGCCAGATCAGATTTTAAAATAGAGTCACAAAAAGTCCTGTTTTTAGCGTTCTGGAAACCTGTTTCAACGCTTCTGGTCATTGTTTTAGCGCTTCTGTGAAATAGCGCTTTCGGGCACTGTTTCAACGCTTATAGTCTATATTTTAGCGCTTTCATTAAAATAGCGCTTTCATCAAATTCTACAGTGCTTTTATGCACTGTTTCAGCGCTTCTGTAAAATAGCGCTTCCATCAATTTCTGCAACGCTTTCGTGCACTGTTGTAGCGCTTCTGTCAAGTAGCACTTCTGTCACCTATTTCAGCGCTTCGGAACTCTGTTCTAGCGCTTCTGTGAAATAGCGTTTTTGTCCTTTGTTTTAGCACTTTCAAAACAGAGAGTTCAAAATTCTCACCAGTCAATCAGTCTGTCATTTTATCCACAATTTTCATCAGAATCAAGTTTCTTTTTATCAGAATCACTATCTAGCGACCGAAAACAAATAGGTTTATACAAACTTTCCATCTTATCAACTGAAACAAGATCTTGCAAATCACAAAGTGTCAAAATCAAAATACACAATCGATTACTACACTAAAGTTTCATCATCAGGATACTATCATCCTTCATAACGAAACTAAGTATAGTAATCAAATTTTTAACATAGCCAAATCAATAAGATCAATCATCTTATTCGACTTTGTTAAAAGTTCAAATTGACATTTTCCAGCAAATAAGATCAACATTTCAGAAGAAAGGGTAAAATTTTGTATGCCAATCTTCACTACGTCCCAAAATCACAGACTCTTAGAGCAAGAAATTTTAAAATCCCAAGCAATGGCAAAAGAAAATCCTTGGAACAACCTGAACCAAAACGATAAAAACGAAATAACTTCAGAGGATATCCAAGTAGCTCAACAAGATCCCAAGTTCCATATATTTATGGAAAAAATTCTAGAACAAGATATGGAGAAATATCTTTTGATGTTGGCTGAATCAGGTGCCAAACTTCCCAAGGACTTCGACGTAAACCGTCTGAAGGAAGCACCTGACACAAGTGAGACTGAAATTTTGCAACCTACACAAACGATAGATCCAGTTGCCACTTTAACATCTCAAATGCAACTGTTACAACAACAAATACAGGATATGACGAAAGGAAGTACCAAAAGATATGCGATACAGGACATTTGTCCTTATCCTTTTGACGCAACAGTCGGCTTAATACCTTTTCCAAGACATTGTGAGATCCCAAAATACGATAAGTATAATGGAAGAATGGATCCAATTGATCACATCAGAGAATTCAAAACAATGAGTCTTGAGTTTTCCCAAGAGGAGACTTACTTAATGAGACTATTCCCAAGGAGTTTGGGAGGATCATGCATGGAGTGGTTTTCGAAGTTAAAACCCGGTATCAGAACTTTTGAGGAACTCCTCAACAGATTTATCTCTCAATCCTCCTCCCTCAATCCTTCCTCTTCTCTTGCCTAGTGTTTTCATGGGTAAAGACAATCTCCATCTTTCTCTCAATCTTCTCCATCTCTCACCATTCAATTCTCCAGATTGAATCCAAGCCTCTCAAAGCTTTCCCTATGCATTTCTACAGCCAGGAAATCTATAAATACAACCTCATTGAACCAAAAAAAGTTACAATTTGTGAACCAAGTAGTGACTTTGAGGTTAACATATTCCATATTTAGGAACATTTACCATTCCAACATTATGTGTGTGTCAAAACATGCATCAATTGTACTATGTAAAAATAATGAAGAGGTTGCAAATATTTAAGGTGGTCCTTCATTAATCTATTTTAAATTTCCCATTTGGTAGAGAGGAGAGGTTGCGAGTTGAAAATATTATAAGAGGAGACATTAAATGTGATTAGAGATAAGTCATGGTTTATATTCATGTATGGTTTGACTAAGTGTTGGAAAGAAAACAGGAAAAATGAAGAGGAATAAAGAGGAAATGAACAAAATCCTTGTCCAAGGATGGAGTTTGGCCTACTCGGCACTAGCCAAACTCATAATTGAAGTCAAATCCACAGGCAAAGTTCACTTGAGCATAGAGATGGCCAAAATCTTGGCTAAGTGTTGAATGGTCCACATGAAGGTGTTACAAAATGAAATTGAATAGCCAAAATTTGGCTAAGTATGGGAAATACTTCACAGAGAAAGTTCCAATTTCCTCCATTGTGGTGAAAGCACAGGGGAGTTTTTCTCCAAATTCAAGGCACTTAAGAATTTCAAAGCAGTCAAGAAGGAAAAGTTCAATAACTGCTCCAAGGGGAGATCTCAAAGGAAATCCAAGATCAAAGCCAGGAAGAAACAAGCACAAAGGACAAAGTCATTGGCAAAGAAAGATATTCTAAGGCAAGTACATGAAAAAGAGCAAGGTGACCAAGGAAGACATCCAACACGCTAAGGTGGCGCCTCATCATTTTCCAACCAATCAAATTGTTCCAAGTCAACATGTCTAGGTTCAATGAACTTGACTTATCCATGGAATTGGTTTATATTTAGCAAGAAAGACAAGTGTCCCAAAATGTAATTTTCTCATTGGTCGAGAGGTAGTTAACTATGACAAGTCCTAATTAGGTTTTTATTTTGTAATCTCGGCCATTGATTTGAAATCAATCTTGGCCATTGAATTGTAATTGAGGAGCCTATAAATTGAGCTCGCCCCTCATTTGTAAAGTGTGAAGTGAGTAGTATGAGATTGTTGTGTTATGCCATTTCCGTTAATAAGAGCTCTTAAACATGATTTGCTTAGAATCACTTTTATTTTCAAGTGGTGTGCAAGGTTTACATATTCTCCTTCAACACTTAGATTAAAGTTAAATTAGCATTTTCATTTGAATGTTTGTAAGTGAATGAAAGATCTGATAGCGGTGATTGATGAAATCTAGCTCATACTTTCTTTGGATAGATGATTTGTATCCAATGCGTAAAGTTAGCCTAAGCTCTTAAATTGTGGATGCTTAACTTCAGTTTGAATATTTATTACTTCAGACATGAAAATTATTATCACCTCCTTTGAAGATTGCACCCACTTTGCGTAGTTGTCCCAGGGAGGGGAAAAAAGTATGGTTATTTCGTTTCATCCAATCATTGTCGTCTCCTGAGTTCTTAGGTGTAGTTTAGACTCCTAAACCCTTATCTTTTTACATTTTTTTTGAAATCCTGAAAGCCCCAATGGAAAGAACAGTCAATGTTAAAACAGTCTAAGTCCTGAGCTTGTAAATAAATTCTAACATAAGTCCCTTTGTGATACCAGCATATCACAACGCCCGCTGAACTTATGCACGTGTCATGACCTGACGAAAGAAACCTTGGAGTTGTTATATGATCTTCTTTGCAATCTTAGCATATGCAGCAACTTTGTTCAAGAGAGGATAGAGTGTCTTTGGGCATTTTATTCTGTGTTCGGTGAGTATTAAAACACACACCAACAAAATTGGCGCTAGGAGGGCTGAACAGAGAAATTCTTTTGCAAGGAAGGTTTGAACTGAGTGTTGTTATATGCTCGCCTCCTCCTGACGCACCAACAAAATTAGCGCTAGAAGGAGGGCAGAACGAAGAAAATCTTTTGCAAGGAAGGTTTGAATTGAGTGTTGTTGTATGCTCGCCTCCTCCTGACACACCAACGGAATTGGCACTAGAAGGAGGGCAGAACGAAGAAAATATTTTGCAAGGAAGGTTTGAACTGAGTGTTGTTGTATGCTCACCTCCTCGTGACGCACCAACAAAATTGGCACTAGGAGGGCTTGACATTAGGTTGTTTAATTTTACAAGTAGGGAAATTCAACCGGACGGAACCAGTATGAACTTTGAAATGCCAAATCAGAGATTTGTTAGATCTCTTTTATGTCAAAAAATCCAAAAAAAAAGTGAAAAGTTGAAAATTCCAAAAATAAAAAATTAGAAATGGAAAATCAAAAAAGAGATTTCTCAATGGATGGGCATCCATTCCATATTTCTTGCTCTCAAGACAGTCTCGTGGATATTGCTCAAATCCAAGAAAATTTGAATGCACAGCTGCATCCTAGGAATTTGTCTAAGTTTGCTTTGCCAAGAAGATGCCGAATTCATGAGACCTCCAAGCATGAAGAGATCAGTTGTTTGACATTCCTCTCAAGGATGGAGCTTGTTCTCCAAGGGAAAATTTTCTTTTGGGATGTTCCCAAGCCAGGAGTGTTGGATGTAGAACCTAAAGACTATAGCATTACAAAAGTTAGAAATGAGGTCTTCGAGAGGTTCATACTTAGAATCCAATATCAAATAGAACTAGGTAATGTTCACTTGAAAGGTGTTTTGCTCCCTCATTGGTGTCGGATTCACAATACACCTCATCCAGAGTTCACTTGCACATCATGTGAACAGGCCATCAACCATGCCAGATGTCACCTTGGATTACCAGAGTTACCATATGGATGCTTCAAGGAGGCAACTTGGACTGAATATCTCAAACGAACAGTTTTGGCACCAAATGAAGAATGTACCACAATGTCATCTAACAGCAGGGAGAATAAGTCACAACAGGATGATGTGATCGAGCTTAGGGATCAAGTGGGTGAAGATATTCCAAGCATCGTAACGCCAGAGGAGGCCGTTGGAGTAAAGATCAAGGAATTAATAGCATACATCCAAGCGAGAGAGGCAATTTAGTATCAACACGTGGAACTGTGTGAAAATGAAGAACTACAAGTTGGAGAGGGTCCTCAAGTGGACGATGTGACACAAGAAGGAAGCGGTTCCAGTACACTTCGAGAAGGAGTGGTCCTTGATGAAGAAGTTCAATCGTGCATAAACAAGATGGAAGAAATGATAAATGGCTTGAGGTAAGATAATATGTTTGACGATCAATGGGCAACCAAGATGGAAGAAGAATATGAAATACATTTTGTGTCAGCGTTGGATCCAATGCTCACAGTCATGGAATAATTGCTTGATGAAATTGAAACAAATGGCACGCTACCTGATGAACAAGTAACTGTGACAGAGGCAGAGAATGGAGAACAATTCAGGTTGGGGCTTGGTCCATTGTTAGGGATTCAAAAGGAGCTAGTGAATGAAATACTCCAAATTTCCAAATTCCCTTTTGAATCCAATCCCCGCCACACTCCACCCAGTTTGGAACGTGATGTTGATCTCCATGTTTCAGATGCAAGTGGTATGGTTCACCATCAACTTCGACCTCTTGATGAAGCAATGGATGACGAGCAAGAATTCATGTCTGCGAATGAAGACCACCAGGTGTATCTTTCCCTACTGTTGACTACAAGGAATATCATTTTGATTATGGAGATTTAGGAAAGATAACTTGTTTATGGATTAATCATGGTCCGGGTGAATTGCCTCAGTTACTAATCTTTCCTGAAGTTTTGCTTGAGTTTCAGGTTTGTCCTTTGAAAGAATATTTTTCCGAGTTTAAAGATAAGTTTGCAAAACTTCGCACTATGACCGTTGCGTTATTGTTCCTACACATCCTGAGAAATCCTACTAGGAGTTGTATATACTTAGGTCTTTTGACTGTTGTTCGCTCAAAATCTTTGTTTTTGTTTAAAGTAGGTTTTCTTTCAAGGTTTTCTTTAGATTAGTTGTTTTACTTTCTTAGTTTAGTTTGCTTGTCCATTTTGTTTTGCTTTCAATAAAGGGGCTCCCATTTGTGAAGGGTGTTGTATCTTAAGAACTCTAGCGTCTGTGCTAAATTATGTTCAGTCCATTTCTTGGATATTATTTTATGAAGTACTTTTGAATCCAAGATTGTTCTTTTTCAACTTTATCGTTTGGTTAAGGTTAGTACTTGACTGGAAAGGGAATCATCTATTGTATCTTGACATTGAGTCTTACAGTTACTATATCTCGCACACTTAATGAATTCTCTGAGTCATTATGGTTTCCTAGGTGAAGTCATGGCTAAGAAAAAGAAAATAATCAAAAGTCTTACTTCAGCGCCACTATAATGCTCAAGCCCATGTGAGCTTCATTGCTTACAAGCCAAAGTGTGGAAATATGTGAAAAGAAAAGAATATCAAAACGAATGAAAAAAAAAAAAAGAGAAAAGATCCAAGCACTTGGCTTCGGGTGTGCGGACATCTCTACAGGTGTACACTCAATAACAAAGAAAATAAATCGCCGGAAGTAGAGCATTCTTCGTGATATTATAGCAAATAACCTCGTCGGGGCTATGGACGCTCGCTAACAACGAGGCTCTATCCAAGGATGCTTTTAGAGTTAAGGCAAATTACACAGACTACCATGATGGAACCAAAGAGCCGTATTGTTCTTAAGAGACGGAAATAAACGCATTTGCACACACTCGTAACTGAAGGATAAAGAGGTCTTGATATAGTTTAGGATTCCTCTTTCCTTTTGAGTACTCCCCTTAGCCAACAAGTAAGTTGGTTAGAATTAATTTAAGATTCGTGGTTTAAAGAAAATTATGTCTTCGAAATGTTCAGGAACATTTATTTACGTTGGTGCTAGATGTTGTGACCTATTTCACACATCGCCCCATTGCAAATGGGGACCCCCTTCTTTTTGCTTTTTGGATTTTTGCCTTGGCATCGCAACTGCTTATCACCGTTTTTCTTACAATGAGGAATTTGAGTTTTTGAAAGTCACTCTATCCAAGTTGAGATTTTGAACCCATTTTTGTGCCTAAATGTCATGGAAGTGCTTGGAAGGTCCGAAAGACGAGGATCGCCTATGCTTTCGGTCAATTCTGACACTTCCTATTTTTTAGGGATTCTGCTTTTTTGTTTTTCGCTTTTTCGATTTTTGGCATTTTTAGGCCATTCTGGAGTTCCTATTTTTTCGGGATGCTTTTTGCTTTTTTCTATTTTTAGAAAGTTTCTATTTTTGGAAAGTTGTTATTTTAGGATCCCATTGGTCATGAAGTCAACACGTCTCCAAAATGAGGAGAATCAACAAAAAAAATCAAGGCGAATGGTGAAGGTTTAATGAAAAATGGCACCAAGTCTAAGAAGCTCGCCAATGGAAGGA
The DNA here is from genome assembly GCA_007115665.2 of Sequoiadendron giganteum. NCBI lineage: Eukaryota > Viridiplantae > Streptophyta > Pinopsida > Cupressales > Cupressaceae > Sequoiadendron > Sequoiadendron giganteum. The sequence continues at coordinate 12,932,541 of CM021101.1, read as the reverse complement.
AATATCAGACATCTTGGCAAGTCCGCCCTTACCTCTAGCAGGCCAAAGGGAAGGATTGGCAAGCCAAACCTCAAGTCCGCTCTTGGCACAAGTCAAGATGAAGTCCGCCATAGGCAAGAGGGAGAATGGAAAGAAGATAAGGAAGTCCGCCCTCAGTCTTGGCCAACCAGTCTTCAAAGTCCGCCACCTTTTGGAAAAGTCAAGACAGAGTCCATCCTGGCAAGAGAGTCTTGAAGTCCGCCCTTGGAAGGAACTGGCAGGACAAAGTCAAAGTCCGCCCAGAGATAAGAAGGAATTAGAAGAGGCCTTGGGAAGTCCGCCCTTGGCAAGAGGAAGCCCCAGTCCGCACCTGGCAAAGACCAACATGAAGTCCGCCATAGGAAGAGGGAAGATGGAAGAGAGTCTTCAAAGTCCGCCCAACACATGAGAATGTCCAAGCATGCCTAAAGTCCGCCCAAGCTTGAAGAAGGCATGGTCAAGCATATGTGAAAGGAATGGCAAGCTAGAGTTAAAGTCCGCCTAGCCCAAGCAAACAATGTCCAGCTAGCTTCAAAGTCCGCCCTACTTTGGAGGCAAGGAAAATTTCCAAGGCATTGACAAAGCACGCCAAGCATGAAGAATGTCCAAGAAGTTGCCAAGTTCGCCCTGGCAATTAGAAAAGCACAAGCAAAGTCCGCCCAGCACAAAGGAAAAGTGGCAAAGACTTAGCCAAGTCTGCCCTTGGCACAAAAATCTTGAAGTTCGGCCCCCTCCCCAACATGTAAAAGTTTCTAAGGCATGGAAAAGGCGTGACTCCAAAGTCTGCCCTCAAGCAAGATGGAAAATATCTAAGGCATGAAGTGCCTAGAGGAGAGATGTGAGATGGCAAAGAAGCTTCCAAGTCTGCCCACCCAGAATGAAACATGGCACAAGGCACTTGAAGTCCGCCCTAGATCAAGATAGGAATGGCATAAGGAAGACAAACTCTGCCTCAGCAAATGAGCAAAGTGGCACAACAAATATGAAGTCCGCAAAGAAAAAAACTCAGAAAATTGGCTAATTGTTGATACCTTGGGGAGAAAAAACTTAGAAAATTGGCTAAGTGTTGATACCTTGGGGAGAAAAACTCCGAAAATTGGCTAAGCATTGAGAATAAATTTTCAAAATTTGGTTAAGTGTTAAGAAAATTCCCTAAGCAATGAGCAACTCCGCCCAACATGGCCAACCGATCATGAAGTTCGCCAAGGCTAAATTGAAGATGTCCAAGACACAGCCAAGTCCGCCAAGGAGAAATGAAGGAAGATGTTTTGCCAAGTCATGAAGTCTGCCCAGCTAGCAAGGAAAGTGGCTTGCCGATAATGAAATCCTCCTAAGTCAAAGATGACAGTGCCTAAGACACAATGAATTCCGCCATAAAATGGCATGGAGAAGGTGAAGTTCACCATGCTATAGATTCAAAATGAGCTCCACCTTGACACTTGGGAAAATGTCCAAGATCATTCAAAGTCCACCCATGATAAAAGCAAATTGTCCAACCAGCAGCCAAGTCCGCCTAAGGAAGAAAAAAAGAATTACCTTGCCAATGAGGAAGTCCGCTCAAGCATAATAGAAAAATGGCATGACATGTGCCAAAGTCCGTCAAGGTTAGAGACAAACATGGTAAAATTTGCCAAGAGGAAACAAAAAAATGGCTAAGTGTGGAATTTTCCTACAACAAAAGAATCAAATTTTGACTAAGTGTTGGAAAGAAAACAGGAAAAATGAAGAGGAAAAGTAAAGAGGAAATGAACAAAATCCTTGTCCAAGGATGGAGTTTGGCCTACTCGGCACTAGCCAAACTCATAATTGAAGTCAAATCCACAGGCAAAGTTCACTTGAGCATAGAGATGGCCAAAATCTTGGCTAAGTGTTGAATGGTCCACATGAAGGTGTTACACAATGAAATTGAATAGCCAAAAATTGGCTAAGTATGGGAAATACTTCACAAAGAAAGTTCCTATTTCCTCCATTGTGGTGAAAGCACAGGGGAGTTTTTCTCCAAATTCAAGGCACTTAAGGAATTTCAAAGCAGTCAGGAAGGAAAAGTTCAATAACTGCTCCAAGGGGAGATCTCAAAGGAAATCCAAGATCAAAGCCAAGAAGAAACAAGCACAAAGGACAAAGTCATTGGCAAAGAAAGATATTCTAAGGCAAGTACATGGAAAAAGAGCAAGGTAACCAAGGAAGATATCCAACACGCTAAGGTGGTGCCTCGTCATTTTCCAACCAATCAAATTGTTCCAAGTCAACATGTCTAGGTTCAATGAACTTGACTTATCCATGGAATTGGTTTATATTTAGCAAGAAAGACAAGTGTCCCAAAATGTAATTTTCTCATTGGTCGAGAGGTAGTTAACTATGACAAGCCCTAATTAGGGTTTGATTTTGTAATCTCGGTCGTTGATTTGAAATCAATCTTGGCCATTGAATTGTAATTGAGGAGCCTATAAATTGAGCTTGCCCCTCATTTGTAAAGTGTGAAGTGAGTAGTATGAGATTGTTGCGTTATGCCATTTCCATTAATAAGAGCTCTTATGAATGATTTGCTTCGAATCAATTTTATTTTCAAGTGGTGTGCAAGGTTTACATATTCTCCTTCAACACTTAGATTAAAGTTAAATTAGCATTTTCATTTGAATGTTTGATAGTGAATGAAAGATCTAATAGCGGTGATTGATGAAATCTAGCTCATACTTTCTTTGGATAGATGATTTGTATCCAATGCGTAATGTTAGCCTGAGCTCTTAAATTGTGGATGCTTAACTTCAGTTTGAATATTTATTACTTCAGACATGAAAATTATTATCACCTCCTTTTGAAGATTGCACCCACTTTGCGTAGTTGTCTAAGGGAGGCGAAACAAAGTGTGGTTATTTCGTTTCATCCAATCATTGCCGTCTCTTGAGTTCTTAGGTGTAGTTTAGACTCTTAAACCCTTATCTTTTTACTTTTTTTTTTGAAATCCTGAAAGCCCAGATGGAAAGAACAGTTAATGTTAAAACAGTCTAAGTCCTGAGCTTGTAAATAAATTCTAATGTAAGTCCCTTTGTGATACCAGCATATCACAATGCCCGCTGAACTTATCCACGTGTCATTACCTAGCGAAAGAAACCTTAGAGTTGTTATATGATCTTTTTTGCAATCTTAGCATACGCAGCAACTTTGTTCAAGAGAGGATAGAGTGTCTTTGGGCATTTTATTTTGTGTTTGGTGAGTATTAAAACACACACCAACACCGCCCACATTGGGTTTCTCCAAGTCACATTGTTGTTGTCTCTTATTTCTATGCTTCAAGCCTCCTTATGTTGCTAAGCAGACATACATTGCTAGATGTGTTATTATAGGGGCTGATTTTCTATTATTCTACACCAACTTTTCAACAAAATTACTTTTAAGGTTGAAAAGGATTCATGCTGATTTATTATGTAGTGGAATATACACACTAATTACTAGTCATAAAGTGAGAAACTTAAAACCATTGAGTTGTTTATGTTAGTGTAAATAGAGTCTTTATCTATCTAATTAGCTAATTACCTATCTAGGATTGACCTATTCACACCTAGCTTAAGTTTACTTAGGCTTCTCTTGCTTTTTGTCTCACTTCATAGCATTGAGATATGTGTCCTCATAACTTGAGACACCTATTGCATGTGCACTTGCCACTTGCTCAGCCACTTGTCAAGTGAGCTCACAAGTGTCCCATCTTTGGAGGGGTAGTTAGTCGTTTGGTCCTGTTGTGACCTTTTTCACACATCACCCCATCCAAGATGGGGAACCCCTAATTTTTGCTCCATTCTGGTCTTTTGGCTTTGGTTAGTGCGTCTCTCTCTCTATCTCTGGTCCTTCCGGGGATGTCCTGTCATTTGACCCAAGTGGAAATATTGTTCAAGTCTGTGAAATTAAGGTTTCCCGCCATCCAGGCTTTTTAAAGGTCAAACTGAGTTATAAAATTGAAATCCAGGCTGGGTACAGCAATCACAAAGCCTCCTGCAAAGTCCCACTGAATTTTTATCAAATTCCAGCAACTTGCTATTTTTAGTAAGTATTCAATTTGGGGCTATTTTGTCGAAATTTTGGAATTCTGTTAGTTCCACCACATTCAGGTAACATCAAGCTGTTTGCACGTAAATTTTGAGCCAGATCGGACAATTTGCTATTTTTAACAGCTCGGGCTTCAGGAGCCATTTTCAGCGGTCAAACATATGATTCTTCATTGCATGTCCAGAGATTACTTCTGGGTTCCTCGAAACCTTCGCAACGATATAAAATGCAAACCGAGACGATCACTTTCAGAGTTCAGCCTTCGGAGGCTATTTTTAGGGTTTGCATGTAGAGTTCTTTGACGCATGTCTGAATATTCCTTCTGGGTTTTTCAAGAGCTACGCAACAGTGTGACATGCGAGCGGAGGAGATCAAATTTCGAGGACTTACTATTTTTAGCCAGTACATGCATGCAGACCAGTTTTTTGGGTTTTTCTGGGTTTTTCTGGGTTTCTTGAGACCCCACGGGCAATATAACATGCAAAACCATCCGGCAGTGGATGAGTCACTTTTCAGGCAGTTTCTATTTTTAGCAGATACACTCTGGCAACCGCCTAACACTCCAGTTCAGCAAGCAGAACGACATGCAGAAGGAACAAAGTCAAATGGAGACCGTTCGGGATACATGCAGGTCAAATTAGGGTTTCCACTTTTATAGGGGGAGAAATCCAGAAATTGTCAAAACGAAGCACCTCACCAACATCAGCACACTTCAAGGTACCTACTGGCAAAATTTGAGCGAAATCGGAGAACTTACTATTTTTAGTAAGTCAGGGCACGGCTATAAATAGCAGGTCTGCACCCGAGGTTGGCATCAGAGCGACACTCAAGTTCTCAGGATCAGGCGTTGCAAGTTTCCGGTCAAACAAAGCTACTGAAGTCAAAAATCAAGAACTTACTATAAATAGCAGGTGGCTATAAATAGCAGGTCAGGGCAGAGAACTGACAAAACAGGTTCACAAGGCGAAGAAGATCAGATGGTGAAATTTTCAGGCAAAATAGAATTGAGGAAGTCAAGGAAATCAAGGGGTTACTATAAATAGCAGGTGGCTATAAATAGCAGGCTGACATGTGGGACTGGGCAAAACGGGTTCACTAAGGCAAAGAGGGTCATATGGTGAAATTTTCATGCCAAACGAAGCCATGGAAGTCAGAAAAGCAAAGACTTACTAAAAATAGAATGTGAGATCAAGATCCAGCAGAGGCATGAAAATTTGTCTAAGTATGGAAAATGAAAGTTCACCCTCTCAAATGCGCCCACCTTGAAGTAAAGGAAGCAAGCCTAAAATATTCTAAGTATGGAAAATAAAACTAGCCTACCTCATTTGCGCCCAAGGTAAAGTGAAGACCCTCAAAAAGTGCTAAGGCGTGAAATTGGAAGTAAGCTATGTCAAATGCGCCCATGTTGGAGGATGCCTAGAAAAATCTAAGGCATGGAAGGTAAAAATGTGAGCATGAGGTGAGAATGCGCCCTCAAGTAGAAGTGGACTATATCATTTGCGCCCTTGTGCTAGGAATAGTTGGGCCGAAATTTTTCTAAGTATAAAAATGAAAGTAGCCATGTGTATTTGCGCCCTCAACTTGAAAGTTCAACATGCCAAATGCGCCCTCACCTTGGAAGAATATTGAAAATTTTGGAAAAATATTCTAAGTGTGAAACAGGAAGTCACACATGCCAAATGCGCCTTCATTTGAAAGCACCACCCTCAAAATGCGCCCACCATGGAGACCTCTTGAAAATCTTCTAAGGCATCCGAAATTTATAAAGTGGCAAAATGAAAGTAGCCACCTCCATTTGCGCCCTCATCTTGAAGCCCGCCATGCTATTTGCGCCCAAGGGTATTGGAGGCTAAAAAAACGCCTAAGGCATAAGATGGAAGTTCCCCTAGTGAAATGCGCCCATGATAAAGTGAAAGCTTCCTATGTCAAATGCGCCCAAGGTTATTGGAGCCTAAAAAACGCCTAAGTCATTGAAATGAAAGTTGAGGGTATGAAATGCGCCCACTTCATGAATTGAAATTTGCCTAGCTGAAATGCGCCTAAGGCAAAAGTGGAAGTAGACATGTGTATTTGCGCCCTCAAGTGAAAGCTAACCCCTTTGAAATGCGCCCAAGTAAGATGGAAAAACGCCTAAGGCAAAAGTGGAAGCTTCAAGGGTGAAATGCACCCAGCTTGTTGTAGAGGTAAGTGAATATTTTTTCCAAGGCATAGATTGAAAGCTTGCCACTCAAAATGCGCCCTCAAGTAAAGGTGAAGCATGAAAATTTTCTAAGTGAAAAACGTCTAAGGCAAAGTGAAGGCTTAGCATATCAAGTGTGCCCAGCTTGTGGGTGATTTGAAAATCTTCTAAGACATGAAAATTAAAGGGTACCAAGAAGAAATACGCCCAAGAAATGAGAGGGATTTAAATTTTATTCCTAAGGCATGGAGATAAATATTTCACCAGAGAAATATACGCCTAAGGGGGGTGAAAATTTAAATTTTCTACTAAGTGTATGAAGTGGAGAAATTCCTAGGGTGTGAGAATTTGAAAAATTGAAAGAGTGGGTGAATATGAAAATTTTCCAGAGGCATTTAAACGGGGTTGACAACTTGATGAAATATTTTCTAAGTGAAAATTTAAATGAACCCGTTTAAAATACACCCATGGGTTGAGTGAAATTTAAAATTAATTTCCTAAGGAAAATTTTAAGTATTTTCGGAGGAAATTCGTTTTGCCTAGATTATTTTCTTAGCGGATATCAAATCTCGGAGGCTGAATTATTTCGAGCAGGCGAGTGATTTTAAATCATCCAGAGTTAAATATTTCAAAAAGAGAATTTAAAATGTAAGGCAAATTTTATGAAATCGAGGATTTAAATGACAGACATTTTAAAATTTGGAAATAAATTTACAACTCCCACGAATTTTTCAAATCAAATTTATTTAAACACTGCGAGATTTTAAAGTGGGATTTTAAACCAAATCAAGTGATTTTTTTCTCGCAAGTTGTTTAAATCACCAAGAGTTAATTGGCAGACCAAGACAAAAAATTCGATTTTTTTTACAAGGAAGGAATCATTATTAATGGCAACTGCCATAATGACTGGCTGACGACTAGCCCACTACTGCGCTTGAATTAGAAGATTCAGAACGAAGAGAGTGGAGAATTGATGAGGGTGCTAAAAATAGCCCCAGCCTTACTTGGCAGGATTCTTCGGGAAGAATTATTTAAACAGTCTCTTCTCTCATTTCTCCTCACATTTTTCGAAGTTGAAGTTGCTGAAGAAGTTCTTGGGAGATTGAAATATTTTCGAAGTTGTTGAGGAGAGAAATTCCTTGAGAGTTTATTTTATCTCGGAGTGTTGAGTTGCTGAAAGTGCGAAGTGCTGGAGAAATTTTTATCCGCCGAGACTCTTTCTTTCGAAAGCTGAAGGTGTGTTGCTGCAATTTCGAAGTTGAAGGTTGAAGTTGTTTTCCGGAGTTGCTGGAAGATTTATTTGTTGAAGTTGCTGCAGAGTGTTGAGTTGCAGAAATTTATTATGTGCTGAGGATCTTATTCTCGGAGTGCTGAGGAAGTTTTTTTTTGGAGCTGCAAAAGAGTTGCTACAGATTTTATTTATTCGAGCTGCTGAAGGTTAGTTGTTGTTGAAGTTGAGAGGAAGTCGAAAGTTGCTGAGGTTGACAGAATTTGAGGAGAAAGATTTAATTTATTTTGTGCTGAGGAAATAACCACATTGCTGAAAGTTAGTAGTTGGCTGTGATTTTCTTCGCCAGTCAGAAATGCAGTCGTTAAAAGCTCCTTTATAAGCTCGAAAGTTTTTACACAGTACGAGGTTTGGAGTTAGTAATTTATGCTGAGAGTTTTTATTTTCAACAGGCTAACTCCACGTTCGCAGCCGTCTCGGAGGCTATTTTATTTTATTAAAAATCTGCAAACTAACTTGTTATTATTATATCTTATTCTTGCAGATGACTGGAGCAAAGGATGTTGCTGGAACAAGCAGAGCCGCAGGCAGAGCTGCAAACACTGAAATGGCCAAGGCTAGCTCATCCCGGCAAGCAATGATTAAAAGGCTCGCCAAGTCATTTCTTCCAAAATCGGCAATTGTCTCCAAATTGGCAGGATTAAGTGACACCAACCTCGGGTCATTTAATCTAAATGCACTCAAGTCTAGGATGTACGGACTGGGAGGCCATCAACCATCAGTCACGGCACATAACATCATGAAGAGTGGTATCTATGCAGCCGCTGGTTTTCCACCAGCAATTCAATGCCCGGAGCTAATTATGGAGTGTGCGAACCACTACAAGCCGGAGCGTAGAACCATTGTCTCGCCGGATGGCAAATTGCTTGCCAACTTCACGCCAGATGCCATCGGAGAGGCATTTGGGATTCCTACTGCCGAAAAGATGCTCTACAGATCAAAGGAGAGGGCGGATAAAATGTACTCCACCTCCTTCGAGAAGGTTGCTGCAGTCATCAACAGAGTTTGGATGCAAAAGCCAAAGCCACCTCTCACTAGACTCCCAAAGCAGATATTGCCGAAGATGTAAAACAGGAATACTGCGACTTGATGATGATGCTGAGCCGAATAAATGGGAGTGCACAGGCCTACTTCTTCGAGCCTTGGATGTTCTACTTCATCGAGATCATATTGGAGGGAAAGGAATGTGTTGACTGGGCAAGAATGATCAGTGATAACATAGATGAACAGTTCAGGAGCCTGAGGGGGACGAAAACTTTTTACATGAGCTCGTATGTGATATATATGTTGGCAAGAATGACCAAGTATCGAGGGATTACATACAAGGAGCCGATAGGCTGTGCACCTAATCAGTTCAAAATCCATGAGGCCTGCACACAGTTGCATCTAACTAACCCTGCCAGTTACAAACGGGCTAATGATGCATTCACAATGCACATCACGAGGACCCTTCAGCGGAGAACGCAACAAAGGATATCCAAAGAGGCACAAGCATTGATCGAGGAATACGGATATTGGCTCATCCAATTTCCAAAATTCACTTACATCAAGCTACAGGGGTTCACTTCGTATCCATACCGGCTACCGAGGTACCCCACCGATCACATTATAATACTGGAAATATCTAGGCAGTTGATCGCCTATGATAAGATTCAAAAAAAAAAGAAGGGTGGACTTGACTTTCCTATTGCCATGGGAAATTCCACTGAGGTGTGTCCCTCCTTGCAGGCAGCTCGAGAGGCAGAGGATGAGCTGCAATTCTACCATCTGTCGTATCACACAGGCAGACAGGATTTTGATCCGTACAGAAACATCCGAATGATACAGAACGTCGAGTACCGACACAAGGCCCACATTGAAGACTTTTGGGCAAATGCTGTTGATGAGGTTGAGATAAGGAAAAGGATGTTTTCCAGGCTTCCCCTCAAATTGATCAGGGAATGTGAGATCATTCCAGTTCCCGACCAGGTGGAAGAGGATGTCAACGTTATGCAACCCGACTATGGTTCAGTCAGGGATACTTCGGTCCCACCACCTGATTGGTCCGAGCCAGAAATCATGGACTTGGACACGCTCTCTATTCCGGTGTTGACTTTCACAAGGGCTTGGGTCGATAGACATGCATGCAGACTTAAGAGCAGATCGATCGCCCTTACTTATAGCTTGATGGGTGACCCAAGGCCGCTATCGGTGAGAAGGGGAAAACAGGTTGCTCAAACACCGGAAGCACAAGTAGAAGTACCAACCCAGCCGATACCGTTGAGGATGGAACAAGCATCACCTATGCACTCACAAACTCGGTCTTCGAGTTTGAGAGTGATTTCATTATTTGCTGATCAGAGGGCAGGATTGGGTGAAGAGCGGGAGCTTGAGGAGGTGGATCAACCCAACATCCGAGAATCAGATAGTATAAGCGTCAGTGTATCCAGGGCTGGCCAACAAGAAGAAGAAGATGAAACAGTGGCTGACACTCGTTTCCAACAGATGTTGGACATGACATTGGAGGAAGAGGAAAACACAGAACAGGGGACCCAAGGGTCCGGAGATACGCAGCTCGTGGAAGATGATGAGCCCGAGTAGAGCAATGCAAGAAGAGAGGAAGTGCACGAGGTGGAGGCAACAGAAGAGCAGCCCCTCGTCGTTTGCAATCCGCAGCAGACGGTGCCAAATTGGCTTTCAGACAGAATGAGAAGAGAACCCGAGGATGATACGGATCCAGCCATCGAGATGGAGGAGTTCCTTAGGAGGATCAGTGCGCCACCAGAAAAGAAAAAGGCTAGGAAGTTTTCAAAGATCTCGACTGATGAGTCAGGCTCTCGCACGCTTCAGGTGGCTGTTCCGAGGGAGGAGTATGATCGAGCCGAGGAGAGGCCCGAGAACTATGTGATCACCACCGTGGAGTTGGGTCGTCCTACGGGAGCCCAAATTGTCGAGGAGTTCGATAACTCCTATCAGGCGCTGAAGGATCAGTTGCTCCGCACGGAAGGGAAGTATAAGAAATTGAAGAAGGAGCACAAAACCTTGATAGGATATGTGCAGAGTCTAGCACGTCCAGGTGAACCGGCAAACCCAACGGTAGAACGTCCACCAGAGCTTCTGAGGGAGTCAGTTGTCGGCTTAGAGGACTTAAAGAAGATGGAAACGGAAGCGGACAAGTGGGTTAGCCATGTTCGTACTGAGACAAGTAAATTCATGGAGGACCTCGCCAATGCTTATCGGCAGGCCTCAAGTATTTTGGCACGGATTGACATGGTGGATCAAGCTTGAGGCGATACCCGCATCTATCAGACGAAGACTGTACTTCGTTTGGGAGCTTTGATGCATATACCTCTGCAAACTTTGGTGGATGGAGGTGTGATTCAGGATGGTGACAGGTATGATTTCACCAGTTGGTACTCCTCGGTGGTCACAGGCCATGGATTTCACGATGCAGCAAGGTCAGATTCAGCCAGAGTGAGGAAAGCAATGGGTAACATCTTGGAAGGAGTCCTTAATACATTAGAAGCCATATTTGCTAGAAAGTTGGCCCCAGAGGAAATAACTGCTGATGGCTTGAAAGATAAACTGGCTCCGTTCTTCTCAGCTGCGAGGTCGCTTGTCCTGGATGACTTTGAGAATGTCTCCACTTTCTCTAGTATTATTCAGCATACCCAGGACGCCTTAGCGGCATGGAAGAAGTCTTACATCCGGCACGGACAGACGGTAGCGGTCTTGGAGTTCCAGCTCAACCACATTCCACCGATTTCTGCCCAGGAGGTTGAAGCGGTATTGGCCCGGTTGATCGAGTTTGCTATCCGGGAGAAGGCCAATGGGAACGCTCTCATGGATGAGGATCTTCTTGATGATGGTAGTGGGCATTAATTGCTCATTATGATTCCTGCAGGGGAGTGGAGAATATTCTGTGCATTCATTGCCCACTCCTCTTTGTGGTGGTTTTTAGGGCAGAAACCCTAATCAAGGCATAGGTGGCTCGATCTGAGCCCTTCATTGTAATTCAATCTGAGCCGTCCGTTGAAATGGGCTAGCTATAAAAGGGGCATTCCCCCTCATTTGTAATTATTAGAATTAGAATCAGAGATAGATCAAAGCTAGAGAGTATTGGAGATAGAAGTTAGAGAGTAGAGCTTAGAAGTTAGCTTAGATTGAAGAGGGAAGAAAACTTTCCTTTGAAAGTTTTGTAAACGATTGTTGTGAACACTTTTCATAATACAAAGAATTTCATTGCTTGGTGATTTCTTCTTTGTTATGAGTAGCTAGCGAGGCCATTTCATCTTTCCAATTCAAGGTAGATAGAGTAAAATAGACGTTCATTTCATGCAAGTAGTTGTTAGCTGTGGAATATGGTGTTTAATTTGAGCAAGTCTTCTCTCGTCCATACCACTAGCGGACTTGTTGACGGCTGGTTCGCCTTGCGTGGTCAACTGGAGTAATAGCGCTTAACTTCGATTGTGGCTCATATGTCCATATGCATCGTTGTGATGGTATGAACATGTCATGGTTTGAATATTTCTCTCATCCTTTGAAGATTGCACCAACTTTGTGGAAGTTGTCCGAAGGGAGGCAAAGCGGAGTTTGGTTTGAAGATTGTCCGAATTGATCTTCACATTCCACCCTTTAGAAGTAGATTGTAGAATTCCTATCCTTATTCCCTTTAAATTCAGCATTTTCCGGGTCAGTCCAGATACCAGAACAATATTGTCAAATCTTTCATGTTCTAATTGCTTCACAAAATCGAACAACTACGTAAGTCCCCTTGGAATAATCCAGCAAAACACATCAACCAACTGAGTCTATTTGCAATAAAAGGAACCTTGGAATCGAACACATGAACTTTCAAGCAATCTTAGCATGTGGGACACTTTGATCAAGAGGGAATAGAGTGACCGTTGGACATTTTATTCTATGTTGATGTCGTCATAAAAAACACGTCAACAGGTCCTACCTTCCTACCTCTTCATCCTTGCCTATATATGCAAGGCTTGATTATTGTATCAAACACTCTTCATTTTAAACTTGATAGACATACTATTGTGCATATTATATTCACTTGTGGAAGTTGTTTCATGCTCTCGTATCTCAACATTCTACAACAATTTAATCATCTTCATTTAGACTATTTGGCCAGTAATTTTTATGACCCATATCATTTTAAGAATCCTATTCAGAATAAAATTGCAACATCATAATTTAAAATAAAACAATATTAAATGATACATAACTAGTGATCACTGAAAAAAGGCCTACTTCGATGATTAGCATTTTGTCATGGCCTAAATATGATTATTATATTTTTTGATTCTCATTTTTTCATATGGAACTTAGACTCCTATTTCAATTATTTTCATGGTAATAAATGTTGGTGTAATTAATTATTTAATTACACTTACAGAAGTTTACTTGGGCATTTAATTATGTTCCTAGGTATCATTTACTAGGTGATAGGTTATAATGGGGCCTTGACCCTTATTCACATGTTTGCTTAAGATATAAGATTCTTTCTAGACTTCGCATTATCCTAGGTAGGTAGTTAGTTAGTTATCAAGTGTCATAGGATTATGACACATGTCAACATCATGTTCAATCCTACATCTCAACCTTGCCTATATAAGGAAGGTCATTGTACTCATTTGTATCATACTTCATACCTCATCAATTGATAGGTCTTAATATCAAGCAAGCTCATATTCTTGCATACTCTCTTGTAGAAGGTTTTCATTGTTTTTGCAGGTGGTCTTGGGTATTGAGCTAATCTTCAGCTCTTACATGGTATCAGTGCATTCTATACCATCTCTTACATGGTATCAGAGCCAAGCCTTGCAAAACCCTTCTCAAATCTAAGGATTGAGCTATTGCTAATGAGAGATCTTGGTTATTTTTATTAAGGTTGAGTATGTTCTTCTCTTGCATCATATGATGACCTGGAGAATCAGAAAAACTTGAAAGAAATACCAGATTTGGGGATTTTTCTTGAAGTTTTTTGTTGCCAGTTAGAGGGTTTGCATTTCAAGCTAATTGGGTCAGATCCGACCTTTCCATTGCATACAAAAGGCCCAAAACCCCCCATTTTCATATAAAATACTTCATATTTTGTAGTAAATTTATTTTTGGCAATTTTTCAAAAATTTCAGGTGACTATCTTAAATTTGATGGCCAATTGACCGTCACAGAAGCCCCCTCATGTCTTAATTAGGCAGTTATCTTAAAATTGTCATAACTTTTGACTCGGGTGTCAGATTTTCGAAAATAAGATATCATGGGAAAGCTGTTTCCAAGCACTTTCCAATGGTGTAGAAAGTATTATCAGATTTTATTCCTGTAATATTTTATTGCTGTTTGAAGTCAGATCTCCCATTTGAACTCCTAAGCTCGTATCTTTTCACCAATAGGAAGGATTTTGGAGATTCCAGCGGCATTGAGAATGTGATTCAGAGCTCTATCATTTTATCCATTCGCTTTTTTCAGATTCAGCCCCAGGAACATTCTATTGAGTTTGTTGCAATTTGAGGCATTTACTTGATAACTTGGACATACTGCAATTTGGAGAAGGTTTATTTGTATTGGGAGGCTTCATTTTCAATTGCACATCATATTTGGGAGTTCCTAATTGCTGTTGAAGGTTAATGTCTTTGTATTTTCGGAGATCTATCATAGTTCATTATGGGGTTTTCATTTCATCCCTCTCTGATTATGTTGAAAAGGGGAAACTATAGACAATGGAGAGATGGTACCATAAAACATCTCTGATGGCTTCATTTGTTGCCACATTTGTATAATCTTGTTCCCCCTCCTAGTACACCTAGTAAGAAATTTGCATGGAATTGCAAAAGAGATCATGCCTTAGGAGTTATTGCAATGCATATTGATGTTGCCACTTTGAATACTATTGATCATTTTGAGTGTCCTCATACTCTTTGGACTAAAATTTGGGATATACATGGAGATCCTGATACTCGCCATTCCCAGATGATTCTGTTTCAGATTGTCTTGTGCCTCTTCATTTTTTAGATAGGATACCCTTTGATCATGATACTATGCAAGAGTTTGAATATTTGGAATACTTTGAATCTTCCAAAGAGCAAGGGTTCTTCAAATGTTGTTTCTCCATCAAAGACAATTGATGTACCTTCACCTTCAGTGATTCATTGTGCAAAGTCATTGATTAAGGCTTCCAACATTCATGTTCAGCAAGACCATTCATCTTATGGCGATGATTCATTGAGCACGTCCAATGATTCATTACAACAAGTATCTCATTGTCTTCTTGATTGGGATTCCTATTTATCAAACATTGCATCCTTGTTTGTGGAGTCTCACATTTCAGATTTGGAGGACACATTTGAGGGGTTATCTCTCCTCTTCGATGACAAAAATTGCACAGTTGTTGTCAAACCATCTTGTTCTTTGGATATTGTTCAACATCAGTTTCCACATAGTCTCGATTTGTCACCTTCTTCATTGATTGGGCATGTACCTGATTTGATAGTGGCATCTTCATCTTTAGTGGCAAAGGAGACACATGAGCAGATTTCAAAGACATCATCATCATCCATAATCATCCTTCCTTCCTTCAATTCCTATCCGGAATGGGAAGCATGCCTACATTTGTACTTGGTTTTGTTTCTTCCAAAAAGGAGACAAGTTGTTAGTCGACATTGCATCATGTTTTGTCTTCAGGCACTTACCATATTTGCAGGCGATCACAAATTGTGGGGAGGTTACATAGTCTCTCTATTTCCCTCTTATGGGGGGGCTATTGATTGTAATGTATCTATGTAACGGATGGTGTACTTGGTGGGTATTATGGAGTCCTCCATCCTTCCTCACTTATTTGTTTTTTTCTCTCTTTTGGAGAGGATTTTTGTCCCACTGGGTTTTCTCCTTTTCTCCGTTTGTGAGAGATTTCATTTGCATTTGTACATGGGTACCTAAAATGGCCATGTAATCGGGACCCATCATTGCATCATTTGCATCATTTGCATTATAATTTCCTCCCTAAGTTGCACTTATGGGGGGGGTGTTGGTGTAATTAATTATTTAGTTACACTTACATAAGTTTACTTAGGCATTTAATTATGTTCCTCGGTATCATTTTCTAGGTGATAGATTATAATGGGGCCTTGACCCTTATTCACATGTTTGCTTAGAATATAAGATTCCTTCTAGAAGTCTTATCTAGACTTCATATTATCCTAGGTAGGTAGGTAGTTGTCACATGTCGTAGGATTATGAAACATGTCAACATCATGTTCAGTCCTACACTTCAACCTTGCCTATATAAGGAAGGTCATTGTACTCATTTGTATAATACTTAATACCTCATCATACTTCATACCTCACCATTTGATAGGTCTTAATATCAAGCAAACTCATATTCTTGCATACTCTCTTGTAGAAAGTTTTCATTGTTTTTGCAGATGGTCTTGGGTATTGAGTTAATCTTCAACTCTTACATGGTATCAGAGCATTGTATACCATCTCTTACAATAGAACTGAAATGATAATTGATATTTGTTAATCGTTATTCTATAAAGGAGATGAACGCTCCTTAAATAATACAATACAGGACGATGTTTCTAAAAAGAAGCAGACGTTAACAAAAACAAAGATACAGTACAGGATGATGTTTCTAAAAAGAAACAAACGTTAACAAAAGCAAAGAACAAAGAGTTACTAAAAACTAACTTAAGCAAACTAGTTTAACTGAAAGTAAACTACTAACTAGCTAAAGGCTAAGATGACCATTAAATAATACAATAATACTTTAATACCCTCCCTTAATGGTCATTCTACTAACTACACCAACCTTATCCCGAAATTTTACAAATTTATCTGGATTGAGGGACTCGGTGAGAATGTCCACACTTTGATCCTCAGTTGGAACATACTGCAACATCACAGAGCCATCTTCAACAAGTTGTCTGATGAAGTGATAATGAAGCTCAACATGCTTGGTTCACTCGTGGAAGACTGGATTCATAGCAAGTTTGAGAACCCCTTGATTATCACAAAACAGGGGTGAAGGCCCTGCTTGAGACATCTGCAAGTCAACAAGCATCCTTCGAAGCCATATTGCCTCACATGCTGCCTTAACTGTTCTCCAATACTCTGCTTGGTACATCGATTCTAGAGCCTCTCAACATTTTACAAACAGCAAAGATTGGTTCAAGGAGTATATGGCTTGCTCCGATTCTGTCATCTTTGGTGGTGGCAAAGAGTATACAGTTGCTGGCAAGGGCAACGTCCAAATCACTTCTAGTGGGAGAAATTTAATATTTCTCAATGTATACTATGTATCGGGCATGGAGCTTAATCTGCTCTCAGTGAGTCAAATTATGCAACATAGTCCAAAGTTTGACATCATTTTCAATTCACACAAGTGCCATATTGTTGATAAAGAGTCCAAGAAAATTGTGGCAGTTGGGCTCAAGGATCATGGTTTATATCGGTTGCTTGATATTGGAGATCCTTTAGAGCATGATCTAGTTGCGAGGAGTTCCTTTATCAACACTCTTTGGCATTAGTGATATGGGCATCTCAATATTACCTACCTCTCTTAGCTAGCTCGAGAGAATTTGGTAGAAGGCTTGCCTGAGATTCAACAGCAAACACATGGTGTTTGCAGCTTGCCAAGCAAGGAAGCAGCATCGTACTCCATTTTCAAATGGAAGGTCTTGGAGAGCATCCAAGGTTCTATAGCTAGTTCATGCAAATGTTTGTGGACCAATGAATACTACATTGGTCATTGGTGCCAGGTATTTTCTCCTGTTTGTTGATGATTTTAGTAGAAAAATGTGGGTGTATTTTCTCAAAGCGAAGTCACAAATATTTAATGAATTTCAGAAGTTTAAACCATTAGTTGAAAAATAGTTTGGATGTCAAATCATCACCCTTAGGACAGATAATGAGGGTGAGTTTTGTTATAACCAATTTACCGACTTCTATGCAAAATGATAATTGATATTCGTTATTCATTATTCTATAAAGGAGATGAACGCTCCTTAAATAATACAATACAGGACGACGTTTCTAAAAAGAAACAGACGTTAACAAAAGAAAAGAAAGAGAATTACTAAAAGCTAACTGAAGCAGACTAGTTTAACTGAAAGTAAACTACTAACTAACTAAAGGCTAAGATGACCATTAAATAATACAATAATACTTTAATAAGAACAACCACATGTTTGAAATTTTGCATTCAATATTGAAAGTCATGGATGTTCTATTTATATTTTCAATGCAGCTCTTTAGAATGTTTAATGATGCTTAAATAGTTAATGAAAAGCTGTAAAATTTGTCCCCTAATCCCTCCCTTTCCATCCCCAAAATTCAGCGAAGATAGATACTGGAAACTTGGAGAAACAATTACTTGGGAATTTTTCAGTCAAAAGAGTTTAGGGTTTCTTGGTTTCTTTAATTTCTGCGGCAACTTTTTTCTGAATTTTAACCTAAACTTAACCTTATTTTCTACTGATTTAATCCTTCTAAATTGAAAAAACCTTTATCCTTTGGTTTGCCAAGTTATTCCGAGAAAGATTTTTCCTGCTATGGTATATAAATAACAAGTGCATTTTCATGGGTGTGCTCTCTTGGTAATTAAGGCAGGTCATTTACATGAGTATATTTCTCTAGGTATGAAAAGCCGTTACAGTAACAACAGGCAATGTTGATGTGCATATCAATGTGGAGATTCTTTTGTTCTTGCTTCTTTCTAACTGCATTTTATGTGACCTTTCTAATTGCATAGACAATAATTATTTTCATGTCACATATGGTAGATTTATAACCTTTTTTTCTGATTCCTTGTTCAATTCAAACTTAAGGATTGAATCCTAGAGACATGTGTCAGAAAGAATGCATTACAAAAATAAACCTTACCAGAACATAAGTGTCCTTCAATGGATCAAGGTCGGCTGTTACAGTTGGGCCCCAATTTCCAAATTGCCGGAGGGGATAAATCTTGAAACCAGGTAAGGATGCAATATCTCTGTTAATAGTCCACACCAAAAATGAATCGCAGTACATTAGAACAATGATAGAAATATCTGGAAAAGAATTTCCTTCATACAAGAAAAATAAGCAAAATGTCAGCAGATGCAACAAATATCACATACACTTCATCTGGTTCGCGAACATCCATTAATTGAGCATCATTTATAAAATTCTCCTCCTGCATTTTAAGATGAAGCTCTTCTGGTTCAATATTCTTAAGATACCCTCCCTGCCTGACATAATTTAAAAAAAGTTAACCATTGGCAATAATCAACTACTAAAGAATTTAGTTACAAAATATTGCCACAAAAGAAGATCAGAAAATGGTGAACAGTAATGCATGAACAGGTATCCATACCTTTCAGACAAGACTTGCAGCAAGTGCCACCCAAACTTCGTTTTGCATCTGACTGGTTTATTTAGAGATGCACTAAATGCTGCTTCTTCGAATTCTGGGACCTGTATGAGGTTTCCATCATCCATGTTCCCCAAAACACATATATTATTATTCTTAATGTGAGAAACAAATGGATCTTTGCAAATCTAAAAGGAAAAAAATGAAGAAAAAACCATTTGAGTTGTATATTGAAGTAACAAGAGATTCACAACTAACACCAATGTCCTTAACCAATACATTTAATTACAATTATTTTATTAAAATGCAATGTCCCTTTCTCAGGCCTAGTTAGCATGGTGACCATTGGCCTATCTCTTGAGTCCCGTAAGCTAATTGGTGGTGGTAGGGGGACTCCAAAGACATTGGAGATCTCGGGTTCGGTGGTTTTTCTGGCATCTGTCGGTGGCATTGAGCTCAGTTGGTGGCATGGATTGCAATGACACTTTCAGAAGCGTTTTTGGCCTCTTGGGCTGTTCTCCAAACTTCTTGGAGAGCACACCTATTTTTAGTAAGTCCTCAAGTTGGCACCTATCATCATCCCTCAGCTTCAATTACTTCATGGCATGATCAGTTTTGGTTTCTCCAAACTTCTTGGAGAGCACACCTATTTTTACTAAGTCCTCGAGTTGGCACCTATCATCATCCCTCAGCTTCAATTACTTCATGGCATGATCAGTTTTGGTTTCCGGTGCCTTGGCAGTGTTTTCCACAACTCGGATGGAGTATTTTAATTATATGCTTAATTTCTAATGTTTAATCATTAATGTTAAATTATTCACTTAAGCATTATAATTTATTAAGTTACTTTATATTCCCCTCAAAAGTGGATGCCTAGGGAATTGCGAGGGGTATTTGCACATAAAGTTTAATTTAATTTGTTAAAAATAACATTGAAGGAAAAATGGATTATTTTAAATTTTTAAATTGCTCTTTTCACTCCAAAAGCTATAAAAGGAGCTTTGGGCTCACATTTCTGACATTCAAAAGAGTACACATAATGAAATGTTGTCAGATTGAACTGCAAGTTCTTCCAAAGATCGATTGAGGATGAAAACCCTCATTTGATTATTGGTTTCGGATTTGGGGAATGATCCCTAGCTGGTTGGAGTAGTTCTACTCAGAAATCACCATTGTTATTCACAGATTTGCAAATTTGAGGTTTCAAAAAATGAAGATTTTGGAAGTATTTTGATTGCAGATTTTGGGGTTTATATTTGATGAGTATTTTCAAAGTTTTTTGGTGTGAGATTGTTGCATTTTCATATTGCTTCGAGCAGGCCAAACAAATTGAGGTTTTGGCACGAGCCCTAGCTGTCATACCATTCATTTATGCAAATATTTTATGGGTTGGCTTCAAAATCATCGTGGGTCGATTTATAAGTGTTCCTTGTGGCTGGGCGACTCAGTTCGGAAGGGTTTTTTACTTGTTTTGAGGTGGAACGAATTTCTATGCAAGGCCATACATGTTGCAAGAGCTCATGGAACTTGGCGTGAGATCCCAGGAGGCTGGTCGCTTGCATTTTCTGAAGGTTTTCATATTTAATTGGTGGCACCTATGTGTGTGCTGATAATTCCAAGCAGTTTCTTGCTAAGCATAGGGAGTTCAGAGGTGTTTGCAGCCTTTTGGTTGTTGGACGCCCCTGTTTCCAGCACCTTATCCATGATGGGTATGACTGAAAACACATTGCAGACCTGAAACTTGACGTTTCCTTCATTTTGAGGTTGAATAACAGTGTTGGGTTTGAGTTTAGTGTTTGATGACCTTTTGGAGGTGTCCTCAGTGAAGTTGGAGGGTGTTATTGAAGGATTTTCCTTGTTGTTGGGGCCTGCAACAGTTATTTTCAGAGCCGTTACCTTTCAGACAAACATTGCAAACCTGTTTACTTCTATTCTGGAAGGTTTGGAAGCATTTGGGTTGGAATTACGGATGTAAATCCATCACAGGTACTCAGGAGTGTATTGCATTCCAGTTGGAGGCTCGCTGGGAGATATGCATTGCTGTCCTGCCTGTAACAGCAAGACATTGGTCCATATTGAGACCTGCAGCAGTTATCCTCGTCCATGCTTGGAGGTATTTCATGTGGGGCTTCCTATTTATGTTCATTTCATGTATTGGTGTCTTAATGTGAGAGATTATTCGCTCAAAACTTTGTAACAACAGTTATATAAACATTGAAAATGTATATCAAAACTTTGAGACAGCAGAGTACCATTATTTGCATGTTCAAGTTGTGATTTTAAATTTGGCAAAAAATAAATTAAAAATAGGGGTGGTTATTACATAAAATTAAAGTATTATTTTCTCATAAAAGGACAAAAGTTCACAAATTTTCAGATCTCTGATAGCAGACAGGGGCAAGGGTCTGTATCAAACATACAGATTCTGATAGTACATAAACTATTGCTGTGGTGGTTTTATAAAAGGACAAAATTTCAGATCCCAAGGGTCTGAGTCAAACATAGATTTGCAGCTATATACAAAAATCACTATCCAATGGCTTTTGCCTTTTGGATAAAAGAATGCAATCCATTCTACCAAAAGCCAACCAAAGTCCACTTCTAATTGAGCTAACTCTAGAAACACAAAAGCAACCCTCTGAAATTAGCTCTCACCAAAAGTTGGCTCCATGTGCTGCCTTAATAGAGATATGCCTCTCCTGATATGGCTCAGGTACCCCTCTACTGTATTTGATCCATGCCCATAAAAGCATAAAATCTTGTTGTATAGGGTGCTTTCTGTAATGTCCCCAATTTAGCCCTACGCTCTTCTTGTGGTTTTAGCCTATTTCCAGAAACTTGTAGGCTAAGCAGAATGGAAAATTAGGGTTTCCTATTTTATAAGAAGTTTCAAATGCATTTTTGAAGGCTTGCATGCTGGAGTTTGGAAGTGTGTTTCTGGGAGTTTTATGGGTTTTCAGAGAGCTTCAGAATGGTGTAACATGCATCTCCATTTGATAATTTTGCCAGGCACTTACTATTTATAGTAAGTCACGTTGGCTTCCCGGTTTATGTTCAGAAGGCTTTTGGAAACACTTACTATTTATAGTAAATCATGATTACTGCTCTGATGAAGTTTGGCAAACTTACTATTTATAGCAGTTGCTATTTTTAGTAAGTCTATTTATAGCAGTATCTTTCTAGCAGCAGTTCAATCATCTGCAGTTCACATTTTGGGCATTGTGGCTGTTCAGCTGGTTTTTTGAAAGGTTTTGAAGTTAACTTACTATTTTTGACATTGGCTATTTTTAGTAAGTCTAATTATGGCAGTGGCACCATCAGCAATCCTGCTCAGGTCATCATTCTATTTATGGAAAAATCAGTTGGAGTGTTGGTTTCGGTCCTGGCTTCTATTCCTCCTTGGACTATGTTCCAGACTTAGTCAATTTTCATATCTTGAAGTTGTACCCCATGCCTAGGCTTGATGTCTTTTAAGTTGTCTTAATGAAGGGGACATAAGGGGGTCGATTTTCATATGCATTTAAATGTTATTTTTAAATGTTATTGTGCAACTTAAAGTTGGACGCCAAAAAGGTGAGGATTAATAGTTATTTAAAATCAAAAATAAAGTGACTATTGAGAAATGGCGTCCCTTGGAGGAATTGAATAGTTTCTTGATTGGAAGTTACAAATTGTTTCATTTGCCATTTGAAGCTTATATATTGATGCCTTGCTCTTGGTATTTTATCTTGAAAAAATTGGAAAGTAGTGTTATGCTGCTGGTTTGAAACCAGAACCTGGCTAAGGGGAAGCTTAGCGAATTCACTCCAACCTTCGGGCCTGCAACTATAGCTTCCTAGGTGGATTATCATGGTTGTATTTCACTTTGAAATACAGATGGAGCTTTAATTTAATTAAATCTAACAGGTTGTTGATGTAAAGCCTGTTTATGAAGTTGTTGATTTGCCATGGCTAAAGCTGATTTTTGCTCATAGCTTCAACGTGGATTTTTGTTTCATTCTGGGTGATCGTCCATACTGTCCTACTGTGAAGGGCGCCCCTTTCTGGAAAGTTTCGTAATTTTTGGTTGTGTGGATTTTTTAAGAGAAGGTCGACCCTCTTGGCAAGCCGTACCATCTCACTTGGCTGCATTGGAAAACGTGCCTCCTATTGCTACTGTATTTGGCTCATTTTCTCCTTGAGGTTTGGGCGCACATCTCCTATCTGTTGTTTGGCTGTGGTTTGGGAGCTTTCTGAGTGATTTCGGGAAAGATACATCCAAATTAGTGATTCTATAACTTGCTGGTCTGATTTTCTGTACTCTCTGTTTCTGATCAGATTAGTTGAGTTTAATTATCTTGCTGTTTTGAGCTTCATTGATGCATCTATTCATATTGTAAATGTTAGAGGAAGTGATACTCTAACCATTGATTGTTTTGGGAATTCTTGTTGTTACATTGCAGCTGTTATTTAATGATTTGTAAGCTGTTTAATAGTACTAACAGCAGTTTGTTTACTTGCTGCAATTTACTTTGTTTGTAATTCCCCCCACGAAATAAAGTGGTTGTGTGGATTGTATACCCCCCACAGTTTAAGTGGAAGTGAGGTCAATTGGCTGGCTTGCCGCCTATAATTGTTTGTAATAATCACACCCACGTAATAAGTGGAGTATTCCCATCGCTTGTGGATGCCTGCATTTGCAGAAGAAGTTTACTTTCAGTTAATCTAGCACTCCACCATATGTTAGCACCCCGCCTTGCAAAAGGATCTTGCGTGCACATTCTTGGTGTCGAGTTTAGCTCTTCATTTCCAATTGTAATTCAAGTTATTAGATCCTAGGGATCCTCTGACCATATGCCCGCCCCTCCTCCTTAAATGGTTTTAGGACGCATTCTTGGTTAAAGTTATTTCAGTTGTGTTTTGGTTTAAGAGCTAATTTTTAACGGGTGCATGATTTGCATTGTTGTAACTGAAAATTAAAGGCAAAAAATTAAGGGGTATATCTCACTTTCGCTAACATACTTACACTTCTATCCCTATCTTATATTTTGGATTTGCATGTTAATAGGGTACCCTATAGTATCCAATATAATAGCATCAAAAAAATTAAATTATATAACATAGTTTGATATGGCTATATAGATATTCCCACTTCATCGCAGTTTTGTTATATCTTTTGTTTTCCACTTTCCTAGCTATACAGATATGCAGTCATATACAAAGATTGCTAACTTCCAATGGCATTTGGTGGAAAGAACGTAATCCCTTCTAAGCCAATCAAATGTCCACTTATAATAGATGAGCTAACTCTAGGAACACAAAAACAACCCTTACAGGCTTCTCTTTTGGAAGGCTTCTTTGTTTCTCAGAATAAATTGACATGAAAACTGTTATTGCAACAGATTTGTTATCTTCTATGTGTCGGTCCTCACAGGTAAACATTTTATGATTTCTATGTTTCCCGAATGAGGAAGGAGACGATCTAAGTATTAATGTGGGAGACGCGTCCCTTGAGCGGATGTGTCTCCACAAAGTGGAGACACGTCGGCTCAAGGGACGTGTTTCTTTATTTAACCTTTTGTTACTTGTTTAATCAGCGATCAATAAACCTTTATCTGACCGATGCTATTTATTATCAACACTCCCTCTTAGCTAGGGAAGATAAACTCCAAACAAGTATAAAGAGATCTCACCTAACTCGAGATATCATAAGATATGGTATGCTTCTGAAAGTGTCAAGTCACATGACATTCTTCATAACACATCTTCATTATTCAACACTCCCTCTTAGCTAGGAAAATAACTTCCACCAAGTAAAAGTGATATCACCTAACTCGTGATATCAGAAGATATGGTATGCTTCTGAAAGTGTCAAGTCACATGACATTCTTCATAACACATCTTCATTATGGTATGTGCACTAACATCAAGTCACATGATGTCTACCATAATTCATGGCATATCCACGGATATAAATATCCACCATGATTATCTCTTAAGGATCACAATGATCTTCAGATGATATCAAGTCCCATGATATCCATCAAAGTGTCCAAGAGATACTATCATGACATGTCCACAGATATCAAGTCACATGATATCTATCATGATAGTTTATCATTGTAGAGTCGTCACTTTACAATGTCAAATACAAGTGTTCATTATTAGAAAGATCGTCACCTTTCCATAATGTACACAGGGGGAGTAGGCCCATAAGGTCATGGAGTCGCATACATGACAAAAGAGTTTACACATTAAACATCTTTATATATTAGTACAACTTATAAACAATTTGAATTTCAAACATAATATCAAATTACATACCAAGTTTTCTTCTCGAAGAGTTCAACCTTAACTTTGGAGACAGGTTGTTGAGTATGTCCGTTGTTTAAACATTTGAACTAATATACTCCAACTGGATCACTCTCCTTTCCACCATATCTCTTACATAATGATAGGGGATCTCAAT
The DNA here is from genome assembly GCA_007115665.2 of Sequoiadendron giganteum. Lineage (NCBI taxonomy): Eukaryota > Viridiplantae > Streptophyta > Pinopsida > Cupressales > Cupressaceae > Sequoiadendron > Sequoiadendron giganteum. Next base: position 12,907,223 of record CM021101.1, on the reverse strand, counting down.
GTGCTTAGATCAAGGAGTCCCTCAAGCAATTTTACGAAGCCAAACTACTTCTCTTGCCCCCATAGAGGCTGCAATGTAATCAGCTTTTGTCGAGCTTTGTGCTACAAAAGACTATTTTCTGCAGATCCAAGAGATCATAGCCCAATCTGAATCAAAGTTTCCAGGTTGATCTAGTTGGTCTTTTCTGTAAAGAAGACCATATCCAATAGTGCCGTGAAGATATCTCAATATGTGTTTTACAGCCATAAGGTGAATTTCCTTTGGCTCACACCTGAACTAGCTTAGAGCATTCACTAGGACCTTCCATTTGTTGCTGGAGTGCTCTATCAACTGAGCTACTGGCCCCTTGTGGCTAGCCCATTATCAGTCTGGGTGTGGCTTATATCCAACACCCCCCCTTTAAGCCACACTGCGGGTGCTGGGGCTCTTCTAAAGTTAGATCCTAGGACCTGTCGTCATGGAGTCTCTCAACATGACGCCTCATCTCAGTCTCAAAGATGAACAAGTGCTTTCACCTCATATCTCTCTATCTCAGAGAATTATGAATTACAACAAGTGAAGATGTGACTCCCTCTGAAGCTCTAAGTACTTGTATCAGCCTCCTAACCTCCTTGACCAAAAATGTTTACAATACTTTAGAGAAATGGATTCCAACGCACACCTCTGTAGAGATTCAGGGTTGTGCTTTTCAACCTCATCCCAGATCCCTCTATTATAAATAGGTTTGCAGAGGTACCAATGTTAAATCCAAGTTGATTGACTTGAGCAATTCTGATCTCAACTGCTGAAGAGGTACTTCAAGGATTAGAATCTGGCCTTGCAATATTGCAACCCTTACTTATTCTCAGTGAGTCATAGAACTCCCTCTGAAGGTTAATTCTTCCACTTTGAAGAGATGTCTTCAACCATTCATTCAATGACATGGCTGCAAGCAGTGTTTCCTACAAGATGCATCAAGCTCTTCTTGAAAGCAATCTCTTACACTTCTTGATCCGTCCTAAAAACATTAAGAAGAGATTACTAATAGTTCATGGAACTCAAATATCCGAAGAGAAATACCAATGCATACATGATTCACTTTTCCCAATGTTATTGCATGAATTTATAACTACATAAAATTCATGAACATTATTCAAGCATGGAATACTTATCTCTTTATATTGGTCAATTCTACAGATGCAGTTAGGTGCTTGTCTTGCAATTTCTCCTCGGTTGTTAAATGTTTTCTCCTTTTAGATCATATATCTAACCAGATGGTTGTCGTGGTATTACAGCTCTAAGTGGACTAGTGTCGATTCATTTGACCAGTCGTGGCACTCCCTGGAAAAAACCCTCCACTTGAGGAAGAAAAAAAAGAAAAAACAGCAACGAATATCTCTCAATGAATGAAAGGTGTCTCCAAAGAATCTCATCCTAGGGATCAATATTCAAGAGAAGACACCATCTTTACTACACACATGATCAAACAAATGTCATCAGATTTGCACAACTCAGCAGACTGAGTTTACCCTCGATTTCAAAAGTATAAACATAAAAAATACTTATCTCGATGAAATCATAATGCTTTTTAGGTTTGTGCTTATCTATCCCGAGATCTGAAATGATTTTGATCCCATGCTCATGCGATGAAGGAGTTTACGTGAATGCAAGAGTAAAAATAAGTCATCACGACTTCCTTCCATAAACGTGGCTCAAAGAATTTTTGCACACCCAGAACTCAAAACAAGCAATGGAATAGTAACTTGAAAGACACGGCTTCACATTAAGCAAAACTAGCCCATAAGTTACTCACACTTTAATATTGCTCATGCCTAAAGTGGTGACAGTAAACATATAACATTCTGAAACATGATTCCCATGCATCAAGACCCCTTAGAACATCAACAGGACATTCACCCGCAACACACAGACTCGATTAAAAATGCTTTCACCTCCCGTGCCAACAATAACATCTTCAACCAACCAAAATGATATAAAGAAGGGCTCCAAAATATACATTCAGAAGGCATTTCATAGTAACTAATCCAGGCGAGATCATCAAACCCATCGGGATTGATTGACAAGCATCAGACGACTAGGCTGGGCACGAATCACATTTTGTCCCCTTCACGACAGAGGAAGCATCAAGAGTTTATCTAGAGGCGCTGTTCAATCCAACAAACTCTTCAACAAGCTCAGAGGCCTCGCGGAAAGAGTCAACTAGTGATCGGATTCCAACTGTTTCATCCCCTATGATTTGGAATCAACGAAGGGAGGTCCTCTTGCCTAACAATGGACGATTTGCTTTGATGCCTCAAGTAACTCTACCCAGAAGCGCTCTTCTATGAGGATCGTGACTTCTTGAATCGAGATGTGTGAGATAGCGGGAGCCTGTTGCTACCCCGACGTCACTCATCCGACAGTCTCATATTATCGGGATGTGACCATATCTATGATCTTCGATCTCTTACTTTAGGGGAGATGCACAATCACCGATACCAGAGGATTCATCGGGGCTCGATATTTTGTATTGATTTCAAAGCAGCTGTTGTGATACATATCATTGAAATCCGGGATTCGATTTCTCTCTTGTGCCGACCACTAATTTTCAGAGACTATCACCTTCTGATACAATCAAATCTATTGTAATAGACACCTTTTTCACGCGGATCACAGTGTTCACGCAGAACATAGTCAATTTGCATATCTCCGACCAATGTTCAGGAATATATCTTTGACCATATGCACGACTCCTTGTAGTGGTGCGAGGGACTCAACTGGGTGAATGAATGTCGCTCTGGGAAGAACTCGCACTCCCGTCTCCCAGATTTGCTGCTCGATAGATGACAGAACCACTCCCGTCAAGGCATCAATGGATTCCGTTGCACTTGGAATCATGGATGAGACTCAATGCTGCACGACCTGGATGATACTTGAATTTAATCACCGTATACGCTATCACCAGAAGACCATACACAATACGGCTTTAGGCAGGTCGATCCTAAGTGAAGGATGATAAAAACTGTCTGTGTGCTACTCACGATGTCGGGATGAAGGCTTTCATTTGTGCGCCTGACAATGACCTCGCCCATAAAGATCGGGAATGGGAGAATGTTCGCCTTGTGAAATTACGAAGATGACATTTGCTTGAGAATACAGAGTCTCGATGCTCTGGATCGCCAAGCACAAAGATGAAAGCTAATTGTTCACTCGTGCAGCATGGCGTAAGAACTGAAGCCTAGATGGCGACTCTCCAGAAGTAGATCGACGGTGCCCAATCAATATGTAGTCGCCCTCACACCATTGCCATTGAATGACCGGTCAGACCTGCTATGTGGCAAAAAACCTCCATACTAATATAATTCCCAGATGGCTGCGCCTGGGAATTAAATTGATATATTTTATAAATCGTTTATTCCTCAAGACACTAGCGTCCAGCCTCTAATATTGGTAAGAGTGATGAATTTAACCATTTGCAAGCATGCTGCAGGATAGTGCTCAAATACTCAGTAACGCCCCATTCTACAAGTTCCATAAAATTGTCCAAGTTTGCCTTCGATTCCTTTATTCAATCCCGAGCTTGAAGATTAATTATTCTGCACCGAATATTCAATGTGTGACTGGACTGCTTAAACAAATCTGATTAATTTCCTCGAACCTGCTCTGATACCATGTTATTGCAACAGATTTGTTATCTTCTATGTGTCAGTCCTCACAGGTAAACATTTTCTGATTTCTATGTTTCCCGAATGAGGAAGGAGACAATATAAGTATTAATGTGGGAGACGCGTCCCTTGAGCGGATGTGTCTCCACAAAGTGGAGACACGTCGGCTCAAGGGACATGTGTCTTTATTTAACCTTTCGTTACTTGTTTAATCAGCGATCAATAAACCTTTATCTGACCGATGCTATTTATTATCAACAAAAACATATCATTAAATGATGTTATAAAATTTATTATCCACAACAGTGTTCAACAGAAAAGAAAAAGAAATTATCAGAGCGAAATTATATCAATGATCTTTCCAAGGGTGAGAAACATAAAAGACAGACAGTTAAAAAAAATGTGTGAATTATTTTCTTGTCATTAGCAATCAGGAGTACAAAAGTTAGCCAAAACCACTATCTAATAAATATCTCATATCTTTGGAAGATATCTGCAACCAGTGTGCCTGCTAGATTCTTCAATAAAGCTCTATGGATTGACAACAGAGTTTTTGCACATGGCAAACTAATAATTTCTTGTGATAAAGTTGAATGAAACTTGAAACTAAATACCTCATCCAAATTGGTTATCATAATTCGATCATGTAAACATACATGGAACAGAATTTGCAAGACTGTGGGAGTTTATTTTGGTTTTTTAATGATGAATTTTAGTTCAAACTGATGTAAAATAATGTGCATAAGCATACTCAATTCTGACGGATTTAAATGTTCATAATTTCCTCTACGAAACTGCACAGTTAACATCACCAGAATATATATTACAATCATCTTTTTACATTACAGGAAAACAAAGATGTACACTCTCACATCATGATATTTTTTGATGAATCATTAAATAATAGTATCTCACACAAGCACACATACCATTTGGCCCTTTTGTACCCACCCAAGCATTCCACCTTCTTCCTTTGAGGGGCATATGGAGTGCTCTGTTGCCAAGTCACTCAGGTCCACTCCTTCTAAACACTTCAACAGAATATACAAGAAACTGATCAGCAATTGATTGTTTATATCTTAGCTCAACTTTAATTAGAAAGAAGAATGTAATCAAATAAAAGAAATTAAATTATCAAACTAATCATTCTCAAAAATTGGCAAGAAAACCAAAAAAACATACTATTCCACCTTTTGAATTTTCCTACTCAGTCTGAGCACTCACCTTACCTTCTCCTCAAAACAATCAGGAAATTTATATGTTACCAATACCATTCATAATAAAGCTTTCTTCACTAGCTGCTTGTTTACATTTTTCTAATCATATTCCAAATTATCTTCTTATACTTCTAGATTGGAAGGCAAAACAAAGAAAAGATCCAGAGCATGATACTGTTTAAAGGACAAAATGTTAAATATTTCATAATTCAGAATCCAGATGAATAAGGGTATGCAAAAGAGTGTCCGAACTAACATATTAAAAGGGGTTTTGGAGAAAGCAATGCATCTTTTGGCATTTTGAAATAAAAAACTATTGTACTTTTCTGGGGCAGCTGTAACAGCAGAAGTTTGTAGATTTAAGGATGAAAACCTTCAAATCTCAAAGTTAGAGAGTGTAGCTCTTTGATTTTGTGGGCAGATTTATACAAGATCTGTACTGGTGCATTCAAAGGGATTTCAATTGGAGTTTGTGAAAAGTTGGGCTAGAGTTGCTTACAAATGGATTTGTAACAGTGAGCAATCTGCTTTTCTTTATAATAATTCTGTATCATTTAGTGGATGCAAATACCAAGTGCTTTCATTTCAGTTTACTATATTATTTATATTTATATTATTTTCCTTGCATTGTATCCCATTGAGATAAATAAAAAAAGACAAAAAGAAATACTGTTGTTCAGAAATTTTTGTGTTGGAAGTTCGCATTTTTGTTTTGGAATTTGCATACATGAGTGTGTATTTTGGACAGGAGTATTAACAGTGGTATCAAAACTATCATCTGGCCAACCTGAGGGGTTATCAGGAGTGTTGGTTCATGAATGTCATTTAGTGAAAGGGAAATAAGATATCAGCAAAGAGAACAAAAGGAAGCTTCAGTAAACCCTTATTCCACCACAGAATACAAATAACAGTCTGAAGATGCCACGTGAGGACAAAAAGCAGGAATTCTTTGAAACATTAAGCCCTTGAAGGAGGGACAATAGTTGCTCACTAACCTTTTCACTCAATCATTTCAAATTTTGGGTTCTATCCCCACAGCTGTTCCTAATGCTGACCATGATAGAGGGGAATCTTCAGGTTCAAGAGCAAATCAGAGAACTTAGAAGGCATCTAGAGCAGTTAGTGGTTTCGTGGTTCCTGGAGTCACCCTTTTATATATCAGAAATTTGGGCAGAGTTTATAGAAGCCAAACACAAAATTTTATACACACAATAATGCTTTGCTTCTATTCATATCATTTAATAACATATATTACATATTTAAAGGATTTCCATATCATATATTATAGGACTGGTATACCTCCTATAACCGCTCCTTTACATAGACAACTCATAATACAAACAAACAAACACTCATACAACCATTATTTTATCCTACACATGATATTCTAACAAACTATAACAAATCTAATGATGTAATATTCCTAACATTACAGAGAGAGGTAGCACTGCCAGAGGAGGTAGCAAAGCAACAAGAAGATGGTTTGACAGCTCTTCGTGTAGAATGTGGAACATAAAATGAGGACTTTTGGGTTGACATCTCTAACATGAGCTTCTATACTTTGAAGACAAATATCAATCCTAAAAATGAGAGAATATTTAATCAAAACCAGATTCATAAGGATCCCTAGCATCGATTGGGAAATTTCAAAGCTCCTTTATTTGATGGGTTCAACAAATGTTCAACTTGTGCTTGGATTCAAAAGCTAAATACCTACTTCTACTTGAGCTCAATGTATGACGAAGCAATTAAACATGCTACCCTTTGCTTGGAAGGAATCACTCGTGAATGTTGGTACCAGTATTCAATTACCTAGGGACATCACCTTATCACTACTTATGAGTTCTATAGGAGATTGATTGATAGATTTGAGAAGCAAGATCCTAAGGCCCATTCTAGAAAGTTGGCACAATTGAGGCACAATAATATGGTAGATTATTATACAGTTGACTTTTAGAGAATTTCAGTAATGGTTCCTGATTGTTAAAGAGGTGATTGACTTATTAGTTCATTTTGGGCTTGACAAGGCCACTTAGAGGCCTACTTAAGGCTTTTGAGCCAGAATCTTTATAGGCTACCATTAATAGGACCTTAGCTTTGGAGACTTGTACACAAGGTATGACTTTTTAGAGCACATCTAGCAAGGTAGTGGTATAGGAGCATTGTCACAAGAATAGAGGACCCCTAATAGACTCTTCCCACATAGATTGGGAGCTGCTCCATGTAGACTCATAGGTTGATAGGATACAAGGCAAACACCCACCAGGTAGCAACAAACCTCACAAACCTTCATGACGAATGTCATTTTCACGATTTTATCACTTAGTTTTTGCAACACCTAGAAGTCCCTAGGATGGTTGGGAGACTCCTCGAAGTCTCCTAAACATCTTGGGGACATACCAAAGTCCACAAACCAAGTGGCATCTCGGAAACGTCCCCGAGAGTTGGGCAGTGATGATGGGGTGGCAAGGGGACGTTTCCCTCAAGTCCCCGCATCTCAAATGTTGGAGAATGCCAAGATCAAAGAGCTTGAATTGATAACCTTCCACAAGTGAAAATATGAGCACAAGAGTATGTCTATCAATATACTATGAAGAGTGTGTAAATACGATGAGGAACCTTGCATATATAGGCAACGTAGATGAGGTGAGAAGATAGGCGACAATAACTGACTATCCCTCCAAAGATGGAACACTTGTGAGCTCACTTGACAAGTGTGTGAGCAAGTGGCAAGTGTGCATGCACTAGGTGTCTCAAGTGATGAGGACACATGTCTCAATGCTATGAAGTGAGACAAAACTCTAGAAGTCCTGTTGGTGTGTGTTTTGAGTACGCCACCGAACACAGAATAAAAATGCCCAAAGGACACTCTTATCCTCTCTTGAAAAGTGCTTGCAAAAATCTAGTAGACAATACAATAACTCCAAGGTTTCTTCGGTCAGGTCTTGACATGTGGATAAGGCCAGTGGGCGTTGTGATTGCTGGTAATCACAAGGGGACTTACATGAAATTCTTTTGCAGGTTGGAGACTTAGACGATTTTATCCTTGAAGGCTCTTTCGGTGGGTATCTTCAGATTTTCCAAAAAAATAAAAAAAGGATAAGGGTTTAGAGATTTAACTATGCCTAAGAATTTAAGAGACAGCAGCGACTAGATAAAATGGGTAACCACACTTCGTTTCGCCACCTTTGGACAACTACGCGAAGCAGGTGCAATCTTCAACGGAAGTGATAAGAATTTTCATATTTGAATCGGTAATTGAAACAAACAGAAGTTAAGCATCCACGATTTAATGGCTCAGACTAACTTTACACGTCAAATGCAAATCATCCACTCGACAAAAGTATGAGCAAAATTTTATCCGCCACTGCGATCAAATCTATCATTCATCTAACCAACATGTAATGAAATGCTATTCTAATTCTACTCTAAGTGTTGAAGGAGAAATATTAAACCTTGCATACTACTTGAAAATAAAAGTTGTTCTTAGCAAATCATGCACAAGAGCTTTTATAAACGGAAATAGTTTCGTCGCAACAATCTTTTATTACTCACTTCACCAAATACAAATGAGGGTCAATGAGTTTATATAGAGTTTCATAAATGGAATAAATGGCTCAGATTGAAAATGAGCCGACGGTCAAGATTTAGCAAACGAAACCCTAATTAGGGTTTCCCAAAATGACTTCAGTTAACTGGCAGTGAACAGCAATGAGTTGGCAATAGGAGCTATTTTCAAGGGACTATATCCTGATCTTCTCGAGCCGCTGTGTACTCGCCGAATCTGGACACGATCAAGGCAACCTCGTCCATGGTAACCTGCGGAAGCATGCCGATTCTGAATTCAAGCCCATCCATGCTCTCGGCGCATCTGGCGAAGGTCTCCTCCCACTCTGGTTCAGTCTTCTCAAAGGACTCTTTGATGCTCAAGAAGTTCGCCAATTTGGCCCAGTCCTGCCTCAAGATGGGCCCAGTGATGTCGAAGATATTTTCCTGGACACTTTTCCTCAAAACTTCCAACTGCAGATCATTCTCTCGCAGCGCCTCTTTATCCAGGACATCGGCAATTATGTTGAGGATTCTGGCCTGAACTTCCTTGACCTGTTCCTCCAGTCTGATGCCGTCAATCTTAACCCTCTCCAAGACTTCACCTCGTGCCGTCAAAGCCCAGTACCATGTGTGGAAGTCGTAGGCTGCTCCCGCTGCGATGACGCCTCCCTCTACCAGTTCTTGCTTAGGAGTTCCTTTCAAAATCCTAAGGCAAGGGATGATCCTATCTTGCACATCCAGAAGGTTATCCCATACTTCCGCCAAAGCAGCCAACCTAGAAAGTAAGGCAGTGGCCTGACCATAAACCAAAGTTAATCTTTCCAAGAATGCCTCAACTTCAATCCCCTTGGCTGCTATCCATTCTTTGGCCTCCTGAACCGTGAGCCTGTTTTCTTCTATCTCTTTAATGGCCTCCTGCGAAGAGTTTGGAAGTAGAGGAGCTGCCGTAGTGTCCTGATCAAGTGGCTTGATCAAGTGCTGAATATATTCCCTTAAGCGCTCAATCTCTAATTGGCACTCCTTCCTTTTGGCTACCTCCTTTGCCAAACTTGATTTGATGGCGGACACAGAATTGTCCAAATCTTCCATTTCTTGGCCCTTAGTGGTTGGACCCAAGTCAATGGTCGTGATGGCGTAATCATGTGGAGCCATATCCTCCTGTGGCTTGTCCACTGTAGGCACGGCGATTTGCACTGTCCTGTTGCCGGCCTCGTCTCTCTGTATGCTGGAGAATTTCTTCGCCGACTTTTTGGCCACGGTTTGAGACAGTCTGGCCAAAAAGTCTGCCGTATCATCCTCTTCTGGTTCATCTGCCGGCACTTGTACCTTTAGCCTTTCCTTCAGCCAATCCGGGATCGTAAGCTGCTCAACACCGTCTTCCTCCGGCACGCCTTCTCTATCAGGAACGTCTACAATTCCCCTAAGGGCTGAAATCATCCCTTCCTGAAAATCCTCATCTTGGGTGCCCACATTGTCGTCATCCGACTCCAATATTTCGGTGCCCGTGGGAGAAGGTGGCGCATCCTCATCTGGCTGAAGCTCCGCGTTGTCTTCAGGAATCGGAGAAGGATCCCTCATATCTGCCAGTGAAGCATCGGCGGTAGCCAATATCTCCTCAATATTTCTGGAGGCGGCTGATTGAGAAGGTTTCATCTTTGCCTGTTTCTGGACCGGCTCCTTGCCTGCAGCTATTTCTTTTCTTTTCCTAGACGTGGTGGCTTCTATCACTGGGAGGTCCTGTGATGCTCCCGCATTGGAAGAATAAGACTCTGCCTCGCTTAGCATGTCATAGGTCAGGGTTATCTTCTGGCGCCTTAATTCTTGAACTCGTTGATCAACCCACCACTGAGTAAACTTGATGACAGGCCTCATCAAGACGTTCAAGTCAGCATGCTCTGCTTCTGACCACTGGACAGCGGGCAAAGCTGAATTCTCATCGAAGCGCGGTTGCGTCTGATTCTCGTCCTCTTCCAACTGATCTGGCACGTGACAAAATTCGGTTGCCCTGATCAAGCTGAGAGGCAATCGGGACCACATCCTCCGTCTGACCTCAAATTCGTCCGCAGCATTTGCCCAAAAGTCCTCCAGTTCGACCCTGTGCTTGTATCTTCTTCCATCCACCATTTTGATGTGGTGATGGGGGTCGTAGTGATTTCTGGCCGGATATGGAGAGAAAGGGTAATGCTGTATCTCGATTCTGGCACTGTCAGCTGCCTGTGATGACGGACACGACTCCAGCATGTTCCCTATAAAGAAGGGAAAAGTAACTGCCGCCTTTTGCTTTGCTCTTTGAAGGCCTTGGAATTCTTCTAACTATCTCAACACTTCGAATAGGACCATCTTGTTCGTGGGGAAGATGGGCAGACGGTACGGGCTTCCGGTGAATCCCTGGATTCTGATATAGGTAAATCTTGGATATTGGATGAACCAAGACCCATATTTACTGATTAGGCTTTTGGCCTCGTGTGTTAGCCACTGATGTGTTCCTCCCTGGAGTATCCTGGTGATGTACATCAGGAACGCGTCGTGGGCTCGCCTAAAATGCGCCTTCTCCCTCAGCTGGAGTTGTGGGTAACAGTCATAAGGTTTTAGCTCGTTCTCCTTACTGCCAACTGTGCCTTTGCAGATCAAGCCTGCATATCTGTAAGTTTTGGCCAACATATAGACGACGTAAGAACCCATATAAAACGTTTTGGTCTTCTCTAGATTGATAAGCTGGTGGTGAAGATTATTGCTTATCATCCTCGCCCAGTTGAACATTTTGACACCTTCTGTGAGGTCCTCAATGAAGTAATACATCCACGACTCAAAGGGTGCTCCCGAGGGATTGCCTGCCACTCTGTTCAGCAAGATAATAATATCTCCATAGTCTTCCTTGAAGTCCATGCACAGCAACTTCTTGGGCATCTTCTTAACGGACGGTCTAGGCTTGTCTAGCCAAGATTTGTTAAGGTTGGCGGCACAAAGACCAGGATTTTTGTCATATAACTTCTGAGCATCTTCCTTGGTCTTGTAGACAGTTTTAGGATATGCCGGAATGCCGAAGGCTTCCTGAATGGCCACCTCTGTCAGATGTGCCAACACTCTCCCATCAGGCGCCACAATCCGCCTTGACTCAGCATCATAGTGAAGTGCACACTCCACCATCAGTTCAGCACAGCAAAGTGCAGGCTGGAATCCGGCAGCTTGAAATATGCCATTTCTCACTATCCTTCTAGCTGCAGGCGTTGGTAAGGGTCCGTTATGTCCATATACCCTCTTTTAAAATTCCACGAGATCGACGTGGCCAAGATCAGTGTCTGAGACATTTTTCCATTTAGACTTTATTCTGGTCTCTGACTGCAATCCTTTACTTGCAAACTTCATCTGTGCCTGCCTGGATATTTCGCTTTGATCGATCGGCAGCCTGCAAGCACAAAATACTTAACATTAATACAATATCATTTAAAAATTAATGAGTTTCAGGGTATAGTTTAGACAAAATCGCACTTTCAGCCTTATTAAATTAAAAATTTCTGTCAAAAAGCAAGCTGAAAGTAATTAAATTCGCCTATCATGAATGAAATTCGTGCCGGAAACGAAGTAGAAGATAGAAACACGGTGCAAATACGTTGTCGATTAACTTCCAAACCTCAAAGATCGCGTTGTGGCTGCAAATGGATTTAAAATTCAGAAAATCTGCCAGTAGAAGTGCGCCAATATGCTGGAAGTACAATTTCAGCAAAGAAATAAATTACTTCTCTCAAAAATCACGCCTGTCAATAAGAAAATGCTATCTTGATTCTCACAATAATGAATTTCTCCTTCGCGAATGATTTCCTGAAGATTCGAGAGAGATAGTTCCTTCTCAGCCGGAATTTGTGAAGAAATGAGTTGCTGAAACTCATTTTATGGCTGAGAAGTGCGATTTTCTTCAAGGCATTGCTTTCTTTCTTTTGATTTTCTTCCAATTTTTAGAAACGTTTTCTCCTCGGATTAGCAAACTTCTAATTTCACTTTCAGTTATCGAGGCAAGTTTCTAACTTTCGTCTCTGTGCCATCTCTGCTGAGATTTTCGAATTTTCTCAAGGAAAATTGACTAAGTCTTGGAAAATATATTAAATTAATTGTCCAAAATTATTTTTCCAACGTATTTTAAATCCTCCGAACATGGCAAAGTTTAAATTTATCTAAGGCAGACTAGTTTAATCTTCCAAATAATCTCCGGATTTTGAATTTTTAATTAAAATTCCCTAAGTGTCAGGGAAATAATTAAAAATATTAAAATATTAAATTCCAACCCGTTTAACTTTGATACATGGCTAATTTCTTTTGTCCGAGGCAAAATATCTCTTTTCAAATTGTTTGCCTAGCCAAAATATGCTCAATAGCTCATCTGCCAAATTTCAACTTTCTAGGCGGAGTTCTGACCTTTCTGGACATTTTTATTTTAGCCGAACGATTCATCTTCTGGGTTGGGCGAACCTGGAGACCTCTGCCACTTTGCCATTTTTTTTACTAGCGCTTTAGGAATTTTCCAAGCTGAGAGGGGCGGACTTCATGTTTGCTCTGCCAAGCACTCTGCATTTTGTGCCAAAGAATTTCATTCCGTTGCGCCGAGGCGTGATTTTTATGCCGGTCAAAACCTCTTCTTCTTCTAGATAATTCTCCGTTTTTCATGCCTTAGAATAATTTTCCTTCCAAAGTTTGGACGAATCTCTTATAATCTCTTGCCTATGGCGTATTTTTATTATCCATTGGTCTTAGACTTTCCTTGCCATGGCGAATTTTATTTGTGCCTTGTCCAACGGCAAATTTCACTTGTTTCCATCATTTAATTCAATTTTCAATGAATTATCTTGCAATTTTACCCCTTTCCAAACACCTTGGAGCGCACCCCTTCATGTTTTACCCTTCTCCACACTTCTTGGGGCGGACTTTGACTTCCTTGTGCCAAGGGCGGACTTGGCAACCTTCATGTTTATGGGCGGACTTCAGCCTCTTTGTGCCATGCGCCTCTTCCAAGCATCTTGCTGGGCGGACTTTGGCTTCTTCATGCCAAGGGCGGACTTGGCAACTTTCATGCCATGGGCGGACTTGGAGACCACCTTGCCTATGGCGGACTTGGTGAATTTCTTGCCAGTGCCTACCTTTGGCATGCCAAAGGTAGGGCGGACCTTGACTTTTCCATGCCATTCCTCTCTTGAGGGCGCCAGTCTCAGACTTAAGCATTTTCCCAAAATTTTCACCATTTTTCAAACTTTTTTCATTTTGCCTTGATTTTCTTGATTTCTGGAGACGTGTTGATTTTCTGCTCTGTGGGATCCAAAAATAGAAACTTTTTCCCAAAATAGAAACTTTCCAAAAATAGAAAAAGCAAAAAGCATCCCTAAAAAATAGGAACTCCAGAATGGCCTAAAAATGCCAAAAATCAAAAAAGCAAAAAGCAAAAAAGCAGAATCCCTAAAAAATAGGAAGTGTCAGAAACGACCGAAAGCAATGGCGATCTTCGTCTACCGGGTCTTCTAAGCACTTCTATGACGTTAAGGCCCAAAAACGGGTTCAGAATCTCAACTTAGCCAGACTGACTTTCAAAATTTACCCAAATTAAAGACTCTCAAAGATGTTGCGCAGAGGGCGGAACCAAACTTGGGGGTCCCCATTTGCGATGGGGCGATGTGTGAAATAGGTCACAACAAGTCCCTAAGTGGAGACTTAAGAAATGTGAATAGGACTCTCCTAGCTAGGTTAATAGCTAACTAGTTTGATAAAGTCACTATTTACACCAACATTGGAGACAACCCCATCCTAAAAACGTGAGGTTTTTTGGGGGCAACGTGCCCTTGTGGAACACTGATAAAATGATACATCCACCAATCAAGAAGAGGAATTATCCAATTTGCATCAACAAAATGTATTAATGTTTTTGGCAAAGGAATGAAGTTTATAGGGACCCAATGTAAGTTTTAACTTTTGCTTATATCAAACCCAGTGCGAGCAATTGCCAAATACCATGTCCTCACACCTCGATATTGTAATGTCCCCAACTCAAATCATGAGGATTGGTAGCACATTGGCTGTCCTTTCCTTGGATTATCCAAGAGGAAGAGGGTATAGAGCATTATTGGGTAAGTATGGAGTCTTTGGATTGTATTATATTCTATTCCAAAGTTGTGTGCACATCTTTTTATGCAACTTAAGTCATTTTAAGTTGTGGGCACGTCTTTTTAGGCAACTTAAGTAACTCCTAGCCAAAAGACTTAAGTTATCCCTCTTTTTATGTACTTTAAGTGATTTTAAAAAGCATGTGATAAAAAGGCAAAGGGGGTGTGGGTTTTCTAGGAGCTTATTGGTTCAGTTTTTAGGGTTCTGATGTGGAGCATTGGATTAAGAGGTAGTGAATCAACAGTTGAGATTAATGCATCTCTATGGGAAATATTATATAACTCTTTAGGGGTATTTTAGAGTTCATTATGTTGTGATTTTTTGTTTATTGCTGCTGCAACTTGGCTTAAGGTCTGAAACCCTTGAGTATCCCTGGTTTCAGAGAGACATACGAGCTCCCCCTAGTTAGAAGGGTGTGTTTCGGTGGAAGAGCTTTGGTTTGTGAAACAGTAGCACATCATCTTTTCTGGGCTGCAATTATTTATCAGGTTTGAAGACCGATTTAGAGGTGAAATTCAAAGTTGAAGGTTCAGATTTGGTTCAACTATTGCATGATATCTTCACATTTCTGATCATTCTTGAGAATGGCAATAAAAGTGCAAGTAAATCAGACCTAGCACTACCTTGTCTTGGGAGTTTGACACCATATTTGATGGTAACTAGGGTTTGAACAAAGACTGAGGTATTTGTATCTAAAATCTGCATACTTTATTCTTCTTTATCTCAGCAAAATTAAAGAAAAACCATTGTGTTTCATTTCTGGAATTTTTGGGCAGAAATAAGAGGATTCTCTGTACTTTTTATAAGTTCAATAATACTCAGAAATTTATTTCTTTTAGCAGAAAAATCAGATCATTAATCTGATTGTAAATTTGAGTTTGTTGTTGAAATTCTTATATGCAAATTAAGTTTCAGATTTTTCTACATATTGTTATTTTTGTATTATCCCTATTTGGGGATATTACAGATATCCATCAAAGGTAAAAGTGAATTAAAAAGCTTTTGGGGGTTGTGATATCCTTTTCAAACCCAAAGTATTATTAAATCCATTTTTGTAGAAAGCTTGGATCTAGGTGTTGTCGTTTTGAGATCCAAGGTTCTATTATAAATTTGTGGATCTGATATGGTATTAAACCCAGCTTATTGTGAAATTGCATTGAGATGTAACCTCACACCAAGTTAATGTTTTTTTGTTATCCGACTGCTCCAATGTTTAAATGGGTTCAATATTTTATATTATTTGGTTTATATATCAAGTGGCACCCATGAGTAAAGTGGCCTAAGGTAAAGTGGCAATGTGAATTAGCATGTCAATGCTTGTACACCTGCAATTTCCATTGGTTGACTTAAAGGTTTTTGGTTGGTTCTTGTTATGTGATGGCTGAGGTAAACGGACCTAATATCATTTGAAATCCGATTAACTAGAGGATCAGGTCCCAATTTATGTGCCACTTTAAACCTGAGTTGCTCTAATGTGGGATGGATGCAATTTGTTTTAAAATCCAGCTAATTACAAGGAAGGATTTAGGTATTAACTAAGATGTATCTGAGGTATACCATTGGGGCCCGTGATGGTTTTGAGGGTCCAGGTGCCATTGATCCCTTGATAAATTTCAACCGATGGTTTCCAAGTGGTAGTGTTTCATTGGTTTCTAGATATCCAAGGATTGGTTTGATGAGCCTATCATAGTTTTGAGATATGTCAATGACTGTTGGTTTATTTTTCAAGAGTGCACTAAGATTGTGCCATGTGGAGAATGTTGTTGACTCACTAATGTGTCAAGGGGATATGGGAGTGCATATCCATGTCTCTTTGGATGCACCATGAAACATTGACTTTTCATGCTATTTATCTCAGTTGTTGACTTGTCCCAAGTATTCGAACTTGTTAAGCTGCTATGTTTCACCTTGAGATTGGATTTCGAGCAGAATAAGAATCCGTGGAGGAGATTCATGTTGGCACCAATGGTCAATTTAACCCTGAGGTTCTCCAAGCTACATAGTTAATGTGCTGAGCTGGAAATCTTTTACCAACCACTATTTGATGACAAGTCATTGCGGGAATCATTTCTGTTGCAGACCCCTGTTCTATTTTTTTATCGTGGAGGTCATGCCTGGATGATGCAAATGAGGACAATTCATAGTCATTAGGTGATTCAAATCTATCACATCTGCTAAAAATAGAAGTTTTGCTTCCCAGTTTTCAATCTTTTGCCAGTTTTATGTTTCCTAGTGTTATCTAAGCAGTCTCTAGTGTCAAATGTTGTGTGTCCAGGTTAGGGATTTATGCTACTTTGTGTGTAAATCTTTGTGAAGGAAATAACTAGAATCCACTCTTTGGAGGTTGTTTCTCCATTGTTAGCATCGCACTTCTACGAATGATTGTTATACCTCTGGATTCACATTTGTTGTTCTCTTATTAATTTCTTATTAGTCTTTCATGTCAAGCATGGACCCTTGGTAGAGAAATGCCTGGCCACCACATGTAAAAGCTTTTCATAACTAACATAAGGGGAGTTGATGTTCTTATCTTTGAATGTTGTTTGAGATGAATTTGCAGCTAGACTATTTGGATTTTGAGGTTCTAGTTCACCTGTTAAAGTTTACATCAAATTCTAGTTCTAGACTCTCTCACCAATGCTATGTTACCCAAAGTTTTTGGGATGGGGGAACACGTTTTGGAATCCCCGATTTTTCAGGCCATTTTTTGGAGACGGCAGGGGACGGCTATATAAAAAATAAGGAAAATTTTAAATATATAGGGAAATTTAAATATTCATATGAAAACATTGATAAAGCATTCATATATACATTATAGAATCTTAATACATAACATTTGTGTGAGATTGAGAGTTCAAATAAGAGTTGAACAAATTAGTAAATGTCAAAACTTAATTTGTATGCAAAAAAATTTAAAATATATAGAATTCCAAATGCATTTGATATATCATATAATATTATATTTTATAATAATAATAACATTTGAATCTTTGATAGTATGATACTTCATCATTGATCAATAATATTATGATAATCATAAAGATAGTTATCTAAGTTGTCAGTTTTGATCTCCACTCAAAAACCCCCTCATTGTATTCAAGTTTTTATGTGACAAGAGATCCCAATAACTGGTGGAGGTTGGGAGTTGAAACCACACAAACCTTCATGACACATGCTATTTTCACAATTTTAACACTTCTTAAAACGTTGGGTTTTAAAAAATAAAAAACTTTTTTTTTATGGGGACAGCTGGCCATCCCCAAGACGAGCAGGGACATCTGTGACGTCCCCTGACTGTCCTAGGGATGGCTAGCCATCCCCTCTAATTTTTTGGGATGTTCCCTTCATTTTTCTGCAATTTGGGGACATCCCCTAGGTGTCTCCATGTCCCAGAAATGGGGACACCCCAAAAAATGCTGGGGACGCATCCTCAGGTTTCCCTGCACCAATGTTTAAGGCACCGGTCATAGTTTGGCATCTGATCATGTTTCAAATCTTGAAGATCTTTGAGTCTAGCTTAAGTTATTGTAATTACAATTTCACTAGTTTAAAAGAGTTCTAGGGAGGATACAATTGAGTACATCTTTAGGGAAATTCACTGGTTTCATCTTTGAGACAGAACCTTGTTAAACGTGGTTTTTCTTTCTGTTGTTTCGAGATCCTGATCAACATATTGATAGACTCCTATGGAGAGTAATTAGTGACAAATCATTGGGTTATCCTCATGCACAGGGTATGGCTTATTTCAGCAGTCATGTTCCTTAATTTCAGATTGATTGTCAGAATTTTGTCTAAAGTCTGGATTGACATTCCTTGCGAGTCAATTTTTATGTGATTTTCTAGAATTACAAGAGCTACAAGTGAAGAGCTTGGAGCACCAACAAACTCATATATGAATTAGGCTAATATTTTAATGGGAGATTGATTTAGTGGCCAACATAATGGATGGCTTGGCATTAATCTTAGAGTTCAGCATCACTATTCTACGGCCCAAACTACTAAAAGTTTTTATTTAGATTGTGTATATGTACATCTCCTGTGACAACCCTATAAATTCGGAACAGGAATTTCCCAAAATCCCAGAAAACACGCCCTGTTTTTCCAGACCTGCCTCAGGAAACAGGATGAAACCTTGGCCCAAAAACATCAGTAGAATTCAACGCTTCGGATTTAATATTTGAGAACTCTGATTTGACCTCAAAGCATTTGTAGATATTCCAAGCTTGGGGTTTAATAGTTGAGAACTTTGGATTCATTGTGTTCCCATTTTGACTCCTCTAATAGCAGAAAACAAAACAAAACATGCAATACAAAACATAAGTGAGATGGGATCTGGTTGTACAACATAACGTTCAAAAATTGTTTCATCTGCACCATAGAAGCCAACTTGGAAGAATATCCTAATCATTACGGAACGGGTTATTATCTACTGAAGTTAAACGAATACCAAACAAAACCAGCGTCTATATTAAAGTACTTGCCTTGAATTATTCTCATTTGCAGCTCTACGAGGAGCTTGAGCTGATCTTGAGGTACTAATATGTGCTGCACAAGTATTTCCCTGTCTTCTTTCTTGTTAGGTGATTCTTTGGTTGAAGCAGCTGAAACACTATCAGCACTGAATGAAACTGAAACAATGTGATGAAGACGTTAGCAACAGCCTTATTTGGTTCCAATCAAGCATAAATCCAATACCAATAATGTTTATTGCCCAACTGATTTTCTACATTAAGAAAGCAAAAACATGTTTGAACAGAATAGGAAATACCTCTTCCTGAAGATAATCCACGACCCATTCCGTAACTCATCTGCTTGACAAGAAATGATGTCCTTTTTGGAGATAAACGAAATGGAGTGAAAGCAGGGGCAATGGAGATCTTGGGGACTGATATAAGATTAGTCTGTTCAGAAAGCATTGAGGACGGAAGTTTTCTGATGAATTCTCTGCAGCCCAAATGCATCTTAGAAGGAGAGGGCGAATAGCAATGAGCAGACATGGCACCAGATATAATGGGAGCCCTTGCCATATTATCAACGTCTACCTGATTGGTGAATTTTTTAGCCTTTTTATCTTTAAATTTATATTGGAGGGGCCTTTGATTTTATCCGTGAATTTTGGTATTTGATTTAATCCGTAAATTTTCGGATTAAGCATCTGTCGATTTTTATGTACGCCGCAAAAACCCAGATATAGTCGAGTTGCTTTAAAATCCATTCATTCATTCATTTAAACATCTTGTAGAAATTTTCTTTCCAATTAATTGAATAGAAAATTTCCGTGGAATGCTTTTAAATTGAACTGTCCAAAGCTTTTAAAATTAGGATAATGTTGTATTATTAGGCCCACTCTTTAAGTGAATCAAAGTTTTCAAAGATCTTTTAGGGGTATTACCCTTTGGATATGGAGAAAGATTTTTTTAGTGTATATCTGTATTTTTATTTTATTTTTTTGGTTTTATTTTAGTTTTGTGTAAATATTGTAAATGTATGGTTAAGTATTATTTAATTTGATGTATTTGTATTTTAATTGATTTTAATTTTAAATTCACTAGTTAATTGTCACTTTTAATTTTCAATAGATTAGGTTGCTTATTTCTTATTATATTATTTTATTTAGGATACTTTATTTGATATTAATTATGTTTGCATTTTGTTTGGTGGAGTAATTAGTTGGATGAATAAGTGGCAACAAATAATTGTATTATCTACAACTTAAATAGAATATGTGATCACAAAATGTGATTGTAAAGAAGTTGTGTGGTTAAAAAGATTTTGTAGTAGAATTGGTTTAAGAGTCATACAGTGGTGAGTTACGATTCATAAAGTGCAAATTATTTTGTAAAGGAGATGGTTGAGATCGAGAAAATTCAAATGTAGAAGATTGACACTTGAGTAAATATTGTTGATTCTTTGACAAAACTTATAAGTATTGTCAAATTTGTCAGATGTAGGGTTGAAATGGGTTTATCACATTCCCAGACATGGAGTTAATTTTGTGGGTTGAGTATTGCACTCTCTCCTATAATAAATATCAAGTGGGGGAGTGTTAAGACTTAGGTGATATTCAACTACAAAGAGTTCCTCAAGTAAGAGTGAGTTTGTATATGCAATGTAGTAAGATGCAATGATTTTTAGATATCGTGCTACAATATGCATGTTGGTTTATATGTGGTGTTGTTGTGGTAGCAATTGTAAGATGTTTGAAGAGCTCACAATCACATATAAAATGTATTGTTGTTGGAAGCATGAATGGTGATCAAGTGCACTTGTGATAAAGCTAGAGTTCATGCAGCTCTATTTGGGAACATGGTAATGTTATAAAAGATGACACAAGGTACCATGCAAGTAGTCAAAAGAGATGAAATATTTGTATATGTTACTGTAAAGTTAAAATTGGTAGTGGTGGCTATATAAGAAAAATGAACTCGTCGTCAATGTTGAGTAAACAACTATTGATTCATAATATTTGGTTGTGGTTACATGTACATGGTGACCTTATCCATATGGAGACATCATGCTTCAGGATATGTGTGGTATGTTGTCATCATAATATGGTCAAAATATAATTGTATGTCTCTTGGTATTTCACATATTAGTTGGATAGTTACATGATTGGGGTTTTATGATTATATTTATTTGTATCTTCTCATGTGAAGGTACCAAGATTGGACAAGGCTAAGGTAAATGTCTAGATAGAATATTGTTGGTGTAAGATGTTAGAGTGGAACTTACAAAAGAATATGATATAGATTGAGTCTATGTAAAATACTTGTTGTATAGATTCATTAGATTCTAAATAATATAACGATGACTATCCTTTAGTGGTGGGTTTTCTCTTGTAAGGCTTTCCCACATAAAATTTGGTGTTTGTGTAATATTGTGTTAGCATATTCTTCTATTTTATCAATATTGTTAGATATGTTTGATAAATAATGTTGATTATTTTTTGGATCCCATAATCTTATGTTTATCTATCATATTTTATTGGTCATTTACAATAGGGTGCAAATATTCAACAAACAAACTAATGTGTGTCCCCATTCCTATGGGAATAAAAAATTTAATTGAGTAGTATCCTTTATGATGTAAAAATATGGATGACATGAATGATATGCCCTATGTTTGGGTAGTTGGAAGGCTTGTGTATGTTATGATCTATATTAGACCATACATTACCTAGGTAGTGGGAGTCTTTAGTCATTTTATGGTGAATCCTACATGGAATCACTAAGTACTAGTGAAGAGAGACTTTAGATATTTATGGTGTGATTTAGAGAACTCCATATGTTAAGAGGGCCTTTAGATATTTATATTTATGGTGTGCTTTAGAGAACTCTAGATATTTATGACCTGGCCTCTGTTGGGAAAATGACATATGAGTCATTAGAGAACCCCATATGGAATCACTAAGTAGTAGTGAAGAGGGCCTTTAGATATTTATGGCGTGCTTTAGAGAACTTTAGATATTTATGGTGGCCTCTATTAGAAAAATGATATATGAGCCAAAGATAAGTGAGTAAGGTGTCACATTAGTGAGTGTTTTAATATCGGTGTAATAGGTCCATAGGGTTGTTTTAAGTTGGAGGTGCTAGGCTTGGAAAACATCAATAAATATCTTTTTTGAGTATTTTAAGCAGTATTTTATTTGACGCCTCAACTTGACCATTACTCTATGGATAGCATGGTCTATAAAAGTGATGTTGAATGTGGAAGCATAAGTAAAGTGTGTAGAATTTGTAGTCTTTGAATGGTTTTATTTATGGCAATGGCGATAGGAATGTGATAACAACACATGATGTAGTGGAGGATGAATTTGGCTAAATTTTTACCTATGATGTATGTGAGGAGGATGGATCCAGCCCACTTCATGAAGTACTTACTGGTAGTAATGATAAACGGGTGGTCATTAGAGGAGGATGGGTGGATTTTTCCAACAAGGTCTAGGCCCCACTATGAGAAAGGTCATGGAGTAGCAATTTGTTGCTACTCTTGTGATGGTGCATGTATAAGATCTTTGTGTTGTCAATGTTGTAAGCACTTCTTGACAAAATGGTTTGCATCCTACTCCATAGTAGGTCAATAATAACCCATTATGAGTAGCTTTTTGGCAAGGATGGAACCACTTATATGTACATTATAAATACCAACTTTCACCTCTTTTAAAAAAAGTAAGGTCTCTTCTATATTAATGCACCTTAAGAGAGCACCATTAAAGATCCTTCTATCAAGGATGGTGAAACAAGATGGATGACGAATCAAGGTCGTGCATTGGTTGTTGGATTGGTTGGGTGGTAGAGTGTTCTCATGGAGTTGGGTGTATATGTCATGATACCACAAAGAATTGGAACCAACAAACTCACATGCAAGCTCAAATCTTGGGATATCATGTGTAGATATTAGGATTTATTTGACCAATAATTCACAACACTAATTGGCATGTGGTATATCTAGTAAGGATCCAATAGTAGTCATGAAATTTGTTACCTTTTTGTTAAGGTGAGGCACTTGTTCAAATAGGATGTGGGAAAAATATTGTTTGAAGGTATCGACCATCCACTTGTAAGGAAGAAGCTTATCATCTCATATTTTATATTTATTATTGACCTGTTTGATGACAAGTTGGGAGTCACCATAGAAATTTAGTTGTGTGGTGTTCCATTGTATAGCCATTTTAAGTCTTTTTATGAAGGCTTCATACTTTTCCATGTTATTGATGAGAAATAAACAATTTCTATACCGATTGTTGAGAAATTCAATCTCTATCCAAATATGACTTAAAAGGACGAGACTCGAGGCTTGGACTACAACAACATGAAAACCTAAAACTTGTAAGCAAATCTGAAAATTAAGTTTCCTTAATATGGAAATATCATGATTAGATCCATCTTTTTTATGTTGTCAAAAAATAGCCAACATAACATGCTTATAAACACTACCTTATGTGAATGTATAACAAAAATATATGAAGAATAACATCATAATAAGATAATCGCAATGAGGCACAAATTAGAAACACAAGAGCATCACATAACACAAGCTTTACATGGAGAAACCCTTGAAGAAAAAAATTCCACCAAGAAGAGATGCCAAGTATGTATTATCCTAAAATAAATGAGATTAAAATACAATCACTTTTATTCTCCTCTTTGCCTCCACCATGGAAACACATGTGCACTTGTGAAAAACCTTCTTATGCCTCAACCCATCCTTGTTCCTATAGAGTAACACTACATTCAACTGTTGTTCATATTTTATACATCCAAAGAGTTGATTTTATAGATGTGTACAGAGGTCTTAAGCCCAAAACAAGGATTCAAAATACGACTCTTCAATCCAAATGACCCAACCCGAAAGGACACCTTTTTTGGCTTTCAATACTTTCCCTCCAACCTGGGCGCCCAAAATTGAGAGATAAGCATTACATTAAATGCAACATATGATGAAAAACCAAATGAAACTTGTTGCATCTTTCCAAGCACACACTTGGAGAATCTCAATAGTCACTCATTTATCCTTTACTTTATCTTTTATTATCTCATTCTAGGCATCCACATGTGGGGAAATCAATATAAATATTTATATTCACAAGTCACCTTTACCACTACTATTGGATCCATCACCCCTTATGAGTATATTACAAATAATGGTGAGAATTAATATTACAAAATATTTTCCCAATACACCCTAAGTTCCTAGAGACACTTTCCAAGTATGTTGGAACCATGAAATAAGATTTACAAGGTGGATGTCACCTTAATCCTAACATTCTCCCACTTGACATCAACATTGTAAATACACCCATAGGACTCACAAACAATGAAAAAACATCCCTTAGACAATCATGTACCATCTAAATCTTCACCATGCTCCCATGCTCCAACAAGATACCTATAGGAGCAACCATGATAACCACCATCAAGCAAAAAATTACTTACATCCTCCAACATGCCACCTATGGAAGAAAAAGGAACATGCTAAGATGAAACATTTTAGCTATCACTGAAACCTGCACCAATCTTTACATGAACACAAGCATCAAATTCAAATGATAACAAAGGCTTTGAGTAGATTCCTTACTCATACCACTTAGAAACCACAACAAATTCCAACTCACCCAAGCTAGCCATACCTCAAACTAAGGTATACCAAACATAGATAGAACTTCATTCCATGAACATACCAACCCAAAATTTGCAATCAAGTCTCTGTATATCTATCCTCTTATCTCAATGCAACATACCAATGTACAAATGACCACAAACAAGGCCAACTAACAAGCTTGCATTACTAAAATAATATCATGGATATAGACAGTCCATATTCGAGTCATCCCACTACAAGAAAATGGGTAGCTAATCCAAAACTACATAACTCATATATCCAAATCCTATAAAACATGCAAATTCATCACCACATCAGTAACCAACAAATAGGATACAAGAGAGGATAACCAAACATATATCTAGAAACGCTCACTACATGAGTAATGTCAAATTTGAAAATAGATCAAAGCATACCAATTCTACCTATAGTACTGCACATAGAAGATGTGGTTGATTCCTCCATTACATAGTTTGAAGGAAACATACAATGATATGCAAATATTGCAAAAAAATATGCTACAATACCTCTTTCACTACTATTCTCCATATATCTCCCAAATTCTTCACACTCAACCATGTGAAACCAAAAATCCAAGAAGAATACCATGACCAAAGAGAGAACCTATAATTAAAACCATATCCTTGTTCCACACTAACATATACCAAGCTATGTAATGTAAGATCTCCTTCACCATTCCCAAAATAAAAGGATATCAACATCTAACATTCAAATGAAATGAAAACATGGAAATAATAGATGTAAACCTCTCATACCAAAGGTAGATCAAACTAACCAATCATTCCCACAAAAAAGGGAATATGCCCAAAGCCACAAACCATTTCCTTTACCTTTCTAAATAAGTTCTCAAAACTAAATCCATAGCTCAAGACCAAAACAAGGAGAACAATGAAAATCCATAAACCATAAATCTTCTTCTTAACAAGTTTTCAAAATGTTTATATTCAAGACTACCTCATATGAGAAGACTTGAGATACCAAATAAAGAATGCATATGATAATCAAGTGATAAATATCTCTTAAATCATTCACTTGCCAATTAGACCAAGAGTGGAATACAATATTATCTTGTGAACACAACACCAAGCAATGGCAATCTTCTCTTCAAATCCATAATTCACATTCATAACCAAGTGTAGGCTCGGTCTTTTTGTTGAAATCATCATCAAAGAGTAACCATATTAGCATACAATCCCATAAATAAGATCTATCTTAGCCTCACCCAAGTCTCTCTTGTCTTAATGAGCATCCACCAATCAATTCATTCCAACTTCAAATGCAACCTTGCAAAATCATGAAGCTCCAAGCAAATGATTAAACTCAAAACCAAAGAGAAAAAAACAAGACCATTATTAAAATTCCAACTATAGAATCAAGAACATATCATGACATCATGATCTAACATCCCCTCCTAGGAGATCACATGAAAATAACCATCCATCATTAAATGATGAATCAACATCACTACCAAAGCTCCCACTAAACTATGTAACCAAGCTCTCCAAGCATCATGATAACCATCTCCTAATTGGAGATCCTCCATGGCCCCAACACAATCAAAGCACTCAACACCATGAGCTCCCAAAAGGTAAAGTACAACCACAATCTCCAAGCCAAGAAGATACAATTGCCACACATCCTTTGTCAATAGAACTAAAGATGTCATTAAACTCTCACTGCAATTTGAAAGCAAAATCCATGAGCTCCTTATGACACCAGAAACCATTGTAAAAGACCATCCATATTATAATCAAATATTATGCATGGCTCACTACACATTGCAACAACAACTTAGAACCAAAATCTTGAAACAAATAAGATAAAACATATTATGTAACTGCATAAAGCTCCCACTGAAAGTAATACAAAGTTATACATGGCATCATGAATAATATCATTACCAACACTCTACTAAAAGTGAACAAATTTTCTCATGCACCATAAATTGTTGATAAATATTGAAATGGCCAACTATATTAGGTACTCCCAATAACCATCTCTCACTGTGCAATAAGCATACCAATTTAATAATGGTGACCAAGAGTATGGCCTACCAAACATAATCCACATTAGAAAAATTTCCAAGATCTGTACATATGCAACATCTCAATAGAGAAATATATAATCAATGCTCCAATCTCAAATAATTGAAAATAGATTCAACCCCACATTTTAATATCATGCAAAATATAGATAATTAGTTATAATATGTGGATTTCCAAGATTCAAACACTAAAATAAATGCTAGATTTGATTTGTCAAATATAAACCCACATAGGAGTAACCATAGATCAATAAGAACCATCCAAGTAGCCATACAAACATGTAACTATCTTCATTTAGAACACCTTGAATGCATTATCATCAAAGATCTACATACCACATATTTTAGTTAACATATAAAACATGTAAAACCATCTCTATAAATATGAAATCCATATAACCATCCATACATTCACATCAAATTTCATATGAATAAGCACAAATCTATAAAATCGTAGCTAAAAACAAGAGTAAACTACAACCCAATAGAAAAACTAAGTTACCTGGGAGCTTATAACATAAGAAATTGTAGCATTCTAATTTGTCACCCATGACAATTTCACACTATGTTTTGCTCCCCCTTAAATGCATGGACCTAATTGAGCACCTAATTTCCTAAATTATGCATTCCATGGCCCATTTTAAACCTTTACCGACAATTTGCAAGCATAAAACAAATGATCTCATTAAGTACTTTCCCCTCAACTCCTTAAGTTTTGGAAAATAGGCCTAGGACACTAGCGCCTAGGGCACCTATGTCCCCCTATTTTGGCTCCAAATTCAAATATGTCAGTGTCGATATTTTATTATTTAAAATTCAAATATCTAAAGTCGGCCCTCGGGATTTAATTTTCCATAAATTAGAATAATAGCATATAAATACATAGTTATTGCATCATTTGAAATCAAAAAAGCAATTATTGGAGAAATTATTATCAAGAGCATTATCAAGCAAGTCAAGAGTAGCATTTCAAAGATTTATTGCAAAAATTCAAGATTCAAGCATCATGTCAAAGTGTATGTGAGTGTGTTCATGTTTATGTTTTCATATTGTTCGTAAAGACTTAATCCTTGTAGGTCTCCAAGCAATTCAATCAAATCAAGCAAGAAAGATCTAAGCCTTGAGGAGATGCGTATGAATTTGGTCCTTTAAGGAAGAAATTGAAGGGTGGTGAGTTGTATCACTTTGTTGATTCATCATTCCTTCCTATCATTTATCCTTTTATCATTGGCATTTCTAGTGTGGAAGTGAAAACACTAACACAAGGATTGACCAAGGCAAGCCCCTAAATGGCACAACCTTTCTTCTCTCTTTGAATGTGCAAGTTTCAAGTTTGAAGAGTATTGAGGAAAGTTTTAAAATCAATTATTCATTGTTACAATTGAAACCCTACACCTTGACAACTCACAAAAACTCAGTTACATAATTATCTAATTATGATCTGATAGTGAGAAACAAAAGCTTTGATTTGGCACCATGGGGTTATGAAATAGATCTAAATTATCTCCATAAAGACAATAACACTTGGGGCACCTATGTCCAACATTTTTAACTTCAAATTAATATCACAGGTGAATAGTGGCATGCTTAGTTTGTTTTTGTAGTCTATTTCTATCCATGGTTTCTCAAATTTGTTGTATTTACATCAGAACAGTAATTTACACCATTAGGTCAGTTGAATCATTACATTTCATACTTAGGCCCTCCTTTTAGATTTGATCAATGGTAGGTTGAATCACCTTTTAGGTAGTAATTCAATCATATACCTTGTCCAAACCCAATCAAACCCCTGCTACCTCAAATCTCTAATGAAATATTTGGAGAAGTGCCTAAACCCCAGGGTCAAATCTTAAGGTTTCACTTTTTCTATGTTTAATTTTGGTGAATCTAACAAGTTAACATTATATAGCTTCTGAAATATGAAGCAGTTCAACCTAGATCTAGGTTTAATATTGCATTATTTTGCATTGTTCGTTTAGGCATTCATTTTTGCATCACAAAAGACATAAAAATTCAAAAAGTTGCATATCATATTGTATTATAGGTTGCAATAGGGTTAAAATTTAGTCATCATATGATAAATCTACACTCTGCTTGCATTTACAAATCTGCATTAGGTCATTTAAAATCTGAAAAAAAAATTAAAGTGCCATTGCATGCATTTAGGTATCTTTCATATAGCTAAAAATATGAAAAATTGCATTGTTTTGCTTCAAAAAGGCATTAACATCATCATTTTCAGATTTTGGCATATTAGAGTCACTGAAATCTTACATCATAAATCTAGATATTGCATCTACAATTGTCATTTTTTGCTTGAAAATTTTGCAAATTGTTGCATACTTGCATTTTGAATTACATAATCATAAACTGGGCAAATTCTAGAAAAATATTCACTGTCAAATCTATTTGCACACAAACCTAAGATCCTTAAATGTAGTATTGTACATTGTCAAATTTTGAAATTTTCAAAAACCTATGTAGGACATAGGTGCCCTAGGCACCCTTGTCCAAGCATTTTGACCTAATTTTTTTTATTTAATTCCCTATCTATGTCCTTTATTCATATATGGTTTCTATTTTACATTTTTGTTTCCAGACCTATCTATTTTGTCTCATTTGATCCATAGAGCTAGTAGCAACATTTTTCCTTTTAAACGATGTGGTTTTGATATGGTAACACATGGCTTGCATAATTATAATTTTTCTACCTATGAGAACAGTCTAAGGAAATAAAATGAAACCATTAATAAACATGATAGTTCTTCTCCCAATATTTCTCCTACTTGTGAGAAGGTTTTGGTGTAGGAGGATGCAATCATGGAAAATCATGACAATCATAGTTGTTCTTCTCCCAACACCTCACCTACTTGTGAAGAAGGTATCTTGGTGTTAGAGGATCCAATTGTTGAGCGTCATGAGAATCTAGTTTGTTTCTCTTCCCCTACCTCTCCTACTTGGGAAGATATTGTTGGAAAAGAGGATGAAATCATTGATACAAACAATAAGATGAATTTTATAGATGAAAATACTAAGGTGACATTAGACCCCCCATCCATAGAAGATCATCAATAGGTAGTTAACTCATTTGAGTTTATGAATGCATAATTGGCTACTAGAACTCTTTTAATTATTGGACCTCCTTAAAGTCCTCTAATTGTTGGACCTCCTAAGTCACCTCTCATTATTGGACCTCCTAAAATTCCTCTAATTGTTGGAACTCCTAAGTCACCTTTAATTATTGAACCTCCTAAAATTATTCTATTATTGTACCTCTTAAGTCACCTCTCATTATAGGACCTCCTAAACCTCTCGACCATATCTTAAAATTTTCAAAACAAGTCACTAGTAATCATGTGTCGCAACAACCAAGTTATCGCACAATTTCTCACACATATAGCACTATAAACGATAAGCAACCAAACTAAATGCCAACATTCATCCCATTACCTCGACCATACCTTCCACCCACACCTAATACTCCTCAACACGTGGTGGTAAACAATATGATCTTGTTGAGAAAATTCGTAGTACTCTAGCCAAGATTTCCCTTTAGGATTTGATCCAAACATCACCTACATGCCATGGTATGCTCCAAGAGGCTTTGTAGAAGATTGATGTCCTAAATTATATTAAACCAAGTGATGTATCATCCTTGTTTGATTGTATGCAAGTGACACATTTGGATATTACGTTACCTCAACATGAATTACCCTCATTGTTAGAAATCTGAAATAGATTGAATAATCTAAGGAACTTTTTAAGATAAAATCAAAGTTAGATAAATTGGAAAAGCATAAAGAATACAAACCAAAACTCTGAGACATTACACAATGTCAATATGATAGAATGCATTAAGAGTTTCCAAGATTTATGCAAAATACAAGCTAGGTAGTGAGTTTATATATAAGTTAGGAGAGGATGGAGCTAGCATATCAACTAATGAGAATTGACCACCAAAACCACCAACATTAAATAAATTGATGAAAAAATAAATATTTCACCCTTAAAAGATGAAGGACAACTCATCACTTTATCTCCTATTTATTAAATAAATAACTCACTTTATTATCCTAAGAAAGCTTAATAAAAGTGTAGGAAAACCTATAACTAAGGGAGTTAAATATACCACTATGAATATTAAATATGCCACTAGGAAAATTAAATATCGCACTAGGAAATAAAAACCTACACTAACTTAGGAGGAAAATTAAGCATAACTTAGGAGGATTCAAAAGATGATGGGTCCCAACAAATGAGGCCATGTTAGGTACCCATGTACATATCAAATTCCCCCCAAAGAAGAAGAATCTCCCCACAAATAGAGAGAGAACACCCCCCCAGAGTAGATTCTTAAAACTTTATGGATAAGATGGTCCACGATCATCGAACAATGTTCCTCCCCCTAGGAAGAAACAAAACCACTGGTGTATGCAAGCTATCTCCCAAGTCCTGAAAGGAATATGTAGGAAGAAAGTGAAAAATGTATAAAGTTTTTAAAGTTGGATCAAGTATCCCCATGTTAATGTTGAAATCTATCACAATCAAATCAGGTGTTCTAGGCCACATTGTTGTATATGAAAAATCAAATTCTCTTGGAGACTAATGTAGAGCATAATCCAAAGACTCAAATATCTCCTCTAAAGAAGTCTCCTTCAAATTTTGATCCAATGTACCCACACTCATTCCAAGTTGTAATGAATGATCATGAATGAGAGGGTTAGAGTGATCCCTCACAACAACTGAAGAAGATGAATCAACTTCGTCAATGAGAAGATGAATACACTCAATAGTGTCTCCCAAATCTGCAATTTGTGTCTCCATAAACAAGTTTGAAAGACTTGTCAAGAGATCATCCCAAAAAATTGAATGAGGAATACTATGGATTCCCTATTGCAAGAAGTCATTGGAAGCTTTCAAAGAAGCAACACTGAACTTTGAAGTATCAACATATGCAAGGACAAAAAAATGGTCCTCAAAGAGAAGATGTTGTTGAACACTCATAATACTAAGGGGGGGGTGAATCAATATTCTTTTAAACCACTTAATCATTTAAACATCCAATACTCATAGCATATTCAATTTACAATAATAAAGGAAAGAATGAAAACATTCAACGACATCACATAGTTCACATGAACACCAAGATTTTTACATGGAAAAATCAAAATGGGAAAAACCATGGTGAGGATTAGCTCACAATATATTATAACCAATTATAGTATATTACAAAAGTGCTCACTAAAGGCGGAATCACTTCCCACTGAGAAATAAAAGAGATAGAAGAGAGTGTGGCTCACAACCAAGTTTGAGTTGTTACAATTGCATCTAACTCATGCATGAAATATAGTTCCAATGAAGCTCAAAATACAGACTCAAAACTCTGATCTGAATCAACACACTTCTATGCTCTACATTTGCATAAAATTTACACACTTCACATCCACGAATTCATATCACATGTTCTCATTCCCAAAATATTGAAAAATATCTAACTTGTCTACTTGCTTCACCTATAACATCAATTAGGTCGATCTAATTAGATGTAATATACAAAATGTAGCTTGTCGACTCAAGATTTATCCACACATACTTCACGCCAAGATTCAAACCTCTTAACAATTTTAAATAGGTCGAAATGGACCTAAAATAGTACCTACATAATGGATCAACACATAATTAACCTTTACAATGCACCCAACACATTAGGTTGGCATCGATAGTGACCTAATTACGGAAATTGCCAACTATACACTTATATTTGGACACGTGGACCTCCAAAATTCATGCCAACTGGAATATTCACTCATAGGACATCTGTCAACACCTTCAAAACTCCACAAAGATAAAATCCAATCCATGGAAAAGTGAAAAATCACCAATACATATGCATTGAATAAAAAAACACTAGTAACTGCCAAGCCAAACTTCTATTACACATAACCCCAAAACCAAAAACAAAAACAAGCTAAAATTATAGAATTAAGTTCTTCTACCAACTAAAAAAATTATATTAGAAGCATAGAGAAAAATCTTCAACAGTGGACCAATACAGACCCAAGTATTGGATCCCCTATACACATAATTACTTGAATCAACACTTAGTAAATTTCTTTACTAATTGCCTTCATCAGATCAAACCTTCTTGCAAAATTGTCTTTCATAATAATCTTCAAACATATTCAAGACATCCAAACTAATCTGCACCATATTATTTGTACTAGGATACAATGTTGACATCAATGACAACACTGCAATACATATCTATATACCTTGTGCCAATTCCACATGCT
This sequence comes from Sequoiadendron giganteum, assembly GCA_007115665.2. Lineage (NCBI taxonomy): Eukaryota > Viridiplantae > Streptophyta > Pinopsida > Cupressales > Cupressaceae > Sequoiadendron > Sequoiadendron giganteum. The sequence continues at coordinate 12,874,210 of CM021101.1, read as the reverse complement.
CGTCAATGGCATCTCCTTATTCTTACAACAATCTCCCCCTTTGTCATTGATGGAAACATGCCAAAATTATCTCCTAAAATATTCTTCCCCTTTGACATCAAGGGAAAAGGGTGCATATAACAACTTTCAATGTACTAGATCTCCCCTTGATAAAAATGTTCATATATACAAGCTAGAAAGTTGAGCTAACTCCCCCTAAGAGATCTATAAACCATAAATAGTTCAAAACTTGTATTAGAAATCATTGTACACCATCTACATATATACACTGAAGTTTGAAACAATAAAATGAAAATGAATAAAGAAATAGAAATACTGTCAATAGGAGGAGGTTGAATCTTGAAGATTCACAACATGAACTTCCCATTCTTGTTTTCCTTCTTCCCAAATCTTCTTGGCTATACCAAGCATTCTGCACTATGTCTAATTCCATAAGGCATTCTTCACCTTCTTCCAGAGTGTTGGGTACCAAATTAATCTTGGCAGCTTTATCAACACTTGCAAGGGCACTGGAAACAGATGTGAACTTTGAGTTCACCAGGTCCCTTATGTTTTTGAATTGCATAATTTTTTTCTCCTTTTGTCCTTGCAGTTGGAAGTATTTCTTGAAAATATTCAATAGCTAATATTATGCTTCCATCAAGGTTTTGTGTTGGATCATATGCACTAGAAGCTTTATTTCTCTATGACTCAATTGAGTTCATTTCATCTTTGATGATCTTTGTGGCTCTAATCCACTTCATACAAAACTAGAATAGGGATTTGGTCTTAGCCAAACAAGCTTGTGAATCCTTGAGACTTTCTTGTGTCCTTGTGCACACTTCTCTATAATCTTCAGTAGTCTATTCTCTTCCACTTTCTTGTCTGTTTCTTTCTCAAGTTTTTCTTTCAAACCAAAGGCATACTCTTTGAAAGAATCAATCAAAAAAAAAAAAAATCATACCAAAGAGTGAATTGTCAATTGTTGCACCGAGTATGGCCTCATGTAAGGTCTTCATAGCTTCTTCAATGATCTCTCCACTCTTTTGATGTGTTTATATTATCTCCTTTTGTGTACATGCATGGAAGACATCTCCTACTTGTAGCTTATAGAGAGGTGAAATATTAGCAAGGTCAACATTCCTTCTTGCATGGGCAGCTGTAGCAATTGAACAGACACAACCGATTGGAATTTCAATTGCATATTCAATAAATTTTGAAGAGAATCTCTAGAGGTTCTGGAGTATT